>JAWZYV010003283.1:1200000-1898391 GCA_038373885.1 Cheiracanthium punctorium | reverse complement strand
TGGGAGCCCCCATCCATATGCCTTTGGTTTTACCTCTTTTATCTACTTTTGAATTTTACTTGTCTCCTTTATCACCTTTACATTTTAGCTTTTACTAGGTTTTATGACACCTTTTATACTGAACACATCTTTATTTGACTTAACTCAACGTCTGGCGCAGTATGTCCTCTCTGGACCTTGTGCCAAAAAAACCAACCAACCAACCTAAATCAGGCATCAGACCTCGACGCAATAAAAAACTGTGGTGGAATGAACAATGCACCCTTGCTAAAAAGAAGCAGCAGAAAGCCTGGAGCAATTTTCGGCGGTTCCCCACCACCGAAAACCTCACCCTCTTTAAGCAAGCTAAAGCTTATGCACGTAGAGTCCGGCGTCAGTGTCAAAGAGAATCCTGGATCAAATATATCTCCAGCATTACAGCCTCTACTTCTAGTAAGGAACTATGGACGAAAACAAAAAGAGCCATGGGTATTTATACTAATCAGTCTATTTCCTGTCTATCCATAAATAACAGCATTATATCCGATACAAAAGAAATCGCAAATAGTATTGGTGAATCTCTCTCTTCCATCTCATGCAGTACCTCCTACTCAAACTCTTTCCTTCCATATAAACAACAAGCAGAACGACAAAAAATAAATTTCAAAACCTCCTCACACTTCACGTACAATAGCGACCTTACCATCCATGAACTTACCGAACACTTAAAACAGTCTTCAAACACATCTCCAGGTCCCGGTGGTATTACTTATGAAATGCTGAAACACTTATCCCATGCATCTTTACTCAACCTTTTGAAATTGTACAATAGAATATGGAACGAACAAACCTTTCCCACCTCTTGGAGAAATGCAATAGTTATTCCCTTTCCTAAACCAGGAAAAGATACATCTAACCCTAATAACTACCGACCCATAGCCCTTACTAGTTGCTTATGTAAATTAATGGAGAAAATTATCAATACCCGTCTTGTCTACATTTTAGAAACAGGGAACCATATACATCCCTTCCAGAGTGGCTTCCGGAAGGGTAGATCCACCATAGATAACATATTAAAATTAGAGACCCAAATTCGTAATGCCTTCTTACGGAAGAACCACTTAGTCTCTGTGTTTTTTGATATTGAAAAGGCATATGACCGAACGTGGAGGTACGGTATCCTCTTGGATCTTCATAATATAGGACTTCGAGGCAACCTACCCACTTTTATAAAAAACTTTCTGTCACTCCGAAATTTCCGGGTCCGGATTAATGGCATGCTATCTAATAACTTTGTTCAAGAGGAGGGTGTTCCACAGGGCTCCGTTCTTAGTGTCACCCTCTTCTCAATAAAAATTAACAACATCCTGAAACAACTGCCCTCGACTGTCTACGGTAGTCTTTATGTAGATGACCTGCAAATCTCCTGTCAGGGAAAGGACATGCGCCTGATAGAACGCCAGCTTCAGAATGCCATCAACCGCATCTTAAAGTGGTGTGACAGAAATGGGTTTAAAATATCAGCAGAGAAAACAGTTTGTACCCATTTGTGCCGGAAGCGCGGGATCCACCCGGATCCGGAACTTTATCTGGACCATACTAATATTGCTCTCAAGGATTCTATCAAATTTTTAGGTTTAAATTTTGACAAGAAACTTACATTTGCTAAACACATCTCAGACATCCGCAATAAATGCGAGAAAAAACTTAACATTTTAAAGGTTTTAACCAATACCTCTTGGGGAGCAGACCGTGATGCTTTCTTGCGCATCTACCGTGCTGTCATCCGTTCCAAAATTGACTATGCAAGCTGCGTTTATGGATCGGCTTCTAAATCAGCACTAAAAAAACTTGACACTGTGCATCATACTGCACTACGCATATGCTCTGGAGCTTTTAGGACATCGCCTGTACATAGCCTTTACGTCACCTGTCATGAACCATCTCTCACTCTCATACGTCATAAATTATCATTAAATACCTATTATCGCATCCTTTCTCATTCTTCACATCCCTTAAAGGATTCTCTAATAGACACCCAATTGGGCCAGTTTTATGAAAATCGCCTTTCCTGCACTCCCCCCTTCGGACTTAGAATCCATAGGAGTGTAGTCGGTACCCAATTAGAGGATGTTAATGCATCTACTTGTTCATTTCATGAAGTGCCACCATGGACTAAATTGCAGATTTCCTACCTACAACCATTCGAAGGCTTCACAAAACCAAACACTGACATCATAATATACCAACAGTTATTTCTGGACCATAAAAGCAAATATAGAAACTTCGACGAACTATATACTGACGGCTCAAAATCTCTTAATCACGTTGGCTTTGCTTATGTACATCGAAATCATTCTTACAACTACACCCTACCTTCATTTTGCTCCATATTTACAGCCGAATTAATAGCTATTTATGAAAGCCTTCTTTACATCTCGAGAACAAATACCAAACATTTCATCATCTACTCTGACTCATTAAGTGTATTAGAGAATCTGAAATCCGGCGCCCTCACTCATAGTTATATTTTAAAAGTCCTACGCATGCACAAGAGACTCATGAACCGTGGATACAACATCCTCTACTGCTGGGTACCTAGCCATACTGGGATTCTTGGAAACGAGAAAGCTGATTCTTTGGCCAGGCATTCTACTGTCCCATATAATTGCGATCTACCTTATACTGATATAAAATCTGGCATCTCTTCCCTAACAAAAGGCACTTGGAATCATATATGGGACGGTGAAACCCTAAACAAACTTCACTCTATCCGGCCGGCCCTTACCCACTGGTCCACTCAACCATACCGCAAGCACGATGTTATTCTGACTCGTCTTCGCATTGGCCATACAAGGCTTACCCATAAGTACCTTCTATTGGGTGAACCTGCTCCAGAATGCCCTCATTGTCATACTCATCTTACTATACATCATCTTTTAACCTCTTGCTCTGCTTTTAAAACCTTTTACCTAAATTATTTTAATTGTTCTCATCCCAGACTTGACGACCTTTTGGGTGAAACCCCTCACCATCACTTGTTTTTATTCCTTCAACGGGCTAACATTCTTTTCTCGGTGTGAAGTGCCTGCACTTGTCTGAATTGTGTCTGGATGGAACCCCCATCCAGATGTCTTTAATCCACTTTTTATCTGCTTTTAACACCTTTTGAATTTTACTTTTTACCTTTTTAGTCTTTACAATTAGCTTTTTCTAGATTTAGTGGTACCTTTTATCTGAATACATCATGATATGATTTTAACTTCTTGTCTGGTGCAGCATGTCCTTTTTGGACCTTGTGCCAATAAACACCAACCAACCAACCAACCATCGTTCAATTCGCCCAACTCTCTCACACTGGTCGTCTCATCCCTATCGCAGGATAGATGTCATCTTGGCACGTCTTCGCATTGGGCATACGCAAATTACTCATAAGCACTTACTTTCGGGCGAACCTGCCCCGGAGTGCCCTCACTGTCATACTCAACTCACCATTCGTCATCTTTTAACGTTGTGCACTGCTTTTAATAGTTTTTACCAAACACTTTTTAACTAGTTAAAATTTTTTATTTGGGAATACCTTATTCCCCCGTACACGATATATATTTCGGTTACACACATAACCATCTTCAGTCGTTTCGTATGTGTGTAACCGAAATATATATCGTGTACGGGGGAATAAGGTATTCCCAAATAAAAAATTTTAACTAATTAATCCGCCGTATTAAATAATGTTTTATGTACTTTTTAACTGTTCTCATCCTAAACTAGACGATATTTTGGGTGAAATCCCACATCAGAATCTATTCGCTTTTCTTAGGCGTATCAATATTTTTTATTCAGTGTAAAGTGTCCAACCAACCAACTAACCAACCTCGGCTGATTTGTTGGACATTAATTTTTACATCTATCAAAAATTACTGCATTATTTGAACGATATGTTATATGACAAGTTTTTTTTTTTTTTTTTTTGGGGGGGGGGCGTCTGTCAAAGGGCCAGCAGTAGCATATTTTTTAGGGCCCCCCCCCCTACAGTGGAGACCAGACCCAGAGCTTTTTTTTGGGGGGGGGGGTCTCGCAAATGGCCAGTGTTAGGATATTTTCGAAGGGGGAGCAAGATAAGGATTCTAGTTCAACTCTTCCATCGATTATATTGATAGCTATTGGCGTGGATGCAACTGACCCTCGTCCGTATTCATCACTTGTTATAACATTAAAGTTATTTTGTTTCTTATCTAACAATTGCAATTTTTTAAGAAATCTATTTTCAAAATTTTTAGTGCATAAAGCATTAACATTCTGTTATTCACTTGGGAAAACGTGTTTTCCAGAGCGCTGTCAGTCAGAACACGTTTTGCCTAACGCACTCAGTTAGAACACGTTTTGCCTAGTTAATTCGGTTTTGACTGATTTTGGGTTTTAACTGTAACACATACACTATATAGGATCAATAAAATATACCATTGAAATTGCATAATAAAAATATTAAGTTTGTACCATTAAAAATGATGTTCTCAGACTTGGTCAAAGCTGTACTATAGATTTTACATTGTGCACTTACACCACATCATCCTAACTAACAAAGTGAGATGTTTTAATTAAAATTTTTTTTTATCTTCATTAGCACAATTCTAGATCCATACCTTGATACGTATCTTTTATGTGTATTACTTTACAAAGTTTTAATTATTTTAACATTGAATCGTTGATATTCTCATTTCTGAGCCATTGATGTCCCTTGATGATGCGTCAGAAAAGTGCATTTTTTTTTTTTTCTGATTCCAATTAGGATAGGTCTAGCATATTAATAAAATTTTCTCATCTGTTTCAAATTGCATGTTTTCTAAAAAGTAATAGGTTTGTTATAATAACATGGGAGATTTGTCTGATAGTTGAATAATTATTTTGGATGGTAGGAAATAAGAGTAAAATATCTATACTTATATAATACTTATATCTATACTTACATAAAGCAGATTTATAATATTATAATAAGTAGAACTCTCCAAACCTAACCATTAATCAAGGCATGCTAAAATCATTATTCTCCAGAAAAAAAAAAAGCCCTTTTTTATGAGAAAACTTTTGTGAAAACTTCTGCAAACCTCTTTGATCTAGAATAGCGGTTTCCAAACTTTTTTCTTCTGGTACCGACCTTCAGAAGGAAATTTTTTTTTTGTGACCTACTACTACATAATGATAACCAATATAGGCTATATAAAATACTATAGATTAATTTTTCTCACCCACCGAAATTGCACACACAACCAATAGTTTGGGATTCACTGACCTACAGCCTATGCCTGTTGCTCAGTACATAATGCTAAAACTGCTGACTAAGACTACCAAATTTTTCCTCAAATAGTTGTCCAGAAATCAGCGATATGTTCTTAATTCTAAAATAAAAATTGGTGACATTTTGTGATATCTGTGCTCTTCTCAAATTATTGTATTAAGTGCATGCTTCACTAACAACTTTAGAAAATGTAAGTAATACTATGTACAAACATTTTTAAAAGTATTGTTTTATAGCTTTATGAAATGATTGTAGTACTATGCAAAAACATAGTACTGAACAATTATAAACATTTATTCAACAAACATGCTTTATTAAAAATGCCTCAGTATGCAATTGTCGCCATGGCAAGCTACATACCAGCATTAAAGACCAGACTAAGGTTAGACTAAAGACCAGACGCGTTAGAACCCCTTAGAAAAGCCTCCTACCAACCCCCCCCCCCTCCCCCTGGCAGATCGCTATAGTGTAGCATTCCCATAATCACACAATCACAATCCAACAGATTTTCTCTATAATGACATTTGCAAAGAATTGTAATCTATTACTTTGAGTTTTAAAATATTATTATGAAGGGATTTTACTATACATTACCCTTGAATTCATATCACTGCCATTTTATGTATCAAAGCTAACCAAGATTTTTTTAAGTAATTTCATATTCATTTTATTTAAGATTACACTATAGGTGGTTTTCTCGAATGACTCTGTATTGTAAAATGTTTTAGTGATATGTTAAAGAAAAGAAAGCATTGTTTATTAACTCTTTTATTATTAAAATTGAAATATTACACCAAACATAAATATTCTACAAATAATCACGTACATACAACCAAAAATATTACAATATACAGAAAAATAAACATTTATGAACAAACGCAACTTTTTTTGTTTAAGTGTCTTTTCAAAGAGTTAATGATATCAGTTCTTTCTTTGATATTTAAAATAATAATTCTTAGCATAATATTCCTTTAAACACTCCTCTTCTAGCCTGAATTCACCAAGAACTTCATCATATTCATCCTCATCTACATTCTACATCACTATCAGATGTATCAGGTTCACCTATCTTTTCTTTTACTTCCTTCTGATACCTAAATAGAGGCAAAAAGTATGAGATTTTCATATACTTAAATGCATTTATGTATATAATAGGTATCTAATAGAATTTTAGACTTTTATTAACAAAATATAAAAAGTATAATACTCTTTTTTATTAAATTTTAAAAAATCATTAACATAACAAATCTTTCTTCAACAATCAAAAAAAAAAAAAAAAAAAAAATACAGTAGAAGATCTTTATAATGCAAACCTCGAAACGCAAGGTTTTGCATTATATAGAATTTTGCGTTATATGGATCATTCACTTATATCATTAAACTTCCCTAGTAAACATATTAAAATATAGCTAGAACACATAAATATAATGCTTAAAACTTTTTTTAAATACAAATACTACTTTAAAAAACAAAAAAATGGAATTTATTTATTTACAGAAAAAATAAATAAATTGAAATTACCAAAAGCATTAAAGTTTATTTGTTAAACAATATATTAATTTTGATTTGTTTTAGAATTTGCAATCTCTCAACAAATAACTTTTCTTGCAGCCTTTGAACAGGTAATAATTTTACTTTGGTTACGCAGTCTTGTGTTTCTAGGAATTTAAAATATTGATCTCTTATGGAAATTTCTTCAGATTCTGAAAGTTTTTCAACTTTCTCTCCAGCATTTGATTCTATTTCAGAATGGTTTTCCTCTTGTTTTGAAACAGGGGAAATTATTTCAGCACTGGTCAAATGATTAACAATTTGTGACTTATCATCCATTACCAAATATTCAAAATGTTTTCTTCATGCAGGTTTGCAAACTGAGTACTTTCCATTTTGTGCACAATGCATTAGTTCAGCAGTTTTCATTTTAACTAAAGATGGCTTAAATCCAGTTCCAAAATTCTGTTTTAAAATAGTGTTACATTGAGAAAACTCCCCTACTTCTCATAGACTTTTTAAAAGTATTTTACTGTCAATATTGAGACATAAGCATATCGTCGGGCAGGGGGCAGGGGCGTGTGCCAACCCCCACAACTTTGTTTAGAAAACCATTAAACCATTCATTTTAAAACCTTTCTTCTTGCCAAACTTAAAGAAACATGGCTATTTTTACTTTAGAATATGCTATGTGCATTCTCCCACCCACACGCACACACATTTAAAAAAAAAAAAAAAAAAAAAAAAAAAATGGTGATGCTACGTGTATGATTTAGGAAGCCAAGTAACAGCATACAATTTAATATAAAACAAATCAATTTACAAAGAGAAATATAACTAAATAAATAAATGTCTGTTTGGGAAGTCAATGGTAGAGGAGGGAGAAAGAGAGTGGTTCGGTAGTGGAGGGAAAAAGGGAGAGGTTCGTGGTTTTATTAAAGTAAACATTCCTTCCTCTTCGACCTGGCTGGCCAGCTGTTATGCTGATAATGCATAATGCATGCATGGGAGAATAATTGTTTATTTTAAGCTTGGCATGTTGTGGGATTTATCTAATGTCTCAAAATTAATTCCCCAGGAAAACAATTAAAAAAAGCAGATTGTAGAAATTTCTTAATTGTGATTTTCTCTGTTGCATCCGCAGTGTTAATGTGTTAATGCGGTTTATGAAGAATTGCGGTTTATAGAATTGCAGTATATCGATCTTCTACTGTATATGATAAACTAACAGAATAATAGTTTTAATTTTTTCTTTAATTTTTACTTCATTAATTTTTTAGAATATAACATAAGCTAAAATTATAAACTTTCATTATTTATTTTTATTTTTCACTTATGTGTTTATTTTTTAATGGTAACTAGCTATATCAGCTTTAATTTTTATTATTTACTCTTTTGTATTTAACTAGGGGCCATAACTGCAATAATGGCATAGTGAACGCCACAAAATATGTCTACTGGTAGCAAATACTCCAGCTGGACCGAACCGGCTTTAAAATAATCTGGATTTTAATTATTTTTCATTTTCAAATACTGGGTTCTAACATTCTGGAACGCAAAGTTCACCCTGCTTGGAAAGATACCCTTTTGTCAGATTATTATAATGCCAAGATGGCACTTTTAAAATCATTTACAATTAGTTATTCTATTTTGGAAAAATGAATAGTCGCTCATTCTCACTCCTGTTGTCTAAGCGAACTTACTATTTGAAAATTGTCAACTTTGTGTAATGCACTTTGAGTTATTTATTTCATATACTTTTTAATTTTGGTACCCAGTGTTGTATAAAATAGTTGTGCAGGCTATTTTCTTCATTTCTTTATCCCTTTGCCTTGTTGTTTATACCTTTCAAAAATTAGCTTTCAACACATTTTTAGAAAATAAAGATAAAAGCTTACAAGCTATAATGAACAGCAAAAAGCACTGGAATACTTTGAATAGGACACATCATATAGAATTTCTAGAAGAACATTTGACAATTTATATGAAATGAGCATATAAAAACAGAAGCTATATTCTCAAATACATGAAAGCATGTTCTGATTCAGACTTTCCAGTAAAGATTCACACAAATAAGAAATTTTTGAATCAATAAAGAATTGAACAAAATTATATTTATGCATATATACATAAATCTGCTTTGGGGGAGTGGGGGGAAACAGAAAATTCCTATTATTTTATTAGACGAGCAATGTTTGTGTGCATAGAATGTATATCTAAAAATATGTAATAACAAGTGCATCAGAAAATAAATAACTTTTTTATTAAAGATTAAATTTAAACAAACATTTTTTGCAAGTTTTTAACTACCTATTGTGGCTAAGCAATACATTTAGACTTCACAGAAGTAGTCACTCAACCTTTCCTGCTTCAGGCTGTGATGCAACTATAACCAATCTACAATCAGATCAGAGCAAGGCCCCAACTTGCAAAAATCACAAAGTTTTGATAATAGATAAATTTGTTACATTTATATTTACACTTACGAATTATCTCGATTTTTTCATATTTTGGCTACTTTAGAGTAAGGATTTCATCATTCAGGCAAGTGCATGAGAGCATTATTTACCTTATTAATAAGAATTTCGGCAGTGGCATGCCTGATAAGGAATGACTCTAAATGGTTTGATATAAGTTTCCTTTTTTCCTCACTGTAAAATCTTATATTGATGTCCAATTGCTTAGATCTTGTTTCTGGAATAGTTGTTTCATCAATTTGTACACAATAATATGAATTATACTTCACAATTTCATTCAACAATTTATTTTTTAAGTAGGGACCAATTCCATCAGAAATTAAATATGATAGCTTGGTACACCCGCAAGAAAAATCTTTCACTATGGTAGAATTGGTAAACATTCTTGGAAATACTGATGTAGCAACATCTCCATGAGTGTATGGGGCATTGCTATGAAGTACACTGAACGCAAAAAGTATTTCTGATGATAGAATTCTGTCTTGGTGTGATAGGACAGTAACATTTCCAGATTTCCTGTTTGTACAGCTAAACCATACTTCAGGTGGTTGTTTCAGATTTCCATCCTCTTTCCTATTTTTCTTACATTTTTCGATATGTCTGGCATTAGAGGCATGCCATTTTATAGAAGACGACCCATGCTCTGGGAGCATTTAATTGTAGTGTTGCATATGACACAAATTGCTTCTGAGGATTTTGACCCTGGCTTGCCCCTCAGGGGAAGACCTACCACAATTCTTCCTTTGCACAACCTATAGTAACATATCTAATATGTTCCAATAGGTTTTTTTTTTTTTTTTTAAGAGTTTGAATATAAAATCATTATAAATTAGTGTTTTATCACCTTTTCCGGAATCCATGAAGTTTAACTCATCCATATTTGTGTGTAATGGAATCTTACAATGCACATGTAGTACCTTAGTATGGTAGGGAAAAATTATCAGGTTGTAACGAAAGTTTTCCGCCAGATTTGCTTGAGTCAGCTCACGCAGTACCCAGCTATTGACCTTATGTCAAGTTTATGCGATGCTTAGCACGACTAATGGACATGGCACTAAAGTCTAACTCTTTTAGCTAGCTCTCGAGTGGATGAATATTTTATATTCTTCCACAAATTTCGTAGGCGGGCTTCATCAGCATCAGTAGGCCGGTCAGAGCGCTCTGCTTCTTTAATGTCCTAGTCCTCGTTTTTGAACTTTCGGTACCAAATCTTTACAGTGTCATATGATACAACAGTAGTACCTTAAGCTGTACGCATGATTCGGTGTCATGCTGTTGCTGACTTTTTGCAACAGAACTGAGAGTAAATGATGGTTCAATCTGGTAGCATGATAGTTCCATTTCAGACATCTTATATTTAATCATAACGATGTTGTTTTACTGATTTCACAACACAGTGCTCTAAAACAAGTCTTTTTCTTTCAAATAACAAAAATCGTTTGGCAAAATATTGGCAAAGACACCAATGCGAACTGCTTGTGCAGGCAATACTTGCAGTGGCGGAAAACTTTTGTTACAACCTAATATTTCTTCTATTAGCTTGCAAAATATAAGAAACTAGGCAGGTTTTCCCTTCCCTAAAACTCATTGTCCCCTGAGAGGTGTGAAGCGATCCCTTCCCTTTCTTGATCTGGATATTAAGTTTCCTGTGGGGGTCTTGCTGACAGGTAGTGCTCGATGGTGTTCCTCCCCACCTCTGCATGGGTAATTATTTTTCAGCCATTCCGTGGATAAAGTGATATGCATCGTGATGAGTGAATGCACATCATATGAGTGAAGCATCGGTGCTAGCACCACACCATCTTTGTTTGACTTTCTTATTAATCTCTAAATCTAATTAACTTCGTAAATTATCCGCAGCTTCTGTGACAAGTCTGGAAATTGTAGTAGGATGTGGCAAAATATCAGTAATGTTAATGTTTCCATTTTTCACCCTAGCCTGACTGGCATCAGGATGGGAGCCCCCATCCATATGCCTTTAGTTTTACCTCTTTTATCTACCTTTGAATTTTACTTGTCTCCTTTATCACCGTTACATTTTAGCTTTTACTAGGTTTTATGACACCTTTTATACTGAACACATCTTTATTTAACTCAACGTCTGGCGCAGTATGTCCTTTCTGGACCTTGTGCCAAAAATACTAACCAACCAACCAACCATCCATTTTTCACCCTGATATTAACTAATGTTTGAGCAAAATTAACAAAACCTTCATTCCTTACAACATCGAATGGCCTTAAATCCTTGCAGCGCATTTTGACGGATGCTTGCAGAAGAGTTTCCTTGCCCGTTTATCAATATTTGGGTACTGGGACTTATAAGAATTTTCAGCGCAATTATGTTTCTGCAAATGAGAAGTGCCAGATTTAGAACTGCTATAACTGAGTAAAATTAAACATTTCTCACATTGCACAAATCCAATACTTTCTTCTGATTCTTTTATGGCCCCAAGCTTAAATATTTTCCAGATTTCGCTCTTCCCTGCGACTTCTAATAATACATATTCACCTGTTGATAATTTATTCTATATATCACTATACTTACGTATGGAAGAAGTAGCCATAGCTTTTTGACTGGTAACTGTGAATGTAAATGTAAAAAACTAACATTGAAAAAAGAGATTAGATTACATTAAACTGCGTGCTTTTCATAACATAAATTGCGCATGCGTTTAATTATCTTCCTTCGGAAGGACACATTTTTAACAGCAACTCTGGAATAATTACACGTGCAAATGGGGGAAATCTCATTATGGATAATTAAAACAAAACTACATTCCCAGTGTACACAAATAGATAAATAGAAAACTTTTTCCTAATCAATTACTTTTGTTTTGATAGTGTTAGAGAAAAAAGTGCTCCTGTCTGGATGAGAGTATACCAAACAGTTGGCAGCTGCGTAGGAAATCAAGTGTCTGCTCTTGATTTGAATTCCTGTTTTGATTTTATACACTTACCATTACAAAATGTATGTTGCCAACATTTTTTCGATCAAGGTCCGTTTCCGCACGAAAGAAAAAAGGCCGACTTTTAGGAAAGGGATGAGGCCCGGCCCGTTACTAATTTTCATCGTGCATTGGGAACCTGGCCGGGTACAGCCCTCAGGCCAGGCCAGGGCCCGTACAGATCTCCAGCACACGCAATGCAGTGTAACTTTGATATGGTGAGTGGGGGAGGTGCCAAATCAGCATCTTGCATCTGTAATAAATTGCACTCGAACTGGGCCTGCATCTTTGTGCCCGTAAGGGGGGCAAGGCAGGTTGCTTGCCCCCCCCCCCCCCCTGCCCCCACCAATAGACTTCTACTGTAGCTTTTAGTGTTATAAACACAATTATATCACTAAGCAAAAACAATACAAAAATTGTTAAAAGTTCGAAGTTTGACCCACCTTAGAAAATTTTCTGAGTGCCCATACTGATATGGAACGTACAACTGTGTGATTAAAAAAGTTTGCCAAAGGAAAGCTGCTGATATGTTAAAAACTTTCTATTAGTAAATAATATTATTGATTCAAAATAGTCTTCCCCACAAGGAGAGGGCATAAGCATGCAATTCACATTAATTCATATTATGACTTACCTGAGATAAGAGTAGAGTTTAAGTGATTTAAAAAAAAACATTCATTCGCATTGTCCACTGCATTTGTAACAGTTATTTCAAGATTGGAGATTCTTCCTTCTGCAGTCATTACATCTTCCAAGAACTGGTGTCTTGAAATATGCTGCCATTTTGGAAGGAATCCTACACCTGCTGATACACTATTTAATATTTTATATTTATTCAGTTTTCGTTTAAAATAATTTTTTAAGTTAGAAAACTCTTTCATTAGTAAATCTGTAGAATAGAATATAAGACAATGTTAATTAACTTTTCAAAATTGTAAAAAAAGTTTAAAAAAAATAGTCATAGTTCTTTTCTAATAATATAAAATAATGAGAACACTCATAAGCTGAACTTGGTGACATGGAAAGTGCACAGCTAGAAATAAATTAATTTGAGGTATTTATAATGCCTCTACAAAAGTATTTCATGTACTTAAAAAAAACCCTTATTTTAACGCTTTGTATTTTTGAACAAAAATTTAACATATGCTTATTGCCTAAATTGCACACAATTTTGGGTGTACCAGCAAAGTATCTAAAGAATACAGAAGTTTTCTTTTCTAGATATGAAATAGCAATAGTTTGCAAGCTCATATTTTCATGAACTTTACATGGTGTCTCAAGCTCATATCGAGATGAAAAAATACTTAAAAATTAATTCAATTTGCTTATTTCTGAGTATTTACTTTTAATAGTGGTATAAGTAAATACTAGTTTCTCTCGGTATGGGACATTTCATAGACACCATTTTACTGACACATCTATTTCACTGACATGGACATTACACCAACATGGTTGAGAATGGCCTTATCAGTAATTTATTTCACAGGGTGAAGAATTTTATTATTTCCAATTTTGATTAAATAAAAAAATAGAAATTAAAACAGTTTAAATGTAAATGAATTTGCACAATTAGCTATTTTCTCTCATATAAGAAAGCAGACACTACAATGAAATACTTAATAAAAATATAAAGGGAAATGCAGTGGGTTTAATATTTTTTATAGAATTCAACAGTACAGAAATATAACCAATCTTTGGACAGCAGATTTCAATGTGTAACATACTACTATATACATTTTTAAGCAGAGTTTACAGGACACTTGTAGAGCTTATCTGTAGCACTTTGAATTTGTCTTACTTCCAGTATATAAGAATTGAATGTAGGAAAAAACGCCGCCGGAAAAAACGCCACCGGATAAAACACCACCTGGAAAAACGCCACCTGAAAAGATATTTGTGTAATAATTTAATTAAATACTTAAAATAAATTTCTTTTGTTTTGCAGAAAATGGGGGGTGGTGGGGTGGAATGGGGTATTCAGTTGAATTATGAGGTTTAATGTACTTTGTTTTACACAAGTGGGGGGAAAGCACATGCCTAATTCAATAATTCAATTTGGGCATAATTCGGTAGGCGCTAAGGAGGGGTGGGGGAAGACTTTCCTAGAAAGCCAATTACTTAAAGCTTCATTTACTATTAAGGGGCTATGACTCCAAAACTGCATGCAGGTACTCTGATGACATGGAAGTGTTAAGATATCAAAGAAATAAAATCCATAACTGAGATTTTAATTAACACATAGGTGTGTGTGTGTGGGGGGGGATAAGGATTTATTTTTTTCATGTTTTAATGGTTTTTTTTTTGTTTTTTTTTTGGCATATAAAAGACAGGCAAGAGAAAGAGCTTTATAAGATATAAATTTATCTTATAAAGCTTAAAAAAATTATTTTTAACCTTTTGTATTATAATATAAATTCTTTCTACTAATTTCGTGACAATTTGGTAAAGGGCTGAGGTGTGTAGGTCTAGGGTTCTGGCCTACGGCGCGACTGTTTTCTCCAGTTGTAACCTGAATAAGCGTTAGAGCCCCTCAAAAAGTTCTCCACCCAAGGCATGCCTTAATTAAGCAGACAGCCCTCTTGTATATCTTCCTTAATTTAAGGACCTTAAACACAAAATCAAAATAACTTATTTCATCATAACTTACACTGAAGGTAAAAAGTTTTATATTTTTAATATTAAACAGAAGTCATAATTCTTTCCAATTCCTATTAGAGAGGTTTTCTTAAAAGCACTGATCTACGGTTTTCTTCTTTAAATATTGATCTTAGACATATATAATTAATTACAAAGTTACTTTATGGTGTCGAATAAAATTTTCAGGAAATTAAATGTAAATAAATACAAACTTTTACTTTTTATACAGCCCTCCTGAAGAAATTCCCAATAAGTATCAGGTTTTAACAAAAGTTTTCCGCCAAATCTGCTTGAGTCAGCTCATGCGGCACCCAGCGATTGAACTAGTACATGAAGTTTATGTGGTGCATAGCATGGCTAATGGGCATGGCATTATGTCTAAGTCTTTAGCTAGCTCTTAATTCGTTAAATACTGATCTTCTTCCACAAGTTCTTGCAAGTGGCGCTCATCAACATCAGTAGGCTGGACAGAGAGGTCTGCTCCTTGAATATCATAGACCCTGTTTTTTAACTTTCAGTACCAAACCTTCACAGTGCCATATGATACAACAGTAGAATCTAAATTACACACATAATTCTTTGACATTCTGTAGCACTTTTTGCAACAGAACTGGAAGTAAATGATGGTTCTAATCCAGTAACGTGATAGTTCCATTTCGGACACCTTGTACTTAATGATAACGATATTCTTTAACAACACAGTGCAAAGTCTAAAGCAAGTATCTTTCTTTGACAAAATATGAGCAAACACACCAACGTGAACTGTTTGCAGACGATATTTGTAGTGGCGGGAAACTTTCGTTACAACCTAATAAAATATACTCCCTTGCATTAATGAGGTGATTTAGAAAGTTTAAGATTTCTTATAAGAAGGCTTATAGTTCAAAGTCTGATAAGGGCAATAAGCTTTTCAGTATCAAAAATAGTAAACATATAATTATTAAAACTAGTCTAACAAAACTAATTAATTATTCTAACAAAACTAATTAACTATTAATTTTAAATCACAGTTATACATAGCCAATATTTACATTTTAAGAAATGAGTTTGAAATCATTTTAAACCAGTTTCCTTTAAAAAGTTACTGTGTTTTTCAGCATTTAAAAATTTGTTTAAAAACATTAGAATTAGACTAACATTTAATTTAAAGAAGATTTTTTAAAACTTGATTTTGACTTATTAATAGAATAATTTAATTTTTAAAAAGACATCTTTAAAATAAGAGTACCAATGTTCAAATTGAATATTTTCAAAAATAGAAATATTTATATATCAATATAAATACTTATAAATCTTCCTTATTCTAAAACTTATTATTTAAAAACAACGAGCCAGCAAGATAAATTACCATGAATCAGGATAAACTCTTGCACTTATAAAAAGAAAACCAGTAATAATAAGCCATAGCTCAACTCTAGGTCTCCCCATAAACCGATAGGGGGGCAGTAGCGTAGGGATTCAGTAGATTTGGCGGGGGGGGGGTATTTTCTATCATCCTCCAAAGGTATGGGGGTTGGGTGTGGTGCAGACCTTTCCCACCTCCTGGAGAAATGCAATAGTTATTCCCTTCCCCAAACCAGGAAAAGATATGTCTAACGCTAATAACTACTGTCCCATAGCCCTTACTAGTTGCTTATGTAAATTAATGGAGAAAATTATCAATACCCGGCTTGTTTACATTTTAGAAATGGGGGACAATATACATCCCTTCCAGAGTGGCTTCCGGAAGGGCAGATCCACCATAGATAACATCATTAAATTAGAGTCCCAAATTCGTAATGCCTTCCTTAGAAAGAACCACTTAGTGTCAGTTTTCTTTGATATTGAAAAGGCGTATGACCGAACGTGGAGGTACGGGATCCTCTTGGATCTTCATAATATAGGACTTCGAGGCAACCTACCCACTTTTATAAAAAACTTTCTGTCACTCCGAAATTTCCGGGTCTGGATAAATGGCACGCTATCTAATAACTTTGTTCAAGAGGAGGGTGTTCCACAGGGCTCCGTTCTTAGTGTCATCCTTTTCTCAATAAAAATTAACAACATCCTGAAACAACTGCCCTGGACTGTCTACGGTAGTCTTTATGTAGACGACCTGCAAATCTCCTGTCAGGGAAAGGACATGCGCCTGATAGAACGCCAGCTTCAGAATGCCATCAACCGCATCTTAAAGTGGTGTGACAGAAATGGGTTTAAAATATCAGCAGAGAAAACAGTTTGTACCCATTTTTGCCGGAAGCGCGGGATCCACCCAGATCCGGAACTTTATCTGGACCATACTAATATTGCTGTCAAGGATTCTATCAAATTTTTAGGTTTAAATTTTGACAAGAAACTTACATTTGCTAAACATATCTCAGACATCCGCAATAAATGCGAGAAAAAACTTAACATTTTAAAGGTTTTAACCAATACCTCTTGGGGGGCAGACAGTGATGCGCTCTTGCGGATCTACCGTGCCGTCATCCGATCCAAAAATGACTATGCAAGCTGCGTTTATGGATCGGCTTCTAAATCAGCACTAAAAAAACTTGACACTGTGCATCATACTGCACTACGCATATGCTCTGGAGCTTTTAGGACATCGCCTGTACATAGCCTTTACGTCACCTGTCATGAACCATCTCTCACTCTCATACGTCATAAATTATCATTAAATACCTATTATCGCATCCTTTCTCATTCTTCACATCCCTTAAAGGATTCTCTAATAGACACCCAATTGGACCAGTTTTATGAAAATCGCCCTACCTGCACTCCCCCCTTCGGACTTAGAATCTGTAGGAGTGTAGTCGGTACCCAATTGGAGGATGTTAATGCATCTACTTGTTCATTTCATGAAGTGCCACCATGGACTAAATATCAGATTTCCTACCTACAACCATTCGAAGGCTTCACAAAACCAAACACTGACCCCATAATATACCAACAGTTATTTCTAGACCATAAAAGCAAATATAGAAACTTCGACAAACTATATACTGACAGCACAAAATCTCTTAATCACGTTGGCTTTGCTTATGTACATCGAAATCATTCTTACAACTACACCCTACCTTCATTTTGCTCCATATTTACAGCCGAATTAATAGCTATTTATGAAAGCCTCCTTTACATCTCGAGAACAAATATCAAACATTTCATCTACTCTGACTCATTAAGTGTATTAGAGAATCTGAAATCTGGCTCCCTCACTCATAGTTATATTTTAAAAGTCCTATGCATGCACAAGAGACTCATGAACCGTGGATACAACATCCTCTACTGCTGGGTACCTAGCCATATTGGGATTCCCGGAAACGAAAAAGCCGATTCTTTGGCAAGGCATTCTACCGTCCCATATAACCGTGATCTGCCCTATACTGACATAAAGTCTGGCATCTCTTCCCTAACAAAAGGCACTTGGAATGACATATGGGACTGTGAAACGCATAACAAACTTCACTCTATCCAGCCAGCTCTCACCCACTGGTCCACTCAACCATACCGCAAGCACGATGTCACTCTCACTCGTCTTCGGATTGGCCACACGAGGCTAACTCATAAGTACCTCCTTTTGGGTGAACCCCCTCCTGAATGCCCACATTGTCATACTCATCTTAGCATACATCATCTTTTAACCTCTTGCTCTGCTTTTAATAGATTTTACCAAATACTTTATAACTGTTCTCATCCCAAACTGGACGATATTTTGGGTGAAACTCCCCATCGAAATTTGTTTGCATTTCTTAGACGTACCAAAATCTTTTATTCAATGTGAAGTGTCCAATTTTGTCTGACTGGTATCTGGATGGGAGGTCCCATCCAGATGCCTTTGTTTCAACTTTTATCCTCCATTAACACTTTTTATCTACCTTCAACACTATCGACTTTTTACTTTATTTTACTTTTCACCATTTAGTCTTTACATTTTAGCTTTTACTAAGTTTCGTGACACCTTTTACCTGAATACATCTTAATACATCTTTTATGGTTTTAACTCATTGTCTGGTGCAGTATGTCCTTTTTGGACCTTGTGCCATTAAACACAAACCAACCAACCAACCAACCAAGGTATGGGGGGGTCAAGTCTCAAAGCCTCCCTTCCTTTCCTACGTCACTGCAGGAGCGTAACCAGTGAGTGGGATATCAGGATGTATTCCCCTATTTATTAAGAGCTTTCAGATTTTTGTCGTCAATAAGAAATTAAGTTTATCAATACAAAATTATTTCTCATACAACCTCCCCTCCCCGAAAAAAAAATTCTGGCTACGCTCCTTTCCTCATCGATTAGCATATGACGATTATGTTACATCATAAAGCTATTAAAAGTGGCGTTTTTTCCAGCGGTGTTTTTACCGGGTGGCGTTTTTCCCGCTCACCATAAGAATTATATATTTTTTTTCCACATTTTTACATCCGACAGCATGGCCAATGAAAGTTTAGAATGTTTATTGCATATTTATTTCATTTAACTTAAATCCATTCATGTTACCTTTTTAATTTGATTTAGTGAAATAAAGAGTAATTTTAATAAATAGCATAAAACAAAACAAAACTCATTACTGTACTTAGATCTACGGCGAAAAGAAAACTACATCCAATTTAAAAATCCAAATGAATATTGTGAAAAAAATATTGTTAAGAGGAAGGTGCTATATTTTGCCAATTTTTGTAACATTTTATACAGCACTAATACAAAACCAGAAAGAATGATTTGAAAGACTACAGAAAAAAAAAAAAAAAAAGTTATATAGATAAAACAGGGCTGTACCCAGATAAAAATTCTGGAGAGGGTCCAAAAATTCGGAAGGGGGACCAAAAGGTGAAAAAGGCTGAATTTTTACAAAGAGTCTTCATCATTATTATTTTGTTTACAAAATTTTTAATTTTGGGGAGGGACCAGACCCCTTGGTCCACCCCCCTGGGTACGGCCTTGAAATAAAATTGCTTTAAACTTGACGCGACCAGTACTAAAAAAAAAAAAGAAAGAAAGAAGCAGTCCGCGTTTGTTTACATACAATGTTTATACATTGGCGATTTGGCGATAAATTGTCATCACACTGCACTTAAAAACAAGGAGCATATGAGAATAAATTATCATCGTTTAAACTAGAATGTTAAAATTAACAATATTTGACCACATTATGTACATTAATTACTAAAATTATAAAAATAAATACAAAAACATGCATGGATAAAGAGCTAAAACTATATAAGTACTTAGCAGGGTTGAACAAGCTGGCATGTGTAGGCCATTTTTCTTTCAAAATCATGGATATTTCTTCATATCCTATTTTTTTTAGGTGCTTTTTACTGTAATTTGGATTTTTGATGTTCCATAAATGGCTTTTCAATTGCACTTCAGAAATAAAATCAGCATCTATTTCCGCCATCTACAGTGTCTAGAGCTCAGTTTGGCTGATTTCACCATTCATACCAAACATCTTTCAACATTGCTCAAAACAGCCCGGTTTCAAGGGAAATGCTATCACATGATGGTTTTCGCCTGACTTATGGGCAAAACTGCAGTACAAAAGTGTTGTACGTGCATTTTGTACTGTGTACAGCTGTTGTGTGATAAGGGCTTTAAGACACGTACTTTGGAAATAAGCCGAACAATTTTGTATTTTATTTTCTGGTTGGATTTTTTTAAAAGTACAGTGAACTGTCATAAACCATTTAATACTACATTTTTGATTAATTTCATTCTGAAATATAGTTTTAATTTTTTCGCTGTAACAGTTATAGAATGAAGGTAAGTCTTTTTCATTACAGTAATATTATAAGTTATCACTGCATTGTTCAAAGCATGCCTACAAGGGTTTACATCATTAGAATTCTGTGAACTGCAAAGGTTAAAATCATTGGAAGTCTGCGAACTACCAGGGTTTACATCATTAGAACTTTATGAACGATATTGTGAAAAATGTTCACCATGTCATGTTCAATTCATCAGAATGCTCTGTTCACCAGTCAGAGTTCAAGTCTCCAAACAAGTTTGTGAAGAAAGTTTACCTTTTTTGTTTTCGGTCTTTACCAAAGATAATTTCTGTTTTCTCATTTTTCTTGGCTTATTACCATGCAATAGACGCTCATGTCTTTTTACATCACTTGCTCGCAGAGGCAGATCAAGCCAGTTGGAGGCCCCTGGTGGTAAAGTTTCAGAGGCCCCGTAAGCTCAAGTTCCCTTCATAATTTAGTGTACAACGGGAACAATTTTTTCGTGAGGGGGGGGGGAACACTATCCGATTAACTCAATTGCTTAAACAATAAAACTAAACGCAACAAAAACCCAAAATAATTTATAAGAGAAAAACTTGGTAATTAAAAATAAAAAACTGCAACTGCTTAAGAAAGTATTTATATAAGCTTGTGTCTTGGTTTATTTTTTGCAAATTCATTAATAATTTCTCTGACATTTCTCTCTGCCAAACTCTCCTACTAGATGTAAAATAAAGCGAAATTGGCTAATCGTTCTTCTCCTATCGTAGTTCTCAGCTAGTTTTTCAAACGTTTTAAAATGGAAAAAGACCTTTCACCTGAAGCATTTGGATTTGATATTGGTAGAGTTAAAAATATTTTTAAAATTATCTCTACATTAGGAAATGTTGAGGACATTTCTCGGGCATCCATGTAAATTTCAGATGCATATCTGTTAAGTTTGTTGTTTTTGCTGAAAAATAACAAAAAATGACTCTGTTCATGTTCAAAATTTAAAATGTCTATGTCATTTTTGTAAATATTTTTCAAGTTTTCTATCGATTTTTTCTTTTCCTCTTATGATAATTTTTCATCCAAAAAATACCTAAAAATGCTCTAAACTATTCATGTTTCTATCCTTCTGGATAATTCAGCTTTGGTAGAATCACACATTACATAACACAAAATGAATTCACTAACAAATCTTCTCTTTTCCGAATGCATAACCTGGATCGTTGTTTTCATCGAAATATGTATTCCTTTTCTTGGGTCTGGAACCTTGCTTACTGTCCTTATTAAACGATAATCCTACCACAGTTCGGATGCTTCTTCTTCGATTTTTTCAAATTCACCTCTAACTTTTTCAATAAGATTTTAAAGTGACGTCCATAGGTTCGAACCTTTCAGTAGTTCACTTTCCACTGACTGCAGAGATTCGCTAGCGCAATTTATTCTTCCCAGAATTTTGTTCCAAATGATTGTCATCAGACCAGTTTCGTACTTCTCTGGTTTTTTCTTGAGCAAATTTGTCTCGACAGCTGTCATCTTTTTTTCTACTTTTGAGTTGCAAATTTCTTCTAGTGCTTCTTTTATAAGGGTATAGCCTAATTTTACTGCCCTTACTGCTTTGAAGCGTGCTGACCACCTTATGTCAGAAATTCTCTTTACTGAGACAGCATCTTCAGAATTCAGAACGGAAATCTTTTGAAAAAAAGGTTATCATAATTAGTTATTTTTTTAATCAATTTCTATGCCAAATTTGAAGGAGTTTCTATGGCATAATGAATTTATTTTCCCGCGGGAGAAGTTTTGTTGATTGTTTTTAAAATATAGACTAGTGCAAGTGGTCAATTACATTTGAAATAGTCATATTTTCTTCTTTTATTAGCAGTCAAACTATGTATTATCGATGAATAACAATAAAAATCAATTATGGAGGTAATCATTTCAATATTACATTTTATGTTATTAACAACTTATTTTTATTTATTGTTGAAAATATGTAAATATAAATAAATAATCAATAATAAAACTGACATTGTCAAAAGTTCTTAAATTAATATTTTCGAAATGATATGCAAAATATAAAGATGTAGAATTATCATAGTTTAATTTGATACATTAATTTTAAATAGAAGTGCTTAGCTTAAAATTTATAGTAATCGATTTTCACAGTTTAAAAAAACTGTATGTTTTATGATACTAAATATTCTTAAATGCTACATTAAATTTTAATTTTCGACAAAAAACTTACTTTTGCTAACCATATTTCTGACCTTTGTAGTAAATGAGAGAAAAAGCTTAATATTTTAAAGGTTTTAACCAATACCTCTTTGGGGGCAGTGCCCATTGTGGTGATATAAATAGGAGCTACCCATCCCCTCTCATTGAAAAGATAAATCACTTACCATGTGTTAAAAGGAGGGGATGGTATTTTTTCCCAAACGTCTTCCGGCTATACAGAATCCACTTTATGACGGGTGCCTACAACCATTACGGAATCTGAAGCGTTAAATTTTGAATGACAAATTCAAAAATAGTCAAGTCATTCAAACATATACTACTTTTATAATATTTTTTGTAAACACAGTACTGAATAAGTACAGGACTTTCTGTGAGAAACTGTCTCATATTTATGTTTCAGACTAACATATACCACACTATGTCCTGGTTAGGTGTAGAATTGTAGCAGTCACTATATTCTAAATATATTTAAAATTATATTATCAAACAGTATTTTTAATCTTATTTGTAGTTATTATTATTTTATGAAGATTAGTAAATAGGTATCTACCCAGGGAAAATAAAAAATAGTATAATATTAACACGTGGAAATGGATTATTCTAATATTTTTGTAATGAATGAATATATAAAAAAAATTACTCACTTTTGCATGAATCATCTCATGACTGGAACTGGAGAGCTTTTCTGCAGCACGACTGGGACCCGGTTGATTTTCTGTACTGGAGAGATTTTCTGTTGCATGACTGGGACCCGATGGATTTTCTGTACTGGAGACATCCAGCGAAGTACTACATTCACACTGCATCTCCGAATCATTGAGAATTTTACATACCTGCCAACATTCCTTTTTTGAATATCTTACAATCTTAACGGCCTCACACAGTAACGCAATAAATAAACCTACTGAAGCTAAAATGTAACCAAACCAGACTTGTGTATATTATGTATAAATGTAATTATTTATTCCTATTACACATACACCGATTTTATTAAATACAAATTTTTAAAAAACTACAGAGAATTTTTTTTTTATGACATGAAAATCAGTTCTGATTTTAATGAGACAATTCTTAGAAATGGATGCAAATTTATATCAACATTGGTACAAGTAAAAACAGCAAGTCAAAACATAAAGAATTAGCATACCTGAATTTCTGATAAGAAAGATCATTACTTAAAATGTAAGAAGAAAATGTAAATAAAAATTATTATATGCAATTTAGAGGTGTCCTTGTTCATAGAAAAAATATCATGCTCTTATTGAATCAAAAAATAAGTTTACATTTTACATTACACATATCACATTTTATATATATAACATTTATAATTTATCGCTCTTCAAATTCTCATAAGTAGCTGATTTGGCCGTAACCAAGAAGTCTCTATCAAAATTTTCATCAAAGCAAGGTCCTATCTGCATATTTTTTGTTATTAAAATCTGTTCTAACTTTTCCTCACTTAAAGAGCTACAAAACTGAGTTCTTGTTTTTTTCACACTGCAAAATATCCGTTCACATTCAGCATTGCTTTGTGGTAGTGTTAAAATGCAAAGCATAAAATTAGAAAGCCTGCAGTATTTTAAGCTATTATCAGCAGATTTAAATTTTCCAAGGAGAATCCACTTTCTGTCTATCCTCTCTTCTTTTAAGACTTCTTCAGAAGCTCATCATTTTGTAACGCACAGAATTCTGACATAAGTTTATCACGAGCTTCATCTTCAGTTTCATCTGCCACTAACTTTCAGGAGATCAACACCGACCACCTGCCAAGGTCTTTTAGGGAATTCTGATGGAATTAGGGGTTCTTTCAAATAATTTTGATGTTGAATGCACTTTTACACTTCGAAACTAACTTTTCAATTTCTGGCCACCAAACTGATTCTCATGCTCTGGCTCTGCATTTTGTTATTCCAAGATGACCATCACGAATTCGATCCAATATTTCTTTCACTGGCTATCTCGCATACAATGACATAAAGTCCGGCACCTCTAGCATAGTAAAAAGCAGTTGGACCAATAAATGGGATAGTGAAACTGAAAACAAACTGCATTCTATCCGACCTTCCCTCACTCATTGGTCATCCCTTTCATATCAAAATCATGATGTCATTTTGGCTCGTCTCCGCATTGGTCACACGAGAATCACCCATAAACACCTACTTCTGGGTGAACCTGCCCCAGAATGTTCACATTGTCAATCTCACCTAACCATTCGTCACATTTTAACCATTTGTACAGCTTTTAATAATTTTTACCAAATATTTTTTAACTGTTCTCATCCCAAACTTGACGATATATTGGGTGAAACCCCTCACTGTAATTTATTTTCATTTCTTCGATGTATCAATCTGTTTTACTCAGTGTGAAGTATACACCTTTCTCTGACTGGTATCTGGATGGGAGCCCCCATCCATACGTCCTTAGCTTATTTTTATCTACTTTTTACCTTTCTACAGTTTGATTTTATCAGTTTTAGACCTTTTTTTAGACCGGATTTTAGCTTTACATGTTTTATACAACAACTTTTATGTGAAAGCGTTATTTTATTCTAAATACACATAGTCTGGCGCAGTATGTCCTTTCTGGACCTTGTGCCATTAAACACCAACCAACCAACCAACCAACCAATATTTCTTCTCTTAGTTTTACTGGTACAATGATTCTTGAATCTTTCATCAACAAATCATTCTGAGTAGAAATAGAATTATGGTACTGCCAATAATTCATACATTCTGCTGGGACTTTATGCTTGGCTAGCCAGCCGTTTTCTGAAAATTTGAAAAGTAATTTGCACACTGGGTCTTCCTTCTGCAGGGCCCAAATTTCAGCTAGTCTAGAATCTGAGGAAGGGAACTTTTCAATGATCATTTGAACATATGCAGCAATTTCTTCCCTCAATTCTTCACTGCCTTCTTTGTGTAGAGGACTACGGGAGGGAGTGTCTGCGATGAAAAGCTTTTTCCCTGGAGTGTAACTCACGGTAAAAGAATATCTCATCATTCGAAGCTTCATACGTTGAAGTTTCGAAGTTAGGTCGTCTAATTGCTTGCGCATAAAGATTGGAATTAAAGGCTTATGGTCCGTTTCAATATGCACAGTCACACCTACTATAAAATCATGAAATCGTTCGCATGCCCAAACAATGGCTAACGCCTCTTTTTCTATCTGTGCATATCTCTTTTCCGTTTCTGACAAAATTCCAGATGCGTAGAAAACTGGACGTAAAATGCTATTTTCCTTCTGGTACAGAACAGCACCAAGACATAGGACGATGCATCAGCTGAAATGTATTTTTTTCTTTGGATCGTACAAAGCCAGTTCTGGAGTTTCACAAAGATGTCGTTTTATTTCTTTGAACACACTTGTTTGAGACTCTCCCCAAAACCATTCGTTGTTTTGTTATTTTTCAGTAATTCATAAAGAGGACTAGCTACTTGAGCAAAATTTGGCATGAATTTATTTAGGAATCTAGCCGTACCTAAGAATCGTTTCAACTCCGTAACATTACTTGGATTTGGAATTTTTGAAGTTGCTTCTGTTTTCTTCAGATCAGGCTTTATCCCTTTTTCTGAGATTACATGTCCCAAAAAGGTTATGGATTTCTTTGAAAATTGACATTTATCGGCATTTAGAGTCCAACCTGCAGCTTGAAGCTTCGATAACGTTTCTCAAAGTCATTTGTCATGTTCTTCTTCGGTATGCCCAAAGATTGCAAATTCATCCATAAGACCTACTATACCAGGACCTTCTGAATAGTCTCCCTGATTCTTTTCTGAAAGACTTCCGAAGCAGAAGAAATTCCAAACGGAAGATGCTTAAACTTGTACCTTCCGAATGGTGTTATGAATGTTGTTAGTGGTGCAGAGAATCAGGATGCAAAACTATTTGCCAAAATCCTGCATTCGCGTCTTTAATGCTAAACACTTTAGTACCATCAAATTGGCTTAGAGTGTAGTCAACAGATGCGATTGAAAAATATTCCCGTTCTACGTTGCTATTGAGATTTGATAGATCTACACAATCTTGTATAACCTGATTTCTTGGGTATTATTACCACTACTGCATACCATTCAGTAGCTCCATCAATGGTTTCAATAATTTCATTTCTAACCATTTCATCTAACAAACGCCTCAACTTGCCTCTTAATGCCAAAGGAACTCTTCTCGGAACAGAAACTGCATAAGGTTTAGCATTGGGTTTTAGCTTGATTTTGTAGGGCTTCTCCACTTTTCCTATACCTTTAAATAAGGAAGGGAACTCTTTTAGAGGATCTATTTTCGATTGTACTTCATAAATTCTTCGAATTATGTTTAACTGTTCACTGGCTGTACAGCTTAATAAAGGATGCTTTAAGCCATGAATCATACGAACTTCTTCATTGAAGCAAACCTCCTTATTCTTTAAGTTAGCTCTAATCACACCTGCAACTCCAAGATTTTTCTCATCTGGTCCACAAATAACTTTACTGGACTTGGGATAACTTTATATGTCTGAATTTCGTGTTGTACAGATACTTGGGAATTACTGTGCAATCAGCCCCTGTGTCTACAGTCGACTCTCTGAAATCCGCACATCTATAATCCGCAATAATTTTTAGATGTAAACAGTGAAATTTGCAGTTAACAGTTAAGTAACACTAGGAAATTACGGGTGAGTTGAGTTGTAGAATTAAAAGAAATTTTATGCTATTTTTCATATTTTTTGCATATATCTAATTAAAATTGTTCTTTTAACCCATCTAACAAAGTCTGAGCAGTAAAATGAAAGCATGATTGTCTCTCAGAATCTTTTCTGTCAGCTAATCTCGCACAGTCAGTTAACGAAATGTGTATTATTTTGATTTTCATTTTTTATTGAAAGAAAGAGAAATTTTCAAAAAATTTCTCTTGAAGAAGGCTTATCTTTAGGCTATAAATATTTAGAATTCATCCAAAATTATTCATTGGCATCACCACAAGAAATAATGACAATAAACAGACTCCAGGAAAAAATATTTAAACACAAATCAAAAGCCCTAAAACAAACAACAATTGATTCTATGTTTGCAAAATTAAAAAAATAGTAATATAAAATTAGTATGAAAGTTTAAGCCTTCTTCAAGAAAAATTTCAGTCTGCAAAAGTTTTGTAAAATAAAATTAATTTTTTTTTTCATATATTTTAATAAATTCTTTAATAATTAAACTAAGTGTGACAGTATAATTAATTTCAGCCATTAAAAATGTTCTGTTGCTTCATAACTATAGTAAGAAAAAATGTAAACAAAACAATGATCTGTAATCTGCAAAATTCTATAATCCGCAAACCCCTTGGTCCCAAGGTGTGCAGATTTCAGAGAGTCTACTGTATCAGAAATTTTAATGGTGTATTTTCTACTAACACATCTGCATTCCAATGATTATTAAGTGATTTATCCACATTAGTATTCATTAAATGGCCCTTTGTAGCCATTCTCCCCACTAAATTCAAATAATATCTTATCTTTTAAATACTTTATTACAGATTTCTGTATACTGCTACAATTAACTTCTATAATTGTGCACCCAAAACATTCATTGATTACGTTTTGCTTGGTTGTCCGAATTTAAAACAGGGTATATTGTTGGGTCATTGCACATATAACTACTATCCTCCCACGTATACAAATATTCATCAAGGACATCTTGTGCTATATTATAGAATATGCAGCTTGCAATAACTTGATATTTCAAGTTGTTCATGTTTGAGTCATTTTCTTTTGGTAGGCATCTCCATCTTCCTTTGAGCATTCCAAATGCATGCTCAACATAAACTCTGCAACAACTTAACTTCTGGTTGAAGGAAGCCTGCATAGGACTCAAAGCTCCACTAAAAGGCTTCATTAACTACTCCTTTAAAGGATATGCCGGGTCAGCAACAATGTATGGATGAATAGTACAAGTAGTGCCTGGCATTTCACAAAAATTACTGCCCAGCACACCAGACTCGCATCTACTGAATAATTCAGAATTAGCCAATACTCTGGCCAACCAAAATTTATATTCCTGAATTTTTTTTTATGATCTACTACAGCTTGCAAAACAACACTGTAATATTTCTTGCAGTTGTAGTAGTCATGCTTGTGTTTTGGTGGAGCTTTAATTGGTATGTGGGTACCATCTAAAGCTCCACAAACCCCAGGGAAACCACAGTTTCCTAGGAAAGAGCTGGTGACTATTTAGACCTCATCTCCTTCTGGGAACTTGATTTCACTTTTATAACATTGTACAATCATACGTGTTGTATGTTTAACAATGACACAACTATAGACCTTGCCATTCCATAACAGTTGGCTAAGTTTCGTAGTTCACCAGAACTGCCAAGTTTTGCAAGAGTAACTGCAAGTCTTCTTTCCACCGAGAACACATTTCTAGTTAATTTCTGTTTCTGAAAATGTGGCCTCAGTTTCTCAGAAATACTGTTAAACGTTGACCTAATATATAAACAGTAAAATAAAATCATTAATCTTGAAACAAGTAGTAAAAAATTGAATATGTTAATGCAATAGTACAAATTAGTCAGGTAAGGGGTGCTTATATTGGATCCAGAGAATTCTCTACTGATAATCATGAATAACCTTTTCCAGCTCTGTTGCCAACCTCAGCTTTTTATTTTCCTACTTAAAAAAAATATTACAACTACATTAAAATAATGCAAAACAACAAAATATGCTGCTAAAGCTAAAAAAAATAAATACACTATCGACATCAAATTGATTTTTAGTTCACTGCAAAGTTGAAAGCTCAGTGGGCTATGGATTCTCAACCATATACACTGGTGTACGTTGCAACATACAAGATAGGCTGGGTGACATGCACAGTGTCTTTAAATCGAACATCTCTTTCTTCTTGAACAAAATCATATGCTGGATCTGCTAAGCATAAAGCATTGCAGAGAAAGTGGTGACCTGTGTTTGAGTGATCATGTTTACAAACAATTAATTGCTTATATATTGTTATAAATTACTATTGTTATTACAAATTGTTATAATATGCACAAAATAGTTTACTACATATACACCTTTAATTCTAAAAGTCTCTTTCCATTCTTTTTCATCAAAATAATTCAGTACTATGTTATCAAACCAGCCAGAGTCATGAACTTTTGCCCACATTCGTCTTTGTGGAAATGCTAGACGAAGAATATTAATTACTCTTTTTAGCCTGTTGCTCCTTATCTCATTTATTTCATTTAAGGCATTTTCAATGCCCTTTTGAAAGAATAACATAATTATGTGAAAATGATCCATAATTTTAAAGCAGAAACTGTATTCCTCTCCACTGTTCAAATGTAAATAAAAGTGGTGATCCTCTGAGATTCTAGAGATTTTGCTATCTTCATTTAAATGAGTTACATCAAAGGCTTTTTCACTTATAACTCCTCTTTTCTCAAATTCAATATTTCACTTCCACTCCTAATGAAAACACTGATGCACAACTTTCACATATGAACGCTCGTTCTTCATCATCCACTATGTTGAAGATACCTTTAATGAAACATCACCATTCTTAATACACAAATGTATCACAGACGATGTAGGAGAAGTCAAAAAATTACGATCTGGAGACCTATTAGTTGAAGTATCAAGCAATAAACAAGCATCCAAAATAATGAAGATTAAAAACTTTGTCCTAAAACCTGTTACAGTGACACCCCATACATCCTTAAATATCTCACGAGGAGTAGTATCAGAACCTGAACTTTTGCACTGCTCTGAAGCCGAAATATTAGAAAACCTAAAAGATGAAAAAGTATGTGCTGTGCGTCGAATCACTATTCGACGCAATAACCAAATAATCCCCACTAAACATATTATTCTGACTTTCCAGTGTCCCACAATTCAATCCCATATTAAAGCTGGCTATCTATTATGTCCCGTTAGACCATATATACCAAATCCTATCCGTTGCTTTCAGTGTCAAAAGTTCGGTCATACTAAAACTTCCTGTCGTGGGTCACCGGCCTGCGCTCGTTGTGGTGCCTCTGACCACGACAGAGATACCTGCTCTGCAGCTGCAAAATGTGTCAACTGTAAACAGGAACATCCATCATATTCAAAGTCATGCCCTAAATGGGCATTTGAAAAAGAAATCCAGTCAATACGTGCTACACAAAGAATCTCATACCCTGAAGCTCGTAAAATAATAGAAGCTCGTACACCAAAACCTGGCCTATCCTATGCTGCAATAGTAAAATCTATGAAATCAATAGCCATTCAAACAGACTCTCCATCAACTATTTCCACCATCAATACCTCAACAAACCACTCTCAAACAGAACAAACCTTGCTCTACATCCCCAAAAACTCCACCAACGAAAAAGGTAATAAGTAATAGCTCCACCCAAGTCAGACCACAGCTTAGCAAAACAGCCACTTACAAATTGAAATATAACATATTTAGCAAGAAAAAAGTACCTCCACGGCCACATATTGCTGACACAATTTTAAGACGACCAATCGGAATCAGATATTAGTGATGAAGAATCGATGGAACATGAAAAAATAAAACCGCCTGATATCTCTGCAGGGATTACAAAAGAGACTCACAATGCCCATAACATTACATAATTATGGCATTGTTGCTCTCATTGAACTGCCACGCCTTTCAGAATAAAACTGATGACCTTAAAACACTTCTCTATGACCTCAATCCCGCCTGCTTTGCTCTTCAAGAAACTTATCTCAAACCCGATAAACATCCTACCATCAGCAAATATACAATCCTTCGGAAAGACTACGAACTGAGTGACAGGGCCTCTGGTGGTGTGGCCCTGTTAGTCAACAATAACTATCCCTACATAATAGTCAATCTGAATACCAATCTGCAAGCAGTTGCCACTCGTGTCAAATTAAAACAGCTCACTACCATTTGTTGCATTTATCTTCCTCCTAATGAAACAATCGGCCAAACATCTCTCAGTAATCTAATTCAACAACTCCCAACACCATTTATAATCCTTGGTGACATGAATGGCCATAGTCCATTATGGGACAGCAAAGACAGATAAGCACATGTTGGTTGGAGAGTGCCCGGGAAAAATTAATCCCACAACTCTCATTCAGTAACAGGTGGAAAACGAATGGGGTAGGGGAGAGGTGTGTGGAGTTGTGAGTCCGTAAAAGATGAAATAAAAATTAAGAAATTAAAAAATAATAGGATGAGCCTGCACAGTGAAAGCAGCTTAAAGGAGTGCAGTGCAAAATGAGGGTGATTAAATGCCTGTGTTGCTTGAGTTTAGTGTGATGAGTGTGAAAAATACAAAAGATTAAAGCCCCAAAGGGGGGGGGGGGAGAGAGAGAAATTTTCGGAGCAGTAAAGCAAGTTGGGGAAGCAGCGCTTCCGCTGGTGAAAAGCAAGAACCCACCTGATCCCCGAGGGGATTAGGATGGGAGAACGGATTAAGTCCTTTGTTGGAGAGAGCAGCAGAGGGGGGGGGGAGTAAGGTAATTCACCATATCATGGTTTGGAGTTAGACTCCTTACGGCTTATTTTTTTTTATTTATTTTTTTTTTTTGCTAGTAATTAATTCTCTGACAGAGAAGGGTGTTTTGTTTAGGCCTCCTGCTTGGGAAAATATCATGGACGTCATACTCGGGAAGCGTGTTTAGAGCACTATTATTGGCGATGCCAATGTTGTTGTGAAAGTTGTTAGCTAAATTTTGAATGAAAAGGGTAAGACGCGGTACCGAAATTTCTTTGTACATATATTTATTACTGACATAATAAGGGAGGTTGGTAATTTGCCTGGGTGCTATTTTGTGCTTGGCAGAGGAGTTTAATATTAGTATTTGAGGCGATCGTCCATGTTTCGCAAGCATAGGTGAGGAGAGGCCTTAAAAAGGATTTGTAGATGAGCAGCTTGTTATCAATAGAAAGAACGCTATTTCGAGCAATTAGGGGGAAGAGTTGTTGTTTAGCGGCTCGAAATTTGTTTCTGAGTTTATGTGTGTGTTTGCAGAATGTGAGTTTGGAGTCTAAAATTACTCCTAAGTATCTGGCGGACTCTGACCAGGGAATGTGTGTGTTAAACATGTAGAGTCTGTATTTTCTCTTAGTGTGGGGTCTGAGTTTGGAAAATAGAATGGCCTCAGTTTTATCGATGTTAGTTTCTATTTTCCACTGGCACAGCCATTTACCGATGAGTTTAAGGTGTTTATTAAGGGACAAAACGGCATATTTAGGGTTTTTGTGTGTGGCAAAGATGGCTGTGTCATCTGCAAAGATTGACAAGTGTGTATGATTGTAGGTCGGAATATCATTAATATAAATGTTGAAAAGTGTGGGGGCAATAATTGAGCGTTGGGGGACCACACTCTGGCAATAAAAATTGTCAGAGAGGGTATTCCCTACTCTTACGTGAAAACTTCTATCTGTTAAGTAGTTGTGAATGAAGTGTGTAATGTGGGGGGGAAAGTTAAGTTTAATTAATTTGTAAATGAGGCCTTTTCTCGAAACTTTGTCGAATGCTTTGGCGTAATCTAGGAAAACAGCAGCAGTTTTTTGTTTATTATTAAACCCAGTAGTTATGTGCTCAACAAGTCGGTAGATTTGATGGGGGGCTGAAAGATGTTCCCTAAATCCAAATTGTTGGGGGATAATGATGTTATTTTCGTCCAGGTGGGATTTAATTTGTTGAGCAATGAAGTGTTCGGTTAGTTTACTAATTGAGTTTAAGAGAGAGATGGGCGATAACTACTGGGGTGGGCGGGATTTTTGTTAGGTTTGAGAATAGGGGCGATGACTGCTATTTTCCAGGGGAGGGGGAAGTAAGCAAATTTAATAAGAAAAGTAATTTTGACAACATAGTTATTGGGTAGGTTCTTAAGGATGAGGTTAGTGATACCGCTGATGCCGGGGGCTTTATTATTTTTAAGAGTAAGAATTTTGTTATAAACCTCAAGGGGGTGAATGTTACTATCGAGGGGGGGTTAGGAGTGCGAAGGAAGGCATCGACAGTGGAGTTGACTTCCGTCTCAGTCTCAGTATCTTGAATATCATTTTCTTGGAACTGGAAAACTAGACTCTCTGCGATAGCATCCGCTTTTTCTTTCTCAGAATACGCAAAAGCTGAGGAATTGGGTATCATGATGGGGGGGTATGGGCTTAAATTTGGATTTAAGTTTTCTGGACGCTTTGTAGACGGAATTGTCCTCTGTAGAGAGGGAGTTTAAATAGTTTGTCCAGGATTGCTGCCGACTTTTGGAGATGTAATTTTTTAGATAGTTTTGAGCATTGTTCATGATAGTTTTGTCCTCAGCTCTGCGTGTTCTCTGCCAAATTTTCCTCGCCTTATTTTTATTTTTGATAAGAGTGCGGACATAGGGATCGTAGTGTTTAAATTTGGAGGCAGGTTTGGTAATGGTTGACTCATCGTGTGCGGTGAGGATTTCCGAAAGGAGATTTTCGGCGAAGGTTTCAATATCAGCTGGGGAATTGATCCCTTGGGAGTGATTACTGTTGGTGCGGGAAGAGAGCCGAAAGGCGAACTCAGTCCAGTTTGTAAAGGTAGTGAATCTGGGCTGGGGGGGGGGGGAGGAAATTTTGAGAGAGATAAGGAGCGGATTATGATCGGAGCTGAGTTCTGGGAGAGAGGAAATGTCTTTTGCGTAATTAAAGCCAGAAAAGATGCAGAAAGTCGATTGTGGAACAAGTGTTTCTAATGAAGTGGGTGGGGGTCGGGGGAAAAAGGATGTCCGCACTTTGGGTGGCATCGAGAAAGCGTCTGACGGCGCTACCGTAAGCATTTCTAGAATGACAGTTCCAAGAGGGGTGGGAAGCGTTAAAGTCCCCCGAAAGGAGGGTGTTTGTATCGATGTTCAGCAGGGTTTGCAATATTCTGCTATGATACAAGAGGCCGGTTTGTTAAGAATGGCGTAGACTGAGATGAAAGTTAGGGGGGGGGTGGTTGGGGAGGATAATTTTGACGCCGCAAGCATCGACAGCGTTTAGAGGGGGAAGCGTGAGTGTGTGGAAAGGAATGTGGTTCTTCACGAGAACAGCTGTACCTCGCATGGGGGTACTGTTGGGGCTGACGTAATCATTCCTGTGAGTAATAAAGTTAGGGACGGTGCATGGAATTCCCGGTCGGAGGTGTGTTTCTTGGAGGAGAATAATATGGGGGGAGTGCTCATCTACAAATTCTCTAAACTCAAGCAATTTGTTGCGGAGGCTATTGCAGTTCCATGAAACGAGCACGAGTTGTTCCAAGCCAGTCACGGCGAGATTTCGTTTACTTTGCTAATCGAATTGCTGGTTTGGGAAGTAGAATTTTGAGGGGCTGGGGGGGGGATGGGGAACTCTCAAGGGTGCGCCGGGTGGTCTGTTGGAGCAGAAGGCTTAATGTTTGACTGATCTGGGATAGTGCTGTTACTAAAGCAGTGTTGATGTCATTTGAGGGGGGAGGGGGGGGGGGCTGCTTTCGCGTAGCTGAGATTTTGTTTCAGGGGCTTTGAGTTAAAGGTGCGGGGAGGGGGGGTTGGGTTTTTGATCCTATTTTCAGGAAATTTCGGACAGCCGCGAAATGAGGCTGTATGATTACCGGCGCAATTTGCGCATTTAATTTGTTCTTTAGTTATTTCGGTGATGGGACAGGCTTTGGATTCGTGGGGATCGCCGCACTTTACGCAACGGGGGGTCATCTTACATGAATTGGCTGCGTGATGATAAAACTGGCAGCGATGACACTGCAGGGTACGTTTGGGGCGGAGGTAGCTTTCTATCTTTACTGAATAAAAACCCAGAGTTTATAATTCATGTAAATTTTGGATTCAGGGGAATTGGGGAGAGCAATTTGGAAGAGGGGCATTTTGTTTTTAGTTTTTAATTTTAATAGCTGCGCAACCTTGAGAATTTCGAAACCGTTTGAGGTTAATTCATTGTGAATTTCTTCAACATCATAGTCTATAGGGAGACCACGAATGACCACTTTTAAAGGGGCTTGGGAGATATCATCTACTACGTAGTGATCGACACCCAGGGTGTCAACTACGTTACCGATTTTTTGGTAATCAGCTGGTGATTCTGGGTAGATTTTAGTGAATTCGCCAGCGTTCCTAACAGTGAAGCTGCGATGGCCTCCTAATTCAGAATTTAGTTTCTTGAGGAATTCAATTGCGGGTTTCCCACGTATATGGGCATTAATGGGTTTAGTTGGGGGGGTGGGTATCGAGGATTGATCCATCCTTTCTTCTTCATTGTCGGGAGTGATGTTATGTGTGCCGTTAGAGGCGTCTGTGCTAGTTGCTGGGGTGTTGTGTATGTGCGATGTGTGGGGCCTACGCTTGGTGTTGGTAGTGTCGTGTTGGGGGGCATCCCCGAGGGAACGCTTACTATTCCTGTTTGTGTTGTTATTAATTGGAAAGGGGTTACCTTTCTGTTGCTCCGGGACACTCATCTCAACCGTGCTATCTGCTAATTCTTTTTTCAAGTTCTCGTGCTCCAGTAGAAGTTTGTTGAATTCCTTCTCGAGTGACTCATATTTCTTCGTCATTCGGCGGGAGAGTTTATCCAGAGCATCGTGAAATTGACGCACATTAGCTTCAATGTAGTCGCAGAGCTTGATGGGTTGAGCTGTGGTACCGTCGTACAGGTATAATTTCTCCAGTGCTTCACGCCCAATGCGTACTGGTTCTTCGGGTTCGTAGTATGAGATGGGTTCCATCGTAGGGGGTTGGAAAACAATTTCTTTGTTGCCGTCGCTTAGAACTGGGGGAGCGCTCATATGATCACCGCTCGGAACGACCTCGTCCGTATTACCGGCTACCTTGCCCTGACAAGGGCAGTTTTTGGATCTGGTCAGGGAGCTATTCACGAACAACCTTCTTGTCCGAAGACTCGAGGGGGAACGAAGATACCAACACTAGAGGTGAAAAAATAGATCAAAGTACAACTGATTTCTCTCTATGTATTATGAATAACGGCAGCAACACTTACTTCCATCATCCAACTAAATCCTTTCATGCCATCGACCTTGCCATCTGTTCTCCTTCAATCCTCCCCCTCTATAATTTCTCAGTTTCTGGCGACTTGCATAACAGCGATCACTTTCCGATCATTCTTTCACCCTTATATCAGAATGCCAACAAATCCATTAACATACCCAGATACATTCATAATAAAGCAGACTGGCAGACTTTTACTTTGCTATCTACCATAGTACCAAACATTATTGAAGGAAACATAGACGAGGTCGTTAGGAATGTCACCTCCATTATCATTAATGCAGCTGATGCGAGCATTCCAAAATCTGTTAAAAGCAACCATAGAATTAAAAAGCCGTGGTGGAACGAGGCTTGCACCCTCGCTAAAAAACAGCAGAAGAAAGCGTGGGGTAATTTTCGGCGGTAACCCACCACTGAAAATCTTATCACGTTTAAAAAAGCTCGTGCAAATGCACGCAAGATAAGGAGACGTACCCAGAGAGAATCCTGGATTCAGTACGTCTCCAGTATCTCTCTTTCTACCTCCAGTAAGGAGCTATGGGACAAAACTAAAAGAATCATGGGCATCTATAGTAATCACTCCATATCCTGTCTATCCATCAATAATGAAATCATTTCAGATACAAAAAGAATAGCAAATACCATTGGTCAATCTCTAGCTTTCACATCCTGCAGTACCTCCTATTCTAGCAACTTTCTTCCATACAAGAAACAATCCGAACGCTATAAACTTAACTTTGAAACCTCTTCTAACTTCTCCTACAATAGTACTTTCACTATGAATGAACTATGCAAAAGTTTAAGACAGTCATCAAACACATCCCCTGGCCCTGATGGCATAACTAATGATATGCTTAAACACCTCTCCAATGATTCCTTAATTAGTCTTTTACAGCTATACAATAGAATATGGAACGAGCATGCGTTTCCCTTAGAGTGGAGAAATGCAATGATCATTCCCTTACCCAAACCTGGAAAAGACACCACTAATCCCAATAACTATCGTCCCATAGCCCTAGCTAGTTGTCTGTGCAAACTACTGGAGCGAATGATTAATACTCGTCTAGTATACGTTTTAGAAACTGAGGACCATATACACCCTTTCCAGAGTGGATTCCGCAAAGGCAGAAGCACAATCGATAATATCTTACATTTAGAAACTCAAATCCGTAACGCATACTTAAGAAAGAACCACCTTGTATTAATTTTCTTTGATATCGAAAAAGCTTATGACCACACTTGGAGATATGGCATACTACGCGATCTCTTCAATATGGGCTTCCGTGGAAACCTACCTATATTTATCAAGAATTTTCTCTCACTCCGGAACTTTAAAGTACGCATCAAAGACACCCTTTCTGATAACTTTATACAAGAAGAGGGTGTACCACAAGGCTCTGTCCTTAGCCTCACCCTATTTTCTATAAAAATCAACAATATCCTTAACCAGCTCCCTCCGACAGTACACGGTAGCCTATATGTTGATGATCTACAGATCTCCTGTCAGGGGCAAGACATGCGTTACATAGAACGGCAGCTTCAGACCACTATTAATCGCATCCAAAAATGGTGCAACACCAACGGATATAATATTTCTGTAGAAAAAACAATTTGCACTCACTTTGCCGGAAGCGTGGGATCCACCCGGACCCAGAACTTTACCTCAATCACACTAAAATCAATATCAAAGACTCTGTTAAATTTTTAGGCCTAACTTTGGACAAAAAACTTACGTTTGCTAATCGTATTTCTGACATTCGTAGAAAATTCGAAAAAAAAACTTAACATTTTAAAGGTTTTAACCAATAGCTCTTGGGGGCCCGAGCGGGATGCTCTCATGCGGATCTACAGAGCCCTCATCCGTTCCAAAATGGACTACGCTTGCTGTGGCTATGGATCGGCTTGTCAATGAGTGCTAAAAAAACTAGACACAGTGCATCATACTGCACTACGCATCTGCTCCGGAGCTTTTAGGACATCACCCGTGCAAAGTCTTTATATCACCTGTTGTGAACCTTCACTCACCCTCACACGTCAAAAACTATCTTTCAATACATATTTTCGCATCCTATCTTATCCCTCACATCCCTTAAAGAATTCATTATTAGACACCCGTCTGGACCGCCTTTATGACAACCGTCTTCGCCAGTACCCAACTGGAGGATGCACATGTATCCACATGCTTTTTTCATAAAATACCACCATGGACTTTGTTGCAGATCTCTTATCTACAACCTTTTGAAGGCTTTACTAAACCAAACACTGACCCTAAAGTATATCAACAGTTATTCTGGACCACCAACACAAATATCAAAACTACGAAGACCTCTATACAGATGGCTCAAAATCTCCCAATCACGTCGGTTTTGCATTTATAACTCTTAATCATGCTTGCAGCTATACTCTACCACTTTTTTGTTCTGTTTTTACAGCCGAACTCCTAGCCATCTATGAAAGCCTTCAATATATCTCAGGAACGAATAAAAAGATTTATCATCTACTCTGACTCCCTTAGTGTACTGGAGACTTTGAAATCAGGCACTGTAACACATAGCTATATAATTAAAGTTTTGCATACCTTCGAACAACTTACAAACCGTGCGTACAGCATTCTCCTCTGTTGGGTACCCAGTCATATTGGGATCAGTGGCAATGAGAAAGCCGACACACTAGCCAAGCAAGTTACAGTCCCATACAACGGCAATCTACCTTATAATGACATTAAGGCTAGCATCTCAGGCAAAATTAAACGAATCTGGAATGATAAATGGGATTGCGAAACAAGGAACAAACTCCATTCAATCTGCCCAGCCCTCACTCACTGGTCCTCTCATCCCTATCGCAGACTTGATATCATTCTGACACGTCTCCGTATAGGTCACACGAGGCTTACCCATAAGCATTTACTCCTGGGTGAGCCTGCTCCAGAGTGCCCCCATTGTCATACTCATCTCACCATTCGTCATCTTTTAACCTCATGTACTGCTTTTAATGCTTTTTACCACATACTTTTTAACTGTTCTCATCCCGAACTCTGTGAAATTTTGGGTGAAACCCCACACCGTAATTTGTTCACTTTTCTCTGACGTACCAATATTTTTTAATTCAGTGTGAAGTGTCCACCTTTGGCTGGTATCTGGATGGGAGCCCCCATCCAGATGTCCTTAAGTTAACTTTATACACTTTTACCCTTTTACAGTTTGCTTCTATCATTTTTGGACTTCACAGTTTTCAGCTTTCCTAGTTTTATGCAACATCCTTTTACCTGACAACATCGTTTTTACACTCTATATACATAGTCTGGCGCAGTATGTCCATTGTGGACCTTGTGCCAATAAACACAACTAACCAACCAACCAATTACAACTTTGTTTCTTTGCAGGAAGTCATACCCTAGAATAATTTCGTATGTCAAATTCCAGTTACTCTCAATAACAAAAAATTGGTTCCCAAACCATTTGTTTTGAATTTTGAATTTTATATTTACTGCATAAAGGTAGGGAGATCATTCAAAGTATGGATACTTACCGATCTGGAAATATATTCTACTTAGGTGGAACTTTTAATTTTTTCAAACACAGAAGGTGTTCTAAGATTTAAATTTGATCCAGAGTCTAGTAGTGATGCAATCTCCAAATTTTAGGTCAATTATGGGTAAGTTGTGGGATTTGTCTTGATTAGAAGACATAACATGATAATTAATAACCTTTTTCTTGTCTGCTGCCTCACTGCTATCTGCAGAAATATGGGATTCCTCATGTTTGTTATAATTATGAGAAATATTTTGTTTTCTTAGCTGCATGTTACTTTTGTTTTCTTTATTGTTTTCTAATGCTCGGCCATTAATATTGTTTGGAAATCTTTGTTGTCGTTGTATTCTGATTTATTTCTCGAATACAAGGAGATAAAGTCTGGCATCTCTAGCATAGTAAAAAGCAGTTGGGGCAATAAATGGGATAGTGAAACTGAAAACAAACTGCATTCCATCCGACCTGCTCTCACTCATTGGCCAACCCTTTCATATCGAAAACATGATGCCATTTTGACTCGTCTCCGCATTAGTCACACGAGACTCGCCCATAATAGACCAAGAGCTAGTAACACGTTTTCCATGAAGTGTTTGATGCACCTTGAAATTTTTCAATTTTATTATGTACGAAATAAGGTGGGAATACCTGTAGTTGCTCGACCCAACCTGGGACACCAGGTACTGCGCATAATAGAAAGGTGTAAAAAATATAACCCAAAATAAGTGCTTGATTCAGAGGTAAACAAACATAAATTAAAGAGTTCAGATAATTTTAAAAAGGCAGAGAGTTTTGAGGGAGTTCACATTCAATGAATCCTCCCCAAAGTTGTGTTTTTTTAAATACAATTTGAACTGTTTTATTTACTCTGAAATTTTAATAGTGTCTTAATTAAATATTGAAAAAATTAATAACAAAAAGCCAGACACTTTGTCTGGGGTTTAATTACTGGCAGACATGAAAATGAATTATTTACAATAGAAAGGGATGGACTGCGCGTGGTTGGTGATGTGAGTGAGAGCACCGATCACCTCAATAGCTACACTCTCATTGGTTATTGGTCGCATGTATTTTACCAGCTGTACATTTAAAATTCATATTTTTGAGTATAACAAAAAATTACAATTATTTAGACTTTTTTTTAACTTTTAATTCCTCAAGAAAGAAGAATTGTACAATTAAGTGACAATGAAAAATTTGAATTGAAATCTTATCGAATAAAAAAAAAAAAGGAAACTGTGAGGTTATCATTGAAAATTCCACTATTAGTATGTATAGTCAATTTTATAGGTTTATTATTATAAAAAATATTTATTAAGTAATTTCGATAAAAATATTTTGAAAGGTATCTTTAATTTTCGTTCCCATCACCACTGTACTCTGATTCTTCTTCTGTAGAATCGTCACTTGAAAACATGTCTTGATCATAAAAAGTTTTTTCATTATCTGAAAAATCAATGACTTTACGTTGTAAGGCCGAAAGAAAATGGAGAACATCCCCACTCTAGGTAGCCTGGAGGCAAGTAGCCTGAAAGAATTTCCGTGAGGCCACACGAATGGTACATTTCAACAGGCTAGCCGTTTATACTGAAGCCAATGGGAGTGGCTACAATAGGTGCAAGCGAGACAAAGGTGTTTCCTCTTTTGCCCAAGAAGAAAAGCGCATTTGGAATCCCACCATTGGGCGCCAGAGCGACGAGAAATGCGCTGAGCCTGCCGATTCTGGCCAATCGTGTCCTCGCAAGCGGCAAGAAAATACGAGTATGCCTCCCAAGGAAGTAGAAACTCTGAGGTGTTGAGAGATTTGAGGATGCGCCCTCAGTGAAGGCAGGTCCTGATCGTACACACAGAAGGAGAGGGGCAGACCCCAGCGAGACGGAAATCTTAATGGGGAGATGGTCGGAATCGAATGGGTCCTGCCGGACCTCCACCGTAGAGCACGGGGCAATGTCTGAGGAGCAGATAGTGAGGTCGTTTAGAGAGTTATAACCGCCCGAAGTCAAATGAGTAGGGGACGAAACATTCAACAACGAGAGATCTTGGTCTAGAAGCCAGTCCACTAAAATACGAGCTACGGAGGAATTAGTACTAGCCCCCACAGGGTGTGCTTCGAGTTAGTCTCCCAGTATCATACAGGGAGGAGTGTACAAAGACTGTCAAGCCAAGAACGGGAGAACCGACCGTTAGAAGAGTACAGGGAAACAATTGTTACCTTGTAGGCAGGAGGCCACACAACCTGAACTCCAAGGGCTTCAATACCAAACGGTAACGGGAGAGGGAGAACTACCCTTTCTGAGGAGAGAAAGTCAGTAACACAAATTGCGACACCACCTCCTTGCCGCCCAGCTCTGTCAGCACGAAAAGTGACGAAATGCGGAAGGGAAAAATGCAATGAGGGCTGTAAATGGTCTCTTGCAAGGCAAGAATGTGAGCTGTTGAGAGATCAAGATGATTAAACCAAGAGCGATTAGCCCGAACGCTTCTACAATTCCATTGGATAATGGAGAGCACCATAACAAAAAAAAAAGGGGTTGGGGAAGAGAAGAAAACTGACGAGAGAAAAACGAGAAAGAAAGGAACGAGAGCCGCTAAGACTTTGAGGGAGGAGCCTGGTGCTTCTCCAACACATTAGCCTGGGGAGAAGGAGAGCCTTTCTGAATTAGAGAGGAGAGGAAATTAGTTTCAGGGGTCAAAGTGAAATCCATGAGTGACGCATTCTGGGATAGGTGGTGAGATTTTCCAGGTTGAGTAGTGCTGTGTTTCCTGCATTTTGCTGAACTAGATTCAGCGGGGAGGGGATGTCCATGGGGAGTTTTCCATTAAATGGTTTTGTCCACAGCGACTACATTTCGGGGCATTCGTGCAAGACCGAGTTCCGTGGTTGAATTGAGCACGGTGGCGGCAAGTGCGGGGGAGTTCAAGATATCCTGTGCGATTCGTACCACAAAAAGACACGATCAGGCAGTTGAGTCCCCAACATTGTCACTAGAACAAAAAGGGAAGGAACACGTTTCCCATTAGACATGCGGGTAAACCGACGGACTTCAGGCAGACAACCCCGGAGTCCAATAATTCTTCTGCAATGTCCTCAGCAGTCACTTGTGTGGGAATATCATGAAGGAGAAAACGAGAAGTGATTTCGTCAAAGATGAAGGATGATTTTACAGGGATAGACAGTAATGACGATATTTGAAGTGCCACAGCTGCTATGTCGGGATTTTCTGAGGATATCATGAGTTGGTTCTTTTTGGTAAATCTAATTGAATAGCCTTTCGTCTGGCCACCAAAAACTTTTGTAAGTTCCATTTTCAACTGTTTGGGGTGAGATCTGGGGATATCTCCATTTACGCCTTCCACCCGTACCGTGGTTTGATAAACTCGATTTTGAATGGCGTAACTGAACTGTTCGACTGGACTTGCCGGGTTGACATAGCAGTCCGGATTGGACAAGTCTGCCATGATGGTGCAGGAGGAGTCTTCGGTAGCTTCACTTAATTTATATGCATTGCTAGAATCAGAAACACTCGACGCCACACTGGGCAGGATGATACTTAACAGCAGTTACGACACCAAATTCAAAAACAGGAAAAAGACACATCTACCTCACAGCAGGAACAAACTTTACTATACTAGAGTGCACTACCGAACTGTTAATACTAAAAGAACGAAAAACAAACTCAAGAACTATACAGCACACTCTTCCAAAAACCCCGCACACACAGAAAAAACACACCTAATACCGGCCGACTCAACAAAAGCGGAGAGACACAACCTACTTTGGTCCGAGCTCCCAGCCAAAAAACCCGCTCAGTACATATTGTCAGAGAAAGTTTCAAAAAAAGCCTCGCTGTCAAAGCGGCCGGTCGGAGAAATAAAATGCTCTGCTATTGTCCCATTCTTGCTGCTAAGCAAAACTGGTTTTGCAACCTGCTGTACGAGATCGGTGCATTGTTGCACTGGCTTGAGGGTCGGTGTTTCCTTTGCCTTTGGACGTCTCTTTGTGTTTGTAAACAATCCTGGAATTGTCGCAAGATTTTTTTGTGACAATCACCTTGGTTCCTGCCATGCTCCACTGCCAGTTTCTCTCTGGAACGCTACTGGATAGCCAGAAAAGAGTTGATGGATTATTGATTTCTATTTTACTTCTGTATTTTTTTTTTTCTTTTTGTATTTAGATATCAGTTTTCCTGTGCATTTGCTATTGGAAATTTAAAAGAAATTTATTTTCAAAAAGTTACATTTCTTAAAATTATATGGCTACGCACAAAAAGGTTCCCTGTTAGTAAAATGTGCCCCATGCTCTAATGAGGTGATGGACAAAATTTCAGCCTTCCATCATAAAATGTGTCTGTCTTGGATGTACTTTAAGCAAAGATAATCAAAGCCATTCTAAATTTAAAAACTCACATACTATTTTAAGCAAGTTTTTATTTTGTGGTAAAAGCAACAACATGGAAGATTCTATATTAAATTATTAAAAAAAAATTCTTCTGCCCTAGTATAAGCAACTGTCTCTGTATGTTTGATAATACACTATCTAAATTCAAATACAATCTAATTCAAGCTGATTTTTAATACATAAGGCAAATAATTGAAAATATGAACACACTCCCAGCAGCACACTTATGTTCCAAGTAAGAACTGTGATCATTCAGTTTAAACATTCACGGTACGTAAACAAAAAAACACCCTACTAAGGTCTATTTGTCTGGGCAGCCCACGTGTTTAAAACGTAGAAAACCAGTTCAAATTATGTACTTCATGAACTCATCCGAAACATTAAATGTTTTTCGTAGGACATTCACACTGTGTTTAAATTATGTTTTTTCTGAACGTACTATATCATTGCGACATCACCTCCCTCTTCCTTCAACCAATCAACTGTAGAATAAGTTTTATTGTAGCTCAATTTGATTGGCTGTGCATTTTTCACCAAACACGTGTTTAAAATTGGTAGTATCGATATAATTTGTCGAAACTGTTTGAATCGATACTAAATATCGTTATAAACGACAATATTTAGTTCCGATTTCATGCTTCCCAAATAATTTTATTTATGCACATACTGTTATGAATTTTAACTTTACACTGTAGTTATACACAGGTTCTCAAATGTCCACGTTTGCTCATCAGATAGTAAATGCTTGCAAGTGAATACGAATGTTAGCTAGATTTCCAACCTTTGGTTGCAAAATTATGTTTATTTTAAAATTCAGAGGGGATGATATTTTCTAATTTAATGAAAGTTACTAGTCTGTTGAATATGCATATACTTAATTGATAAATACTTCCTTAACCAGTACTGATACCCTTTTAAAAAAATTGCAAAATTATTTATAGCTAAAAATTAAAACTTATATTCTGTGCAAGTTTTTTTTTTGTGTGCATTATTGCATAAACTGAATCTCCTTGAATAAATTTGACTGTAGCTTGCAGTAAAAAATATTCTTAAATTCCATTGGATTTTTCTTTGAAATCCAATGTTTCGTTCTGATATAGGTAAAAAATGTGGAGTCATTTAAATGATAGTATCTGCATTTCTTGCCAATACTTAGCTTCTTCTTGATAACATCTAAAAATACATTATCTTGCTTTTTTCAAAATTTTCAAGGCAGCTAGGAGAAAAAAAAGTTTGATTGCTTCACATTATTCCAAACTTAGAAACACAATTCACCTACTCTGCCCCCTCAGGGGGAAGACCTTCTTTAGGTTTTTACGGGTGTCGCAACCCCAGGGCCCCAGTGATCTTTCACTTCTCTCTCCTCTACCCTCCCCTCTTCTTAGCTTTATCCTTCACTTTCCCGCTCAGCGTAGTTTCCTCTTTGGAGGTGAGGGCCCCCCTTTAGAAGCTGCGGTCGCTCTGTGCCGTCAGCTTCTATTGGCAGAAAACTACCCATATGTTTGCCGTGCGTGGAGACCCGTGTCCCTGGAAATGGGATCCTGGTAATTGAGGGGATTTTCTCCAACACATTGCTTTGGCCTCGGCTTCGGGTAAACGGGAGGTGCACAGCGTTCCCCTGTGTATCAATCGGCTGGTGGTACTGATTTCGATCAACTGCTAGGGATCAAGCAATCGGACATCTACTGGTCACGTCGTTAAGGGTGGACGTTGTTCACATTTGGGAAAACCAATGAGGTAAGAAAATTTTAAGAGATGTTTTTTAAAGCATTACAGACTAAATTCTATGAATTAATTCGCCGATATTGAATTACACCAAATAAAAGATTTTTAAAGGGTAATTTTTAGAATCAAATAAATGTAAATGGAAACATGTTTTCTGTTTGCATTTAAGTTTAAAATTCCAGTCCTTAATTTCAGTAGAAAAAGAAAGTATTGTTGTGCTGGGCTCAGTTTGCATTATCTCTTTCCGTTCTTAAATCATCCTCCAAATTAAAAAAATGGTAAATTTTGAAGTCAGTTTCCTGGTTGAACACAGAAAACATTTTGATTTCATCGTCACTCATACTTTCGGGAGAAAATTTTGCATGAATCTTCTCTTTTAGATTTGGAATTTCTTCAAACTTTTCCCAAACTTGACGATATATTGGGTGAAACCCCTCACTGTAATTTATTTTCATTTCTTCGACGTATCAATCTGTTTTACTCAGTGTGAAATATACACCTTTCTCTGACTGGTATCTGGATGGGAGCCCCCATCCAGACGTCCTTGGCTCACTTTTATCTACTTTTTACCTTTCTACAATTAGATTTTATCAGTTTTAGACCTTACGGATTTTAGCTTTACATGTTTTATACAACAACTTTTATGCGAAAGCGTTATTTTATTCTAAATACACATAGTCTGGCGCAGTATGTCCTTTCTGGACCTTGTGCCATTAAACAACAACCAACCAACCATCAGATGAATCTCGTCAATCATTAAGATTACTGTGCGGTCTGAGGATTGTAGAAAATTTGACTTTCTTTGCAGGTGGGAAAACTCTATTTCATGTACTGGATTTGTTGGGAGGGATGAACAGAGACGTTGTATTGTTCTTGGATGTGGGAGTAAAATATTTCCTGAGCTTCTAATAAATTTATATGCATGTGGAGAAATTGTATATAAGATACTAAAAAAAAATCATCGAGCCTGCAGAATATCGAAATTTCTCTCTCGAAGTGGATAATAATTTAAGTTGATCCAGAAAGAAAGTAAATACTGTTTTTTTCTCATCGTCAAACTCTTCTAATATCTCATTTATGTAGTCTTGCAAATTTATAATTTTGTTTTGCTGACGAGGTGAATGCACCAAAATTTCAAATAATTCATCAATATTAGTGACTCTTTTAGGGAAAGTTGACTGGTTTAACTTGGAAAGTTGAATTTTATTTGCAAACAAATTTATTTCTAAATTTGCTGAAACTACAGCAGAAGAGATTATATCTGGTGCAGGGGAATACTTAAGACGTAAAAATATAATCCTATTTTCTTCACAAACATAAGTCCACGACTCAGGCAATTGTTACTTTCCTAACAAATCTGACAGTTCGGAAATTGAAGAAAAGCTGGAGGCTTGTATATGATCATCATTAGATGTAATACTTTCAGCTATTGCACGACTTAACTGTTCTTCCTCTAATCTTTTCCTACGATCCTCAGGTGTCTCTCTGACATGTGTCTCCTTCGACAAGTACTGTGGGCAATTGGTCTATAGCTGAACCTCATGAAATCAAGGAAAACATTCAAATATATCATGGGGGATAACAATGTACACTATCCAAATTATCCACAAATACGTAATTTTAGATTTTCTACATATCCTATGTTTACTCATTTTGGGGGTGCTACAGCTCCATCATTCACCTCCCTGCTACAGTGTATATTAATAGATTACAAATAACTATAATATGCAAGTACTATATGATATATTTTAATAACTTAACAGTAACACTTAAAAATAATTTTTTAGGCTGTAAAATTTTAACAGATGCTGTATCAGTCTGATCATCAGTGAATAGAACCACAGTAAAAACTGAAGAGCAACATTGTAAAGAGTACATTTTTATGAAGACAACCAAAAAAGAATATGCATATTTAACTTATACCAACAATTTACTGAATTTTATATTAAAAGCTGAAATAGTACAAGGGTCTGTCTAGGAGTAATTCTGGTCTGTGAACATATCCTTCACAAAATAGTTTATCCTAAAAACTGACCTTTCACAAAATTCTTCCTTTGGTAAACTGCCTTCTTTTTACAAATATGTCTTTACATAGTTTAATATTTGCAAAAAAAAAAACAAGAATCTTTCCAACATAACTGTTGCGTAAGCAATGCTTTGCCACTTTACATATAGTTTTCTTTTAATAGGTTTTCCTATACAGTTTCTTAAGGCAGAACTTTATTACTATACTTAAATTTATATAAAGTTGTACATTTTATAATAATACACGAAAAGGAGACTATTTTCACAAACACAGGACCCTGGTTAGAAAAATCTTGATTGAATGGTAATTTCAAATTCACAAAATTATGAGTTAAATTTTCAGTTTCTGTAAATGAGGACTGTCTGAAAAGTCTAGACAGATGCATGTATTATAAGAGCTTCATTAAGCGCAAAATAATAGCCTAACTTAACTAGTAAAGGATAAAACTATTAAAATAATCTCAGAAATAAGGATTTATATGTACTTAATATAGATATTAATTATACATATTTTCATGTACATGCTAATGTTTACCATAGGACATATTCTCAGAGATACATATAGCTAAATATATAGGATACACTGATACACACACACACACACACACATATGTATATATAAAAACACATAAATATATAAGCAGGTATGTGTTTCTCATCAGTGAAGAAAACTACTAGAAGCACTAGGAAAATCAGATTTTTAGAACATTGGCAAAAAAAAAAAAAAAAAAAAAAAAAGATATGCCGTATTTATTTTAGTTTAATGTAATATTAGTTTATTTTATATTAATAAGAGAGAACATTCAGTATAATTGAGCAGCATAATACATTAGACTTAACTAGCAAAGTAAACAGCAATTAAAATAATCTTGCTTTATTATGCATCTTCAATATAAACATAGTAATAAATAATAATCTGTATATAATATATATAAATTATCAATATCTTCATACACATGTGAATGTTTACTACAGCACATACGTTTACACAGACATACAAAGCTTAATAATGAATAATCTTACAAGTACAAATCTCTCGGAGATAGTTGTTTCGTGTTCAAAAAAAGTTTTTCAATTATCATAAGTAGTTTTTTTTATGAGTGTTCATTAACTATGTAAAAGTAAACACATTAACTGAATTCTTATATTTAGCAGTTTTGATGTCAAATAGATCGTTCAAGTTTTACATAACGAAATTGTACTTAGAAATCCAAAACGAAATTCACAAAATGAAATTGGAGTTAGATGTGTTACTTCCAAAAATCAAATTCATTTCTGTGAACTACTTTAAAATTAAACATAAAACACTGTTAATATGAAACTAGCGTTTAACTGGTGTAATGCTCTACACAATCCTTAAAATTTTTTTGTTGCATTAAATTCGATACTGTACAGGCATACACTAACAAATATTAAAATATCATTGTAAAACATTACAGGAATGATGTAATTAAACTCAGAAATTAAGCCATGTGTACAGTTTGAAAACTGTATTCTACGCTATCTACACATGTTATATATACGAAAATATATCAAGTTAAATAATATCAATCAGCATTTTATATACGAATTAATCAATCAGAAATAAATATAATAAGATTAAAATAAAACATACCTTAGCGAGTTGTGTTGGAGTATAATCCTTTCTTGGAATGGCTCTCAGCCACTTTTGTTTTAAGTTTTCAGCTCGTGGAAATCCAAATAACTGTACTTTTGAGGTTCCCGGGTAATTACCACGGCACATAGGTATACAACAAACGTATACCATATTATATCTTGCGAAATGCACTAATTATAAGTAAATTTACACAGAAAAATGAAGAAACACGAGGCGGTAAATGCGTCGAAAAATGCTAGCACGTGATGATACTTGCCGGGGTCAGTTGAAGAAACGCGGGAATGCTGTCTCACCAGTCGTTGCCTGAACGCCGATCGAGAGTAGATGTTCTTACCCAGTCTGTGTGACGTCACATCGTTTAAAGGGACCCGTGTCGTGGCCTTCCTCGAGGGGGCGTTGGCCCAACCCAAATGTATTAACTGTAAACAAGATCATCCGTCTTATTCCCGTTCCTGTCCAAAATGGGCCTATAAAAAGAAATACAGTCCTTGCGTGCCACACAAGGACTATCCTACCCAGAAGCCCATAAAATAATAGCCTCCTGCACTCCTAAACCTAGTCAGTCTTATGCTACAGCAGTAAAAACTGTCAAATCAATTGCTATCCAAACCGACCCACAGAAATCCGTACCTGTCTCTCCATCTACTTCTATTCAAAATGCAAAAAAATCACATTCTACCCAAAATATTTCATTTACTTCTCCTCAAAAACGCACACCCAAGAAAATACACCAAAGCAATCCCTCCACTCAGAATAAACCATTAATTAAAAAAAGTGCAACTTACAGGTCAAAATATAATAAAGCTAGACTAAAACGCATCCTTCCACAACGACCCATTGATGACGCAATATTAAACTTGGATCCTTCTGAATCCGACATCTCTGACACTATTATGGATGATGACAACATACCCAGTACCCCACTTAAACCAACGGGGATTCAGAGCAAGATGGCCATCATTCCTAACATCACTTGATGATGGCTCTGCTGCTTTCATGGAACTGCCACGGTTTTCACAATGAAATTGATGACAAACACGCATTCACAACTACAACATCCTGAGAAAAGACTATGAGCTTGGGGAAAGGGCTTCCGGTGGTGTTGCCCTTTTAATAAATAATCAATATCCCCATCATATACTTAATCTCGTTACAAATATGCAGGCTGTCGCCATTAGAATCTACCTCAAATACCTTACTACAATCTGCAATATTTATCTCCCACCAAACGAAACAATTCCCCAAACTCAGCTCAATAACTTGGTCCAGCAACTTCCTCCCCCTTTCATAATCCTAGGGGACATGAATGCCCATAATCCATTGTGGGGCAGTAAAGATACTAACAATAGAGGACAACAGATTGAACAACTAATCACAGATTTTTCCTTATGCATTATGAATAATGGCGACAACACTTACTTCCACTACCCAACCAAATCCTTCCATGCCTTACATATTGCAATATGTTCTCCCTTGAGTTATACAATAGAGTCTGTAACGAACAAACCTTTCCCTCTGCCTGGAGCAATGCAATAGTTATTCCCTTCCCAAAACCTGGGTTGGTTGGTTGGTTGGTTGGTTTTTTTGGCACAAGGTCCAGAAAGGACTATTGCGCCAGACAAAAGGTTAAGCCATATACAGAAGTGTTTGGGTAAGGGGTGTCATAAAACCTAGTAGAAGCTAAAATGTAAAGGTGTAAATTGAGACAAGTAAAATTCAAAAAGTGGTAAAGTAGATAAAAGGGGTAAAAGAAAGACGTCTGGATGGGGGCTCCCATCCAGATACCGGTCAGAGAAAAGTGTACATTTCATACAGAATAAAAAATGTTTGTGCATCGGAGAAAGGCAAACAAGTTACGGTGTGGGGTTTCACCCAATATGTCGTCAAGTTTGGGATAAGAGCTGTTAAAAAGTTTTTTGTAAAAATCATTAAAAGCAGTGCAGGAGGTTAAAAGATGACGAATCGTGAGATGAGTATGACAATGGGGGCACTCCGGAGCTGGTTCACCCAGGAGTAAGTGCTTATGGGTAAGTCTTGTGTGGCCTATGTGGAGACGTGTCAAAATGACATCTAGTCTTCGATAGGGGTGCGATGACCAATATGCGAGAGCTGGGCGAATAGAGTGAATTTGTTTCCGGTTTGATTGCCCCAATTATCCGTCCAGATGCCTTTTACTATGCGACAGATGCAAGACTTGACGTTGCTATAGGATAGATTGCCTATGTATGGGAGGGTTGCATGTCTGGCAAGTGCATCTGCCTTCTCATTCCCAGCGATCCCCATATGGCTGGGTACCCAACAGAGGAGGATGTTGTACCCACGGTTTAGAAGTTGTTCGTACTTCTGTAAGTCCTTGATGACATAGGAATGTGTTAAGGAGCCGGATTTCAGATTTTCAAGGACACTAAGAGAGTCTGAGTACAAGATAAATTTCTTTGTATTCATTCTGGAGATATACAGGAGGCTTTCATATATGGCAAGTAATTCGGCAGTAAAGATGGAGCAAAATTGAGGTAGAGTATAGCTACAGGTATGATTATGAGCCACGAAGGCAAAACCGACGTGATTCCCGCTTTTGGATCCATCAGTGTATAGTTTTCCATATTGTTCATATCTGTTGTTATTGTCAGAGAATAACTGTTGGTAGATTTTAGGATCAGTGTCCTGTTTTGCAAAGCCCTTGAAAGGTTGTAGGTAAGGTATCTGCAATATATTCCATGGTGGGATATCATGAAAAGAGCATGTAGAGACATTTACATCCTCCAGTTGGGTACCGACAAGACTCCTACGAATCCTTAGTCCAAAGGGAGGAGTATATATGAGACGATTCACATAAAATCGGTCAAGATGAATATCTATGAAAGAGCTCTTTAATGGATGTGAGGGATGAGAGAGAATACGAAAGTCTGATAGAACGGCAGCTTCAAAATGCCATCAATCGTATTCTAAAATGGTGTGACGTCAACGGTTTTACTATATCTGCCGAAAAAACAGTGTGTACACATTTCTGCCGTAACTGTGGGATCCACCCGGACCCAGAACTTTACCTGGGTCATACTAACATTGCCCTCCCCCTCAGGGGGAAGACCAAATCTAGGTCTTTACGGGTGTCGCAATCCCGGGGCCCCAGCGATCTTTCGCTTCTCTTTGTTCTACTCTCCTCTCCTCTTAGCTGTCTCCTTCCTTTTCCCCCCTCAGTGTAGTTTCCTCTTTGGAGGTGAGGGCCCCCCTTCAGAAGCTGCAGTCACTCTGTACCGTCAGCTTCTATTGGCGGAAAACTACCCACGTGTTTGCCGTGCGTGGAGACCCGTGTCCCCGGAAATGGGGATCCTGGTAATTGAGGGGTCTTTTCTCCAACACATTGCTTTGGCCTCGGCTTCGAAATCTCAATTCCTCCAACATGGCTTTGGAAAATTCTTCATCTATCGTCAACGCTCCGCTACAAATACTTACCAATGAAAACATGAACACTCAAATGTTACACACGAATGCTCGATTCTTCATTATACACTGTATTGAAGGAAACTTTCACGAAACATCGCCATTCCTTATACATAAATGCATTACAGCCCATGTAGGTGAGGTTAAAAAGGTTAAAAAACTAAGATCTGGAGACCTTCTAGTAGAAGTGTCCAGCAATAGACAAGCATCAAAAATCATGAAAATCAATAACTTTGGGCCAAAATCTGTTACAGTGACACCTCATACATCCCTAAACACATCACGAGGAGTTATATCAGAACCCGAACTTGTACACTGCTCTGAAGCTGAACTATTAGAAAACCTGAGAGAGGATAGCGTGTGCGCTGTCCGTCGAATCACTATTCGTCGCAATAGCCAACTTATTAATACTAAACACATTGTCTTAACCTTTCAGTCTCCCACTATTCCATCCCATATTAAAGCCGGCTATCTACTATGTCCCGTTAGACCATACATACCAAATCCTATCCGTTGCTTTCAGTGTCAAAAGTTCGGTCATACTAAAACCTCCTGTCGTGGATCACCGGCCTGCGCCCGTTGTGGTGCCTCTGACCACGACAGTGCCACCTGTTCAGCAATCGCAAAATGTGTAAACTGCAAACAGGAACATCCATCCTATTCAAAGTCATGCCCAAAATGGGCATTCGAAAAAGAAATTCAATCACTGCGGGCCTCTCATAAACTTTCCTATCCTGAAGCCCGTAAAATAGTTGAAAACCGTACCCCTAAACCCGGTTTGTCCTATGCCGCTGTGACAAAATCTACAAAATCCGTAGCAATTCAAACCGATGCACCGAAAACAATACCTGTTTCTTCTTCTACTTCAACTCCAATAGCTAAACCTGTTTCTAATAAGAATCACTCTACCATAGGAACCCATAAAAACACAACAAAGAAAAGTGCATCTGCAGGCCGTCCACAAATTAAAAAATCCTCAGCTTACAGGTCAAAATATAATAAATCCAGAATGAAAAACATCCCACCACAACGGCCCATTGACGATACTATCCTCCGCCTGTCTCCAACGGACTCTGACATTAGGGACAGTGCAATGGATGATGATCTCATCCCTAGCACCCCACCGCAACCTGCCAGGATTAACGGCAAAATCTCCATTCTCCCTAAGCCAACCTGATAATGGCTGTGCTGCTTTCATGGAACTGCCACGGTTTTGTAAATAAAAACGATGACCTAAAAACTCTAATCCACGATCATAATCCTGCCTGTTTAGCCCTTCAAGAAACATTTCTCAAAAATAACAGACCTACCAAAATCTGCAACTATACAATTATTCGCAAAGACTATGAGCATAATGACAGGGCGTCCGGTGGAGTCGCCCTACTAATTAATAATGTTTATGCCTCTGAAACTGTCAATCTCAACTCCAATTTGCAAGCAGTTGCCGCACGGATCCATCTTAAACAGCTCACCACCGTATGTAGCATTTATCTACCACCCAACGATACCATCAGTCAAACGTCACTCAATAGTCTTATACAGCAACTTCCCTCTCCTTTCATACTCCTTGGTGACATGAATGCTCATAGTCCCTTGTGGGGCAGCAATAACACTAACCAAAAAGGGCAGCAAATAGAACAGTTGATAACAGACTTCTCTTTATGCCTCATGAATAATGGGGATAATACCTACTTTCATTATCCAACTAAATCATTCCACGCCATAGACCTTGCACTTTGTTCACCTTCTCTTTTTCCATTATACAACTTCTCTGTCTCTAAGTACTTGCATAATAGTGACCACTTTCCAATCTTTCTCTCCCCGTTATATAAGAACCCTAACCAAACCTCTCCCATTCCTCGGTACATTCATGACAAAGCCGATTGGCAAACCTTTACCTCCCTGGCTGTGATATCGCCAAATATCCTTGAAGGTGCTATAGACAAGGTCGTCGACACCATCACCTCTGTTATTATTAATGCCGCAGATAAAAGTATACCTAAATCTGGCATAAGCAGTCGCAGACACAAAAAACCGTGGTGGAGTGGAGAATGCGCTCTCGCCAAAAAGCAGCAGCAGAAAGCGTGGGGAATATTTAGGCGGTACCCCACCACCGAAAATCTTATCGCTTACAAAAAAGCTAAAGCCTACACGCGCAAAAAGAATCATGGGCTCAATACATCTCCAGCATTACCACTTCTACTCCTAGTAAGGAGCTATGGGGAAAAATAAAAAAAATCATGGGCATCTACAATAACCATCCTGTGTTTTGTCTGAACGTCAATAACAGCATTATTTCTGAAACCAAAGATATCGCAGATACTATTGGTGAAACATTTGCTTCCACCTCCTCAAAAACCTCTTACTCCAACACCTTCCTCTCCCATAAAGTGCAGTCTGAGCATCAAAAATTAAACTTTAAAACCTCCTGCAACCTCTCTTACAATAGCTGTTTTACTATTCATGAACTCACCAATCACCTAAGACAGTCATCTAAAACAGCTCCAGGTCCTGATGGCATCACATACGAAATGTTGAAACACCTTAACTCAGACTCCTTACTAAACTTATTAAAGCTATACAATAGAGTCTGGGATGAATATACCTTTCCTTCTTCATGGAGAAGCGCAATAGTTATACCTTTCCCAAAACCTGGAAAAGATAATTCAAATCCTAACAACTACAGACCCATAGCCCTTACTAGCTGCCTTTGCAAACTGCTGGAGAAAATGGTCAATGCACGCCTAGTCCATGTGTTAGAAACTGAGGGCCATATTCACCCCTTTCAGAGTGGCTTCCGCAGAGGCAGATCAACCCTTGACAATGCACTGTATTTAGAAAAGCAAATCCGTAATGCTTTTTTAAGAAAAAACCACTTAGTTGCAGTCTTCTTTGATATAGAAAAGGTGTACGACAAGACATGGAGATACGGCATTCTCCGTGACCTCCATAATTTAGGCTTCCGTGGCAATCTGCCAATCTTTATCCAAAACTTCCTTTCCCTCCGAAAATTCCGGGTACAAATAAATGGCATCCTATCCAATAGTTTTCCTCAAGAAGAGGGTGTACCCCAGGGCTCTGTCCTGAGTGTTACCCTCTTCTCTGTAAAAATAAATGACATTCTTAACCAACTACCTCCATCTGTTCATGGAAGCCTGTACGTCGATGACCTCCAGATTTCCTGTCAGGGAAAAGACATGCGGTACATAGAGCGACAACTTCAGAACACCATAAATCGAATCATGAAATGGTGCACTATAAACGGGTTCACCATTTCTGCGGAAAAGACAGTCGGTATCCACTTTTGCCGCTTGCGTGGGATCCATCCGGATCCTGAACTTTATCTGGGTCAGTCAAAAATACAAGTACAAGACTCTACTAAATTTTTAGGGGTTTACTTTGACAAAAAACTTCAGTTTGCAAATCATATATCTTTTATTCGCAACAAGTGTGAAAAACATCTAAACATTTTAAAAGTCCTAACAAATACTTCTTGGGGAGCGGAGCGTGATGCTCTGTTACGAATTTACCGTGCTGTTATTAGATCGAAGATGGATTATGCTTGTTGCATTTATGGATCTGCTCGCAAATCAGTTTTAAAAAAACTTGACACCGTGCATCATTCTGCCCTACGTATTTGTTCCGGAGCTTTTAGAACATCACCCATACAAAGTCTTTTTATCACTTGTCATGAGCCTTCTCTCACCCACATCCGTCACAAGCTGTCATTAAACAACTATTTTCGCATCCTTTCTCATCCATCCCACCCATTGCAGGACTCTCTTTTGGACACTCGCCTGGACCGCCTGTACGGAAATCGGCCCTCATGTACTCCTCCCTTTGGACTAAGAATGCGTAGGAGCCTTGTGGGTACCCAACTGGAGAATGTCAAAGTCTCTCCTTGTTCCCTTAATGAAATTCCGCCATGGACTACACTGCAGACGTCGTACCTCCAACCATTCAATGGCTTCACAAAACAGGATACAGACCCAAAAATTTATCAACAGTTATTCCAAGATCACCAAAACACATATAAGAAATATAAAGAAATATACACTGATGGTTCAAAATCTGATAATTATGTTGGCTTTGCCTTTGTCGAAAATAACCATACCTGCAGCTATACTCTTCTCCGTTCTGTTCCATATTTACAGCTGAATTACTGGCCATCCATGAAAGCCTTTTATACATTTCTAGAATGAAGACCAACAGATTTACCATCTACTCTGACTCCCTCAGTGTACTAGAAAATCTACAATCAGGCTCCACTACTCATAGCTATATTCCCAAAGTGCTACACATGCACGAACAGCTGACAAATCGTGGGTACGACATTCTCCTCTGCTGGGTACCCAGTCATACTGGGATACCGGGTAATGATAAGGCGGACACATTAGCCAGGCATGCTGCAATCCCGTATACTGGCTATCTCGCATACGAGGATATAAAGTCTGGCATTTCTAGCATAATAACAAGCAGTTGGATCAATAAATGGGCAGGTGAAACCGAAAACAAACTGCATTCTATCCGAACTGATCTCACTCATTGGCCATCCCTTTCATATCGAAAGCAGGATGTTATATTAACTCGTCTCCGCATTGGTCACACGAGACTCACCCACAGACACCTACTCCTGGGTGAACCTGCTCCAGAGTGTTCACATTGTCATACTCACCTTACCATTCGTCACATTTTAACCTCTTGTACAGCTTTTAATAATGTTTACCAAATATTTTTTAACTGTTCTCATCCCAAACTTGACGATATATTGGGTGAAACCCCTCACTGTAATTTATTTTCATTTCTTCGACGTATCAATCTGTTTTACTCAGTGTGAAATATACACCTTTCTCTGACTGGTACCTGGATGGGAGCCCCCATCCAGACGTCCTTGGCTCACTTTTATCTACTTTTTACCTTTCTACAATTAGATTTTACCAGTTCTAGACCTTACGGATTTTAGCTTTACATGTTTTATACAACAACTTTTACGCGAAAGCGTTATTTTATTCTAAATACACATAGTCTGGCGCAGTATGTCCTTTCTGGACCTTGTGCCATTAAACACCAACCAACCAACCAACTAACATTGCCCTCAAGGACTTTGTCAAATTTTTAGGGGTGACTTTTGATAAAAAACTTACATTTGCCAAACATATCTGTGATATCTGCAGTAAATGTGAGAAAAAACTTAACATTTTAAAGGTTCTAACCAACACCTCATGGGGGTCAGACCGGGATGCTCTCCTGCGGATCTACCGCGCTGTCATCCGATCAAAATTGGACTATGCATGCTGTGCGTATGGGTCAACATGCAAGTCAATATTAAAAAAACTTGACACTGTGCATCATAGTGCACTACGCATTTGCTCCGGTGCTTTTAGAGTTTCAGAACTTCACCTGTATATAGTCTTTACATCACCTGTCATGAGCCACCTCTCACCCTCACTCGTCACAAGCTTTCATTGAATACATATTTTCGCATACTCTCTCATCCCTCACATCCTTTAAAGGACCCTTTTATAGACACCCATCTGGGCAGATTTTACAATCATCGCCCTTCATGCACCCCTCCCTTTGGACTTAGGATCCGTAGGAGTCTAGTCGGTACACAGTTGCAGGATGTCATAGTCTCTTCTTGTTCTCTGAATGAAATCCCACCCTGGACTGAAATGCGGATCCCATACCTTCAGCCCTATGAAGGCTTCATCAAACAGGATACTGACCCCAAAATATACCAACAGCTGTTCTTAGATCATAGAAATAAATATGAAAATTATGTAGACCTCTACACAGATGGCTCTAAAACCGGTAATCACGTTGGCTTTGCCTTCGTGAATAATAATCATTCTTGCAGCTACACTCTCCCTCAGTTTTGCTCTGTCTTCACAGCCGAATTACTAGCCATTTATGAAAGCCTTCTGTACATCTCCAGAAAAAACACAAAGAAATTTATAATCTATTTTGACTCTCTCAGTGTCCTGGAAAATCTGAAATCTGGATCTCTTGCCCATAGCTATATTATTAAAGTATTACGTATGTATGAACAGCTTAAAAACTGTGGGTACAGTATTCTCCTGTGCTTCGTACCCAGTCATATTGGAATTGCTGGTAACGAGAAAGCAGACACCCTTGCAAAGCTTGCGACCCTCCCGTACTGCGGCAACCTTTCCTACAACAACATTAAGTCTAGCATCTCTTGCATCATAGAAGGTACCTGGATTGATAAATGGGACAGGGAAACTGGGAACAAACTTCATTCTATACGCCCAGCTCTCAAGCATTGGTCTTCCCATCCCTATCGGAGACTGGATGTCATCTTGGCACGTCTCCGCATTGGCCATACGACGCTCACTCATAAGCACTTACTCCTGGGAGAATCTTCCCCGGAGTGCCCCCATTGTCATACCAACCTCACCATTCGTCATGTTTTAACCTCATGTACTGCTTTTATTACTTTTTACCAAACACTTTTTAACTGTTCTCATCCCAAACTTGACGATATTTTGGGTGAAACCCCGCACCGTAATTTGTTCGCCTTTCTTCGCCGTAGCAATCTTTTTTACTCATTGTGAAGCAAGAACATTTGTCAGACTAGTTTCTGGATGGAGGCCCCCATCCAGATGTCCTTATATTATTTTAAGGTACTTTTTAACCTTTATACAGCATGCTTTTATCGTTTTTAGACCTCATGGTTTTTAATTTTACTTGTTTTAAGCAACACGTTTATACCTGTAAACACTCTTTTTACACTTATACACATAGTCTGGCGCAGTATGTCCTTTCTGGACCTTGTGCCATTAAGCACCAACTAACCAACCAACCAACCATAGGATCCAAGTTTAATATTGCATCATCAATGGGTCGTTGTGGAAGGATGCGTTTAAGTCTGGCTTTATTATATTTTGACCTGTAAGTTGCACTTTTTTTAATTAATGGTTTATTCTGAGTGGAGGGATTGCTTTGGTGTATTTTCTTGGGTGTGCGTTTTTGAGGAGAAGTAAATGAAATATTTTGGGTAGAATGTGATTTTTTTGCATTTTGAATAGAAGTAGATGGAGAGACAGGTACGGATTTCGGTGGGTCGGTTTGGATAGCAATTGATTTGACAGTTTTTACTGCTGTAGCATAAGATTGAACAGGTTTAGGAGTGCGGGAGTCTATTATTTTATGGGCTTCTGGGTAAGATAGTCCTTGTGTGGCGCGCAAGGACTGTATTTCTTTTTCATAGGTCCATTTTGGACAGGAACGGGAATAAGACGGGTGATCTTGTTTGCAGTTAATACATTTGGGTGGGGCAGAGCATGTATCACTGTCGTGGCCAGACGTACCACAACGGGCACATACTGGGGAGCCACGGCAGGAGGTTTTTGTGTGACCGAACTTTTGGCATTGAAAACAACGAGTTGGATTGGGTACGTATGGTCTAACAGGGCATGAAAGGTAGCCAGCTTTAATGTGCGACGGAAGTTTGGGAATTTGGAATGTTAAAATGATATGTTTTGTTTCTAGAATTTGGTTATTGCGTTTTATGGTGATTCTGCGAACTGCACAAACATTTTGAGATTTTAGATTATGAAGAATTTCATCCTCAGAACAGTTTAACAGGTCAGGTTCGGATATGACGCCTCTTGATGAGTTGAGTGTGTTATGGGGTGACACAGTAACAGATTTTTGACCAATAGTTTTTAATTTCATGATGTTGGTTGTCTGTTTGGTATTAGTTACTTCTATTAAGATGTCTCCTGATCGTATTTTTTTAATTTTAGAAACTTCTCCAACATTAGCAATTATTGACTTGTGAATTAGAAATGGGGATGTTTGACTAAAGTTTCTTTCCTGACATTTGATAACAAAAAATTTTGCAGTAATACCTCCCTGAGTAAGAGAGTTCGGAGCGTTGACGTTTGACAAAGACGTTTGACAAATGTCGTATCCATATTGGGGATTGGGAGTTTTGGACGCGACCGCAGCACCCACCACGGAGCCCAACAAGGGGATGCACAAGCGTGCACCAGTGCTAGCTGGGTCTATACGCGCACAGTACATCCCTTAGGCAGCGTCCACCCTTAACGACGTGCCCAGTAGATGTCCGTTTGCTTGATCCCTAGCAGTTGACCGAAATCAGAACCACCAGCCGGTTGATACACAGGGGAACGCTGTGCACCTCCCGTTTACCCGAAGCCGAGGCCAAAGCAATGTGTTGGAGAAAATCCCCTCAATTACCAGGATCCCCATTTCCGGCGACACGGCAAACACGTGGGTAGTTTTCCGCCGATAGAAGCTGATGGCACAGAGCGACCATAGCTTCTAAAGGGGGGCCCTCACCTCCAAAGAGGAAACTACGCCGAGGGGAAAAGTGAAGGATAAAGCTTAGAAGAGGGCAGGGTAGAGGAGAGAAAAGTGAAAGATCGCTGGGGCCCTGGGGTTGCGACACCCGTAAAAACCTAAAGGTCTTCCCCCTGAGGGGGCCACGAGCCATCTCTTACCCTCACCCGACATAAGCTATCATTAAATACATACTTTCGTATTCTTTCTCATCCCTCTCACCCATTAAAGAATTCTTTTACAGATACTCATCTAGACCGACTTTATGCAAACTGTCCCATATGTACACCTCCTTTTGGGCTAAGGACTCGTAGGAGTCTTGTTGGTACCCAACTGGAGGATGTTCATGCGTCTACCTGCTCTTTTCATGACATACCACCTTGGGATATGTTGCCGGTTTCATACCTCCAACCATTTGAAGGCTTTTCAAAACCCAATACTGACCCCATAATTTATCAGAAATTGTTCTTAGATCACAGGAACAAATATCAAAACTATAGAGAATTATATACAGATGGCTCTAAAACTGGAAATCATGTCGGCTTTGCTTTCATAGGCAGAAATTACACATGCAGCTATACCCTTCCTCAATTTTGCTCAGTCTTTACAGCTGAATTACTGGCAATTTGCGAAAGCCTTCTGTACATCTCCAGGCAAAATGCAAAGAACTTCATAATATATTCAGACTCCCTCAGTGTACTGGAAAACTTAAAATCTGGCTCCCTACTTCATAGCTATATACACAAAGCTTTACATAAGTATGAACAACTTGTAAATCGGGGGTACAGGGTCCTCCTCTGTTGGCACCCAGCCACATCGGAATCTGTGGAAACGAGGAAGCGGACACACTAGCCAAGAATGCGACCCTCCCGTACACCGGCAATCTATCCTACGGTGACATAAAGTCTAGCATCTCCAGCATAGTAAAAGGCATATGGGTTAGTAAATGGGACAATGAAACGGGAAACAAACAGCGTTCTATCCACCCAGCTCTCACACTTTGGTCGTCTTATCCCTATCGCAGACTAGATGTCATCTTAACACGGCTCACTCATATGCACCTACTCCTGGGCGATCCCGCTCCGGAATGTCCTCGCTGTCATACTCACCTCACCATTCGTCATCTTTTAACCTCGTGCACTGCTTTTAATAGTTTTTACGAAATACTTTTTAACAGTTCTCATCCCAAACTTGACGAAATTTTGGGTGAAACCCCACATCGGAATCTGTTTGCCTTTCTTAGACGGACCAATATTTTTCATTCTGTGTGAAGTGTCCAACTCTGTCTGACTGGTATCTGGATGGGAGCCCCATCCAGATGTCTATTTTCCACTTTTTACCTACTTTGAACAACACCTTTTGGTTTTTACTTTTCACCTTTTTAGCCTTTACAGTTTAGCTTTTACTAAGTTTTTATGGTACCTTTTACCTGACTACCTAATTATATGGCTCTAACCTTTTGTCTGGCGCAGTATGTCCTTTCTGGACCTTCTGCCACTAAAAACCAACTAACCAACCAACCATCACCTACTCTGCCCCCTTGTTTAAATAGAAAAAAAAAAAAATAATAATAATAAAAATTTAAAGATGTGTTACTGTAGCCAACAGGCTTGCTTTGCAACAATAGGATTACAGCTATGACTTCATTTTGCCTATGAAGATAAATATTGAAATTTTCAAGTAATTTGGTAAAATTTTATCACTGTCAACTGCTTCTCCAATTCTATACTAAAACAAGCATCATTACTACACCCACTCCACCAATTATCAGTGTCCCTACAAATAAAATTTAGAAAACATGATCCAACACATGTAACCATGATTTAGTGATAAGTCAAAAAAAAAAAAAAAAATCTTATCTAGGCCAGGCTTGTTATCCTTCTCAGATCAATGTCAGCATAGCCGTCACATAGTATTTTCTGTATGAAAACATTAAAATAAATTTCATAAATTATGAACTTGGAATCTTTAGTTATTATTTTTGTGTGTGCATGAAAAATTTATGAATGATCACCCTCATAAAATGTTGTAGATTAAAACAAATTTCCTAACTTCTAGTAAATTACCATTTAGTTAATCTAAAAGGAACTACTATTTCAATGAGAAGCAATATGAAACCAATACAGGGTAACTGTGATGTTCTCTCAAATACTTTTATAAGTAACTTCAAGATTCAAAATTAATATTGTAAATTAAAATTGTCAATCTGTAATACATAATTGTACAGTTGTAGCTATAAGGAATTTAATTCTTTTTAAGCATAAACGTGGGTGATTATAAAGGGGGACATGTTATGGCACCTGCCTCCCCCCCCTCCCCTCCAGAGTTTTAGTATATTATCTTGTATGTTATATGTAAATCACAAAGCAGTATCAAAACTTGAATTGTTATAAGTGTGTAAAATTGCCCTTCCTTCAGAAATTTTCTTTAAAATCACTACCCCCCCCCCACTAAGAATTTTTTTTTGGGGGGGGGGCACCCATGAGCATAAGGCATTCATAGCAATATGAAGAAAACTGATGTCCCCCATACTTCCATTATGATTCAAGCACAGATAACAAATAGGCCAAAAAACTAAGTTTAAAGCTATGTATAGAGACAGATGAACTGTGCTACCTGTATGAAGGGGGGTATAAAATTTGAAAAAGTCTGTGGGCACAAGTTAGACTATCATGTTATCACTATAGTAAACGGAGCTAAATAGAGAACAAATGAATCACACTAACGCTTCATTGGAAAAGAACGGCCAAGCGGCGAAAGCAATTTCAATGGGTTAAAATTTTGAAGCCTGCTTAGAAAGGACTACAGTACTTCCAAGAAATTCTTCCACCATTCCTAAACATTCAAAACGGGTCTACTTTTGTTTAAACAGGAAATGTCTGAAAACCAAATAAGAAAAATTTGCCATAGTAATAGTATTCTTTCATCATACCCCTGAAAATCCAAACTGCGGAACAAAAGAACCTTTCACAATGGTACAGAAGATAGCCACTTGGGATTCCTAGTCACTTGATGTCTATAGGCCTTATTACACGAACAAAATTTAGAGCAATTATGGTTGCAGAAACCAGTTGCTGCAATTCATTACCACAAGTTAGGGAGCCCAGATGAGCACGCAGGGTTGCCATAGTAAAAAAACCCTGCTGTGTTCACAAACGTCAGAGATTCACCGAATTGGCGGTTGCTAGAGCATGTAATTATAAATAACATATCGTTGGTTGCTTATACCTCGTGTATCTTCGGATCGGATTGATATTTATTTTTCTTTTCTTCAATCAAATCAACTTCCATGTCGATATTCCATTTCACGGACATTTTTTTTCACAGCGCTCATCCCTTTCACTACGAACGGTATGGCTGACGCTGAGTCTTCAGCCATATTATATTGTGATGTAGAAATAGGAAGCACTAAGATTGGCTGGATTTCCAGCAACCTGCAGTTATTTTGCCTCTGAACGAAAAAGGTGGAGTTGACTGTTCCCTAGGTAACCGAGGGAAATTTACAGGAAAGAGGTTTCTGCAACTGGTTGCAGCAACGAAATCGCACAAAAATTCCTTCGTGTAATAAGGCCTTATACACGAAGGAATTTTCGTGCGATTTGCTTGCTGCAACCAGTTGCAGAAACCTCTTTCCTGTAAATTTCCCTCGGTTACCTAGGGAACAGTCAACTCCAACTTCTTCGTTCAAAGGCGAAAATATTGCAGGTTGCTGGAATTCCAGTCAATCATAGTGCTATCTACTTCTACGTCACAACGCAAGATGGTGGAAGAGTAAGCGTCAGCCATACCGTTCTTACTGAAAGGGATGATTAGGGTGTGCGAAAATAAAATGTCCGTGAAGTAATACCAACATGGAAGTTGATTTGATTGAAGAAAAGAAAAATAAATAACAATCCGATTCGAAGGCAGACACGAGGTATAAACTACCAACGATACGTTATTTATAATTACAAGCTCAAGCAACCGCCAATTCGGCGAATCTCTGGTGTTTGTAAACACAAGATAGTTTGTTTACTATAGCAACCCTGCGTGCTTATCTGGGCTCACTGACTTATGGGAATGAATTGCAGCAACTGGTTGCTGCATCAAGTACACATCAGTGCAGAATCCGAGACGCGCGACGCACAAGGCGAGCGCATAGACTGTTTATGGACCTGACACAGCACTGTACCAGTGAATTATATATATTATTAGTTCCCCTTTTTACGACTTTACAGGGGGTGAGTGGATATCATAGCTCAAATACTGTTCTTTGTTCCGCCGGGAGATGCCAGATCCCCCATTTAGGCAAACGATGGGCGGCTTCCATTTTAATGAACCTCAGTGGGAGGAAGTCCGACTCAGCTCAGGGTCCCCTAATTTTGAACCCATTCCAGAGGAGGGACCAACCCCCAGAAATCTGCACCCCCAAAGGTATCGTTTAACAACTTGGAGGACATTGGAGCCACAACGGATTTTACGTGCACCAGCTCCCATTAGCATACGCGGTCCCACAGCAGTTGAGCCAAGAGGAAGTTGACCCTCCCAAGCACTGGACAAGCCGGATGCTGCTTCACTTGCCGTGTTCTTATGGAACGGAGACCACTGCGGGACCCCATAACCCGTTCTAACAATGAGCTATTCTTCGCTATTTGCGTATACACGGTAAAGGCGAGAACAACTTGGTTACTGATCATCCTTATAAGAAACTGAAATGGGGAGACGTTTCAAGAGGGAGACGAAATTTTGGGCGATTCCTTTGGACTCAGGTTTTGAAAATACCTATAGCCTGGGAACGAAAGAGTTAAAAACCATTAATTGACGTCAAATCTAAAAATCAAAGGAGTAAATCAAACAAGTAAATTAAAATTTCAAAATAACGGATTTAGACACGCAGTTTTTAACTAAGCATCAAAACGCTATTCTATTTAGTGTAAATTCAGTTTCAATGGGGGGGGGCTATAGCCCCTATAGCCCCCCCCCCCCCCGTAGAGCCGCCTCTGCACATCTGCACAGATACATTTTAATGTTTTGTTGCAGAAATTTCAAGGTTTTGTGAAGATTTTTTCTTTTTAAAGATGGATAATTACCTGGGACAAACTGCTGCAAGTTCATTGCATATACCTATACCATGTTTGTGTGCAGATTGTATTCTGTTACCACAGGTTATTATGAGTTTGCAGAATATTCCGGATTAAATCTGCAGATTAATTTTTATTTAATTAGGGTCATATGCAGTTTTCATAATTGTTAATTTTGATTTACTTTCTCATCACTTTTAGAATTTAAATTTTAAATTTAATGCACCCTGTAGCAAGCGTTCACACTGCAAATTGTTTAGTGCTATAATTCAATATTGCAATATGTTGATAAGAAATGGACATTCATTTGAAGGATAAAAAAACCAAATCCTTATCCCCTATGCAGCTACCAAAGAACTTGTGTATTAAGAAAAATGTTCTGAAATACATTTTCAGAAAACTTTCAGTGTAGAATCCAGATGAGTGAATTTTCATTGAGTACAATCCCATTAAATAAAGTCATTAGCATTTTATCTAACCATTATTGAGTCCAATCTTTTTACTTATCTTTTGAAAAGTATAAACCACCAACTGAATGTAGTGATGGAACATATATTCAAAACTTCATATATTTATCTTAGATGATTTGAAAATGCCAGCAGGACATATATTGGTTTGCACAAGAAAGCTAGAATAACAGAAAAAAAGTGAAATAAAGCAACTATTTTCCTAATCTTTTATTTCTATAGTTAAATCTAAAGGTTGCATGTTTCAACTAGTCTTTAATAATATCTTCAATTTGCTTTCTCGGCACATCCTTCCACAGAGGATTTGCCTTAATGGTACCTAAAAAGGGAAGAAGAAAAAAAATTTATTTAGTAAAAATTTTGTTGACATTTCACTGTTGTTTCTAACAGTCAAAATGCTACAATATACATTAAATCCGTGGTTCCTAAAGTTTTCCTCGACGGTCGCTAATTATATCATGTAAGCAACACTCTCAAGATAAAAATTTAAGTCCCAGATAGGAAAAGTTTGATAAAGCTTTTCAGAAGGGAAGTTTAAAACAAGAAAAATTCTGAGCTCCCTAAGTGTTCTGAATAAACATACATTTAATTATTTGTCTTAAAATTGCAATCATTCTTTATGTAGCTTGTTTTAATTTAGATTTTTTCAAGCTGCTTAAAAATGCTGTTATATCATCAACTTTTAGGGACAAATTGCCATTTTAGCATTTTGATAAAGCTTTTCTCTCTATTTTTTCTAAAGGACTTTTTTCTCTCTAGCTTAAACCCTGTTAAAGTGTATTTGAGTTGAATCTGTGAGAATTCATCCCCCACCTTCTCAGCAGATGAGCATACCGTGTCTTCGTTTGGTAGGTGGAAGGGAGTACGGGAAACTCCCTTCCCTCGCCTTCCCCTCCCCCACAGTATAACTGATTAAATTAAATCTAGGAACTTACATAATAGGGAACTTAGGGACTAGTAGGAAACTTACACAATATTAATGTTGTAGACTTATGCTCCTTAAAAGCTTGCTTTGGAGCTCTTCCATTCCAGTTAAAATTCCTGGCATAACTATCCGTAATAATCTGGGTCATCAGAGTTCTTACAGAGTTGCTTAAATCATGTGAGACGAAGCATCCAAGATATTAAACTTAATTTAATTTAGAAAGCGGTTGTAGGATTTTATTCTTCAGTGATTCACTGCAAAGTTGAGTTAACAAAAATAATTTGCCTTTTTTTTCCCATGAGAAAGCTTTTGAGTTTAAGTTAACGACCATTTTCTGAAGCTATCATGTGTTTTAAGCACTTTTTCTTGTCTCTGATCATATTTTTCATCCCTCCCCAAACATCGCGAATGGTAAACAAATCATGTAGGAAAAGATAATTTCCCTGCCCTTTGTTCCCCTCATCTAGCACGCAGACAACCATTTTCCTTTGCTATCCCCCGCCCCCATGCTCATACGAAAAAGGAAAAAAATTGTAAAAATAACAGGAAAAGTGAAGATGAAATGATAATTTAAGGCTTTTTTAACTTTTTAGGGGAAGAGATCCTTACTATCATTTTTTTAATACAGCCTTCTGAAAACCCATGAGAACCTCGAATGAGTTCTTGGTTGATAACTGGAGACAGGTTGTACCAAATATTTAAGCAGAGATCACACAGAGTCTAGATATTGGAAAATTGTGGTGTTAGAGCTCGGAGTTGTTGCTGTATGTAATCATGTAATCCCAAAGTTGCTCTGGCAAGTTAGGTGGCCAGGTCATTAATTGGATCTCATCACTATGCTCCTTGAACTACTCCAACACAATTCCAACTTTGTGACATTGCACATTGTCCTGTTGGAAGATTCTATTTCCTGTTGGGAAGACATAAATTATGTAAGGATGCAACTGATCCACAATGATGTTCAGATAGTCCGCAGCACACATGGTCTATTCTTCTACAACTGCGAGTCCCTGAGCCACACAAGGACGTCGACAAAGCCTACTACCGTCACCAGCCTGTGTATAGCCTGCATTACAACTGGGAAGCAGGTGTGCTCCTGGAAGAGGCATACCCTTACATGACCATCGATGTGATGAAGGACAAACTGGGATTCATCTGACCAAGCAATGCTCTTCCACATGTCCATGGTCCAGTCTTGATGTTCTTGTGCCCGCTGTAGACATAGTTCACAATGATGCTTTATAAGCAGAGGCACACGAGTACGGCATCTGCTCCGCAGTCCCATATCTACTTGTATTTGGACCTGCATTGATTTGGGCTGTCAGCCATTACAAATCTGCTCTGCATCAAATACACTTAGATCGACAGCCTTTATCATCACTCACAAATTAAAGTGCAAGAATGATTCCCTACCTTCAGCAACAACAGCTAAATATCATTCCCACTTAACTACATGCTCTCCATGTCATCCAAATGAGTTCATTGAAAAATCTGACGGTGGTCCTAATGTTTTGGCTCGTCAGTGAAAGTGAAGGCTAAGTCACTTTTAATCTCAGTCTGATAATAAGTACATGACATATAATTCGTATTAAGTATGCTTATTTCAAGAAATAGGGAACTTACACAATATTAATGTTGTAGAGTTAAGCTCCCTAAAAGCTTGCTTTGGAGCTCTTCCATTCCAGTTAAAATTCCTCGCATAACTATCCGTAATAATCTGGGTCATCAGAGTTCTTACAGAGTTGCTTAAATCATGTGAAGATATTTAACCTTTAAATCTAACCCATTAAAACCATTCCCAGATATTTAACCTTTAAATAAATAAAAGTCTGGTATTACTCGAGTAATCAAAAGTAAATTTGTACATACATTGTTTAAATTATTATGCAATGGACATAATCTAAAATAAATAGTGTTGATAAGTGATGAATACTTACACAATTCATAAAATTTTCTGTAGTGTTCAGAAACTCCTCCCACTTCACAAGCTGTTACATGCTGTCTACTGGCATATTCGAAGAATTAGGCATTTCGTATGCTACAGCTGCTCGAACAGCGTCCCCCCAAGCATGGGTTTTGGAGTTTTTTACGAGGTCATTCACCACAGCTTTTAAATCCTGTAATTCTTTCAGAATTTTTTGCTGGAAAGCTAAAACAAATAAGAATAAATAAAAATTTAACAAAATTCAAAATACACAATACTGAATTTTTAAACAGAGTAAACTAACACTTTCCATCTAACACTGTTTTGTACTATATTTAAAAATATGTTTTTCAATACAGTAAAAAAGTATAAAAACAATCACATACCCGATGGTTCATTCTCAGCAATAACTAAATCTAGAGTCTGCAGTCCATTTATTCCTAAAAGATAAATATTTTTCAAATTTATATGGAACTTCAATGATATTACATATTCAGGGTAAAGATTTTTACATCTTGTCCTCGAACCTTTGGATCGTACTACACATAATACTGAACTGAGACTTCTGAATGTTCAGAAGAAGGGTGGGAGAAGATTTGTTTTTAGAAATAAATTGGTGAGCTGCAATATATAAAAAACTATGAGCACAAAAAATATATAAATGAAAAAAAAAATAAAACAATAGAGTAATTTTTTAACTGTTCAACTGACAAATGAGTTATGCAATATATAGTAATTAACTAGATGACTGAAGGAGCTTAGAGCTTAACAGAATGTTGGAGTTAAAGGAACTTGAGCTCAAAAAAAAAAAAAAAAAAAAAAAAAAAAAAAGGAAATTGTAAAAGTTTACTTTAATTTCCTTAACCTTTTCGCCACAACTCACTCTTGAGAATTTTTGTCCCAGAAAACAGCAGAATCTGTAAGAACCGAACCAAAGGTTTGTTTTCATGAAGTACCTGGCGCCGAAGGCGCTCACCTCCAGTGTGTTGTATTAATCATGATAGAAATTAAAGAATAGCCCATAAGATGACAGGGGGTGCATCGGATCGCGTTCGTTGAGCAAAACTAATGCCAGTCTGAAAAGCAAATGTAGGAAAAAACACCGCCGGAAAAAACGCCACCTTAAAAGATATTTGTGTAATAATTTAATTAAATACTTGAAATAAATTTCTTTTGTTTTGCAGAAAATGGTGGGGGGGGGGGTGGAATGGGTTATTCAGTTGAATTATGAGGTTTAATGTACTTTGTTTTCCAGAAGTGGGGGAAAGCACATGTCTAATTCAATAAGTCAATTTGGGCATAATTCGGTAGGCGCTAAGGAGGGGTGGGGGAAGACTTTCCTAAAAAGCTTTTGGTTTCCGTTTAAAAAAAAAAAAAAAATTGCCAATTACTTAATATTAAATGAAGCTTTCAGGGGGCTATGACCCCAAAACTGCATGCAGGTACTCTGATGACATGGAAGTGTGAAGATATCAAAGAAATAAAATCCCTAACAGGGATTTTAATTAACACATAGGTGTGTGTGTGGGGGGGGGGGGATAAGGATTTATTTTTTTCATATTTTAATGGAATTTTTTTTTTTTTTTTTTTTTTTTTTGCATATAAAAGACAGGCAAGGGAAAGAGCTTTATAAGATATAAATTTATCTTATAAAGCTTAAAAAAATATTTTTAACCTTTTGCATTATAATATAAATACTTTCTACTAATTTCCTGACAATTGGGTAAAGGGCTGAGGTGTGTAGGTCTAGGGTTCTGGCCTACGGCGCGACTGTTTTCTCCAGTTGTATCTTGAATAAGCGTTAGAGCCCCTCAAAAAGTTCTCCTAGAAAGTTCTCAAAAAGTTCTTCTAGAATAATTTAATTTTTAAAAAGACATCTTTAAAACAAGAGTACCAATATTCAAATTGAATATTTTCAAAAATAGAAATATTTATATATCAATATACGTATAAATCTTCCTTATTCTAAAACTTATTATTTAAAAACAAAGAGCCAACAAGATAAATTACCACGAATCAGAATAAACTCTTGCACCCAGTAATAATAAGCCATAGCTCAGCCTAGGTCTCCCCTCAATCCGATAGGGGCGCAGTAGCGTAGCGATTCAGTAGGTTTGGGGAGGTTCTATCATCCTCCAAAGGTATGGGGGTCGAGCCACAAAGCCTCCCCCCCCCTTTCCTACGTCACTGCAGGAGCGTAACCAGGGAGTGGGATATCGGGATATATCCCCCTATTTATTAAGAGCTTTCAGATTTTTGTCGTTAATAAGAAAATAAGTTTATCAATACAAAATCATATCTCATACAACCCCCCCTCCCCGAAAAAAAAAAAATTCTGGCTACGCTCCTTTCCTCATCGATTAGCATATAACGACTATGTTACATCATAAAACTATTAAAAGTGGCGTTTTTTCCGGCGGCGTTTTTACCAAGTGGCGTTTTTTCTGGCGGCGTTTTTTCCGCTCACCCTGAAAAGCAGTTGGGGAGAGAGAGAGAGGAAGACTCGCAGGCAGCGGACCAAACAAGTTCCGTGCGAACGGAGGCGAACATCGGGAGAGCAACAACAATAGGAGAGCTGTCACCTTAGGGTGATGGATGAGGAGAAGAGAGGATTAGGAGGAGAGATGGGAACAGCTGACCTGCCTCCCCCCCGCGAGCGCGGACGTCCTAGGCAGATTGCTTAGCTGTAATACTGGTGCGGAGGCACCGTAAGATTACAATATAATAAAAGAAGAAAACAATGTGATATTTAAATCAGAATTGGGTCGCTGTGGCGAGAGTATGTAGTGCGGCTTTGGGGGGTCGCTTCGCGGCTTTGGGTCACAGCGTAGCGAATCAGAATGCGAACCTACCCCCATAGAAAAGAGGTTTGGTCTTCAATTCAGTTTTGGAGAAAGTCTGAGCGCCCTGAGATGGGTCCATGTCCGGTGCTCTGAAGTGGATGGCTTCATACATCCAACCCATGTCTCTTGAATTAAGTAAAAAGAAACAAAAAAATAGAAGCAAATCTTTTACATCTACATTTTAGAAGTATAATTAAATTTTAATGAAGTTTTGAATATATATTTTGAAGGGTTAAAGTTCTGTAAAATACCGCAAAAGTGCACTATCCTCTATTAAATGCACCCGTTTTTCACATGAACCTCTATTGTTCTTAAAATACTGAATTTCAGCCAAAATTAGTCTATGTTGCGCCCAGTGCGAGTTTAACCCCCCCCCAAAAAAAAAAATAAATAAAATAAATAAAGTTAATCTGAAAGTTTTTTTTTTTTTTCACCGTGCGGCTTTGCGCCCTGTGCACTCTATCGAATAAACACTGCCAACTAATTGGTATGCTCAAGAAATGCTGAGTGCTTTTAAAATAAATCCCAATGTTATAAATATAAAAAATAATAAATAAATAGAACGATCAAGTGTTGTTACACAACATTCAGTTTAAAACAACAGTTTGCTGAAGCAAGCTCATTACGTAATCAACAGCTGACTATCCGAAAGGGGGAAATGTTTACTTTTAACTGGAGCCTCTTCTCACACATCGATTACTGTTTTCATTTTAATGGCGCCTGGTAGTCTGTCCGAACTTTGTACGGATGAAAGGTTTTTAGAAGTTTTTTTTTTTTTTTTAATTTCTATAAATTCGCCTTTGTGAATATGAACATTGATATCTGATTATTTGAAAATAGAAATCGTAAGCTTTATAAAACAGTGGCAAATACTTTAAAACATTCTATGGGAAGGGGGAGAAAAAAGGAGATTTTTTTGCCGTTTATCCAATTTCTCCCGAAATATATCCGATCAACTTAATAGCTTTTTTAATAAATTAGGTCTAATAAGTAATGCAACATATTTTTTATTAATTAAGAAAACATTGAATTTTATCTGGCATTGACATCTTCTGACCACGATCACCCCCCCCCCCCCCCCCCCCACCAACGATCGCGGCTGCGGTGTTTCTGACGATTTTCTAGCTAACTAAGCTCATTTTCGTGGTGCGGCCTTTCTTCCATAAATTACGGTATATATATTAAATAACGTGGGGCCCGAGATTGACCCCTGAGGCACCCCGCTTTGAATTGAGTGGGTCTTTGGTTTGGTAGGTAGGGGCAAATATCACTGACCACATAAATCTCCAAATAGAATACAAATGTACAAATGTGGATGATTAATCCCAGGCAACTGACTACCACTTTTACCCCAGTCAATTTTCTTGCTAACACGCCCAACTCTCCCACAGTATAAGAAATATTCCCACCTGTAGAAATTCCTTATCCATCTTGATTTGAAGGATGAGAGGATCTCCCGTCAAATGTTGTTGTGGGATTAAGGCCAATTATCTGCACAAGGGATCTAGGGCGCTAAGTTTTGGAGGAAACCACGGAAAACTCCAAACGGTTAGGTTGGTGGATGTGACCTGGTCTTGAACCTTCCATCTCCCAGTTCAAAGTGCTATGGGCTAGGCCACAAATTGGGCCGTTGATTTCCCGTCATAAGAGGACAAAATCTCACTTGTACCAGTGCCATTCTTCAGTCACATTTATTTTTTGTGATACAACTGTTGTACCACCACAGAAGGCTAAGATATTTTACATTTAATAATGAACAACAAAATGTACAAACCATATCTGCCTATGCACATCACATCATAGCTTGCCCAACTGTTTTTAGGCTGCTTGTGTTCTAAATCTGCCTTTTTCATGGAGAAGGCATCTTTATAGGGTGACCATTATTTTCTAACCATTTTGAAGACACCACTTCTACTTCATTCGTTCATAAAAAGTGAACTACAGCAAAATCCATCTGAACAATGTTATGAGTTCGTCGCAATTATAATAAGACAGTAAGATGTGCTAGTCGCGTAAATATTAAACCTGTACCAAAACATTTGATTGATCTCTGTAGCAAGCACAATCGCAAAATCATATGAACTCAATGTTTAAGCACAGCTACAAGCTTCTTGTGTAATGTCTCATTCACACTGCAATTTTCGTAACACTATTGAAACTAAGAACATTCCTGCCAATACCACAGTGGAGAAAGCATAAATAAACTGAATGAACATAACTGTAACAATTTGTAGAATATTTTGCATTTAAAGATTACACCTTTCAACATTATGCCCATAACCTTCACCTTCTGAAGGAAGTCTGCGTTAGCAGCTATTGTAACTACAATGTTATTTTAAATATATCAATCAACATTTATTATAAATAGAAATTTCGTTTTGTATTTAGCTGTTATTTAACCAAACAGAAAATTCAGCTTTAAATAAATACCGAATATGTGCTGCATTCTTACTATTTTTGTGCACAAATTATTGGTCTTATACATGAGAGATTAATATTTAAACGTGAATGGTATACTAAAACCATTAACTTTCTGAAGAAGCATTACCAGGATAAGTTTGATACACGCAAATGCACATGCAAATAAATATATAGATGTGTATTATACTATTGCTTTACACAAATTAAATGAAATTTTAAATTAGTTAAAACACACAGTCAGATACAATAAAATTGATATTAATAAATGTTACTAATCTCTGACAATATGTATTTAGTTATGTCTTCCTGAAAGTACGTTGCCATTGTTATGACTAACACTAGAGAGTCATTAATATCGTGTTTTCAAACTATTTCAAGCAATCTGTATCATTATTGAGAGAGAGTAAAAATTTGATGTGATCTTCTTTTCTTTTTAACAAATGGGAAGTTAGTTTTTCATCTAAATCAATCAATGTTAAGATTTTAAAATGTTCAAAAAAACTAATTTATAAAAAGAGATTGGGCCATTCCTTTAATAAATTTGAAATTGTAGCTCCTGTGTTAATTTCCTGATGCTGAAGAGCAAAAGTTGCCTCAGTCAGATTTCTTAAACCTTCCAAATCATGTGAACTCAAGAATTTGAACTCCTCTTTCTTTGTTTTCAATATATCCAAATCTTCAATGTCTGGGTTCCAGTTAACGTATCCATAACTGTCACAAATCTTCCTTTTACGACTTTGTGTTGCTATGGATGTTTCATCGGTAACCTCGCTGGACATACCATCTTCCTTCCTACTCTTTAAATGGCTGATTCGCCAAAGATTTTCGCATCGGTTTGTCAACTGGCTTGTGAGTGACTCATAGACAGTTGACAAAACCTGGCCACAAATCCTATCGACGAAACTTTCTGGATACATCTGAACGATTTCTTTTGCCTCTTCTCTACAGAAACTTCTATTTGGATTTGATGTGCTTTCTAATATGTCTGACACAACAATTCTCACCATCTCCCTCCTCAATGATGGCTCTAGTAATTTCTTTTTTTTTTCAAGCAATTCATCAGCTTGTTGGGCATTATCATATGGAGATGTACGGTGGAAGGTTGTGATCGTAAGTCGTAAGGTGATCGTAAACACAAGCGTAGGTTAGTATAAATTATATACTGAAGTAGGTTGGCCGATGTAATTAAAAATACTTTTTGAACTAGTGAAGCACTGGTTGATGATCGTGAAGAGACGGAGGTAGGTTCACAAGAGAAATATGCACCCCAATAGTTCATGACCTCCGTAATCAGGTTGTGGAAACACACATCTTGCTAGCGCTTGTCGATTTCATATTTTACCGGACGGAGACACAGAACTTAGAAACACAAAAAAAGGCATTATGAAGATCGTACTCTTGAGGGAAAAAAACAGGAAACTCAATGGAGATGCAGCATATACTTTATTAGATTTTCAGTCGATGTCATCAAGCAGTCACACACTATTGCTAAAAATATCACATATAAAAACATGATGAATTGGGGAAGCATCTTCATAAGAAAATTACAGTGTGCTAAAGCGGCCTGGCATCTTTGCTTGCATCTCAGTGGGCGAACGCCTCCGTCCCCATAAAGTGATCGGCATAGATGCGAACCCCGCAGTATAAGAACGCAGTATATATTACGTGTCGGTGGGCAAAAGCCTCCTCACATGAAGTGAGTGGCTTGCCCCCTCCGAAAAATTACTCTCTAACTGCTTAAGAATGACCTTTACACTATTGCTATAGAAAAAGGGAGCTCGAACTTTCTGGAACAATTTTAGCAGGTGTTTTTCAAGCAATATGCTTCTTGCGCAGCAGGGCAAAACCGCAAACACACCTGTTTCAGTAGAGCTGAGAAAACATATGCGAGCGAAGAGGTGTTGTTATTATTATTCTTTTAGCAAGAGAGAAAACTCCCGTCAACTATTATTTTATTTCAAAGCAGCGGATAAGAGGGAAATGCTTTAGAAGTACGTTAATGCGCTATAATTGAGAAGGCCAAGAGGAAAATTGAAACCTTTAAAAGATAGTTATTGTTAAAAACTTTTAAACTAGATTTAGAATAGATTATTAGTTTAAATTTAGACAGTATTAATTAGGATTTGTATTAATAATTTTTCATTAAAAAATATGCACGTTGTGTCAACTTGACAGGCATTTTGTGCCAACTCACGTTGACCTGTTTTGCAGGAAATGGAGATGGTGAAGAAATTGCCAAAGGAGATATTTCCGTAATGGAATCTTCTGTAAAAAGAAAAAAGAATATTTAAACAATGATGGAAAAATGTTTCAATCAGAGCTATTCAAAAAATAGCATATTTTAAGAAATTAAAAAATATTTTGAAATAAGCTTCATCACCTTTCTGCAAAATAAGCAAAAGTTTTCGAGCTTGAATTGGCTTTAGCAATGGAAGTAAATCCTTCTCCGTCAGAAGCTTCAAATCCTCTATGCTTTCCACCCCAACTTCAATTATAGTCTTTAGAAGGTCTTCCATAACCATTTCGCCCCTCAGGGGGAAGACCTACTTTAGGTCTTTACGGGTGTTGCAATCCCGGGGCCCCAGCAATCTTTCGCGCTTCTTTGCTCTACCCTCCTCTACTCTTCGCTGTCTCCTTCCTTTTCCCCCTCAGTGTAGTTTCCTCTTTGGAGGTGAGAGCCCCCCCTTAGAAGCTGCGGTCGCCCTGTGCCGTCAGCTTCTATTGGCGGAAAACTACCCACATGTTTGCCGTGCGTGGAGATCTGTGTCCCCAGAAATGGGTATCCTGGCAATTGAAGGGTCTTTTATCCAACACATTGCTTTGGCCTCCGCTTCGGGTAAACGGGAGGTACACAGCGTTCCCCTGTGTATCAATCGGCTGGTGGTACTGATTTCGATCAATTGCTAGGGATCAAGCAATCGGACATCTATTGGGCACGTCGTTAAGGGTGGATGCTGCCTAAGGGATGTACTGTGAGAGTATAGACCCGACTAGCACTGGTGTGCAAATGCACATCCCCTCGTTGGGCTCTGTGATGGGTGGTACGGTCGGGTCCGAATCTCAATTTTCCCCAACATGAATTTGAAAAATTCTTTGTCAATTGAAAAATTGAAAAGATTGAAAAAATTGAAAAATTCAAAACACAATTTGCACACATAAATGCCCAATTCTTCATTATCCACTCTGCCGAAGATAACCTTAATGAAACATCTCCATTTTTAATTCACAAATGTATCACTGACAATGTAGGAGAAGTTAAAAAATTAAGATCTGGAGACCTATTAGTAGAAGTATCAAACAATAGACAAGCTTGAAAATAATGAAAATAAAAAACCGTGGCCTAAAAACTGTTACAGTGACACCTCATACCTCCCTAAACATCTCCTGAGGAGTTGTATCAGAACCCGACCTTTTGCACTGCTCTGAAGCTGAAATACTAGAAAACCTAAGAGATGAAAAAGTATGCGCTGTGCGACGAATCACTATTCGGCGCAATAATCAAATAATCAATACTAAACATATTATCCTAACTTACCTAGGTGCTTATGTAAATTAATGGAGAAAATTATCAATATCCGGCTTGTTTACATTTTAGAAAAAGGGGGCCATATACATCCCTTCCAGAGTGGCTTCCGGAAGGGCAGGTCCACCATAGAATAACATCATTAATTTAGAGTCCCAAATTCGTAATGCCTTCCTTAGAAAGAATCGCTTAGTGTCAGTTTTCTTTGACATTCAAAAGGCATATGACCGAACGTGGAGGTACGGGATCCTCCTAGACCTTCATAATATCGGATTTTGAGGCAACCTACCCATTTTTATAAAAAACTTTGTCACTCCGAAATTTCCGGGTCCAGATTAATGGCATGCTATCTAATAACTTTGTTCAAGAGGAGGGTGTTCCACAGTGCTCCGTTCTTAGTGTCACCCTCTTCTCAATAAAAATTAATAACATCCTGAACCAACTGCCTTCGACTGTCTACGGTAGTCTATATGTAGATGATCTGCAAATCTCCTGTCAGGGAAAGGACATGCACCTTATAGAACGCCAGCTTCAGAATGCCATCAACCATATCCTGAAGTGGTGTGATAGAAAGGTTTTTAAGATATCAGCAGAGAAAACAATTTGTACCCATTTCTGCCGGAAGCGTGGGATCCACCCGGATCCGGAACTTTATCTGGGCCATACTAATATTGCTTTCAAGGATTCTGTTAAATTTTTAGGTTTAAATTTTGACAAAAAATTTACGTTTGCTAAACACATTTCCGACATCTGCAGTAAATGCGAGAAAAACCTTAACATTTTAAAGGTTTTAACGAATACATCTTTGGAGGCCGACCGTGACGCTCTCTTGCGGATCTACCGTGCCGTCATCCATTCCAAATTGGACTATGCAAGCTGCGTTTATGGATCGGCTTCCAAATCAACACTAAAAACACTTGACACTGTGCATCATACTGCACTACGCATATGCTCTTGAGCTCTTAGGACATCACCTGTACATAGCCTTTACGGCACCTGTCATGAATCATCTCTCCCTCTCATACGTCACAAATTATCATCAAATACCTATTATCGCATCCTTTCTCATTCTTCACATCCCTTAAAGGGTTCTTTCATATACACCCAACTGGACTAGTTTTATAAAAACCGCCCTTCCTGCACTCCCCCCCTTCGGACTTAGGATCTGCAGGAGTGTAGTCGGTACCCAATTGGATGATGTTAATGTATCTACTTGTTCATTTCATGAAATCCCACCATGGACTAAATTGCAGATTTCCTACCTACAACCATTCAAAGGCTTCACAAAACCAAATACTGACCCCATAATATACCAACAGTTATTTCTGGATCATAAAAGCAAATATCAAAACTTTGAAGAGCTATACACTGACGGTTCAAAATCTCATAATCACGTAGGCTTTGCTTATGTACATCGTAATCATTCTCACACCTACACCCTACCTTCGTTTTGCTCCATATTTACAGCCGAATTAATAGCTATTTATGAAAGCCTTCTTTACATCTCTAGAACAACCACCAAACATTTCATCATCTACTCTGACTCATTAAGCGTTTTGGAAAATCTGGGATCTGGTTCCCTAACTCATAGCTATATTCTGAAAGTCCTACACATGCACAAGCAACTCATGAACCGCGGATACAACATCCTCTACTGCAGGGTACCGAGCCATATTGGGATTCTCTGCAACGAAAAAGCTGACTCTTTGGCCAAGCATTCTACTGTCCCATATAATTTTCACCCACCCTATAGTGATATAAAATCTGGCATCTCTTCCTTAATAAAAGGCACCTGGATCCATATATGGGACTGCAAAACCCAAAACAAACTTAGTTCTATCCCGCCAGCCCTTACCCACTCGTCTACTCATCCATACTGCAAGCACGATGCCATTCTGACTCGTCTTCGCCAGGGCCTTATTATCGCATGGGCAAATCGGGACTGTGCCCAGGGCCCCCGGCTCAAAAGGCCCCTAGTTTCAAATTTTGTTCTGAAATGTTCTTTTTTATATCAAAATTTTATGAAAAATTAAACAAATTTCATAAGTGGGGGCCCCCAAATTCATCAATGCCCGGGGCCCCTGTTGGTCATAATCAGGCTCTGGTCTTCGCATTGGATATACGCGAATTACACATAAGCACTTACTTTTGGACGAACCTGCTCCAGAGTGCCCTCACTGTCATACCCAATTCACCATTCGTCATCTTTTAACGTCGTGCACTGCTTTTAATAGTTTTTACCAAATACTTTTTAACTGTTCTCATCCTAAACTTGACGATATTTTAGGTGAAACCCCACATCGGAATCTATTTGCTTTTCTTAGACGTATCAATATTTTTTATTCAGTGTAAAGTGTTCACTTCTGTCTGACTGGTATCTGGATGGGAGCCCCCATCCAGATGTCTTCACTTTCTATCTACTTTTAACCCTTTTTGAATTTTACATTTCACTTTTTTAGTCTTTACATTTTAGCCTTTACTAGGTTTTTAGTGGTACCTTTTACCTGAATACATCATGACATTATTTTAACCCCTTGTCTGGCACGGCATGTCCTTTTTGGACCTTGTGCCAATAAACACCAACCAACCAACCAACCATAACCATTTCGGCAGCACCGCCTGAACAGCATTACCCAATGCTGTTTTTCCTGCATTTATTATCAGTGCTTTACACTCCATCTTAAAATAAATGTTAAATATGTATTTTAAAAATTCATGTTGTCAAATTTTTAAAACTTCATTTATAAATCTAATTGCATACTAAAAGTAAAAGGTAAGTTCTAATGTTCAATGCAATTTTGCAATCTGTAAAACTGTACAATATCAGTTAACCCCTTTCCATAGATACCAACTTCATAGCTGCCAACTCTCCTGATTTTTTCGGGAGATTTCCCACCACTAATTTTTACTTAGAAACTTATGCTTAAAATAAGTCCAAATATTTAATCTAAAATAAAACTGTTTAAAAATTGTGGTGGGACATCTCCCGAAAAAATCGGGAGCTGGCAGCTATGCCACTTGTATGAATTTTTTATACAATAATTTAACAGTTCTATGAAATAGCAAAATATAGATAGTGTGCTAAAAATTACTGGTTGAAAAAGTGGCTATTGTTTGTGTGTACTCTACAAACAGTTGTTTTTTTAGGGGGAGGGTGGTTCATGATTAGACATTTTTTAGAAAAATCTCCGCAGATGATATTTATTTTATATATTGTGTATCTTTTCATTTTATGTAAACAAATGAAACCAAAGAAACGTTTTCAGAAGATTATTTATTTTTTAAATTTAAATGAATTATTTTGAACTACATGTATGTGACTATTATCATATGCTGATGAGTGATTTGAATCTTGCTGCAGACATCTGATAAAAGATCTGATAAAAGATTTTACTTCAGAAAACTGATGGATTTTTTCCCTACTAAAGTAAGTTTTTTAAATTGTTCTGGGTGCATCGGATGTATGTGACTTTTTCTGTGGGTGATTGAGCCCCGGAGTACCCACATAGTTGGCATCACTGATCATTATATTTGTTTCTCTTTCAATTGCTTTTCCGTTGCAAATCACAGAATATGCCAGACAGGCGCTGTCACTAAATTTTACAAGTCCCACATAACAATTCAAAAACTGAATTGGGTAAGCAAAGTATGCTTGAGTTCATTATTTTTGCTATATTTCATCACACAGGACCTTCCCCTTTTAGAACACTTTTACAAATACAAATGATACAGCTTTGTTCAGCAAATTTCAATTCCCTCCACCCAATGGGTGATTGGCCAAATTTTGAAAACAAAACATTTTGTTAATAAAGAATATTAATATGCACTTATAACTGTAATATAGGCCCAAGGGTTACAAAGTAAATTAGGTTGTTAATTTTGGGTGATAAAAAAAAAGGGGTCGAAAGAAGACCAGGGGTCGAAATTTGCGGTTGCCCGCTTACCCAATGCAATCAGACTTTAAAGCGGTCAAGTAAAATTAAAATTTCAGAAAAAAACACCTCAAGTTGATAAAATGAACATTTTTTAGAGATCTTTTCAACTGACTAAGTTTTCTTTTTACTTTTAATTAAAGTATTAAAAAAATAATTTTTGATGAAATTCAGCATGGTAGACCTGGTCTACGCGCATACTCAGAAAATGTCCAAAAGCATCTGAAATGCTATTTGTATGTGTAAAGACGGACTTTATTCTGGTTACTCAATGGTCAACAAGAGAATGTGCATTAGGGTATATCGAAAAACCCTTTTTTCTGAAATTCGAAAAAACCTAGTTTCCAAAAGGTGCCACTTGGTAAATATATTAACTGTGCAAAATTTTTTTGAAATCGGATAAAATCTTTTCAGGCCACAGAAGGCTTGAATTTTTGACAAAAAATGGCTTTTAACTGTGAAATAACAAAAAATATTATTTTTAAAAAATAAATAGCTACTGTATTACATAAAATACAATGTAAATTAGATATTAGGAATGTTTTGTGCAGTTCTTATCGCCTCTTGTCCTCAAGTAGTTGACTGTTTGAAAGTTTCTCTAAAAACAGCAGAACATTTGAAATTTAATTATTGTTATATATTCTCCACCGGACAATGTTAAATACTTTTTTATTGCTGTTAATATAGAGTTTTATAATCTCCAATTATTGTAATTGGCATTTCCTATTTATTAGATGAATAAAAAATAATCGTCCTGTACAGCTCTTTGCTTGTTTCTATAATAAAATAAGAAACAACCCAGAACTCACCACGTGGAACTGGCTGTACTTCGAGTTCCACCCTACCATACAAGCAGTTTTTATACACATTTAGGCCTTTTATGCCTTATATTGGCTTTTTGTTTCAAACTTAGGAATTTCTTTCCTTGAACTGAGCGTTGCTTGAATAAATCCTTCTCTGTTTTTTTTCCCCAACTACTTTAATAGAAGCTTCACTGACTAGTTTGATAAGTCTTTCAACTGTTTGCGTGTGACATGGTAATTCCATCATTACAAGCAATTTTTCTGATACCTTTAGGTTCATTAAGTCTTCATTTTTAATTTGAGCTACTGATGGTGGTTTATAAATTTCAGTATTTTTCCAATGAATTAAATCAATGTAATCTTTGGAGTTGAAATTTAATTTTGGAATAAGAAAAGAACAAATGCCCTCTGTTGATTCTCTTGCTTTTAGAATTAGTGTTATTACTACAGATCTTACTTTTTTTCTTTTATCATTTAACATTGCGATAAGAAGGTTTTCTGTGTGAGCAAAATAGGCATTTCTCTGAATCACGGGATCTATAATTTGTTTTACTTTACTGTCAAAGTTTCTTGACAAATTAATGAACTTCCATAAATTGTGAGCCCCACAAATGCACGAAGGTTGAGCTTTTACAGTGAACCACATTTTAGCATAAACTTTCATTGTATATTCCACCATGGTTAACAAGTTTTCTGGTGGATTTTCGCTTCCTACATAAAGCATTACAATTCTGTTTGCTGTTTTTATCCATCGAGAATGGGAGATAGCCCCAGGATTCTTTTTCTCTAGGATTTCAGAGCATTTACCGAATTGATAGCTTTACAAATGCCATGTAAGTATTTTTGCTCCCAGCTAAGATTGTTGTAGTCTATTTTTTCTATTTCACAATGCACTGGTTTAAAATTAACTATTGGCAAGCTCTCACAATTGCTCAACTGTTTACCAATAATTCCAGGAAATCCACTAGGTCCTGATGAGGGTCCATCTAAAAATTTGAATAAGTGTCAAAAAGTATTTTGTTAAAATGCGACCTATTTTGTTAAAATGCAATGATCTTCCGAAATAATGTTCTAGGTATGTTATTACTCCGGACTTTGATCCTGTATTCACTTTTAGTTCCATAGCAACCTATTAAAACTATATTAGATGTTTGAATGTGTTGTGAATCTGGATAATTTATCATTATTTGTCCTATGCTACGCCCTTGGCTATTTGGAGGTGAAACATGACATATGTATTTAGAACCAAGCTCTTCTACTAAAACTATATGTTCCTCTCTTATTGTTTTCCGACAAGATTTACCCTTTTCTGAGTCTATTATTTGTGTCATGTCAATTCGACCATCAAATTAAATGGAACGCAGATCTTTAATTTCTTGTTTGTGAATGTCTTGTCAATTTTTTTTTCTTTTTTTGTGTCTGAATGTTTTACTTTTATCCACGATATTCCTGGTTTTTGTGGATGATATCATTCCAACGTCTTCTAGCACAGCACTAGCAATATACGCAGCATCTCTCTTTGAAATACCGGTTTTTTCACATACTTTGGATGTTCTTTTTAAGGCAGTTCGCATTTGGGAAGTACTATCAGATGTTTACCTTTTTCTATCCCTTTTTAAGGCAGGTAAAAAAGGTACATCGATAGATAGTAAAGAATCCTCGGATGAAGTAGAAGACGATATGACAGGTGAATTAATTACAGAAGATGTACCAGCTACATCTTCATTTTTTCTCTTTTCTTTTCGCTTTTTTTTCTCTTGCGTTATTTTACGGTCAATCCCTCCAATATACATCTTCCTCTCTAATCTTTGGTCTAAAAGAAAAGTTTGCTCCGATATTGGAACTTTCCTGGACTTAACACAAACGCATTCAGAGAAACTTTTGCATTTACAACTTGATAAACCAAAAAGTGTCTTTTTGGATTTGGATTTGAAAGAATCTATTTTTAATTTTGCTTTTCTCGAGACTCCCTCTGGAGACTGTCCCTGACGACAACAACTTAGATATTTTCCTATATTTGTTATGATAATCTAGCAACTTAAGAAATATGCCATTAAAAGATATAGTTGGAACTGATACTTTTTCCCATATTTTCATCAACTTTAAAGCTACTTCTTTATAAATATCTTTTACAGAAAGAAATGGCCCTTTTTTGGCTACTGTCAAATCTTCAAATAACATCTTATCATATCGCCGTATGTTGTGAATGTATTCCAATCAAAATCTTTAGGAAGTCCAAATATCTTGCAGGCTTTACTTCTAATCGTTTTAATACTCTTGCGTTTTGACATTTTCTTAATTCTTTTTCTTTTAAAGAAGACCCAAGGCACAACATTTCGCATCGTACCATTGACCTTTCTCTGATTTGACCCCCCTGTCCCACCTCACTTTCCATACGCAAAATCCCCCATTCGTATCTTTCTGTGACAGTTGCAGGGGTGTTTGTGGGACCCCGAAAACCCCCCTGAAACTTTTACGGACTTACTACCGACATTTTGGAGTTTCGAGAAGGGGAGGGGGGGAAAAATGAAATTGAATGAGTATTGAATGACCTAATTATAAAAGTTCAATGAATTACTTTTTTTGCAAAATTAATAACCATAAATTTTCAAACATATAAACTACTACATTTTATGTAAATATTTTAAATTACCTGAATTAATTCTTAAAAAAAAATTATCTAATTTCTGCTGCTTTTTTTTATTTTCTGATGTTTGTGGGCTTGTCTTTCTTTTGTGGTGAACTTCATAATTGCAGGAAGGTTGACTTTTATTTTCCTCATTTACAATTGAAGAAATTTCCTCGAGAACTGCACATGCAGAGGTAGAAGCAGTTTGCTTTTCTGCTCATGTAGAAGGTTTTTCAGAGACTTTTATAGGTGACTCATCTGAAATACATGTTTTTAAGTCCTCTTGATATGTTTTCCAACTTCTGTTCATATTCAGTAAGAGATCTTTGTGAATTGGATCAGTCATTGGATTTTTTGAGCCATATTTTTCACATGAGGTTTCTTTAGAAGCCATTAAATCATATTTAATAGTCTGCAGTGCATCTAGGGAATCAATCTTAAGAGAGGTTCTATAGTCAGTGACAAGTGTATGCATTAAGTTGAATGCACTTTCCACTAATGGGCCATGGAAGCAGCTAAGGCAGGCTTTGACTAATTTAGCCAATGTAGGATACTTATAATCATTTGCGAAATCATCTTTTAAATTAAAAACTTTAGACCAATATTTATCAATTGTACACTTGACTTGATTTCCACTTTCATCAGATGTGTAGAGCATTTCTTTGGTGATATCAATATCACTCTGGTATAACCTTATTTCAGCTTCTACTTTTCACTTTTCATTATCACTAAAAATATGGGGCATAAAAGATGATAATTTTTCAAAAGATAATATTGTACTGGTGTTACCTCTTAGCTCTGGATCTAATGCTGTAAAACTAATTATGATAATTTCTTCAGGAGAGTGGAAGCTTCTGCACCAGTAAATATTACTTTGCTAGGTAGATGGAATTCTGGATTTGTGACATCAACCTTTAATAAATCATTATAAGATGTGCACTCTATATTATCTGCCTTCATAAAAAAAGAGAAAAATTTTGACATCAATTTATAAATACTGGAATGTATTAAATGAAGCATTGGTTTTTTTGTTTCAAATAATTTAATATATGTGTTGAACTCTGGTAATACTGCTGAATATAATGCCATATGCAATAAAGTTTTGTTTGGCATAACAAATAACCCATTGAGTATTCTTTTTTTCCGAGCTAAAGCATCCCTTGTGAGTTGTTGGGAATGCAAGCAAGAATACAACCCTTCAACAATTTTTTCCTGAGCTGCAGAAATATTTCTTTATTGTATACAGTTTCAACATAAGAAAAATAATCCCCTTTATCAGTTTATCCAAGTAGTGAAAATAAAATGCAATAAGAGCATCCCACAGATCTTTCATTCTTTCTAAAACACATAAAATGTACACCCACCTATGGTATGGTCTCTTCAAGGGCTTAAGTTTTTTAATGGCAAGGGATTCACAGATTTTTAAAAAATATTCTCTTTTACTGCAGCTTTTCATATCAAAATAGATGTCATCAAACAAATCTTCTAAGTATCCATCAAAACATGAAGCAAATTTTTTTGCACAGTTATTAGTTGTTTCAGTAATAAGCAATAATTAAAGACTGTTGCCACCTTTTTGCAACACCCTGTATTTTTTTAAGTGTAATCCAGCAATTAAACAAAAAATGCGAGAAACAACCAATTCCACAGATTTTCAGGCGTATTGAACATACATAAAGCAATTCACATCAATTGGACAAAATTAACAAAAATTCAAATTTAAAAATAACATTTTATTAAATAAATTGACAAAATTTACACAGATGCTACTTTTCAAGGGAAGTAAAATAACAGCGTATTATACAATTTTTCACTGGAATTAGGCTGATATACAATGAATGATTTTTGGTGACAAAAAGGAAATCTGACACAAAAAATAGAATGCAATGAAACAAGCATTAAAAAAAGTAAAAATTGTTGCTTAATCAAGAAATGAGTAATCTTTTAATGCATGCAATTTTTCAGGGGAAAAACTTTCTGCCTTTTAACACCATGGCACATAGAAGTAAAACCACTGCAAGATATGCTATGCTCTTATATGTAAGCTGCAGACGGCCAGCGTACAAAATTATACTCCTTATGCATGTGGTGTGTGTGTTGGGGGGGGGGGAGTAAAAAAAAAATAAAAGGGGGAAAAGTGCATGACAAATTGAAGGAGAAAAATGATACACAAATATGCATACTATGGAAAAAAGAAGAAACCCATTTTGTTGAGTTGAATCATCAAGTCTCGGTACATTTTACAGTATTTTTAATGTGTAATTTCAGAAATCAACACACAAAATTTGGGTTTGTTTTATGGCCCCTTCACAAAATTGCAATGAATTAAAACTAACCTCCACTGGTATTTTAATTTGCTTTTTAAACTATGTTGAGAAGAAAAAAGTGATTTTTATAAAAATTTATATTTAAATTCGTAAAAGTAATCAATTTTCACAAAAAAAAAACAATTGAAAAAAAATTCCTATGAACCCACAAGTTTAAATTTAATGGTTCATTAATTACTTCCATGACAGTAAAATTGCTAAATCAGTTCACTTACTGCATATTTTGAGAATTAAGTGAAATAAAATAGCCGAAACATGGTCTTTTCTTTATACATTAAATCAAGATTAATAATGCAGAAAATGTTTTGTGACCTATCACATTCAAAAATTTAGAAGTCATGAACTTTTAAGGGTAGATTATTAAGTCAAAAATATAAAATTTACATATTATCATCATTCTAACTCATCAGTTAAATTTCAAAAGTAACTGTTTGATGTATTGTTCATTTTCTATGGTGCCATTTGCTGCCTGCATGTAAAATAAATTTTTATAAGTTGTAATAATAATGTATAAGGAAAATTTAAATAATTTTTCTTAATATCACTTTTTATCAGTTTCCAGTATGGAAACAATAGATTAAAAAACAGATTATTTAATAATAAGAAAAAAAAATAAATAAGGTACAGAAATACAGCTGTCTGAATCATAGAACATTAAGAGTGTTGTGCAGAATTACAGCCCTGTGAAATACAGTTTTAATTACATTATGAAAAGTTTTTTTTTAAGGTTTTGAGAAAAATGCAAGACTTGATAATTAAATGTAGTTGTCCAGACATTGATTTCATATCTGTTAATATACATTATTTTCAACTTCAAACAAATTGAAATTTGAGAATAACAACACCTATTAGAGTGTGGTCAATAAAGAAATACAAGCAGAAATCTTAGAGTTTTTGGTATTTGACTGAAAAAACAAAAGCCACTTATGATAGGCATTTTTATTGCATGTCATGTCTGTTACCTTAATTAGCTGTATAAAATATATTAATTTGTTAATTCAGTTGATTAATTTAGATTAGTTTTTTAGTCTAAATTAATGTCTCTTTTCAAATTGTGGAATTGTTTATTTTTACTCATTTTTTGAAAATCAATTTTTTTTAATGGAAAAAACTATATTATATGGATGAAAGGACTCTATACTTACGTACTATATCATTTGCATTATTTTGTGCTAAATGTAAGTGTACAAATTTCATCATCTCTGATGATGGAAAAAATAAAATAAAAAAAATGCATGAAAACTTTTCACATTATGTTCAGGAAAAATGATGTTTTATATTATGGAAAAAACTACTCATTTTATGAAATTATATTTTTGCTTATTAAATTTCCAAATGGCACGCATATCTGAAGTATGGCGAAGTTATGACAGCTATTTCAGTGATACTCATTAAAGAATGACCCAGCAGTTGAAAGGCTTAAAATTATTTAACATGTTGGGGGAAAAGAATATGCAAATTGCAATAAAAATTAACTGTAAAGCAGTGAACATTTCTTAAACGCATCTGGAAATAGTAAGTAGAAAAAATAATGTATGTACAATGTAGCGCATATGACACTTTCATAAATGCTTCTTACCAGTCCCATGAAAATTTATTTTGCATTAGCTTTGTTACTATCTATATTTAATTTCAGTGAGTGCTTTCTTTTTTGTCTTTTTGGAGGTCGACCAGCTGGAACTGGATTCCTTCCATGCGTAATACCTATTCCTCGCCTACTGATATATGTGGGCTGCACTCTAATTTTTCTTTATCTATTCATACTTAAGGCAGTTATAATCCTGAAATAATTTTCATTTGATGACTCATTGCTGCTTATTTGACTTAAATAATGCTTAATTTCATTTATATAATTCTTCTTTATATGATATTTTAGAGTGCGTTCAAACTCCTTTAGTACTGCCATTTTTACATCAACTGTAGCATATTGTTCTTCAGATGTAAATCTAGTAGTAATACTTTGACATGAAACATCATTCATTTCTAATGAGTTAGGGGAAATTTGAATGGGTGATTCATTTAAATCTTGTTCAAAATTAGATGTTTCTCTTAGTTGCGCAACTGCTCTATCCGTCCTTCCGTAGCCCGCTGAATTGCAGTGTAGGATGAGTTATTTCTATCGGAAACTATGTATGAAAAAACGTTAAGTAAAATTTTAATATTATATAAGTTGCATATTTTCAGCCAATTTAGTTGCAGCAATCGTCATCCGTCTCAAATAATCGTTGCTCGGCTCGATAACATAGCTTTCGAATTTTTTAATGGATTACTTCATCTTTAACATACTGTATCATTCATTCATTCTTTTTTTTTTTAATCAGAGATATATAATTGTGTGCATATTTTTAAAGTTTTTATTTAATAGAGTTTCAGTTAATATTAATTAACGTCATAATAGACGCTAAAATGCAGAAGGGCCTATGCTACAGCTTACCTCGGAAGACTTCCGGAAATCGGTAAAGTTCGCAGCCGGTATCCGAAAATCCGGAAAATTCCGAAATCCGGAATGGGTCCGGTCCCGAGCATTCCAGATTTCGGGTTCCCTACTGTACTAATTATACTTAAATTTTGATGCAAAATAATAAACTAAACGCAGCTTGCTCTTAGCTTGTAATTTAAGGTCAGAAGACACGTTACTAATTTAATACATCTACGAAGCATTAACTGCTATACTTTTACGTTGAGTCGTAAAACGTAATGTCATTAAATTCTCATAAAATAACCTCTAATTATTACTAAATCTATATCGCATATTTATATCCCCTACTTTTATTTCTATTTCTTCTTCATGATCCATTACTTTTGCCGGTAGTTTGACTTTAATAGATTTATTCAACCACTCAAATTTAAATTTATTTTTTTTGCTCGCATCTACTGAGCAAGCTTTATGCTCATTGTTTAAATTAATATCCATATTTATAATGTTATCTTGGTTAACTAACAAAAGATAATCTTCACAAACTGATGACGCAATTTCCCACATGCTTTTCAGAGCGTGTGCGGTACATTTCTAAACACACGACAAATAAAAGTAGCAGTAGAAGTTGTTCACATAACAGCCGTTATCAGTCATCCCATAATTCAACTTCGACAATTTCCCCGGTGCGATTTCAACAGTAAGGCGTGACCTACTTTCAACCTGCGCGATCGTCATTCGGCCGATTGGCACAAGTTATGCCTTTCTCCATTCCGCTGCACCAATTTAGGGTGATAGATACGATGTGTAGGCTTAGGAACATATCTCTGTTTACAGCATGGTTTACTGTGAAGGAGAAAAAATGGCGTTCGTTCGCTCCGCTCCCCCCCCCCCACATTTTTCGGTCGCTATTTCTCGACGGTTTTGCATCGATCTCAGAAACAGTCTCAAAGCCATTGAAAAAAGCGGATTTCCGCTTAAAAGCGGAACTCTTTCATGCCTGTATATGTAAAAGATATGTGTGCGCCAAATGTAAAAAATATCACCATGCAGAGTTCAGTTTTGGAAACTTATTTTTTAATGGAAACTTATTTATTATGTAGTAATGACAGTTAGGTTCACCTATGGTATTTGCCACCCGTAGAAATATAGAATACCCGTAGAAAAACCCAGTAGTTTGAGGTTTTCTGAAAAAAAAAAAACGGGTTTTTAACAATCCTGCCTAGTATGTTAAAAAAAATATTTTTGTATACTTAGATATTGCTTAAACATAATTATATTTGCAAGCAATATCTATCTTTCATACAAAAAGCAAAATACGCATTAGGGTGGTTTCAAAAAAATTTCTTTTTAAATGTTGAACTCTCACCACCCACTTTGGTGACATTATGTGAGTTAATGCGCATGCTAAAATATTAGATCATTTAAAGGTTATTTAGAGGTAGCTCAAAGACTTTGAAGTTTGCTAATTTTAGTGTCAAATTTTGTATTATAACGATAGTCAATACAGTAAATAAATATCAGCAAATCAAAGGTAATAACTAATAGTTTTTTAATGAAGAGTAGTTTAGTTTTATTATATTTAATCATGAAACATTACCTATAAAAATACAACCAAGATAATGTCAAGTAATGTTGTCCATCTGTAAAACTAAAAAACTGAACAAATTAAAATGCACATTAGGATGGATTAGAAATTCATTGCTTTGGGTTTAGGTAGTACTGGTATTAGCAGTCTGCATGGTAGCACCCAACTTCATCAGTGTAGTCTTCTCAGAGGTTTTGAATTGCTTCCTATGGGTCTCAACCACTTGCAAAATATATTGTTTCTGCTATTCATTTTTGGCTAATTTGTCATTGAACTGAGTAATAAGAGCGACACCTCTTTAAACACAGTCATTAACCACTTTAATACCTTTCACTATATCTCTGGATTTCTTGTAAGAATCTAATCCCTTCCATTCTGGGGGATCTACTTCTAAGAATGAAGTATCAAGTTGCATTGAATTGAAGAGCGTCAGAGACTTCACTGTCACAAAATCTTCTAAAGATTTTAGGTGAATGTAATTTGTTTTGTCATCAAGTCATTTCAATTGCTTTTGTGTCATTTCTTTTCTTAAATCTTGAACCATGCTCACTTTTTTTTTCTGCAGAAACTTTGTTAGAAAACAAACTGAGCCCAACCAGTTCTTCTCCTAGGTACCAAAGATGCCGTTTTATTGCGGTTGTTGCCTTGCTTGCAATGTTTTTTGCTTAGAATTCTGCATATTTGTGAAGTTTTACCAAAAACTGCAGATCATGAACAGGAGCTTCTGTTGCAATAGTAGCAGTAAACCAGTGCTTCATATATAAAAGTGCTACAAACAGGTTAAACTCTATCAAAGCATTCTTCTGTCTTTGTGTTAGTTTAAACTGTTGATGAAATAGCCATATCTTCAAAGAGTAAATAATCTTTGCCGATCCACCGTGCATGATGGAAGGCACCTGGAGCTCTGAAGTGAATACCTTTAGGAGGAGTTTCGCCCAAAAAGATCAATACTAATTCAAGAAATTCTCTGTAGTCATCGTGGGGTGCTTCTCATTTCGTAAAGTTGTAAAGGCAAATTCTATAGCATTTTTCTTCAGCTCTTGCAGTTCAGCAGCAACCGTTCTTCGACCAATCTCATTAGTTTTATATGTTTCAAACTTTTGTTGATCAATGAAGTTCCAATATTCTTTAAACCTTTTAAAAAGAAGAACATTTGGTCCAGATGATGGCCCAAAACACAGAGTGAATACATCTGCAAGAATAATTTCATGGATATGATGTCGGACATGCAAAGTACAGCAGGTTTCTTCCTATATGTTTTTCAATGAGAGTGCAAGCTCCAGAATTTATGCCAGTGTTGCTTGATGTAGTATCAAAGCATAATCCCTTGACTTGCTTAGTTAATTTCCATTCTTCTAAGGTTTTCACTGTAACTGCTGCTATTGCTTCACCTGTGCCATTTGGGATTTTAGGGACTCCAAGTAACTTTTCTAATCCACCTCCTGTAACTAAGATTAAAAGCCTATCTATTTTCTCTGTGCCACTGCAAGAAATCCCTGGAAGTAATTTCCCATCCCAGTGTACCACAAAACTTATATCAGGATTTGTGATGCACTAAAATCATCTTTAACATTTTCCGCCATTTCCTTTCGGTAAGATATTCTTGCTTTTCTTACACTGCTTCTTGATATATTGTAGTGATCAACTTTAAGGCTTAAACTGTTTACAGTTGCTGTAATAACATTATTTTGAGTTGGAGTAGAAGTTATTATTTGGACTTGGAGTAAAAATTATTTAGAGTTCGAGAAGTTGTTATGTGAGTTCCAGACAAGGACTAATCCTTGTCAGAACCTTAAATTATACTAAACTTGTTGTCACTAAAACAAATATCTATTTTATAAACACATATTATTGCTATACCTATTGAAATGTAAATTCTTATACAGAAAACATGTTGTTTTCCATATACACTAAAGGCTAAAAGTTTAAGGCCTTTGAGCTACCTCTAAATAACCTTTAAATGATCTAACATTTTAACAGGGGCATTAACTCGCATAATGTCACCAAACTAGAGGGTGAGAGTTTAACTTTAAAAAAAAAATAATTTCTCCATAGGCAGCAAAACCACCCTAATACGCATGTTATGCACATATACAAAAACAAGTGTATATGTATACCTCTGGTAAAACGCTTAGCATCCGCAACGATTCAGGACTTTGGACAACATGGCTATGGTTCAAATTAAGTTTAATGATACATGGAAGAGCAACATCAAACTTCAGAAACTTCTCTTTTTATGGTGTCCAAGGTGATTTTTTAAAATTTCAGATCCTCATAAGCTGTACATGAGACATTTCGTTTTGATGTAGAAGCTTTTTGGTAACTTGAAAGATGGCAAACCCATTTTTTGTGCAAGATGAACCTAAAAAGATAAATAAACAAAATTATAAACAGAAAATTTGCCAAACACGTGTACAGTAGACTCCCTTTTAAACTGCCTAGTTAGGACTGTGGGTGAGCCAATTAAGCAAAAATTCAGTTAAAGTGAAGGATGGAAAAAAAAAAGATAATTAATTTGTGAAACTGCATTATAATAAATGCTTTCATTTATTAAGAAAGTTTCGTACAGGGGTGCAGAAAATGATTAGGGCCCAATATTTTGCCAGAACACAGTTTTTTTTTGTCCAAAATTTCCCCAAATCCAAATCATTTTTTCATTCTAGTTTAAGCGACTATCTCTTGCTAGCTTCTTTTGATAACAACAGCATCTTTACAGAAATTTTTTTTTTCTTTTCTTTAAATAAACTTGTGAGAAAAAAATTTCCACCCCAACCTCGTTCGTGTGTTTGGACATATTCTGCACCCCAGGTTTCGTATACCATTAAAAGGAAAGTTTTAAAAACACAGTTTTGCAATTTAAAAAAAAAACATCACATCAATAGAGGAAGCTGATGCTTGTTGTTTTATACAGCATAAAACCTTTTTCCAGTGCTTTTGCTCCTTCTGATATGACGGACATCTACACTCTCTATAAAGTATTTAAACTATCTGTTCTAATTTTGTTTTTAATCCAACTTTATTTTTAAAAATCTGAGTTCAGTCAAAAAAATCCAATTAATTCGATTTATATATATCTACTTTTATACACCCTGAGTGCAAGTCTCTGTCTTGAAATGCGCTTCTAATGGCCATATTCTCATGAACAGCTTAACCTCCAGTTTATCTGAAGACTGGTCAATCATCATCCCCACATTGCCCTAGGGTCAAAACCAAACGGTATTCACAATAGTGAATCAAGAGAGGCTTGAATGACCCCAGAACTGCATTACATGGTTTACGTGTCACTTTCAGAGAAACAATCAAGGCTTCTACTGCAGAATTGGTGCACGGTTATCCCTTGCGATTGCCAGGTGAATTTTATGCACCCACCAAAGTTGATGTCAACATTGCAGACTTTGTCCGCCATCTGAAAGAAATTACGAGTGCCCTTTCACCATCACAAACAAGCAATCATGGTACTCAGAATAGGACTTCATCCCGAAAGATTAAATGCAGTCATGTTTTCATATGGCACGATGCAGTGCAACCTCCATTAAAGCCACCTTATGATGGACCGTATCCGGTTTTGGACAGATCCGACAAGGTGTTTACACATTTTTAGAAAGTGATTCCATCAACCTTTCAAGTTATTAGGCAAGTTGGAGTGTATAGGCTGATTAATTTTATTTTTTTACCAACTATGCGAAAAATTCCAGAGCTGGGAATCGAACCCAGGACTGCCGCATAACGTGCGGGTGCTCTACCACTGAGCTACTCTGGGACGATTCCCAGATGAAATTTCTCGCATTAGAGCCGTTGGCATTTATCATCTTCCTCTGCAAACCACAGATAGAATAGATGAAACGATTAATTCGCGACAACTCCATTACGCCGCGGATATTATACATTTTTAGAAAGTGATTCCATCAACCTTTCAAGTTATTAGGCAAGTTGGAGTGTATAGGCTGATTAATTTTATTTTTTTACCAACTATGCGAAAAATTCCAGAGCTGGGAATCGAACCCAGGACTGCCGCATAACGTGCGGGTGCTCTACCACTGAGCTACTCTGGGACGATTCCCAGATGAAATTTCTCGCATTAGAGCCGTTGGCATTTATCATCTTCCTCTGCAAACCACAGATAGAATAGATGAAACGATTAATTCGCGACAACTCCATTACGCCGCGGATATTATACATTTTTAGAAAGTGATTCCATCAACCTTTCAAGTTATTAGGCAAGTTGGAGTGTATAGGCTGATTAATTTTATTTTTTTACCAACTATGCGAAAAATTCCAGAGCTGGGAATCGAACCCAGGACTGCCGCATAACGTGCGGGTGCTCTACCACTGAGCTACTCTGGGACGATTCCCAGATGAAATTTCTCGCATTAGAGCCGTTGGCATTTATCATCTTCCTCTGCAAACCACAGATAGAATAGATGAAACGATTAATTCGCGACAACTCCATTACGCCGCGGATATTATACATTTTTAGAAAGTGATTCCATCAACCTTTCAAGTTATTTCTTTAGTTTTCAAGTTATTTCAAATAACTTGAAAGGTTGATGGAATCACTTTCTAAAAATGTATAATATCCGCGGCGTAATGGAGTTGTCGCGAATTAATCGTTTCATCTATTCTATCTGTGGTTTGCAGAGGAAGATGATAAATGCCAACGGCTCTAATGCGAGAAATTTCATCTGGGAATCGTCCCAGAGTAGCTCAGTGGTAGAGCACCCGCACGTTATGCGGCAGTCCTGGGTTCGATTCCCAGCTCTGGAATTTTTCGCATAGTTGGTAAAAAAATAAAATTAATCAGCCTATACACTCCAACTTGCCTAATAACTTGAAAGGTTGATGGAATCACTTTCTAAAAATGTATAATATCCGCGGCGTAATGGAGTTGTCGCGAATTAATCGTTTCATCTATTCTATCTGTGGTTTGCAGAGGAAGATGATAAATGCCAACGGCTCTAATGCGAGAAATTTCATCTGGGAATCGTCCCAGAGTAGCTCAGTGGTAGAGCACCCGCACGTTATGCGGCAGTCCTGGGTTCGATTCCCAGCTCTGGAATTTTTCGCATAGTTGGTAAAAAAAATAAAATTAATCAGCCTATACACTCCAACTTGCCTAATAAGGTGTTTACAGTTCGGAACGATAATAAAGATGCTGTTGCATCCACCGGCCTACATTTTGTATGAACAGGAACCACCGCTGCCCATGGGCTTAATCAAAACAAGAATCAGACACAAATGCTTTGCCTCTACCTGCAAAAGCAGTACAACGTTCCTGATCTGAGTGCCATATCCATTTCATGTACACATGATAGACTTGGAGAAGTAACGTTACCAATGAAAAGGGGGTACTACGGTGGCAGGGCAGAGTGCTAGTTAAATTTATGGCACTACTGCAGATCGTCGTCACAGATCGCAACTGCATGACAGAGTAGAAAATCAGTTCTGGATGTGACAACTCAGCTATAAATGTATAACCATGTGCTGCCACCAAAGAAATCAGCAGTCTGACCACCAAAATCTTGTTTGTTATTAACATGTGTCAGAGGTTCACTTTTAATGTTTTTACTGTTTTACCTAGTTCTTGTTAATAAAGTTTTTAGAAATGAGTGGTCATTCATTTTACTAGCCACATTGTTACTTTACTTCTAAGCAAGTTAAAACTGAATGCTGGTGTCAAAAATCCAGTCAATCACCAGCTACTGTATACCTAAATGGCAATATTAACTGCAGACACCAAATTCTAAACATTAAGTGTTATCTTTTAGTTTACTAAACTTAAAGCTGCAAGAATAATGAAAAATACTAGTGAAACTTGTAATATTTTATCATTGGTCATAGACAGAGAGCTTTTTGGCTCTTCTGTCACAAGAAACATCTCAATACAGAATATGAAACAGGTATGAACATCACATACCCCATAAACATTTTGAATCATTCATTCTATACAGAAATCATCTTCATCAGCCTTTTTCACTTTCTAAACTCCAAAGAGAAAAAAAAAATCTGATGTGAACAACACATGACTTCCTTGAACCCCTAATAAATCAAAAATATTTTCCGTGCACTTAATCTAAATTTATTTTGTTTGAAAGCGATAAAATACTGCGGAAATACTAAGGTTTAGTGATTTATAGCTAAATATTTCCAATATCGTCAAGCTGGGTTCAAGTTGAAAGATTTGCTTCTGGCATTTAATATGACAATATTTCACCAAAAGCTGATAAGCTTGAGATAGTTTGCAAGATTTTGGGGATAGCCAAAGTAGTCATTGACCACAGACGTTCAGTGAATTGAATTTATCCATACACCTTAATATATTTAAAGTCATTTATCTGACACTGTAAATAAATTACCCTGTGAATTGCAATAAAAAAAAGAGATACGATGAGAAGAGAAATAAAAAAAGATGGGAGTATCTGCAGTAAAACAGGAGAGTTGTCAGCTATGTACTGGTATATAAGGAGTGAAAACACTTAAATTACAGAATTCACACTAGACCTCACGATTCCCGCGATGCCACACGTACTCCCACTCAAAACAATAACACCCATAGACAGGGCCGGATTTCCCACAAGGCCAACCTAGGCCATGGCCTAGGGCGCAGTGGTCTAAAGGGCGCAGAACAAAGAACTCCCCTGCAGAACAATCACAGATGAGGAAAAGAACTGGAAAGGAGAAACGAAAACGACTTTAAGTGATTATTGCCAAAGAAAAGCATGTTTAGGGCTTCCGAAAATTTCCTTTTTTCTCTAGTAGAATTTCTTATCTATAGAATGCATTAACACCCCCCCCCACCCCTCGCAGACATAGATTTGCTCGCAGAGCACCCCAGCACAGACCATGTCCAAGTCAAGGGCGGATTAAAGAAGGGGCGGAGGGGGCGACCGCTCCCCCCCCCCCCCCCCCCCCCGAGACAAAAAAAAATTAATATAAAAGATCCTATTTTACTTCTATAAAATGGACGTATATATCAATCTTCTAACTAACTGCCCCCCGACAAACTTGCATTAATCCGCCACTGGTCCAAGTTGACGACATGTGTCTCAGAACTAAGAGCTCCGCTGCAGAACAATCACATTGAGGAAAGGAGGGGTATAAGAGAGAACAATTATTCAAAGTAGGTTATCATCGAAAAGGCGTCTGACTGTCCATGCTCTTCCGATATCCCAACATTCCCGAAAAAAGAACCACACCACACACACGCACAGAACGGTAAATACGTCTGCTCGAGAAAAAGCCTGTTGCTTTGAGTGTAATGCGTCTATAATTTAAAAAAATTTGAAAACGCATCAACTCTTTTATCCAAAATATATGGGTGAAACATTGCGCAATTAATGAAACGAGCATTTCTGGTTTCTTAGCTCCCAGAAAAAGTGTATTCTGATTCTGATATGTTACCCATAAAAATGCTGAGAGCAGAAACTGATACCGACGTTTTGCAGAAAGTTAACGTGTCCAAAAATCACACGAAGTTTATAATGCAATCCTCTGCGGTGACTTTTCATAAGTTTCACAAAACTGAACTGTTTCATGGCTTTAAATGGTAAAATTCAGGGTCTTCCTATCGAATTGATAATAGTGTAAATTATCTGACAATCTTTAAAAAAAAACTGTACTTTATAAAACACTATTTTACGTGACATATAGTGCTGATGAGAAAAAAAGAATTATTATGCATATTAAATTGGAAATATTGATCAATTTTTCGAGGGGGGCGTGGCAATTATGGCCTTTGGCCTAAGGCGCAAAAATGTGTAAATCCGGCCCTGCCCATAGACTTTTCTTGCATGTTGAGTTGTTTCAGTTTTGATGAAGCAACTAAAATATTTAAAGGAGTAAAGAATCTGAGATTTCATTAAATTGTATTGTTATCAAAATTATTGGTAAATAATATTATATTGCTAACATTTAAACCATTTATAACCAGATTATTTTTACTAATGCCAGCAATAATATATGGAATTCTGACACAACTACTTGTATAAGAAATGATTTCTTCTTAAAAAAAAAAAAAATAATAATTATGCTTAAAAATTCAACATTCTACATGGTCATGTTAAAAAAATTTGTATAATTGAGGTTTAATATTCATGTATGTAATATTTAAGCTAAAAATTGAAAATTTATGGACAATTTGTTAAAAAATTTTTGGCAAGGGGGGTGTTTGAACTCCCCCCTCTTGCATACGCCAGTCTACAAGCAGAGGGAGAGAAACAAATCACAATTTTATCTCAAATTAACAAGTCATTGTCATAACAATTTTCTGAATTGTTACTAGTTTTTATCCTACAAAAGAATATTTCTGATTTATATATATATATATATATATTTATATTAGTATGAAATTAACGTACAGTTCTAAAAATTATCCAATCTCTTACGTATATATAAAAGAATACATACTTTATTAATAATGAAACATGTCATTTATTCGATATCATAGCAATTATGCATTAAAACAAAATTACAAGACAATTTGTTTTTATTAAATTGTGATGAATAAACGCGAACAGATTTTAACACTGATAATGTATATTTACCTTTGTGGTTTGCTTCTGTTATAAAATCGAACGAACTTAGTAAAAGTAGATTTTTCCAAAGAAGCCATAAACGATTTCGCCTCTTCTTGTGTTTTTATTCTGCAACGAATTACTGTCTCTTCCTTTTTACTACTTTTCTCGTCGACGCGAAAGTAGAATTTTTCTACTTTGCTTAATGAAAATAGTGTATGTTCATCCATTCGTCTATAAAATAAGTTAGAATCTTTGTAATGCAGACAAAAATAAATACATCATCACTAAAGAGATAAATAAACAAAATAATACACCATAAAAAGCTTATCTGAAACTAGTAATTTGAACAAACCTTTGCTGATTAATCCCTGTTATTATTCATAAATTGCTGCACTGTACTTGCACGTGCTCCTACACTTCTGGCGTATGGTATGATCCCAGTTGTTCGTGCAACCTCTGAGGGAAACCTTGGCACGAAATAACAGAGCCGGCGCCAAGTGGTGACATCACACATTTCCCATCATGCCTTCGAGTGTCGTACGAGACCTATATCAAATATTCGCGGCAGGGACACACACTTCACAACAAATGAAGAAAATTAATACGCCGAAGGAAAGTAAAGAGATAATAATGTGGGGTTTCACCCAATATATCGTCAAGACTGAGATGAGCACACTTAAAATAGGCTTGGTAAAATTTATTAAAAGCTGTGCAAAAGGTTAAAATGTGACGAATGGTAAGGTGAGTATGACAATGTGAACACTCCAGAGCAGGTTCACCCAGTAGTAGGTGTCGATGGTCATTAAGACTCGTGTAACCAATGCGGAGAGCGGTTAATAAAACATGCTTTAGATATGAAAGGGATGGCCAATGAGTGAGATCCGTTCGGATAGAATGCAGTTTGTTTTCGATTTCACCTTCCCATTTATTGATCCAACTGCTTTTTATTATGATAGAAATGCCAGACTGTATATCATTGTAAGCCGAGATAGCCAGTGTACGGGATTGTAGCATGTCTGGCTAATGTGTCTGCCTTATCATTGCCCGGTATCCCAGTATGACTGGGTACACAGTAGAGGAGAATGTTGTACCCACGATTTGTCAGCTGTTCGTGCATGCGTCTCTGGCAAGTTATTAATTGGTGGCCAGGTCATTAATTGGATCTCATCACTATGCTCCTTGAACCACTCCAACACAATTCCAACTTTGTGACATTGCACATTATCCTGTTGGAAGATTCTATTTCCTGTTGGGAAGACATAAATTATGTAAGAGTGCAACTGATCCACAATGATGTTCAGATAGTCTGCAGCACACATGGTCTATTCTTCTACAACTGCGAGTCCCTGACAGGGGTGGCTCCAATGGGGGTTCCAGGGGGGCACGCCCCCCCCCCCCCCCATCGGGGCTATTTGATTAATTCGTCGGGGAATTTTCATAAAAGGAAATTTATTTTTTAGCTGAGTTTTAATTTTGATTTTGCAGTTTAAAAAAATTAATTTTGTACTTTTTTAAAACACGTGAAAGGCAAATGAGTATTGGAGATTGAAGCGGAAATAGCTCATTGGGGGGGGGGGGGGGTATATTCCTCAGAACTTTTGAATAATGGCTAAAACTTCTTTCCGTTTTCATTCATCTCTTATCTCTGCGATCCTTTTCGTGTCGAAAAACAGCCACTTCCTACATCTTCCAATACTGTGACGTGTTCACGAACGCCGGGGAGACTTCGAATAGTGTATACTTGAAATATGTGATCCCACTCTCAGGGGGTATTTTATTGGATTTGCAGCAAGACATCAATCTTAAGTTAACAAAAGTGCCAGTCTATTCTTCAAACGACAAATTTATCAGACCACATGTGCGACCACTTTCTATTCGAGGCTCTTTTAATTGCTTAAACAGGTACTTTCTGCACTGAAGATTGTGCTAAAGGGGAGTAGGTTGGCCGCTGTTTGTTTAGCAGAATGGCAGTTTACACCATGTTACGGCATTCTGTCGCCGACACCATAGTTGATTGATTTGATTTGATTGTGTTTAATGGCACAAGGTCCAAAAAGGACATACTGCGTCAGACAATGAGTGGAAAACCATAAATGATGTATTCAGTTAAAAGGTGTCACAAAACTTAGTAAAAGCTAAAATGTAAAGACTAAATGGTGAAAAGTAAAATTCGATAGTGTTAAAGGTAGATAAAAAGTGTTAATGGAGGATAAAAGTTGAAACAAAGGCATCTGGATGGGGGCTCCCATCCAGATACCAGTCAGATAAAATTGGACACTTCACATTGAATAAAAGATTTTGGTACGTCTAAGAAATGCAAACAAATTTCGATGCGGGGTTTCACCCAAAATATCGTCCAGTTTGGGATGAGAACAGTTAAAAAGTATTTGGTAAAAACGCCGACACCATAGAAAAGTACAATATGGGTGTGGATGGTCGGAATGGGGGAGACAGGGTCCGTTAATTAGACCAGTTGGGTAGATAAAAAATTTCGAGGGAAGGGAAGTATGACTTTGCTTACACAAGCAAATAGGGGATGTTCTTTTTTCCAGAAATAACTGTTCTTGTATTTTTTTTTTTTGGGTCCTCAATGACAGAATGATGAGAAAGAAATGATTCGTCGAAATATCCCGTGTATTTTCATTTTTTTTTTCGTAAACCCATAGTACATCATTTTTCCAACACTTGTTATTGTGCATTGTGCCAGTGAGTTAGACAGAGTTTAGAAGAGTGGGCATTTTTTTTTTCTTGTTACGGCAGCATAGCATATCATTGTGAAGTTTATAAAAGTTTAATTTCACTTTTGGCTTTGTTTCCTAAAAAGAACATCGGTGGTGCCAAAAGCACAAGATATAAAGTACAGTGTGCTTTATGTCGTGATATTTTTGATAATGATTATGTAAAAAAACATACGATAACTAAGCATTCAGATCTTCATAAACAAAACCGACTGGCGCCTATTCAATTACCAGGAGGATTAAGAGAAAGAAACTTCTTTCTCTTCGTATGTATGTTTATCTACTGAATTAGAGGAAGAAAACACTTTAAGTTCATCAGATCCACAAGCTTCAAGTAAGTTATATATAAATTACATTCATATATATTTTTTAAATGTATTTAAAAGCTTTAATTAATATATGTTATTATTAAAAATATGGTCAGTTTATTTCTCTAAAGCATTGAATTATATATTCTGAGCACTTCCTTTTTGTTACGTATTTGTACAAATATACTCTGCACCCTTCCCAAGGGCGGATCCAGAAATATTTTTCAGGAAGGGTGCAAAGCTTGAATACCAATTCAGAATTGCATGAACTATGCAATTTTATTTGAGGCGTATTTTATCTAGTGTAAATATTTTTCTCTCGGGGAGCTCGCGCCCCCTGTGCCCTTGCCCTAAAACCACCCTTGCCCCTCATCCCCCCACCCCACCCTTATAAAAAATAATTGAAACTGTTTTGAGCACAAATTTTGAATGACCACATTCTGCGTTATTTAAAAATAAAAATAATTTAAAAATAAGGCACATGTTTCAAAAACTGAGTCACTTGTCCTGTCTCAGAAATTTTAAAATACTGCTATAAAGTTTATTTATTGACAGCATTTCAATGATACATATATATCATTAAATGTCCTTAGACATGGATGCTCTTAATGGTTTGGAGTGCACTTTTCATCATGGCTGCGGACCCAGAGTCATAACTTTTTGAGTTGAAGCTGGAGTAGAAGTTGGACTTTTTGATCTGATATTCTGATTCTATGAAATGTTGTACAACATTATTGTACTTTAAATTAGATTAACTGTCTGAGTACTCTAGTAATTAATCTAAATTTTCTCCTGACTGGTCTTTTAAACACTATGAGTACTTTTAAATGTGCTCTTGCTTTTAAACCATTGATAAGTAACATATTGTTTACCCTATTATATGTCATTCCCGCTAAATTAGAGGACAGGATATACATTTTAAACATATATTCTTTCGTTGCACTTTCGAATTTTTTGTTATATTTATCAAATACGATTTTGTAATTGGAGTGAGGACGAAAGGTATGTCTTTATAAACTTTCAAATTCCATTAATGCAAATTTAAAAGATGTAGTGCATCATTAATTTTTTTTCTACTTCCTCATCTTCTTTGTCTAAATTTGAGGTGTTCATAGACAGGACTGCTTTCTTTTTCGCTTTAGTATAATTATCTGAAGGGAAAAGGAAAAATTATATTTTAGAAACTAATCTTCAATAAATAAATATACATAGTACAATCCAAAAATTCGGAGACTGCAGCCATTCCTGATGAAGAAAACAAGTACCTAGGTTAAAACTACTTGAAATGGATTCTTCCAACCTTCCTCCACCTGACTAGGCTGAGTTAGCTCATGTCATGTGATGCATTTGTGCACACAGCTGTTATCTTCAGTTGTGTTTTCTCGCCAACATAAGAAAAATGACTTATCTTAAACAGCACTGTTGCAATTAAATTTTGTCAACGGTTAGATAAAACACCGATAGACACTTTAGAAATGCTAAGATAGGTGTATGGTGAATCTACCATGACTAGATCCATAGTTTACAAATGGCATCGGCATTTTCAAGAGGGCCAAGAATCCATTAGAGACTTCCGACTTCATGGAATGCAGAAAATGTACATTGTTGTCTGAATGTGTTCGAAAAGATCGTCACCAAACACTTGCAGAATTCACAGAGGCTACACGCTTATCGAACACAAATTGCCAGCACATTCTAACGGAAGATCTCAACTTACAGCAAGTGTCCCAGAACATTGTCCCTCGATTGTTGACTACTGAACAAAAGGAGGAACAGACAATATCGAGTGATTTAATCAACCATGATAAGAACCAAAATTTTTCACACTTCCTTATTCACCAGACTTAGTCTCTTGTGTGTTTCTTAACCATTCCCATTATGAAAAAAAAAAATTACAGGGATGCCGTTTTGTGGCATCAGAAGAAGTAAAAGTGGCATCACAGGAAGCTTTACAGCAAAAAATGTATAACCCGAATTTGCACTAAGTTTTGGAGGAAACCACAGAAAACTGCAAACCGTTAGGTCGGTGGATGTGACCTGGTCTTGAACCAGGCACCTTCCGTCTCCCAGTTCAAAGCGCTATGCTCTAGGCCACTGATCGGGCCGTTGATTTCCCGTCAAAAAAAGACAAAGAAGTCTTTGGTAAGGCACTTGTACCAGTGCCGTTCTTGCGTAGGCATAGCTTGCCCAACTGTCTTTAGTTTCCTTGTGTTCTAAAACTGCCTTTTTCATGGAGAAGGCATCTTTATAGAGTGGCCATCTACAGGTGTCTTCTAACCATTTAGAAGACAGTACTTCTACTTCATTCGTTTGTGGCGGCACGAGATCACCTCCGCACACCCTTTGGTCTCTTCGAACTCCCCGTAATGACCTTTGGCCTCTGCAACGCGGCACAGACCTTTCAACGCTTCATCCATCAGGTTTTATTCGGGTTAGATTTCTGCGTCCGTATTTTGATGACGTCTTAGTCGCATCGGCTTCGGAGCAAGAGCACTTGACTCACCTTCGTGCGGTGTTTGAACGGTTCCAGGAATACGCGTTAGTCTTAACCCATCTAAATGCGTTTTCGGTCAACCCAAGGTATCTTTCCTTGGCCACGAAATTTCAGCCGACGGCATTCGACCTCTCATGGATAGAGTTGCCGCTGTACGAGATATCCCCGAACCGACTACAATTCAGGAGTTGCGTCGATTCCTCGCTATGCTGAAATTTTACCGTCGTTTTCTTCCGCACGCTGCTACCACTCAAGCTCCTCTAAATGCCTGTTTGGTAGGCAGTAAAAAGAAAGAAAAGCGTCCTATTGCTTGGACTCCCGTAGTGCGCGAAGCATTTCAAAAATGCAAAAGTGACTTAATTTCTGCCACCGTCCTGCAATATCCATTGGCGTCTAAGCCCCTTTCCCTTATGGTAGATACGTCCAGCTCTGCTTTAGGAGCAATTTTGCAGCAAAACGATCAGGGCACCTGGAAGCCTCTCACTTACTTTTCCAAAAAACTTTCCTCAACCCAGACGCTTTACAGTACGTACGGCGGTGAACTTTTGGCGATCTACGCCGCCATCAAATACTTTCGTCACTTCCTGGAAGGACGTAACTTTACTATTTTTACAGATCACAAACCCCTAATCTTTGCGTTTAAGCAGCGGTCCGACAAAGCATCCCCTCGCCAGCTGAGACACCTTGATTTTATCAGCCAATTTACAACAGATATTCGCCATATTGATGGTGCCGAAAATGTCGTCGCCGATGCTCTGTCCCGCATAGAGGAAATTTCGATGCCCTCGTCAACCGATTTCATAGCTCTGGCAAACGAACAGAAACAGGATTCGGAGCTTCAAGCCCTCCTACAAAATACAACCGGCAGTAGTCTGAATCTCCAGCCCATGCAGCTCGCTCCTGATACATCACTTTATTGTGATATTCAGGGCAGTAACATCAGACCTTACATCCCCCCGACGTTCCATCTTCCATAACTTGCATCGTCTGTCTCACCCTGGGATAAAAGCTTCAAGGAAGTTAGTGCAACAGCGTTTTGTGTGGCCAGAAATGTTAAAAGTCATTGGCGACCCGGACAACGAACACGCATTCTCCTTCTCGCCTACAGCAACAGATGGTGCCAGCACCGCCCTCTTCCATCTCTCGCTCGGCTCTTCCAAAGTCCGCAACGAGCGGCAGCAACCTCACAAAGTCCGCAACGAGCGGCAGCAACCTCACAAAGTCCACAACGAGTGGCAGCATTCCATAACGCTTAATATCGTTCGTCAGCCTCCGACTGACTCTCTAGGGGGGGAGTAGTGTGGCGGCACGAGATCACCTCCGCGCACACAACACCCGGCAATTGAAGGCCGGTCGAATAGGTACCTTTTGTTCCCGCAAGTGCCGACAATCCAGGTTAAATTTGGAAATGACAACACCCGGGAAACAAAATTGGTGTTGAGAAGTGGATGGCCATGAGTGAAGAGTGTTATGGAAACAAGGATAGCAACTGAATTGAGAGACATCTACTTTTATTTATAGCAGTCTGGCACAGAAATGTATCACAGTCAGCAATTACTTGTAGAACAGGATTTCATTGCAAAAGAACTATTAAATATCACAGCTATGCTTTATCACAGCTAGGCACAAGAATATATCACAGTCTGAAAAACTCGTAAGTACTGGCAAAAATGGTTTAATGAATTTAAACTTCACAAGCCATTTAGATTTCATTTTCAAAAGCTGCTTTACCTTGAAGAGAACAAGTCCACCGGGAAAACTTCAGATCCTTAAGATATGTAAAAATTACGATGAAACACGATGTTCTATATGACGACACTTCAAACAGAAATTCTAACTTCTATTTCACTTTAAAAACAGGTTAAAAAAAATCGGCATTAAATGTTGATTAAAAACGTACTATCATTTTAAAGATTAAATAGAAGCAGGTTTAGCTGGCTAAAATAACATATCAAAATGGCTGGCTAAAAATAACATATAACATAGCCTGACTGTCTAATTGCTTAACAGCGACGATCTGCCATGATCAGCCTAGCTGCCTCGACTGCTGTCGACCTGCTATCGGTCTGCTTAACTGCTTATCTGCTACGATTACGGCGAAAGCTCCTCCTTTTATTTGTCACTGCCGACTGCGCATCTCATTTCTGAGTTGTTCTCCGGCTGCGCGGTTGAACGGCGTTTACCGGGCTTCGGGAGCGCATCGGTGATTGGATGAACAGCTTGAAACAGTTTTCTCCGGGCGATACTCACTTCGCCAACCAACCGTTACGCCCGTCCAAGATGGCGGCTGTTGACGAACTGGAGATCAGAGCCGTGCGTCTTAAACGATTGTTGACGTAAGCCACGGTTAAAGCGAGGTTTAAATTTAACAAAAAGTTATTCCTTCAAGTTCATTTAGCATTTGAATTAAACTGCTTGTCTTTGGGAATTTATTTAATTAACTTTAAGTTGTTGAAACTTTATCTTAACCTTTTATTGTGGCACTTAAAGTTGGAGAGTTTCACAATTCAGGTAAGTCAGAAATTAAATACACATAAGAGTTGGGATATTTATTGTTCACAAATAACCATTGGGAACACCTTTTGGCCAAGCTGGATTGCGCCTCATTCTACCACCCATAAGTCCCTGCGTTCAAACCCAGCTCTCACCGCACGCTCTCTTCCTTCATGTTCATAAAAAGTGAACTACAGCAAAATCCATCTGAACAATGTTATAAGTTTGTCGCAATTATAATAAGACAGTAAGATGTCATATTATAATTGTCGCGTAAATATTAAACCTGTACCAAAACATTTGATTGATCTCTGTAGGAAGCACAATCGCAAAATCATCATGAATTCACTGTTTAAGCACAGTTACAAGCTTCTTGTGTAATGTCTCATACACACTGCAATTTTCGTAACACTATTGAAACTAAGAACATTCCTGCCAATACCACAGTGGACAAAGCATAAATAAACTGAATGAACATACTGTAACAATTTGTAAAATATTTTCCATTTAAAGATTACACCTTTCAACATTAAGACTATGGTCATAACCCTCACCTTCTAAAGGAAGTCTGCGTTACAGCTATTGTAACTAATATGTTATTTTAAATATACAATCAACATTTATTATAAATAGAAACTTCGTTTTGTATTTAGCTGAGTTATTTAACAAAACAGAAAATTCAGCTAAAAATACCGAATTTATGTTGCATTCTTACTATTTTTGTGCACAAATTATTGGTCTTATACATGCAAGATTAATATTTAAATGTGAATGGTATACTAAAACCATTAACTTTCTGAAGAAGCATTACCAGGATAGGTTTGATAGATTTGGGCAGAGTTAGGATGGAAAAAACATGGTTAATTGCCGGGAATAAACCAGGTTTTTTGGGAATGAAATTTATGGAAAATTTTAATTTTAAACTTCTTTTTAAAGAACTTCAATAAATGTAACTACAAAAGTAACAACTTCAGGCTTGTGAGCGAATGCCGAAGTAATTAACTGAGACAAGCACGTTTTCGTCTTACTTACTTTGTTAATGTGCCGGTTCACTTCTCTTGCTTATTTATACTGATTTAATTAACATTACCATCATAAAGAATCATAAAACTTAACTAAGTATTAATCTATAGCTTTAGTGTATGTACAATTTTTCTTATAAGATATAAATCTACATTTATTATAATGTACAGCATTGTTATTTGAATTTATTCCTAATGGAATCGTCACACACAAATATATAGATACTATAGGATACTACCTTCAGGAACGGCCTACCTATTTGGTTTAAAGCCTGTTTTAGTTCCTGAAGTGTCCTACTGTCCTGCTGAACCCTAGCTCTAGGCTCAGGTCCAGCAAGCAGCGGTTTCCCGCATTTTTATTTTATTTTTTTACAGCACAATTTTTGGATTACAATTGGTAAAATACATCAGTGTTATACAATATAAAAGCAGTTAGTTTACAATGGTTTACAATTGCTCACAATATTGTACTTAGTAACATTTGACCATAGATACATATATTTAACACGTTCTTTTTTTTTTTTTTTTTTTTTTTTTTTTTTACAATTTTGAAAGTTAAGAAAAGTAAATAAATATCTTAAAGTAAACAATAGGCTTGAGAATGATAAACTTTAAAAGTAATTTTGAAAAATTTAAACATAAATAAATACAACTAATATTCAAAAATGTGCTTTAGAAAGAAAGTTTTTTTTTTTTGAAAGCATACATATACATATAATAATATACTGAAAAATAAATTTAGGCTTCGAAATGAGAAGTGTATTTTTTTTAATCTAACGAAATAAGAGCAGCAACAAAAATTCTATGTCAGGAAATAATGCTAATAAATTCATTGAGGTCTTATCGGAGGATCAATCGGATCAATATATGAGGATCAATCGGATCAATATACTTGGGTTGATTATTTTGTAGTTCTTCAATCCCTTTTATTATTTTGTTGCATAAGTTTTTATTTTTTAATACATATGCAGCCCACTGCTCATTACTTTGTGAAGGTGATTTTAAAACTCTGTATTGCTTTAATAATTTACAATTAGTGAAATATTGTAATGAATTTCCCTGCATATTACATTTACAATGATCGGAGGAGGCTCTTTTATTTTTAAAAAATATTCTGGGAATGGTCCATGATTGGTAAAAAAAAGATAAAGGTTCCTGTGTTCTAAAAGAAAATCCTCTGATGGTTTTTTAAAGTATTGGTAAGTATACCTGCCTGTAACTTCTGTGTCCCATGATATTTTCCATTTTTCTAATTTGTCCTTTTTTAATATGTATTTTAGATAAGATAGTGGGCTTGGAAGTGAAACGCTTACTATTTCTTGGAGGCGACTACCAATTTTGTTTTTAGTGATAAACTTACTATTGTAGATAGCTGCTTGTTTTGCTAATCCGTCTGCTTGGTCGTTTCCCATAATCATAGAGTGTGCTCTTATCCATTTAAATCTTACTGTTTTAGGTATTTTTGTAAGGAGAACTAAAATTTTATGAGCTAATTTATTTTTAGTTATATTATTTTGTAGAATTTGAATACTTGAGTTGCTGTCAGATAAGATTAAGCATGAATTATATGACGTTGTTGAAAACCATTTTAACGTTCCATATACTGCATATAATTCTGCCTGGAAAATGGAGTTGTTGCTGTTGAGCTTAAATTGATTACTTTTTATCAGAATATCATCTTGAAAAACACAGTATGCCGCTCCGCAACCTTCTTTCATTTTAGAGCCATCAGTATAAATTTTAAGGTCTATATTGATATTATCAAACAATTGAGCTGGGGGAAGCAAGGGATCCAACAATGATTTCATTATAGGAATGTCATAATCAGAGTAGTTGTGTACTGTTGTATTTATTGTAACTTGGGTTTTTAGTCTTGAAATAAATGCATATTTAATTTCTTTGAGAATAGTTAAATGGACCGGTGCAATACCTGTTAAAATTTGGAGGCCTGAAGTTGGTGTTGTCCTGTATGATCTTGATATGAGTAAAAGAATTTTGCGTTGCATTGATTGAAGCAACCGTCTTCCGTGTATATTTAATGATTCATATCAACATGTGGAAGCATAAACTATTGATCTTTCTAGAATAGCTTTATACCATATTTTCAATATATATTTACTTATTCCATTTTTTGATGAGGAAAATTTAAAAAGCTGTTGTAGTATTTTGTCTATTTTATTACTTATGTATTTCAGATGAGGTATCCAAGACAGTTTATTATCTATTATAACTTCGAGGTATTTAAATTTGGTATCATATGGTATTATAACATTATTGATTTTAAAATATGGTCTTCTTTTTAGTTGTCGTGGTTTACCTATTGATATAGAAGTGCACTTATCTATGGATATTGTAAGACTGTTATTGTTTGACTAAGTATTTATAAAATCTAAACTATTATTTATTGTTCGCTCCAAAGCTGCCCTTGACGAACCTTCACCAACCACCAAAAGATCGTCAGCAAAGGCCACCAGAGTAACACCTGGCAATTTAAAATCTATTAGCAATGAGTTTAATAGTACCTTCCAAAGAAAGGGCCCAAAGCACGAGCCCTGTGGACAACCTTTTGAAAGGTGATGCAAATATTTAGGATGTTGCCAATCCACTATCACCGATCTGTTATGTAAAAAAGAAATTATTATGTTTGTTAAGTCCTTTGGAAGGTTTAAATCTATTAGTAAATCTTTTGTTTTAGTCCAAGGCAGGGAGTCAAATGCTTTAGTAAAATCTATAGATACTATACCAGTATATTTATGATTATTTCTATTAATGTTTATGATTTCCTGTACTTGTTTGATTGCTGTTTCCGTATTTTTCCCTCTTACAAAGTCATGTTGATTCGGATGTATTTTGTCTGTTAATGATAATAAGTGTTCAACTCTATTAAGTATTAATTTTTCTAGTATTTTGCCTAGTATTGGCAATAATTTTATTGGTCTGTAAGAATTCGGGGATAGTGGATTCTTATATGGTTTTAAAAAGTAGACTATTTCTCCTATTTTCCATGGAACTGGGAAGTATTGTAATTTTAAACAGTTGTTATATAAGAAATCATAAAATTTTGGAATATTTTGGTGTATTATTCTAATTATTCTATGATCAATATTGTCTTGGGCAGGAGCCTTATTTAATCTAAATGAGTAGATTTCTTGTGGTGTAAAGTTATGGGAAGTTGAGGCTACTGTAACTGAGTTTGTTTCTGTTTCAATCGTATTTGTAGAAGGTCCGAATATTTTCTCAGTTATATTTTTAAGTATTTCAAATTTAGAGCTAACGGCAGTGTCTGATATGGCTAAATATGGTTCAAAGTTTGAAATTAAAAATTTTTGGAATCCTATTTTGTTATGTATCCCAAATGGGTTGACAGCACCCCGACAGAAGGCCGACCATGCGTTAGCCTTAGCCTCTAAAATTGCTTTTTTGTATCGGGCCCTTGCCTGGAGATACAGATTGGTATGGATTGGATTATATTTAAGCATTTATGCTTTCTGTAGAGAGCATTAAGTTTATTTCTTTTGATTCTTAAGTCTTCATTCCACCAATTTATTTTTACCTTTCTTGTTGGGGCTTTAAATTATTATCTAGTTCTTTGTGTAGTATTTGGATTATTTTATTATATTGATCATCAAATTCTGCTCTAGTTAATAAATTTTTCTTTATTATTTCTTTTAGTTGTTTTTGTCTTTTTAATGTTTTTATGAACTTATGTATTGCTGGAGTATTTGTTTTGTATCTCCTTTTAAGTAATTGTGGTATAGATTTTTGCAAAGTTATTGTTATAAGTCTATGATCAGCAAATTGAAGATCTCTTGATTCCTCCCATAAGAAAATATCATCGAAAATTGGGAACGATGCTACTGAGACGTCAGGCCAACTTGGCTAATTGTGTGTTCGTAAGTAGGCAAACTGTTTGGATAATTGAGAACTATTAGTCTATGGATTGCTATTTGTTTTAGTAATTGTCTACCTCTATCATTTTTCCGTGAATTTCCCCATAAGGGGCTGTGTTCATTGAAGTCACCTCCTATTATTAATTTTTTGCTTACTCTGGGAAGTACTTCCCATTCGTGAAGATCGTCTGTGAATGATGAGGAGTAGGGTGGTCACAAGTTATATGGGGGAAATTTTTTTTAATGTTATTTTTTGGGGCACCCCCCTAAAAGTTGCCAATTGACTAGAAAATGAGATTGGCAAAGTTTTAGCTCAATTGCATTTTATTAACCCGTGCCGCATTAAGGTTGAATTCTTGAAAAATTACGATTTTTGCTAAAAATTTCTAGTTTTTCCTTCATTTAGTATAAACTATTTGCTCTACAGACCTGGTTCTTAGTTTTTTTTCGTAAAAAATGTTGTTGCTTTGAACTTTTACTCTCAACAAAACCAATATTTAAAGACATTCAGTGCTTTTTAGGTCATTTTGTGAATCTTCCCTCCAAAATCTGCATTTTTGTAAAATTAGTGAAAAAAAGACAAATTAAGAATTTTGACCGTCTGTGTATTATTTGCTCAGAAAACAAAAAAATAAATCAAGAATTTTCATAACTAAACTACAATTCGTGAAATATATTTATTTATTTGATATGCATTTCTGTACTTCATAAGAAAGATCTTGATTTGTATTTCAGTTGAAGCACATCTAAGACAAACCTCTGAAGTTTTCTTTATTACAATGCTATTTTTGTTGTCTGTTATTATTTACTTTTAGAATGGACATGAATGCCCATATATATGGGAAAGGAAGGGCTATGGCTTCCCTAGCTCCCATATTATCGTTATGATTTACATACTGGTATAACGTAAAAGTGGTTCAACACTAACACATAATATCTTTCGGGTGCAATAAGACTCCGAAGACAAGAATTTTTTCGAAAACAAAGAATTGATCTCATCAAAAGCAGATTTTTAAATTCTGATTTAGAGGGTGCTGTTGTTCACTGGGATGGAAAATGATTCCTCATATTTTGAATAAAGAAAATGTAGAGAGAATAGCGATTTTATTTAGCTGTGGCGATGAAGAACAGTTAATAGGAGTTCCTCAGCTTGAAAATAATGAGAATAACTCTTAGGCAAAAGCTGTATTTACAGCAGTTGAAGAATGGGAGGCAGTTGGTAAAATTTAGGCAATGTGTTTTGATACCACGTGTTGCCTAAGGGGAACGTGCATTTTTTGTTGCAGCAATTACTGGATCAAAATCGTCTATATTTACCTTGTCGCCATCATATTTTAGAAATCATCCTGAAATCTGTTTTGATTGCAAAGTGGGCAAAGCTACTGCTCTTCATCCAGATATTTTTTTTTAATTTCAGATTGGGTGGTCTAAGTTGGACAAGACAAAGCTCAAAACTGCTATTGAAGATGAAACTGTTACATAAAGAACACGAAATTTGCAAGGCATTTCAAATTTTCTTGCAGAACATTTAAGAAATCAACAGCTCAGGGAAATACTATAAAGAATTAACCCAACATTGTTTAATTTTTATAATAGTCTCTCCAAATAGACATTTTTTTTCAGAGTACCTGGTGCTGTTTGTTCATCATGCCAGGTGGATGACTAAGGCAATTTATTGTCTCAAAATACTTCTTTTCAGGCAACAGGTCTCATTAACAGATTTAGAAAAAAGAGCTATTACAGACATTTGTTTATTTATAATAAATATTTATGTAAAGGCATGGTTCAACACTCCCACTCAGACTTTAACCCCAATCAAGACTTAAAATTATAACAATACTGAAAATTTGATAAAGAGGCTGCAAACTTCGAAAGAAACATTATCTAAGCCTAACCACTTTAACAAAAAATTGTAAACAATAATAATTTATTTTCTTTATAATGCGCTTCCTCTTAGATACATAACTTTAATAATTAAATATATCTAAATGTTAGTCGTTCTCAATTTTATGCCTTCCTTGACCTTATTTTCTGTTCATTCTTCTACTTAAATTACAACCTTTATTTTGTACACAAAAAAAAAAAAGAAAACCGAAGAAAAACAAAAGGAGGATAAAGACGAAATATAATTTTTTGAACTTCATTAAAAAGCCAACTTTTAAGATTCGGATCGTTTCTAGTCCTGAAAAAAGCATACATATATGCTTTTTTAGGACTAGATATTATCCGAATGTTACCCTCTGAGCGTTTTGGAAATGGACAAATAATCTAAAGTTGTTTTCACGGTAAAATTTTCATGCAATTTTTAAATTATATATATAAAAAAAAATTAACAGGAAGATTTGCAATTATTTTTAAAAAAAAGGCTTCTAAATTACATACAAGCTTTAATATCAAACATATTTTATGTGATATCTCAGTATTATAAATGATTATTATTATAGATGAATTGCAGTGAAAACTGGAATAACATGGACGGGATTTGACATGACAACTGCTTGGAGGGTTAAATCTGTAAGTTTTTACACAAAGTGATGTGTGGCTCATCAAGGCGGGAAGTTTTCTTCTGAAATGAGATCAACACCATGTTTCTAGACTCAATTTTATCCATTTTATGATGGAAAGACTGCTTTTTTGCGAAAAAACACGATTTTTTTAAACTTTAACCTCAATGCGGCACGGGTTAATATTATGCAAATGAGCTGAAACTTTACCAATCTCATTTTTGAGCCTATTGGCAACTTTTTGGGGGGTGCCGCCCCAAAAATTCGAAAGTTGATTTCTTGTGACCACCCTAATGAGGAGGGTGGGCTATAAATGCTACCTAATGATAATATTTCCTCATTTATTGTTATATTGACTATTACTGAATTACTTGCTTTAAGTGATAGGGAGTGTATGATATTATTATTTAATATTATTATGTGTGCTGATTTTCGTAGTAATGAGTATAATGGAGCTGAAAGTGGTAACCCGAATAATCTAGCATTAAAAATATATGCATCCTGCAGGAGACCTACGTCATAATGATTTTCAATAAGATAATGAATTACGTGTGCAGTTTGTGACTTGTTATTTTGAATGTTAAGTTGAGCTAATTTTATCATGATATTTGTTTTAGATTAGATTTAAAATAATATTTTAACTATCCATAATACTAATGCTTAATGATTTAAAATAGTCACATAACTTATAGAATTTGAATCTTAAATATTTGAGTTATTATAAAGTTTATAAGTGTCTGCTTCTTGGAGACTCTTAAATATCAGACATTGTCTACTATAGGCAGGATGACTGCAATCATAGTTCGTCTTCTTGTTAATATTGTCCTGTACGCAGTTTATACATTTAAAGGTGTCCGAAGGACAATTCGGTCCAGGATGTGACTCGGAGCATTTACCACATATTTTGTCCTTCTCGCGGCAATTTTTGGCAGCATGTCCAAATGCTTGACAGTGGAAGCACCATTGAATTTCTATATATTTTTTCAAATTACAAGTTCTGAAGTTGACAATACAGGTATTAACTTTTCTTTGAAAAATCTTTGTTGTCGATGATCTTGTTACGTTTATGATGAAATGTTTATTGTTCTTTTTCCCTGGGATGCATTTTACTATTTCTATGTAGTCCTTGTTTATTTTGTATTGACGAATAATTGCTTCTTTTATGTCTTCTATTATTGATTCGAGTGGAGCATTGAACAACATTAACTTTTGCATTATTGGTCCTTTTAATGATATATTGGATATTTTCAGTTCTTCATTGTTTTTTAATTCTTGAAGTATTGATCTTGTTGCGTTGTTATTTTCTCCTTTGATAAGTAAGCATCCCTGTCTTGTTTTTTGACCTCAACAATGTCCTTTTTGATTGAATCCAGTGTATTCAATTTTATTCTTATATCTTCTGAAGTTTTTGTTGTTTCAGTGGGATTTAACATTATCATTTCTGGATCTTCTGCCGGAGTGCATAATGCTTCTACGAACGATTTTTGTGTTATTCCAATATATCTTCCGGCTTCTGCTTTTCTACAGCTAATGAGTGATTGACTGCTGATAGAGTTTGTACTTGCATTTTTAGTGCTGTTATTTCTGGCTGTTGGAGTAATAATTTGTTTCTCAGTTCATAAACATTATAAAGCAGTTTTGAATTCAATTCTGTTTTCGAAATCATTTGTGTTATTTCTTCAACAAATTCATATATTTTGCTAAGTCTTCTGCTCATGATTTGCAAATTTGTTGATGATCTATAGTTGTATTCGTGGTATCTTTATCTCTTGATGGAAGTGGAGGAAAATCTTTTATTTACTTATTTGTTTTTTCTTTTTCTATTGTTTGTAATTGTTACTCAACTACTTCAATTCTTAATGGTGATTCATTAACATTTTGGCTTTCCTTTTGTAGCAATGGCGTTTTGGATACTGACGGTAGTGCATCTTGATGCAATACCTCTGTTTCAAGTTGTGAGACGTCATGTTCTTTCAACAAGTCCGTGTCTTTTTGGCTTTTGATTGAGTCTTTTAATGTTTTTATTTTTCTGTTTCGAGGTGATACTTTAGATGAGGAGCTTGTCTCAGAGTCTGGAGAATCACATCTAGACAGAGGATTCGATGATTCCAAATCACCTGCAACTCCTTTTTCAACTGCTAAGTACTTTTTCTTTCTTCCCATTTTGCGAGTGAGAAATTTTTTTTAAAAGTCCTTTGTATAGTAGTGGTAAGTCCAAAATAAAGATGAGAATCAATAGTAAAAAATAAATACAGAAAGGTCACTTAGTAAATATATTTGATAAGAAAACAATAGTGAAAATAAACGAAGGAGGAATCGTAGGAGGTCAATATTAAAAAAAAATGAATAAATGAATAATAATAATAACAACTTGATGTCTCAATTCCTGATATAAGAAAAATAGTGGAGACTTTCTCAGGAACTTAACTGTGGTGGCTGTTTTTTTTTTTTTTTTCCCTATGTATTGTAATCGTTACCTGATTTATACTGCATTTGTTTACATTTCCATTACCTTTATACAGTTTACAGTTTATCTTTCAATGTGTTGCGTAATAATTTACTAAGTCCAAAAAACACTGTTGCCTCCTTGGTTAAACATTTTATTTTATTTTAATTGTTTGTTTTTGCACGTGTGTGTAATTTTTCCCCAGCCATTTCATGGTCTATGATCTTTTTATTACTTTTATATATTTTATTTGTATTTTACATATATTTAAATACTATTGGTTCACAGCAGCTTTTATCTATTGTAACAATATTTCACAAGGTGTAGAGTACGCTTCACATGCATTTTTGTATAAGTAGGTTACAATCACAAAAAAACCAACATCTTAAGAATATCAGGACTACGTAATTCCATTATTATTGCCCTTGGCGAGTTTTGCTTCTTTTTGATTCATTTATAGCCCTAGAACTATCTTATTAAATTGATCAATAACACATAATCATGGAAGCAACAGTGAGGAACTATATTATAAAATCAAGTTCTTGTAAATAAATCTTTTTTTTTTTTTTTTTTTACTAAATTTCAACATTTTCTACAGGAAAACACCAAACAAAAATAACACACTATTGGCGAGCAAAGAAAAAAAAATAGTCAAAATAAGTTCAGAGTACCAGAGCAAAAAAACTGTATTAGTTTACTAACTATATTTTTCTTAATTTTCTTAATCCAATTCATTCTTTTACTGTTGTTGTTTACAGTTCTTGATTTTTTTTTTCTCTCTTTTCAATATTAAGGATTTTACTCTAAAAAGTTGGCGATTAATTACTAAATTCAATATATGGCAAAATAAACCAGTTACATGCATTTTCAATTTGAAATTTGTAAAAAATTTAAGTGACTAACTTTCATAAAAATTGAGATATTTGTATATATTTAGTATCAAATTAAAGGTTTTTAAAATAACAGTTGAATTATACATATGTTGACCATCCTACTTACCTCCTTCTGCTCGAAACTACGCTTTAAAGGAAGAGCTCATTTTCTTCCTGCAGAAACTTAAAAATTTCACGAGAGAACCCACAAATATATAGAACTGCAATGTCGATTCTGACTAAAATAATTCATAGTACAATTATTTTAAAATACATATTTGATATTTTAAAAGATTATGTATTGCCATGCTTTTTGCAGTCTTCAAGGTAAACTAGGCTAGTTCAATTCAGGGCTAGCTTTTCCATGTATTTCTACGAATACTAATGACATGGGTCGATTCGACCCAGACAGGTTAAATGTCACTTTTTTTTCAGGGTGATTAAAAAAAACTCTTACGACTCTGAAAAACTCACATATTAAACGAGTGCAAATTTTTGAGGAATACATGAAGTCTGAAAGATCTAAATTAAAATCTGTCGAAGATATCGAAATATCAATTTGAGAAATGGGTCGAATCGACCCAGACAGAGTAGAAAGGTTAAATAAACATTTACGTTTCAAATGATCCGTGCAAATTATACAAGGGAAAGTACACAAAGCTATTTTCATATGGAACCAATATGCTTTTGCACATAATATTACATATTGATGTGTAACAAAAACAGTCTGATAATTTAGACATTCATTTTATCCCAAATGTTAGTGAGTTGACTGGATATTTATAAAATTCTTTCAGTTGTAAATTTAGAAAAAACCATTAGTTCAATTTTTGTTTCTAAGAAATTTTTAATTAAAATTTCTGTGCCATCTTTTAAAAAACAGCACAGTTTTCTCCTGTATTTAGAGATAAGATACATTTTTTGATTAATATTTTACGTGTATAATTACGTGTACGTAACATAGTCTTTAACTTACACCAAATAGTTTTCAAATGGAAAACTACTGAAACTATCTAGTGGACCAAACTTTCTAACATCACTAACTAGATGAATTAAGGAATGTTCATTGTAAGAAATAAAACATTTCCCATATAATACAGTACAATGTTTTTACAAAGGTATACAGCAACTTCTCAGCATAATCATAAAATTTAGAGGAAAAAGGTTCTAGGCTGGATTAAAATGTATGTTGCAGTGTCCTACAGCATAAAATTAGGATAAATATGTTCAAGAAATTCTGATTAAGGACTATAGGCCCCTCATGCAACAAAAATAATCTGAATGCAGCAGACTTCCAACGTCTTAATTCATGTAAGGACCTTGGTTTTCTACTAAATTCAGAAGGAAGAAATTCTCTTAAGTCAATTGAAGCTAAGGAAGTTTTCTTTGTGACTTTGTAGTTCTGCTTCATTTCATTAATGGATGTCCCATGTTATTTGAGTTTTTTCGCCTTGCTGCTTTGCGCCCTGTGAACGAGTACTGTACCGAATAAGCACTGCCTTATGCTATTATTACGGTAGAAAGTAAACTATGAGTAACTGGCAAGCTTGGGAAAGGCTGAGTGCTTTTAAAATAAATCCCAATGTTATAAATATCAAAATTAATAAATGAATAGAAACATCAAGAATTACCGCACAACATTCAAAGGTTAAAATAAACAATTTGCTGAAGCAAGCTCACTATGTAATCAACAGCTGGCCGTCCGCGGGGGAAAAAAAAAAATGTTTACTTTTGACTGAAGCCTCTTCATCGGCTCGCTCTCCGAACTTTTTGTGAATGCAAGAAGTTTTTTACAAGTTATTTATTTATTTCTATAAATTCGCCTTTGTGTATATAAAAATTGATATGTTTTATATGAAATCGGACACTGATTAATGTGACAATGGAAATCGTAAGCTTCGTAAAATAGCAGTAAATACTTGTAAACATTATATGGGAAGGATAGAAAAAACGACATTTTTTTACCATTTATCCACCCCCCCTCCCTCCCAAAATATATCCCAGTGAGATTTTTTCTTTTTTTTCACCCCCTTCCTTGACAGGAGGGGGGAGATTGTGGATGCGGCGTTTCTGATGATTTTTTAGTTAATTAAGCTCCTTTTTGTGGGTACGGCGTTTCTTCTATAAATTACAGTAGTAATTTTGAAGCTGACTCATGGGAGCACACACCGCGTGGACCACACAGGGCATAGGGACCGCAATGCTCCTGTTTTTCTTTCTTTTTTTTTTTTTTTTTTTCTTTTTTGATTGACTCCTGTTTTCTTATTTTTTCATTGTATTGCAATTTCTCCTCCTAATTTTTACTTTTTCCTCCTATTATTTCTTTTTTTTTCATCGCCAGCGACAGATTCCTTTGATTTTTCCTTTCGGAACAATGCAGATAACGTTACAGGGTTAACACTGTCGACTAAATGACGACTATTCTTGAGCTTCGGCGACTTTTTTGAGTGAGAAATGGGCAAAGAGCAACTAATTGAAAATGCAACTTTTGCAAGATTTAGGCGAGTATTTCCAAGCTCTATCTAGGTTAAAGAGGGGGCAGTTACCATCATTATTATTTATACACAAAACTGTTTGAATATAAGCTGGCATTCGCTGCATCCACAAATTTTGCAAAAATTCGTCATAAAGTTGCACTCCATAAAGTTCTTTCATTTTCTGCATGAGGTGGCTAGGCCTTTCATCACCCAGTTGGATTTCAGTGAAGAATTTTTATCTTCTGATGTTCAGAATCTTCAAATTCACAGATTAGCCATTCTGAAAGTATTTTGTATTTTTCGGATTCCGGTGGATTAAGTACAATATTGGAGACATGTGACAAGGTTTCTGCATCAATGTTGGCAATCAGGGCAGAAGATTTTGTTTCATCACTTGTAATAAATACCACTGTAAGTGAACGCATTGTCAAATTCACTATCCATAAGTGTACCTTAGCTTTCGAAAATTGAGGAATTCGAAGTGCCACTTTCGCAACTTGATACTTGGGTAGAGACATGATAATTTAAAAGTCTAGAGTGCAGAAATCAGTTTGTTATAGTCGACGGGAAAATGAAGTTGCCACAAGCAGTTAGGCCTAACACAGCATGCTTTACGACGCACGTGACCAATTAAAATAAGTTAATTATAGTTCACAGGGTCACCACTTGTGGCCGATGGTTGCATCGGGTGTTCAAAATTAACTAATTAACTTGGTCAAACATTATAACAAATAACAAATTTAATTAAGCAAAAGTGAGAACAAAATAAGCTTACAGATTGTGCATACTGACACGTGCGGATATCAACATGGATCAGAGTGATTGAACACTTTTTAATGAAGTGAGGTAGAGTTTAGTTGCAGCACGGTTAAAAATATAGTTAATATTTTAAAATTGTTGTTCTGCTCGTAAATTGTGGTAAAACAGCAGGTAGAGCTGTATAGACGCTGCACTATATTCCCTGTTTTTAAAAGAACTATCTGTTCGCAACTGGGCATTGCAATCAGGAAACACCACCCTATCAGCCCAATGACCTTTTGCTATGCACTTCTCCCACCCATAATATCTGGTGAGTCCTACAATGCACTCTAAAAAAGCCCATGCAGGAGCATCACAAATAAAAGCTCTTATATATATACTCCCACTGTGTTCTTTAAATATTCTTCTAAAGAAGGCTTTCCCTCACCACAAAACACCCCATTAATAAATAGAGCATAAACAAAATCAAAAAAATTCCCGAAAATTGGACAAAGCATTTAGAAGAACTTCTAAATAATGCTAACTCATCTACATTTATGTCAAGGAACTTAAATCTATTGAGAGATGACTCATAGCTTTCAAGCTATCCACAATGTTTACATGAAGATATTCACTGTCACTAATTTTAATTATGTCTAATGATCTTGCTGTATTCAGTAAAGTTCTGGCATATGATGGAAGTGATGAATCATGGGGGCTTAAGAATAGTCAGTAAATCACTGATGGCTGCATGAGTCACCTTGTGTTTAACAGCCCACTCTCTAAGATTTTCTATCAGATTACAGTTCTTTTCATATCTTGATTCTGCCAGGACATTGAACTCTTCATCACTGCTTAGACCTGCAACATCATCAGAATCATCTTTCTGTTGATTGAAGTACAGCTTCAGCAGTGAAAGAATTTTTGAAGAGCTCGCAGAAGTGATTGGATCTTGAATTGGGGAAGTTACACAATCACTTTCATTCCCATTACTCAGGCCAGCCTGTGAAGTAGCAATGGAGCTTGGATCAATGAGATGTCTGCTTGCAGGCTCTACAGTCAAACTAGCTGATGTGGAAGCAAGAACTCATCAACTTTTGCACTACTAGTTGGAAAACTATAATTTTGTTTTTCCAACATAGCAGTAATAACAATATCCGCACACTGCTGCCTAACTGAAGCAGCACGGAGACGTCTTTTATGACGCTGACTAACAGATGCACCATTCATCTATAAATCTTTTAATTGTATACTTAAAATAAGTAAGATTTTAAATTTTTAGCAAGTAATGATGAGAACTAATTTCATATCTAGGGAAAATATTGAACTAAGCATTTTTTGTACACCTGGAGTACAGAAGTAAACAGGTGTTTAAGAGTTAGGATTCGCAAATCAAGCACTTCAATACGTCATTTAACGGCCCAGGTTGCAACTACTCAAAAAGTGGCAAACTGTCTTGAAAACTTCGTTGCTTTCTATGTTTAAGTGTAGAAAAAAGGTGAAAAAATGGATAATTATTGTTGCATGCATCAATGTCGATCGACAGGAAATAAACTTCCAAGAATGAGTTTCCATTATTTTACATCTGACAACTGTCGAGATGAATGAATCAGAAAACTCTATTAGTAAAAAGGTTTCAAAGCGCATGGTTGTTTGTGGCAAGCATTTCCAGCAGTCTGATTTCTACCCTGGAGGTAAGCATTAAAAATAAACTCTTATTATTGAAGGTATTAACAAATTGAAGTACTCTAGACAGTCCGAAATCAAGAATCCTCGGGACTTCAGCGATTCCGGATGTTGGATTTTTCCGGATTATAGATCATAAATATAAATTGAGAGGTGTTAAGCTTTAAAGTTAAAATACATAAAAGTTCAGCTATGTGGAAAGCCCAGAATGCCCGATGCGCAAATTTTTTGGGTAACTGAGTTTGTTAAACAACAACAAACCAAAAAAAAAAAAAAAAAAAAAGTTTCAGAATGCTGATAAATGTTTATGAAACACAATTAAAGTTTTTAATATAAAGATAAAATATTTGGGGAGAATATTACAATAAACTAACCCTTTCCGGACGGGCAGGGTTTTGCCCGGCCACGTGTAGGCGGCCGTGCAAAATTCTCCAACGAACGTACATACGTGGTGTCATCATGCAGAAAATAATATAATATGGAACATATGCGATTTTAAGAACTTTCAAATAAGTTTAACTTTAAAAATCTGCTGCCATCCAGGATAATTGGCACTGTGCCGCTTTTGACACCCGCGGTTATTTCTTCGAAATTCCGCAGCCGTCCGGAAAGGGTTAAAAGTTAATCGTGATGTCTAAACAGAAATGCCAGATAATCAGGATTTTACTGTAATTATTAAATAATATCAAACAAAGAGTCAGCTGTAATGTAAATTTTCAATTCTCCTTATCAATATTTTATTTGGATTTAGTAAACATTTCTTTCAGTTGCTTTAATTTAGGCTTTGTGATAAAATTTTCTCTTTAATTTTATAAAGGGACATAATTTTTGATTTGTTATAAAGTTCCTCTGTTCAAGCCCTTTTATCACCGAATCCAGATTTCCAACTAAATCGCTTAGCAGAATTTTATCTTCCACAACATCATCTGCTTCACTTTCCTCACTGTCGGAGGCAGTTTGATTCAAAACCATATTGCATATTTCACCATCTGTTAATTAATTGACAATAGGCGCATCATCGTCACAATGTAATACTTCGGATACACCATTTTCATTCAACGTAGTACCATCACCAAATTCCAAAACATATTTCATTAATTGATAACTCCTTTTTCTTTGGACTGTTGAAATCCCTTAAAATTGGCCTCCATGGGAACATCCTCATCGTCAAAAAATATGGTTGCCGGCCATAAATTGTGCCAAGCATTTTTTAGAATGCCAGTGGATATTTCATCCCAAGATCTATCGATGTTCCACACTGCTGTTTTGATGTTATATTCTTTAACACAATCTTGAATGGTTTCACCACTATTCAAAAAGTTTAGCATTGCTTTAAGAAAGTGGTTCTTATATCGACACTTAAATGCTAGCAAAGCCTAATATCCATTGGTTGTATCAGAGATGTACAGTCCAGCGGTAAGAATAAAATAGAAACATTTTCTGATCCAATGAAACAAACACCGATCCAAGAGAAATGCTGGACCCCAAAAGACTGGGGTTGGAAGTTGGTTGACAATGCATTAGAACCAGTTCAGACTTTACTCCCACCTGCTCCAGAAAAACTGCTAAACACAATTTTTTGCAACTGTAAAAAGGGATGTAGTGCTAAATGTGGTTGCAAAAAAAGTTGGACTGTTTTGTTCTCTAGCATGTATAAATTGTCAAGACTAGTCGTGCACCAATGTTGAATCACCAACAGTTGAGGATTCGTTTGATACCGACAGGGCCGCAACTTAAGTTTATGACACCTGGGGTAAACTTTAATTATGGTGAAGGTGATTTTCTAGATAAGCTGATATCCACACGTCTAATGGCTGTATCGGATTCGACTGTGGAGACAGTACTCTCTGTGATTGTGAAGACTTCACGGTCTAAAGATGAGATTAAGCTGGATGAAGGTTTTACAATAGACATAATCACTGTTCGCCGAGATTCTGGGGTCGGAAGGCGCAAAGTATCCAACATCTGATTTGATCGTATGAACAAAAGAATAATTGCATGAGTTCCTTATGATTCGGAGGAACTGTGCTGTGCAAAAGCAACTGATTGCTGTTGCTCATTTTGAAATAATACCAGCGATATTAGTTGATTGAGATATCAACGCCGACCTGCTTTGATAAACAGAGCCAAAAAGCTTCACGAAGATGCAGGAATTCCACTGGGCCCTTGAACTTAAAATCACATTTCAAAATTTGAGTCTTATGCTGATGTGCAAATTGCAATAGTCTCTTTAAAAAACACAAATGAGGTAAGTGTGTCAATATTAATTATAACTGATTATTTTTATTTTATTTTTAGTATAAAATGGGTAATTTATAAATTAATTATTTTATGTCTTAAGGTTACTTATAAAGGCTCTGATAGAACCCGACGTATTAATTTATTTTTAAGTGCAAAATGGCGCTTTTTTCAATAATAATTTATACTACATTAGCGTACGATTTGGTTTTATTTCATTTTTTTTCCTTCCTCCTATTGTTTCTGCTGAACTAGTTACATTTTATTCGTATATAAAAGCATATTTAACACATAAATGTTAGTACTAAAGTCTAAATTAACCCCCTCTCCCCGCATCCAAAAAATGTTTCTAAAGTGATATTTTTTACATCAATAGAATTCTGTAATGCAATACATCTGTTCAATATTATGTACTTTGACATTTGCATTTCAGTGATCATTCATCATCAGAATTAATAATGTCAGCAAAATTAATTAAAAAATACTGCATAATTATAGCACACTTACTTTCTCTTGTGTGCAACATCTGTACAATAATAGTGCAACAAACCTAGGGAACAATTTTATTTTTATAAAAATATATCTCCATAGTCTTCCTGCATATTGCTATACAGTGCAAATTGACCTTTACACACGTGCATTTCTTTCCGCAAGCTTGAATGCAGCCTCATGAAATTATGTAATAATATTGTTTCTGAAGCTGATTCTCGTTTTATATAAACTAGAGAGAGCGATGATTTCAGTTCTCTCCACCACCAGTTTCTGGGTTCCAAATTGTTTTTTGTTATCCCCGCTCATTTCACTTGGCCGTCTTTTGAAGAGTTTTCACAGACTTTCGGACAATGATTTAAAGATAAGGAAAATGTAATAGAAGAGAGGGGAATTTCTTGAAAAAAGGAGATTACAAATTTTGATAATTCGACTGTTCGATTCTGTAAATTGAGAATCAGCAGGTAGAAGGGAAGTTAGTCGAAATATGGGATGAAAAAAAGCGTTTTCCCTAAATTTGCGAGGTTTTCTAAAACATATCTCGAAGCAATTCGATATAGAAAAAAATATTCGATATAGAAAATAAATACTTATACTAAAGATATCGAATAATAAATAATTTGATACATAAAAACAATAAAAATTATAATCTTCCGGGAAATTTTATCAGCTTTCATTTTGTAATTGGCATGCTTTTGCTAAGAAGCACCAATTTTGAGATAAAAATGACAATCTAAAAAGGGAACTTTGAGGGGGAGGGGGATAAGAGAGGGACGCGGCACCGCTAGAGCAACTACATACCCAACAAGTGTTTTCCCCAAGTTTCAAACTTTTATAAGCTTTTTCCTAGGTTTTTTCTTGCATTCTGACGCACAATGCATTTTTCATTCGAATTCCCTAAAATGTATTAAAAATTTCAAATTGCTGTAACTTTTTATCATTTAAAAATACAATCTATATAAATAAAATTAGACTTTTGTCTGTACATTTGTTGGAATTCAAAAATTTTGCGATTTCTATCCGTTTCAAGCACCCAGGAATCCGATGCAACCCTAAAAAAAAAAGTTTGTCTGTCTGTCATTCTGTCTGTCTGTCATTCTTGTTTAAGCATCACGTAAAAACGACTGAAGCGAATAATATGAAATTGGGTGTCATGATAGGTGGGCACTCAACTTAAAACATAGGCGTCGAATTTTTAAAAATCTTGATTAGATTTTCAGATTTTGCGAAAATCGTTTCAAACTGCGTAAATTTGTGTTTAAGCATCACGCAAAAACGGCTGAAACGAATGATATGAAATTGGGTGTCATGATAGGTGGTCACTCAACTTAAAACACAGGCGTCGAATTAAAAAAAAAAAATCTTGATTAGATTTTGAAATTTTGCGAAAATCATTTCAAACTGCGTAAATTTGTGTTCGCACATCACATGATAACTGCAAAGGTGAAAAAATGATATTTGGTGGAATGAAGCACCTGAAACTATAAGCATCTAATAAAAAAAAAAAAAAAAAAAATCAGATTTCGAGATTTTGTGAAAATCGTTTAAAACTGAGTGAATCTTTGTTCCCGCATTACGTAATAACGACTAAAGCGAATGATATGAAATTTGGTCACACGATAGATGGTTGCTCAACATTAACTATAGGAGTCCAATTTTTGAAACATTTTTATTAGATTTTGAGATTTTGTGAAAATTTTCTCAAAATACGTTTATATTTCTTCAAACATCACGTAATAACGACTAATACGAATGATATGAAAATTAGTGATATGATAGGTAGTTGCTAATGTTAATTTATAGGCGTTGAATGTTTAAAATATTTTGATTACATTTTGAGATTTTGCGAAAATCATTTTAAAATGCTGAAAATTTGTTCCAGCATCACGAAATAAAGATTGCAGGGAATGAAACGAATTTGGGTGACATGATAGGTTGTCACTCAACTTAAATTCTAGGCTTCCAATTTTTCAAAAATATTGATGAAATTTTGAGATTTTGCGAAAATTATTTCAAATATGCATAAATATTTGTTCGCGCATCACATAATTACGACTAAAGCGAATGAAATGATATTACTTAGTTACTCTCTAACCTGTAATATTTTAACAATACATAAAAATTATAACATCGCTTTCTTTACTTTGGCAACATACTACATCCATTCTGTGTACTCCTACAATGCTGACGAAAGTTCTTACTTTTTGGAAATTTGCATTCACTAACCCGTCGAGGACGGGTACTTATGCTAGTTACATTTAAAAATTAAATTTAAAGGTAATTGAATACTTTGAAACTTTGCTTTAAACCCATTCCTGTCAAACTGATGGTTGAAGAGCTATAAGGCAAAGTTAGTGGGAAATAGTGATAAAAAGAAGGGTTCACCAAAAATTTGCGATTTTTTCTAAGACGTATATCTTGAAAGCTTTTGCATCTAGAAAAAATAAGCCATAAAAATCTTGTAGGAAATTTCATCAGATTTAATTTTGTATGCGACATTTTTTTTGCTAACATGCACAGTTTTTGAGATAAATGGGAAAATCCAAAAAAGGCGCCCTCAGGGGAAAAACCTACTTTAGGTTTTCACGGGTGTCGCAATCCCGGGGCCCCAGCGATCTTTCGCTTTTCTTTCTCCTACCCTCCTCTTCTCTTAGCTATCTCCTTCCTTTTCCCCCTCAGTGTAGTTTCCTCTGTGGAGGTGAGGGCCCCCCTTTAGAAGCTGCGGCCGCCCTGTGCTGTCACCTTCTATTGGCGGAAAACTACCCACGTGTTTGCCGTGCGTGGAGACCCGTGTCCCCGGAATTGGAGATCCTGGTAATTGAGGGGTCTTTTCTCCAACACATTGCTTTGGCCTCGGCTTCGGGTAAACGGGAGGTACACAGCGTTCCCCTGTGTATCAATCGGCTGGTGGTACTGATTTCGATCAACTGCTAGGGATCAAGCAATCGGACATCTACTGGGCACGTCGTTAAGGGTGGATGCTGCCTAAGGGATGTACTGTGAGCGTATAGACCCGACTAGCACTGGTGTGCAATTGCACATCCCCTTGTTGGGCTCCGTGGTGGGTGGTGCGGTCGGGTCCGAATCTCAATTTTCCCCAACATGGATATGAAAAATTCTTCGTCAATCGTCAACGTTCCGCTGTCAACCGCTAATGAACACACCGATACACAATTTGCACACATGAATGCCCGATTCTTCCTTATCCACTCTGCTGAAGGTAAACTTAATGAAACATCGCCATTTTTAATTCACAAATGTATCACTGACAATGTAGGAGAAGTCAAAAAAGTTAAAAAATTAAGATCTGGAGACCTATTAGTAGAAGTATCCAACAATAGACAAGCTTGCAAAATAATGAAAATAAAAAACCTTGGCCTAAAAACAGTTACAGTGACACCTCATACCTCCCTAAACATCTCCCGAGGAGTCGTATCAGAACCTGACCTTTTGCACTGCTCTGAAGCTGAAATACTTGAAAACCTAAAAGATGAAAAAGTATGCGCTGTGCGTCGAATCACTATTCGGCGCAATAATCAAATAATCAATACTAAACATATTATCCTAACTTTTCAGTCTCCCACTATTCCATCTCATATTAAAGCCGGCTACCTATTATGTCGCGTCAGACCATATATACCAAATCCCATCCGTTGCTTCCAGTGCCAAAAGTTAGGCCATACTAAAACCTCCTGTCGTGGGTCACCTGCCTGTGCGCGTTGTGGTGCTTCTGGCCACGACAGTGAGTCCTGCTCTGCAGCTCCTAAGTGTGTAAATTGTAAAGAGGAACATCCTTCATACTCCAGATCTTGCCCGAAATGGGCGTTTGAAAAAGAAATCCAGTCCCTACGTGCCTCTCAAAGAATCTCATATCCTGAAGCCCGTAAGTTAATAGAAAGCCGGACACCAAAACCTGGTTTATCTTATGCAGCTGCAACAAAATCAACCAAAACAATAGCAACCCAAACCGAACCACCAAAATCTGTACCTGTCTCCTTTCCTTCTGCAACAGCACAAATATCTAAACAATCAACTTCTAATCAAAATAAAACCTCCACAGCTTCACAAAAAAATACATTGAAGAAAAATTCTCAAAATGTTAACTCAACCCGACCACAAATAAAAAAGTCTTCTGTCTACAGAACTAAATATAACAAACCCAAAATCAAACATGTTCCTCCACAACGCCCTATAGATGACAGTATCCTACATTTGGACCCTTCTGACTCTGAAATGTCAGACCTCCCCATGGATGATGACGACATCCCTAGCACTCCTCTCAAGCCTACGGGGACTCCGAGCAAGATGAACATCATCCCCAACACAACATGATAATGGCTCTGCTGCTATCCTGGAACTGCCACGGTTTCCTTAATAAAAACGACGACCTCAAAATACTGATTTATGATCATAACCCCGCTTGCCTCGCCCTTCAGGAAACTTTCCTCAAAACGAATAGACCTACTAAAATCCGCAATTACACTGTCCTTCGCAAGGACAATGAGCTCAGTGATAGGGCCACTGGTGGAGTTGCCCTATTAATCAACTACAGCTATCCTCACACTATAGTCAATCTTAACACAAATCTCCAAGCAGTCGCCACTCGTATCCAATTAAAACAACTCACAACTGTCTGCAGTATATACCTCCCTCCAAGTGAAGCAATCTGCCAAACATCCCTCAATAGTCTCATTCAGCAGCTTCCTCCTCCTTTCATCCTCCTTGGTGACATGAATGCTCATAGTCCCTTGTGGGGAAGCAAGGACACCAACAATAGAGGCCTTCAAATCGAAAAACTTCTCACTGATTTCTCCCTTTGCTGCATGAATAATGGTGACAATACTTACTTCCACTATCCAACTAAAACTTTCCATGCAATAGACCTTGCCATCTGCTCTCCATCAATTCTCCCATTATTTAATTTCTCTGTCTCTAGTGACTTACATAACAGTGACCATTTTCCTGTTTTTCTCTCTCCATTATATCAGATTTCTAATCGAAATTATAACACCTCTCACTATATCTATGAGAAAGCTGACTGGCACACCTTCACTGCTCAATCCGTTATCTCCTCGAAGGTCACTGAAGGTACTATAGACAAGTCGTCGACAGTGTTACCCATATTATTATTAAAGCAGCAGATAACAGCATCCCAAAATCAATACTGGTACCAGAAAACATAAAAAACCGTGGTGGAATGATGCATGCCTTCTCGCCAGAAAGCAGCAGGGCAAAGCCTGGGGTATCTTCCGCCGGTATCCTACAACTGAAAATCTAATTGCTTACAAGAAGGCAAAGGCAAATGCACGTAAAATCAGGCGGCAATCTCAGAAAGAATCCTGGAGGCAGTATGTCTCTAGTATCTCCACTTCAACCACCACTAAGGAGCTATGGACGAAAACTAAAAGAGCATTGGGTATCTACACAAACCACTCAATCTCCTGTCTATCCACTAAAAATGGCATCATATCCAAAACAAAAGACATAGCAAATGCTATTGGGGAAGCACTTGCTTTAACCACCTGCAGTACCTCTTACCCAAAACCTTTTCTCTCTTATAAACACCAGACTGAACGGCAGACTTTAAAATTTAATACCTCATCAAACCAATCTTACAATAGCCTCTTCACAATCCATGAACTGAATAAAAGCTTAAGACAATCATCCAACACATCACCAGGTCCTGATGGCATTACCTACGAAATGCTGCACATCTCTCCTGACTCCTTATTAAACCTTTTACACTTCTACAATAGAATTTGGACGGAGCATGCCTTTCCCTCCTCTTGGAGAAATGCCATCATTATTCCCATTCTCAAACCAGGAAAAGATGCCACTAACCCCCATAACTACCGTCCTATAGCCCTTACTAGTTGCCTATGCAAACTTCTGGAAAGGATGATAAACACCCGCCTGGTTTACGTCCTGGAAGCAGAGGGCCATATACACCCTTTTCAGAGTGGTTTTCGTAAAAGTAGATCCCCTATCGATAATATTTTACATTTGGAGACACATATACGTAATGCTTTCCTACAGAGGAACCATCTGGTGTCAGTCTTTTTCGACATAGAAAAAGCTTATGATCGGACGTGGAGGTATGGTATCCTCCGGGACCTCCACAATTCAGGCCTCCGTGGCAACCTGCCCACATTTATAAAGAACTTCCTTTCCCTCAGGAACTTCAGGGTACGCATAAATGGCACTCTGTCCGACAATTTTGTGCAAGAAGAGGGTGTTCCACAGGGCTCTTTTTGAAGCGTCACCCTTTTCTCCATAAAAATAAACGACATATTAAAGCAACTTCCCCCGACTGTCCTCGGCAGCTTATACGTTGACGATCTACAGGTTTCCTGTCAGGGAAAGGACATGCGTTTTATTGAGCGGCAACTACAAAATACGATCAACCGTATCCATAAATGGTGGAACAACAACGGTTTTAACATTTCTAGTGACAAGACAAATTCTGTGCATTTTTGCCGGAAGCGTGGGATACATCCTGATCCAGAACTTTTCTTGGGTCCTTCAAAAATCGATGTACTTGACTCCACCAAATTTCTTGGTGTTTATCTGGATAAAAAACTAACTCTTGCAAAACATATCTCTCATACCCGTACCAAGTGTGAAAGAAATTTAAACATACTGAAAGTACTCAGTAACACCTCATGGGGAGCAGAACGTGATACACTAATACGAATTTACCGTTCTGTCATCCGCTCCAAAATGGACTACGCCTGCTGCACCTATGGGTCAGCTTGTAAGTCAAACTTAAAAAAACTTGACACTGTGCACCACACTGCACTACGCATTTGTTCGGGAGCCTTTAGAACATCTCCCATACAAAGCCTTTACATCACTTGTCATGAACCATCCCTCACTCATACTCGTCATAGACTGTCCATCAACACATATTTTCGCATTCTCTCATACCCTTCACACCCTCTCAGGAATTCCATTTTAGATAATCATCTGGATCGTCTTTATCAAAATCGTCCCTCCTGTACTCCTTCATTTGGTCTCAGGATTCGTCGAAGTCTTGCTGGTACCCAATTATCGAACACTATTGTCTCTCCCTGCTCTCCTTTTGAAACTCCACCCTGGGAAACCTTGTACATTTCGTTTTTGCAGCCTTTCAGAGGCTTCGCAAAAGAAAGCACCAATTCCCAAATCTATCAGCAACTCTTTCATAACTACAAAGACCATTACCCTAGCTATCAAGAACTTTACACGGACGGCTCAAAATCAGGGAATCACGTAGGCTTTGCGTACATCAGTGGTACTTGTGCTCGCAGTTACACCCTCCCCTCCTTCTGCTCCATCTTCACAGCCGAACTTTTAGCTATCTATGAAAGCCTCTTGTATATACCAGAAATCAGAAGAAAAAATGTTATCATTTATACAGACTCATTAAGTGTGCTGGAATGCCTTAAATCAGGCTCAGTCAAACACAGCTATGTGGACAAGGTTCTACGTGAATACCACCACCTCACTAACCATGGTTTCAGTATCCTGTTATGTTGGGTGCCTAGTCATACTGGAATTCCAGGTAATGAAAGAGCAGACGTGGCAGCTAGGCAAGCTTCAATGTCCTACACCGGTGACATACCTTTCGAGGATATCAAACTCGGCATCTCTATCTTAATCAAAGACAGCTGGATGAACGAATGGAATGACGAAATAGACAATAAACTGCACACCATACGACCATCCATCACTCACTGGTCATCTCATCCTAGCCGCAAGTTTGACGTCATTTTGACACGCCTACGGATAGGTCATACGAGACTCACCCATAATTATCTGCTTTTCGGTGAACCTGCACCACACTGTTCTCATTGCAACACACATCTAACCATCCGTCATGTTTTAACTGCCTGTAAAGCTTTTAACTCTTTTTACCAGACTTATTTTAACTGCTCTTATCCCGTACTTGACGAAATTTTAGGTGAAACTCCACACAAAAACCTGTTCCGCTTCCTCAGGCATATTAGTCTTCTTTTTTTGATATGAATTAAGACTTGTTTTGACAATTGTCGGGATGGGGTACCCCATCCAGACAAGCCTACTAACATTTTTTACTAATGGTTGCTTTTATCCTTTATTACTAGTCATGTCTTTTAGCCTTTATCCTTTTATCAAGGTATTTTTCATTTTTTATCCTCGTCTGGCACAGCATATCCTTGCTGGATTTTGTGCCAATAAACCTCAACCAACCAACCATCTCTTTTCGGTATGAAGTGTCTGCACTTGTCTGAATTGTATCTGGATGGGACCCCCCATCCAGATGTTTTTGTTTCAATTTTTATCTGCTTTTAACACCTTTCGAATTTTACCTTTTACCTTTTTAGTCTTTACAATTAGCTTTTACTAGATTTTAGTGGTACCTTGTATCTGGGTACACCATGATATGATTTTAACTCCTTGTCTGGCGCAGCATGTCCTTTTTGGACCTTGTGCCAATAAACACCAACCAACCAAAAAAGGTCCTTTTTTGGGGGGGTTGGAGCTAAAAGGGGGGAAGCGGCACCCCGAGAGGTGGGAACTTTTCTGTTTCATACAATTACATCCCCAATCAATGTTTTCCTCAATTTTCAAATCTGTATAATTTTTTCCTAGATTTTGTCGTACTTGGACACGCAATGTAGTTTTCATTCGAATTTGCTAAATTTATTGAAAATTTCATATTGCAATAATTTTTGATCATTTAGAGATAAACTTACAAATAATAACTCACTTTAAAGTAAATTGAATACTCTACAACTTTGTCCGGAAAACAATTCCTATAAAACTGAGGTTTGAAGAGCTAGCTATAAGACAAAATTGGTTAAAATCAGGATAAAAAGAAGCGTTTTCCAAAAATTTGCGATTTTTTATAAAACATATCTCAAAAGCTATTGCATATAGAAAAAAATTAACCGATTATAATCTTGTAGGAAATTTTATCAGCTTTCATTTTGTAATTGACAATTTTTTACTAAGACGTACGGTTTTTGAGATAAAAGTGAAAATTCCAAAAAAGACCTTGTTTTGGAGGGGGGGGGTAAAGGAGGGACGTGCCTCCCCAAGAGGGGGGAACTTTTCTGTTTCATACAACTACATCCCCAACCAATGTTTTCCCAAAGTTTCAAAACCTTATAATTTTTTTCCTAGATTTTGCTATACTTTAACGTGCAATGTAGTTTTCATTCAAATTTGCTAAATTTATTGAAAAATTCAAATTGCAATAACTTTTGATCATTTAAAGATAAAGTTACAAATAATAACTCACTTTAAAGGTAATTGAATACTCTACAACTTTGTTATGAAAACAACTGCTGTAAAACAAAGGGTTGTAGGGTTAAAAGACAAAATTGGTTAAAAAGAAGCGTTTTCCAAAAATTTGCAATTTTGTTTAAAAGATATCTCGACAGGCATATAGAAAAAAATAACCAATTAAAATCTTGTCGAAAATTTTATCAGCTTTCATTTTGTAATTGACATTTTTTTGCTAAGACGAACGGTTTTTGAGATAGAAGTGAAAATCTAAAAAAGGGACCTTTTGGGGGGCCAAAGGGGGACGCAGCACCCCAAGAGGGGGGAACTTTTCTGTTTCGTACAACTACATACCAATTAGTGTTTTGCCCAAGTTTCAAAAATATATAAATTTTTTCCCCCATTTGCTACTTTTTGGTCTAATTTGCCTGGATTATGAGGCCCGCTTAAATGCAGGCCATCCACAAATTTAAAAATGCTCAGCTTACAGGCCAAAATATAAATCCAGAATGAAAAACATCCCACCACAACGGCCCATTGACGATACTATCCTCCGCTTGTCTCCAACGGACTCTGACATTACGGACAGTGCAAGTGAGGTGGGGTACGGATGATCTCATTCCTAGTACCCCATCTCAACCTGCCGGGATTAACAGCAGAATCTCCATTCTCCCTAATCCAACCTGATAATGGCTGTGCTGCTTTCATGGAACTGCCACGGTTTTGTAAATAAAAACGACGACCTGAAAACTCTAATCTACGATCATAATCCTGCCTGTTTAGCCCTTCAAGAAACACTTCTCAAAACCACAGACCTACCAAAATCCGCAATTATACAATTATTCGCAAAGACTATGAGCATAATGACAGGGTCTCTGGTGGAGTCGCCCTACTAATTTATAATGATTATGCATCTCAAACTGTCAATCTCAACACCAATTTGCAAGCAGTTGCCGCATGGATCCATCTTAAACAGCTCACTACTGTATGTAGCATTTATCTACTACCCAACGATACCATCAGCCAAACTTCACTCAATACTCGTACAGCAACTTCCCTCTCCTTTCATACTCCTTGCACTTTGTTCACCTTCTCTTTTTACACTATACAACCTCTCTGTCTCTAAGTACTTGCACAACAGTGACCACTTTCCAATCATTCTCTCCCCTTTATATCAGAACATCAACCAAATCTTTCCTATTCCTCGGTACATTCATGACAAAGCAGATTGGCAAGCCTTTACCTCCCTGGCTGTGATATCGTCGAATATCCTTGAAGGTGCTATAGATCAGGTCGTCGACACCATTACCTGTGTTATTATCAATGCCACAGATAAAAGTGTACCAAAATCGGGCATAAGCCATCGCAGACACAAAAAACCGTGGTGGAGTGGAGAATGCGCTCTTGCCAAAAAGCAGCAGCAGAAAGCGTGGGGAATATTTAGGCGGTACGCCACCACCAAAAATCTTATCGCTTACAAAAAAGCAAAGGCCTACGCGCACAGAATAAGGAGGCGTGCGCAAAAAGAATCATGGGCTCAATACATCTCCAGCATTACCACTTCTCTACTCCTAGTAAGGAGCTATGGGGAAAAATAAAAAAAAGTCATGGGTATCTATATTAAACTATTCAACAAACAAAAATTTATAAATTGGAAGTCATTGACTGAAGATTAAATAGTCTCTTGATTTTGTCTGAAGAATAAAGTTTAGGCAGAGTTAAAAGTTCATGTAACTTAAATTGCACAGTAGAAGTCTTTGGTTTGAATATGTGTTTAGACAAGAAAGACAAAGTAGGTACCTTTTCTGTAGTTTATGGGAACAAATGACGATGGTTGACAATACACAGGGCGCATGAGATGATGAAGACACAACACATTAGGCCTGGACTCCACATCGCCGGAAAGCGCAACGGAATCAGAAAACAGAATCTGAAAATTGACGACACTTCCGGTTCTTTCCGCTCGGGCCCAGCGGAATGGCCGCAGAAAATCAAGTTGAAAATATTGAACTTTTTCTGTTTCAGCCTTCTTTTTCCATCGTGTGACAGTCAATAGGAATCGTCTCTAGCTACCGAGGGGAAGCGAAGGGAAGCTCTCAAACATAAACATTTAGTCGCAATGGCGTCGCCACATTTTGACATGGAAAGCTTCATTAACGAAATTAGTAACTATCCATTTTTGATAAACAAAACAGCAAAATAGTATAAAAATGTGGAGATGAAGAGAGCTGTCTGGGAAATCATAGGCAGGAAATTTCAATTGAGCGGTGAGTTTAATATTTTTTTACAATTGTCATCTCTATAATAATATTGATCGTCAGCATGTTGATCGAGCATAATGAAATTTTTATAGCTCCTGAGGCAGAGAAAAAATGGAAGGTCAAGAGGGACAGATATAATAAAGAAAAAAAGAAAATAAAAGAAAATACTTATAGCGGAGCCGGAATCTCTGATGTTTACACACCAACATGGGGCATATTCAAAGTGATGGATTCGCTACTGAGCAAATTCAATGAAAATGCGAGGTATCTGAATATGAATCATTTTTTAATTATTTCTTCATCATTTCCCAGAATTAGTTACTAATTGTTACTAGTCTTAAAATGATTGTATGTGCATGAATCGTTGAAACGTAACCTCAATATATATTTTTTAAACAAACTTTCTTGAACTGTCCTAATGCATTAGAAGACAAATATGAAAACACTAGCTGCTACCCGCGACTTAGTCTGCGTCTGCTTTAGAGTTAGGTCCCTAAAGAAATGAAGCATGTGTGAATAACACATATGTTTGCGACAAAAGAAACTGCATTTAAATATTATTTGCTTTTTACTTATTTTATATAAAGTATAATGCGTGGTAGTATACTTCATTTAAAATTAGAGAGTAAGCAGAGTTACTAAATTTAGATTTTTTTCAGGCATTTGGCGAATACATTTACGACAGTATTTGCTAACTGTTTTTGTTGTTCTTGTGAAAGAAATATTTATGCTCTAGCATGAATTTTAGCCTACTCTAATCAGGAATAGTGCAGCTTTTTCTTACCGAAAAAGTTTTAGAATCGGTTCTATAGTTAGAGATACCCAGAGAGCGTAATGTATTAGAATTATTTTGAGTGTTCCTGTAAAGGAACTATTTGCACTACATGTATGAATTTTAGCCTATAATACTCAAGAATAGTGTATCTCACTAAAAGTGAAAAAAGTTTTAGAATCGATTCAGTACTTACAGAGATACACATAGAGTGTAATGTAATTCTTATGAGTATCCCTGTAAAAGAACTATTTGTGATATATGCATAAAAGGTAGCCTATAACACTCAGGGTCCCACCAGTGTCTAAGAAGTTCTACTCTGAAAACTGGAAGGCTGGAAGTGCCAGGTTCAACCCATAGTCGAGCCTGTCGACCTAGCCGCTCGCAGATTTTCGCGGTTTTCTCCAAAACCTCGCGTAAATATGGGCTAGGATCCCTTAGAAAGTTCCCCACAGAGGAATAACCCATATAGGCCTAGGACCCTAGTGCAGTCAATCGGTCTTAATCCACAAACAAACAAACAATAATACTCAAGAATAGTGTAACTAAGTTTTAAATTCGGTTTAGTAGCTATAATTCCATAGAGCGCAATACATTAGAATTATTTTGAATGTTTTTGTAAAAGAATTATTTATGCTATATGCTTGAAAGGTTGCCTGTATGTTAATCCAGGGCATAAGCTATCTTCATTACGAATTTTTCCAAATCCGTTCAGCAATTTGTGTGCGATTCAGTCAAAAACATCTAAACACACAAACGTACACATTTTTTAATGACTATGTCATTTTATCTCTCAATACCCTTATTGAAAAATGTGTCCCAAAAATGTGACATAAAAAAGCGACATAATTTTACATGTATTTAAATACTATTAGTTCACAACAGTTTTAATATCGAGATTAAAGCAATCTTTAGTCTCGATATTGTTACACTATTTCGTAAGCTGTAGAATATGCTCCACATGTATTTTTTACATAAATTCAAATATTATTAGTTCACAACAGCTTTAATCTATTGTTACAATATTTCGTAAGCTGTAGAATAGGCACCACATGTATTTTTCTATAAATAGGTTACACTAATAAAAGTTTCAACATAGGGTTACCAGGCGAAATACACGAAAGATGAGCAATAAAATGCCAAGTTAATTAATATAGTTTTAATATGGCAATAATAAAACTAAAAAATTAGGGGGGTTCAGGGGGATCTCCCCCTGACGAGGCTCGAACAGCCGAGTTTTTATATTATTGGTAGGATTTGGAAATTTATGAAGTTTAAGAAACACATTTGGACTTTTCTTTCTAATGCTTTTTAATTTGGCGTAAAATCAACATAATTTCCATACCATTTCCTGTTTTTCAAATGCATGTTTATCTGAAAATAGAATTTCAGCTTTATTTCAAAAGCATAAATCATTTTGTGCGGGCGATAAAACGGTTTTTAATTAATAATTAGAAAAGTATTTAAAATTTCAACATTCTGAGCCTCAGGTGCACAGTCATGGGCTTCTATGCTCAAATTTTCAAAGCTCTGCTTTCTGTAGATTTGTCTGGAGAACATTCATTTTTATTATTATTGATAGATAGATTTGGCATAAAACTGGCATAATTTCCGTGGAATTTAATGTCTTTCACATGCACGCACGCGCTTCTTTATTCAAGCAATAGCATTCTTGTTAGCTCAAAACATGAATCATTTGATTGATACGGGTGAAACTCGCCAAGCATGGCAACGTAAAAACGGTTTTTAATTAATAATTAAAAAAGTAATTAAAAATCTAAAATTCTAATTAGCCTATAACCAACTCCAGGGTCCCCTCTATATCTAAACCAAAATGCATCCTAATCGATTCAGCGGTTTAGGCGTGAAAGCGTCATAAACAAACAAACAAACTCACTTTCGCATTTATAATATTAGTTAGGATATCAGTGGCGTAGCCAGAAATTTTTCATGGGGGGCGGGGTTACGACTACTGCAACTCACATATGTGCGTATGATAAGGGAGTGAAGAATATAAATTTTGTATGGCAAAAAATTCCTCATCAGAGGTTCTGACCCCTCTAACACCCCCTTGGCTACACCCTTGCCATATATATATATATATATATATATATATATGTACTATCTGCGTCCACGTCGGCTTTAGAGTTCAGGTCCCTAGAGTTCAGGTCCCGATAAGCTTTTTACTTATTTTAAATGAAGTTTAATGCATGGTAGTGTACTTCATTTAAAATAAGAGAGTATGCAGTTATTATAAATAGATAGATTTGCATAAAACTGGCATAATTTCCGTGGTATTTAATGCTTTTCAGATGCACATGCTTCTTTATTGAAGGAATAGCTTGGGAATAGATAGGAATATAGGGTCTTGTTAGCTCAAAACATGAATCATTTGATACGGGCAAAACTCTCCAAGTATGGCAACGTAAAAACGGTTTTTAATTAATAATTAAAATTCTAAGTAGCCTATATCCTTCTTCAGGGTCCCATCTATATCTAAACCAGAATTCATCATAATCGATTCAGCAATTTAGGTGTGAAAGCATCATAAACAAACAAACAAACTCACTTTTGCATTTATAATATTAGTTAGGATTTTAAATTATACATGTTTATTTGTGCATTAAAATGAAATAGGTGTTTTAGATTCTAAAGTACATCAGATAGCTTTCTTTATATGTATAATTCATATGTATATAATCTCAAAATTTTGCTCATCCAAAAAGTTTGTTTATATAAATGATTTACTCTTTGTCAACTTATTTTTAGCTCTATCAGCAGTATTGAAATTGCTGACTTGGATTTGCTGGCTGGGAATTCACAACCAGTATTTAATGAGTCTCAAATACTGTAAGTACTATTAATTATCGAAGTACGTTTTTTAAAACTTTTGATTCTTTTTAAATATTGCTTGGAATGTGCATAGTACTCCATGGGTGTGCCATGTATGTCTTTCTTGTTGCATAAAATACTTCCTCAAAATCTATATTAAAATCGCCTACTAAAACTCTTATAAACTCTCACCAGGCATATTCTATACTTCACCTTTATTTACATGAATATGGACACTAACATTCCAATTAAATAAACAGTAAGGTTATACCACTTATCTACAAATGTGGAAGATATCGCCAAGCTGGCTCCAATTTTGGGGACATACCTACATAAAAGCAATTTTTAATTAATAATAAAAAAAGCTACTGAAATTTGTAATTCAAAGCCTCAGGCCCACATTACTGAAGTCATGAGGTGAGGAAAGTTCCAATTTCCAGAGCTCTTCGTGTTGTAGATTTGTTTGGAGGTCACAAACATACAGATTTACAAATTAACTTATTTTCGAGGGGGAGCAAGATAAGGAATCCAATGCAACTCTCCCCTCGGTTTGATTGATAGTTCTTTGCTCAGGTGCAGATAACCTTTGTCCGCTGATTCCTACTTCAGAGTTGCCAACTCTCCTGATTTAGGCAGGAAACTCCTGATTTTTCATTGATCTCCTGCCAACCTGATTTATGGTACATTTCTCCTGATTTTAGATAATTTGTTCATTTTCTCCTGATTTTTATCATTCACCACATGAAAGATGCAATTTTTTGAATTTTCTGTCTTGGAAGGCAGGGTTTCTACGGGCCTGGAAAGTCAGGGATTTGGGAAAAAAGTCAGAGAAATTTGAAGAAAGGTCAGGGAAATGCAAGAATATGTGGAAAAATAAAGGAAATACTTCCTGTTCGAACCTAATTGTAGAAATTGTTTTATTTTCATTTTCTTATTTAAGCTTATAAATAATTTTAAAATGTGTCCTTTATTAACATATTTCATTCAGTTGAAATATTCTTTTAATTTTATCCTAAATTATTATCAAACATGGTTTTTGTTAGAATCCAGTGATGTTAAATAATATTTTTGTGTATTGATTTTATTATTATTATTATTATTTGTAAAAAAGGGACAAAATATATTTTTAAAAAAATATTAATTAAAGGATATAATATTAAAAATAGAAATGCAAAATTCAGGAAAGTACGCGAGATAAAAAGTCTGGGAAGCAAAAGCTGTGAAATCCGTAGAAACCCTGGAAGGGAACCCTTCTCAGTGTTTTTCTCTTTTCTTCAAACTAGTTCCAGGAACCCAGGCACGTAGCCAGGAAAATTTTTCAGGCGATATGAACTTATATGTGCATAAATAGACGGAATTTCGTCACTAATTCAAAAATTTTGGGGGGGGTGGAATATATCCCCCCCCCCCCCCCCCCCGGCTACGCCCCTGCAGGAACCCACATATATGTGACATAAAAATAATTTGGGCTTCTCTGACAAATGTATAATAAGAAGAAGTGGAGCTTCATGTTCTAAAGCATTCCAATTTCTATCTTTTATCATCACTCTTAAAAATTATTATATTTTCTTTCACATTGTTTTGTTTAATCCTCTGATGCCTTAAGTGTGAAAATTAACCCCAATTTTTAATTTTTAAATATTTTTTATGTTAACAAATTTTTTACAAGACACTGACTACCTAATAGAAGACATGACCCAATATTAATTTTTTTATGCTCTAAAAATACTATTTCTGGCAACAAATTGCATCAAAAATGCTTTTTATTTCTCTCTCCAAAATGTAGTTTCTGCTGATACATCCCTGATTTTAAAATTTAGTTTTTTAATCGAAAACAAGTCTCCTTATTTTTAGAATAAAATCCTGTGTATAAGTCGACCCACCACTTTCTCAAACAAGAATCTTTAATTTTTTTAAATACATTTATTCAAAATCATCTGGAAAAAAGAAAGTACTGAATATACAATAATAAAGATAATAATATACAAAAGTAGTATACAAAAATAAACTGATGATATTGAATAATAATATGACACTACTGATACTATGATATGGTAAAGTAGTAATATACAACTTTAAACTGATTCGAGATCTGATTCAGTATCGGACTCGTCAAAATATTCACAAAACTCCTTTGCCATCATCGCCTCATCATGATACACGTATTCTGTTAGAATCCTCTAGAAAGACCCTTACGGAGGGCACTCTACCCTTCGGCCTAGAGCCCATTTGTAGCCAATTGACCGTAATTGCACAAAAACAACATGATACACATTTTAAATCTTTGTATCGCTAAATTCTTCCTGGTATTGAAATCAGCCTTAAGCGACGTTATTGTGTTATGGAATGTGGGAAGCAAACAATTGTTTTTTAAAACGGCATTTTTGACCTCTGATAAAAAAATTAAGGACCCTCGTATAAGTCGACCCCCCACTTTAAACCCTTTTTTGTGCAAAATTTCTCGACTTATATGCGGGTAAATACGGTATCTTGGCAAAAAATTGCTCACCTTGGCTGACCACCGCTCCAGGATAATACATGGGTAGAGCATCTGCCCTACCCATGTTGGTCCCAACTCCAAATTAATAAATTAAAATAATCAACATTTGTTTTCTTGATTTTCATTCTACTTATGTGATTGTGAATATGGTATAGAGCTGAGATAATAATATGTGTAGTTGGTGCTTGGCTATTATCAGAATTAATCGACAGCTTTAAAAAAATTTCATCCAGATTTTCTAAGTTTAACTAAATTTTTATTCTAAAAATGCATGACAAATTTTATATAACTTCCACTAATTGTGGTGATTAATTAATGTTTATTTTTAGTGAGGATGATGATGTGTCATTTAATGAAGAAGTGGATTTTGTGGGAACTAATATTACATCATCAATTGAATCCCCATCCGTCCCAAGCTTTGGAACATCTTTGATACAACCTGGGTAAAACTTTTTTTTATACATACTACTTCTTTTTATTGTATTACTAGCTGAAGTACCCATTCTTCACAAGGGAATGAATGAACTTTTTGATATTATGATTTGTTGTGATTACTATTTATTGTAATAAAGAAATAATAGCTAAATGGATATCGCGTTATATTGTGTTCAGTATGTACATGCATACCGAATTTCAAGGCAATCGTTTGTATGGTGCAGAAGGCGATGTGATGTAGCGCAATCTAGTGGCAAGATTTAGCAAAACGCATACGGCGAAAATATTCTTCGCATTCAGATATCGATGTATATGAATTTTCATGACGATCGGCTGGACAGTTCTGAAGTTCATGTGTTGACGATATATCTAGTGCCAAGTTATAGGAAAATGGATGGTGCCAAATTCTTCCCTGTGTTCAAATATCTTATATATACCTATTTTCATAGCGATCAGTTGCACAGTCAAGAAGTGATACACTGCAGTGCCATATAGTGGTTAATTAAAGTAATGATTTGCTACAGTGCCGTCAAGTGGCGAGTTATAGCAAAATGGATAATGCCAAAATATTCTCATTGTTCAAATAGCTATGTATACTGATTTTCATAGTGAACGTATGAATGGTCAAGCATTTGGCCTGCTGCAGCGTCATCTAGTGGCGAGTTAAAATAATAATGCATTGCAGTGCCATCTAGTGGTGAGTAACATCAAAAGGAACGCAGTTAGAATATATTCTTCGTGCTCAAATGTGTAAGTATAGAAAATTTTATGCCCATCGGTCAAACGGTTTAGAAGTTGATGCGTTGCAGCACCATTTAGCGGCATGTGTAGATCTACTTCAAAGGCATGCTTGTAACTTGCTCCTTTGTCTAGTCAGGGTAAGCAAACGAAAAATTTCTATTCTCAATAGTTAAAATCGTTAGGTACTGTTGAACTTGTAGGGTGGGACACAGATTAATTTAACATTTCTCCAGCAGGGGATAAATAGTATCCCTGGCAGGGATCAATTAATATTTCTGTAGCCAGGGATATTACTTTCTTCAGCCAGGGACGATCCCCAGCATCCCCCCCCCCCCCGTCAATTCGCACCCTGTCTATAACTAGTGTTATTATATATACTAGTCTCCAGTTATATAATAAAATATATAATAAAATCCAGTTTCAAATCTAAGCTTCGCCAAAGTGCCAACATATGCCATTTTGCAAGAGTTTTTTCAGGGAATCATTCGAAGCATTGACTTAGCAGCAATCGAAATGGGAAATGGTTCGACTGCCAAAAAGTAAAGCAGGCATTTATTTTAAAAGTGGAATCCCTTAATACTGCCGCATTTTTAAAATTATCAACTATAACATGTTTTATTCATCGTTACCTTGATGTACTAAATGCAAAAGATTTCAATATTCTGAAATTTGGCAGAATTCCCCCAACTTTAATCAATGTACTCAATTGGTGAGAATTCTGAAGCAGGGTTGTCAGATCTGCTGCCCGGGTAGCTCCCCATTTTCTTCCCCCCCCAGGTGGGTTTTTTACCTTAAATAACCCATGGTTTTTTTGGGTAAAATGGGTTGGTTTATGCCGTTATTTTTTTCTGATAGCCCATGCTAGATCATGCGGCGACCAAGTTTCTTTTTTGGTAACCTTGTTTCTTGTGTATAGTGCACTGGGTGGTTTTTGAAAACCAAATTACAACATATTACTTCTTGCACTAATGGAAAGTTTGTTATGTATTCGTACGTGCTGTCGCTGTAGCAATCTGCGACTATGTTATGTATTCATATGCATGAATAGACAACAGATAATGAAATAAAATTTATTCACACAAACTCACAAACTGCTCATTAGTTAAAAAAAATAATTACAAGTTAATATGTATTTATCTGACACATTTATTGATATATATATATATATGCATACATACACATGATATACAAAGTTAATTTATTTTCATTGTATGAAATTTACTCACAATATTTTTTATTTTTAGATCCAGTAAACCTGGTAAAAGAAAACGGGAGAAGGATGTGGATCCCTTAGTTAATTCAGTGAGTGAAACATCAAAAGTGATCGCTGAATATTTTCAAAACAAGATGACCCTGTCCACAAGTTCTGCGAATATTTGGCGTGCAGGTTAAAAGAATTAATAAAAAAAAAAAAAAAAAAAAAAACATCGAAGAGAAGCCATGTATTCAATTGAAAATATAATGCAAAAAAAAAGAAATAGAAAATGATGATGATGGTGATGAATAAAAAAAAAATAAAAAAAAGTTTAGTATTTATTCATTTTTACGTTGAATTAGTTTTTAAGCTGACTGCTTTTATATATTTTAATGGGAAAAAAAAAAAAAAGGAATTCCAGTTTTAAATACATGTTTGCAGTGCAGGACCAACTTTGGATTATGTCAATGTTCCCCACATTAGGTCTCTAAATGTTGACATTTTCCAAATTTGCAGTACTTAATAATTTTATGGAAGTTGATTACATTTAATTTTATAAATTGTCAATTAATAATTAATGTTGGAGAATGGTAACATTGGTTGCTTTAAAATCTTAAAATGTAATGCTTTTCTTGTAAGATTGTGAATAAAAATGATTTACAAAAAGTAATAAAACAGATGAGGGTAATTTAAAAAACATTTTTTATAACAAACTTAGCAGCAAAATGTACCTGAAAAAAGCAATATTAGATAAATTTGTTATTTGCAGAGATGAACTTGACAAAATTGAAAAAAGAGGAAACCACAGGCTAAGTGAAATTTGAGACTCAAAAACAGAATTTAAGTTACTCTTAATTGATATGTGTTTCTTAAAAAAATATATTTATATATTGTAAACATACCTAAATAACTCTAAAGGAAGGGGAAGAAGTTTCATAAAGCACAAGAAAAACACATGCCATTTCAAATGTTATGTGATATAACATTTGAAAAGCATTCAAATTTTTTTTTAAGTGTAATTTATGTTTGTTTCTTATTTGCAATCAGATATATTTTTTTCATCGCCTAAATAAACTGTTCTGAATTTAAATTTTAAACTCTTTCGCATAATTTTTCACTTATATTCTGAACCAAAAAATTTAGAAAAATTACACAGTTTTATTTAATTAATCTGACGCGCACACACACACAAGAAAATTCTCATACCTCAATTTATGGAACTATAAAAACTACATATAATCTAAATAAATCTAATATGTAAAGGGAGGGGAAGAAGTTTTATAAAACATGCAAACACACACAAAAAAAAGTGATATAGCATTTAAATTATTTGTTAGTACAATTTATGTTTCTTATTTTCATTAAAAAAATATATTTCATTCTCAAAATATTCCTTGTTGGAAATTGAAATCTTTTGCATTTTTTTCATTTATACTCTGAACCAAAAAATTTAATAAATAAAACTGTGTAATTTTCCTAATCTGCTGAAAAATATCATTTCTGGGTTTATGGAGCAGTTCTTTGCGGCTGAACACATTTCTTTTGCCATGGAACAGACCCTTCGAAATTTAAGTAATTTTATATTCCTCCCTTAGTTTTTTAGCCTCTCTCCGATACATATTACTGCTAAGTTTTTTTAGAGCTAAGGAATCTCCATCATTTCTCCACAATCCTGCATGCCATTCGTGATTTCCATCTTCGTGGTCTACGTAATCTAAAGGGCAATATGCTTCTGATTTTTCTATCAGTAGATTATGGAGAACACAAGAGGCAATCACTATACATTTAACAATAGTGTCACTGTAATTCAGTGGTCTTTTAAAAATCCTAAATCTAGATGATAAAATACCAAAGGCATTTTGTACAACCCATCTGGCTCTGCTTAACCTATAATTGTATATCTTTTCTTCTAAAAGAAAATTGGAATATCGGGGATAAGGCCTGAGTAAATTATTTCTTAGGGGGAATGCCTCATCCCCAATAATGAAATACGGGAATGGTCTCTGCGAATTTGGCAGCAAATCTGATGGTGGAAATTTTAGCTTATTATTAATTACCATGCAGCCAAATATGGTTCTCCTAAATATCCCACCGTCAGATTCACTGCCATAATGACCATAATCGATCATAATGAATTTATAGTTAGCATCCGCTAACGCAAGAAGCACGCTACTAAAAGTCCCTTTATAATTGAAGTTGAGACTTCCAGTGTTCTTGGGACATTCTCTTATGACGTGCTTCCCATCAATGCTGCCGCAGCAGTGTGGAAGTTGCCATTTTTCTTTAAAGTTTGCAGCAATTTCTTTCCACTCATTTTCGGACTGTGGAAATGGCAAATATTTTGACTTCAAACGCATCCAAATAGCTCGACATGTCTCTGGTACAATTTTTTGTATTGTTTGTCTTCCAATTCTGAATGAGAAGCTCAAACTTCTATATGTTTCTCCAGTCGCAAGGAATCTGCAAAGCATGATTGGGAATATTAAAATAACATACAATTTAAGTACAATAATTGAAAAAAAAAAAAAAGACCAAAACCAACAGACATTTCCACTTTGATTTTAACCAAAGGATCACATTTAAAATCTTTACAATGAGAGGGAGGGTAAAAAGGTAAAAACTTAATGCACAAATTGTGATAACCAGTGCCGAATTTAGTTTTGTTAAGGCCCTAAGCCAGGGCTGGCGAACCAATGGCACACGGCACAATATTTGGGGGATGTGATCTAAACAGTTTGCATTTTTGCGGTTATAATTACTATTTATCATAATAAATAGATAAAGCAAAATTGATATCGCATAAATATTATCTGTGTTCAATAATTATGCATAAAGAATTTCATGGCGATCATTTGAATGGTGAAGAAGATGATTTGGCGCAGCGCCATCCACTGTCGAAGTTTTTGCAAAATGGGTAGCATCTAAATATTTTCATGTTCAAATATCTATGTGTACCAATTTTCATAGAAACAGTTTAACGGTCAAGATACGCTGCATCACCATCTAGTGGCAAATTAAAAGTAATAATACGCTAAAGCGCCATCAAAGGCCGAGTTAAGAAAAATGGATAACGCAAAAATATTTTCCGTGTTCAAATGTGTATGTATACCAATTTTCAGAGCCGAACCTTTCTAAACCGTAAGTTCCAAAATGTTAGATCCCAGTATCTTGAAAATGAAAAATAATTAAAATGCAGAATATTTTAAAGCCGGTTTAGTCCAGCTGGAGTATTTGCTAAGAGTAGAAATATTTGGCAGCATTAAATATGCCATTATAGCAGTTATAGTACACTTTGGATATTTGCCAGGGCGGCGAGATGATTTAATTCATAGTGATAAATATGCCAATCTGCAAAGGATTATGTATATGAAAATGTGGATAACGGTTTTCCCAGTAACTTTACGTGAGCAGTAATTATTGCTTGTGAGCATATGTAAATCGCCATTAGTGGCAAGCTATCCTAGCTGTTCGGTAGTTTTTATTAAAGAAAACGTATGCTGTACTGTTTTCGTAGGGCTAATTATTAACTATACGTATATGCAAGTTGCCAAATTATGAAAAATCGCCATAATAATCGCCCATGCAAAGTGTTTCATGGGTTTCACATAATTCAAAATAGTGTGAAGTTTACATTTTTATGTTCTAAGGAACGTGCAAGAACCAAGCAATGCAGCTCGGTAACATTCTATCTGATCCAACCTTTGGGTTTTGTCTGTTGAAATTACTCCTTTTTCACGAATAAGCCTTATTAGGGACCGGATGCCTCATACGAAAAAAGAGTCTAGGGGCCTTGGCCCCTAGGATTCTCAAAAATTCTTATTGTATTACTTTAAATATGAGACACATGGAAATAAAAATATTACAATTTTTACAATAAAAAATCATATTCAGTTGTTATTATGTGTATGAATGGAGTAAAGTTCACAAAAAATACTATACATATTAAATTACTAAAAAAAAAATATTAAATTGCTTTAATAAACTGAAACCAAATCCATACATCACATTTATGGTTAGCTTTAAGTTATGAATTATTGTTAGCTAATAACCTTTGAGAGGCCATAAGGCAAATAAAAAACAATACAAAACAAATTGATAACATTTAAAACTTTGTTTATAAAAACATTCAAATTTTAAATACAGATAAAATAAATTTAATTGTGCAAATCTTAAAAATATTAATTAATTACTGTCATGTAGATGTTTTTCTGTAGCAAATTTAGCTGCCAGTTTTCGAGAATGAAGATCTTATTAAAATGAAAAATATTAAAAAACAAACTGTTTGTTGACAGTAAAATCTCCACATGCACATAAAACTATGCCTAAAACTTTGATAATATTTAATGCTGATATTTAAACAAATCATTCATATTTTCACTTTCTTTGGACAATTTAATTTAGAAAAAACATGAGTTTTAGCATATGTAAATTTCAAGTAATAAATCTAAAGTCCCTTTGTTACTGACAATAGCTTATAAAAGATTTGATAACTAAAAATAATAATAAAATTATTTAAAAAAGGGTTGAAAACCCCTTCATTTGGACAATGCCTCTGGAAAAGTTCATAACCCTATTTTAAATACCCAATTTATTTCTGCATAAAACAATATTTTGAGTTCATCAACAACTAACATTTTATAGATCCATTCTGTTTTAATTTTTACACTGATACTTCAAAGATATTTTTTAATATAAAAAATAATAATTCACAGCACATAAAATTACAAATATATACCTTAATGTTAAAGCAAGTCTAACATCTGGTGCTATTCACCTTCTCCAAAATGTGTCCTTCTTTTCTATCAGAGGGATTACTGCATGCAGTATTTCATCAAATACCTCTGGTGTCATCCTCATGAAGCTATAATACAATATTTTTGTGTTATAAAATTTTAATTTAAGCAAAATATAAAAGAACAATTTCAATAAAGTGAATATTTACTTACTCGAAATAAAACTCTTGTTCTACAGTTCTAAGATCTCTTTTTAGGGTATTATGGATGCCAAATTTCACTCTTTCAAGGAATATTTTTCGAATCCATAATCTTTGTTTCCTTTTCTTATTTTCAGACTCTGTTATTAGAGAGTCTAAAGTCATGAACTGCAAGCACATTAGCGCTAATTCGCCTTCGTTAGCCATTCTCTTTTATTTTAATCAATTATTAAACGTCCGCCGAAATAACAACAAACAACTTGAAAAAGCCGACAGATGGCGTTCCTGCATAAACAGAAACGGAATCTGTTATATGGAGCCGTAGAGAAGCAGAATCTGGCCGGAAACTGAAAAACGGAAACAAATTCTGTTCTGCTAGCTTTTTCTGATTCTGTTGCGCTTTCCGGCGATGTGGAGTCCAGGCCTTAGATCTTTTGAACTGAAATCCGGAATTGCCCAGTACCAGAGGTCTGCGCCGCACGGAAATTCGCGGCGGCGGCGTAATGACCTCAGAAACCCGGCGGCGGCGGAGCGCCGCGGCGTGGAATTTTTTTTGTAGAAGAGCATAATGAAAATGGTTGTATGCGTACGCACACACACATATATGACTAAATTGGGGCTAAAATAATATTTTTTTAAAACTAGAATAGAGACTAGACTTTTTATAAAAACTAGACTTAAGTATAATGTTGTTGTGCGATTAGGCAGGGCCCTCTGGATGACAATCGGATGACAATTGTCATCCAGAGGGCCCTGGATTAGGGCCAATTAGCTACACATGGGCTCTAGGCCGAGGGGGTGGGGTGTAGAGATCACTCATGTGTTCGGGCTCGGTCGAGCAAGATTATATTTGTGTTTAATTTGCACAAACGGCAAAATTTATCATATTCTATCAATGAAGTAATCCACTTTTATTTGTCCATTATCTGAAATTTCGGGCTTGGGCTCATACTTAAATAATATCGGTTGGGTGGGCTCGAATTAAAAGTCCTCGGGATCTTGCTTTAAAAAATGTGCCATTAAACTCATCTCTAGAGGGGTGTCCGCCGTGGAGGATCTTCCTTAAGGGGTCCTAACCCGTATCTACCCTAAGTTTCGGAGGAAACCACGGAAACTCCGAACGGTTAGATCGGGGGACGCTACCTAGTTTTGAACCAGGCACCTTCCCTCTCCCAGTTCAGAGCGCTATGCCCTCGGCCACTGGTGGGGCTCCAGAGTATCAGCTTGCCGTTGTGGTACACTGCCGTGTGGTACTGTTTCTACTGCAAAACTTAAGCAATATATTTTATCAAAATAGGGTAGGTTTATGTTGATCATATAGCACATTCACGATACATTTAGTCATCTATATACGATCTATACATTATTTGCTTTTAAGCGTTTTTTTTTTCCCACAACCATCTCATGAACCATTCCAAACCTATAATGTATTTTTGAGGTGTAATGCCATATTTAAACAGTTTTTAAAGCAATCAAATTATTCCATTGACTCAAAAAATTTAAATTGTACACCCTCCAAAAAAAAGTATTCGAGCAAGAGAGAAATTTCCTACATTGGTTTCGTATATTAAAAATTATTTATCATAGAATATGAATTAAGATATGTATAAATATGACTTTCCATAATTCTATCAAGTTGTGCGTTTTTCAAAAACTCAATTATTATTCGCAAATGTAAAATAGGAAATTTCTCTCTTGCTCGAATACTCTTTTTAGAGGGTGTATCTTTACAAGTTACTAATGTCTCTCATGTGCTCAACGTGCTCATGTGCTCAAATGGAGGAAGAGCCACTGCCAATATAGCAGTTATAGTACAGCTTGGATATTTTCCAGCGCGGCGAGATGATATAATTCGTGGTGCTAAATACGCTAATCTGGAAAGGATTATGTATAGGGATATATGGATAACAGTTTTCCCCGTAACCTTACATAAGCAGTAATTATAGGTTGTGATTATGTGTAAATCGCCAAATAATGAAAAGTCGCCATAGGTGGCAAGCTATCCTAGCTGTTCCGTAGTTTTTATCAAAGAAAACATAAAGTACTGTTTTCTTAGAACTACTTATCTATATAAATAAAATTAGACTTTTGTCTGTACATTTCTTGGAATTCAAAAATTTTGCGATTTCTATCCGTTTCAGGCACCTGGGAAGCCGGTGAGACCCTCAAAAAAAAGGTTGTCTGTCGTTCTGTCATTCTGTCCGTGACGCTTTTTTTGTTCAAGCATCACGTAAAAACGACAGAAGCGAATGATATGAAATTTGGTGTCATGATAGATGGTCACTCAACTTAAAACATAGGCGTCGAATTTAAAAAAAATCTTGATTGGATTTTCAGATTTTGCGAAAATCCTTTCAAATTGCGTATATTTGTGTTCGAGCATTACGTACAAACGACTGAAGCAATTGAAATGAAATTTGGTATCATGATTGGTAGTCACTCAACTTAAAACATAGGCGCCGATTAAAAAAGAAATCTTGATTAGATTTTGAGATTTTGCGAAAATCGTTTTAAACTGCGTAAATTCGTGCTCGAGCATCACGTAAAAACGACAGAAGCGATTGAAATGAAATTTGGTATCATGATGGATGGTCACTCAACTTAAAACATAGGCGTCAAATTTTTAAAAAAACTTGATTAGATTTTGAGATTTTGCAAAAATCGTTTCAAACTGCGTAAATTTGTGTTCGCAAATCCCGTAATAACTGCAAAGGAGAAAAAATGATACTTGGTGAAATGATAGGTGGTCACTCACCTTAAACTATAAGCATCTAATTAAAAAAAAAAACGATCAGATTTAGAGATTTTGCGAAAATCGTTTAAAACTGAGTGAATCTTTGTTCACGCATTACGTAATAACGACTAAAGCAAATGATATGAAATTTCGTCACATGATAGATGGTTGCTCAACATTAACTATAGGTGTCCAATATTTTAAACATTTTTATTAGATTTTGCGATTGGAAAGTGCTACAATGGTCCGTCGATATTTAAAGTGAACTTTATTTACAGTATGTACATATGAAAACATATTTACATTTAATCTAGCACAATAGCTAATCAATTTAACGAATTAAGTGGGCTTCTATTGCCCCTACTGTAATATATTTGGCAACACCAACTATTCTCAATATTATGTTTTTTTAGTGGCAATGATATACGAGTAGAACAACAACATGTTGGTATTCTTTTTCTTCCACTAGCTTGTATGAGGTAAATAAAGGTGTTTGTTTTAGTTGGCTGATACTGAAATAGTTTTTTAACTATTACCCAACACACGGATCTCACATTTTGGCGACGAGGAAAGAAGAAAAAAAGAAAAACAGTTTACGAACATGCCTGGTGACGGAACGCAAACCAAAACTGACTTGTCGAAGTTCGCCTTTTCGGAATTCTCCCCAGGTAAAGACGATATTCGTTATTATTTTCGACGCTTTGAATTGGAATTACGTGTATTTGGAATTGAAAATGAAGACCATAAACGTGATTTGATTTTAAGATGTATGGGATCTCATCTCTTCAAACTAGTAAACGACAATTTTGATCCAGTGTCTCCCGATGAAAAGTCGTATGACGAAATCAAAACTTTTCTTGAACAATACTTTAAACCAGCAACGAACATTCACGCAGAACCCACAAAATTTTCTCAACGATTTCGTCAGGCTGGTGAGCCAGTTTCTGAGTTTATTTCATCCCTAAGAACACTTGCCGTGAACTGTAAATTCAAAACAACGCTGGATGAACGTTTACGAGATCAAGTGATTCTTGGTATTAATGACTCTCGCATTCAAGAACATCTCTTCCGTGAACATCCAGAAGAAAGTGCTACATTTAATGAAGTTGAAAAATCCTCTCTTACTTATGAATCAGCACTTTTAAATAGCGAAACTATGGAAGCAGTAATGAAAACAGAACATCGCCCGAACCCATGTGTAAATAAAATCACTGCACCTTCGCACAATGGAAAGAACAAAACTACAAATAAACATTCGAACTCGTCTAATATAGCAAACAAAAAAGACGCTACTCCGTCGAACTTTGAAAGAAAGAAGTTCAAAATTGATAAAAGGATCACTTGCATTCGCTGCGGTGAAAAAAAACATTCGAAGGGGGAAAAGTGCAAGGCAGAGAAAGCATTCTGCAGAGCCTGTAACACAAAAGGACACTATGAAAAAGTCTGTGTTCGTTCGGGAAAAGCTGAATTTATAAATCACATATTTTATATGGATAACAAGAACAAGTATGAGGTTAGTGCTTCTATAAACAGTAAAAGGATAACATTTCATTATGATACAGGTGCCGGAAAGTCGATTATTCCTGAAACTTTTTATTCAAAAATTGGAAAACCAAGTTTGTGTAAATCTAAACAAATTGGAACTATAAACAGTTTTGAAGCAAATATTAAATTGCAAGATAATGCTGAGCCAGTTATTTTTAAAGCTAGGCCAGTTCCTTATGCATTGAGAGCTGCTGCCGATAAGGAAATAGACCGGTTAGTTGAAAACGGCACGATTGAGCCAGTGGATGTAAACAAGGAAAAAATACAGTGGGCTTCACCAGTTGTCTACACTATGAAGAAAAATGGGCAGATAAGACTTTACGGCGACTTTAAATCGACCATCAACAAACACATGATTAAAGAGCAATATCCGTATCCTACATTAGAAGACATAATGACAAAATTGAACAATTGCACAATATTTAGTGTAATAGTTTTAAAAGATGCTTTTCTGCAAGTAAAAGTTAGCGAACATGCTCGCAAATTCTTGGTTATAGCCACGCATAGAGGATATTTCCGTTTTTGCCGAATGCTGTTTGGTATTTCTTCTGCTCCAATTATTTTCCAGAAATTGATGGATCAGTTTCTAATAGGTTTAGAAGGAGTGACATGGTTTCAGGATGACATTGCTGTTGGAGGACGGAACACCACAGAACATGAACAGCGTCTCCGCTCAGTTTTTGAAATATTTCGCAAGGTTGGAATAAAAACACAACTAACAAAGCTGCAACTCTTTAAACAAGAAATAAAATTTCTGGGTCACATAATCAACCAAGATGAAATTATGCTTGATAGTGAACGACAAGCTCTAAAAGAACAACCATCACCTTCCAACGTATCCGAACTACGATCATTTTTGGGGTCAGTGAACTACTACTCACGCTTTGTGAGAAACTTACAAATGCTGTGTTCGCCACTACATGAACTTTTAACAAAAAACACTCTTTGGAAATGGACTAACCGACATGAAAAAGTTTTCGAGAAAATTAGAGAAGCGATTTCTTCTTCTGATATACTTGTACACTTCGACCCACAGCTGCCTATTGTTCTAGCATGTGATTCTTCGATGAAAGGACTTGGAGCCGTATTGCAGCATAGAGTTGATGGAAATCTAAAACTGGTAGTAGCAGCATCAAGAACATTAACGCCGGCTGAACGAAACTACTGAAGTATTGATCGGGAAGCTTTGGCTATTATGTTCGGTTTACAGAAATTCTACAAGTATTTAATCGGAAATCATTTCGTTATTCAAAGTGATCATAAGCCTTTAGAACGCATACTACATTAAAATAGTGAAATTCCACGTTTAGCAGCATCTCGACTAACAAGATGGGCTGTTACTCTTGGTGCATTCGATTATGAAATAGAACATCGTCCAGGTCATACAATGACAGTTCCAGACGCTCTATCACGTTTGACTTTACCTCAAGAAAAGGTAAGTGAGTACGAAGATTCTTCTTTTGTTTATAGTTTGGTTAACCACACCATGCACGAACTGGTTTTGACTCGCAGAACATTACGTAAACATACAGAAAAAGATCCTGTTTTATCCAAAGTTATTTCGTTTACTGAACGTGGTTGGCCACAGAAGAAAGATTTAGAAGAAAAATTTATTCCTTTTTATGAAAAACGTGATGAAATAACTTATGAACAAAATATTTTTGATAAATAATCGTATTATTATCCCTGAGAAGCTAAGAAACATAGTCTTTGATAAACTTCATGAATCACATACTGGCATAGTTGCATTGAAGTCTGTTGCTAGAATGTCGGTATGGTGGCCATCAATTGATACAGAAATTGAGCGTAGAGTTAGATGTTGCATTGACTGCAACGAACATCAGCCAAAAGCTTGTGAATCACCACTCCTGCTGTGGAACAATACGAAAAAACCTTGGGATAGAGTACACATTGATTTAGCTCAATTAAATGGTGAAAACTGGTTATTTATTATCGATTCATACTCCCGCCGGTTAGAAATATTTAAGCTGCGTAATACTACTTCTGATGACGTAATTAAATGTTTCAGAAAATTATTTTGTACACCCTCCAAAAAAAAGTATTCGAGCAAGAGAGAAATTTCCTACATTTGTTTCGTATATTAAAAATTATGTATCATAGAATATGAATTAAGATATGTATAAATATGACTTTCCATAATTCTATCAAGTTGTGCGTTTTTCAAAAACTCAATTATTATTCGCAAATGTAAAATAGGAAATTTCTCTCTTGCTCGAATACTGTTTTGGAGGGTGTACTTACGGAATATGTAGAATAATCGTTTCAGACAATGGACCACAATTCACTTCGAAAGAATTTCGTGAATTTTGTGATAGGAATGGCGTGAAGCACATACGAACAACCCCATATCATTCCAGAAGTAACGGATTAGCAAAGCGAGTTATACGCACATTTAAAACTCGATTCCGCAAAATCTATTGTCAATTCAGTGATCAAGAACATCAGTTACAAGTGTTTTTATTTACATATCGAACAACTGTCCACAGAGCTACAGGTTCTACACCGGCAAAGTTATTTTTTAACCGAGAGTTGCCAACACTGTTTGATCGTTTAAAACCAGATCCTATGAACGACTACAACAATTTGAAATCCAAATTCTATCACGATAGATCATCAAAGAACAGGGAATTCGACATAGGTGATGACGTATGGATGAAAAGACCCATTGACAGAACATGGACACCCCAAACAATCAAACAACAGACAGGGCCGTCATCCTACAGAACATTGGACGGTACTCGAATCCATGCTGATCATCTACGAAACTGAGCAGAGGAACCTGTAACTGAAAGTCCACAGTCTGATGATACTGAATCAGATGAACAACCCCTACCAACTTCTCATGAAACCGAACTTTCAAATGATACTCCTGACACTACAACAATTTCGAATCAGAAGGGATTGCGTAGATCTACACGTGTCAGAAAAGAGCCAAACCGTTTCCATGAGGAATTCAAATATTGACTCCATTTCTCCGTACAGAACTGTATATTTTTTTTCTACATAACATTTGTTCACATTTCTGCATTTCTTTTTTTTTAAAAAAAGGGGGGAATAGATGTAATATATTTGGCAACACCAACTATTCTCAATATTATGTTTTTTCTGAGTGGCAACGATATACGAGTAGAACAACAACACGTTGGTATTCTTTTTCTTCCACTAGCTTGTATGAGGTAAATAAAGGTGTTTGTTTTAGTTGGCTGATACTGAAATAGTTTTTTAACTATTACCCAACACTCGGATCTCACACCTACAAATCTGCTGACCATACAGCACGAAATCCAAACGAAGAAGAAAAAAAAATATCGAGAAAGTATGTAAACACAGGAGGCGTTCTAGTCTTGGCGTGTTATCGCCCAAGCAGGTGCATTTTAGGACGTAACAGCGATTTTGTGAAAATTCTCTCAAAATACGTTTATATTTCTTCGAGTATCATGTAATAGCGGCTAATACGAATAATACAAAATTTGGTGATATGATAGGTACTTGCTAATCTTAACCAATTTATGCCTAGCGTCCCTTTTTTGGGACGGCATTTTCGCTATCAGTCGAAAACGTTATTTATTTTTCCTAACCTTTATTCACGAGTATTGAACCTCAATTCCACAAAATATTTCTACATGACCAAATAGGATAGGATGCTGACATTTCAATTTTTATACGTAATGATTTTAAAAGAAATCATCCCTTTTCAAGAAGTTGACATCAGAAATTTATCTGTTATTTGCTGGGTTAGCAAAAATCGGGAAAAGTCGCAAAAATATCTGGGCACAAATGGGTTAATTTATAGGCGTTGAATTTTTAAAATATTTTGATTACATTTTGAGATTTTGTGAAAATCATTTTTAAAATGCTGAAATTTTCTTAAAGCATCACGAAATAAAGACTGCAGTGAATGAAACGAAATTTGGTGATATGTTAGGTTGACACTCAACTTAAATTCTAGGTTTCCAATTTTTCAAAAATATTGATTAGATTTTGAGATTTTGCGAAAATTATTTCAATATGCGTAAATATTCGTTCGCGCATCAGATAATTACGACTAAAGCGAATGAAATGATATTACTTAGTTACTCTCTAACCTGTAATATTTTAATAATACATAAAAATTATAACTTCTTTTTCTTTACTTTGGCAACATACTACATCCATTCTGTGTACTCCTGCTATGCTGACGAAAGTTCTTGCTTTTTGGAAATTTGCATTCAGTATTAACCCGTGAACAACGGGTACTTTCAGCTAGTTAACTATAATTATACGTCTTAAGTCATCAAATTATGAAAAATCGCCATGGGTGGCAAAAACGCAAGGTGTTCCATGAATCATGGGCGAATCATGGGTTTTACATAATAAAAATTGTGTGAAATTTAAACTTTCATCTTCCAAGTGTTAGGTTGAGCCTGTAGGTAATGTGCAGAAATTTGTATACAGCCCCAATGCAGATAGAAAGCCTTTATTAAGAAAGTGCACACGGCATAACACAAGGAACATGCTAGAATCAAGTAATGTGTAGCTCGGTAACATTCTATCTGATCCTATCTTTGGGATTTGTCTGTTAAATTGTGACTTTTTTACGAATAAGCCTTATTAGGGGCTGAATGCCTCATACGAAAAGTAAGCTTAGCGAGTCTAAGGCCTTGGCCTCTAGTCCAGAAATAAAATAAGCAATTGTGAGTTTAGGTATAATTTTTAAAAATGTTTTGAAGCCGATTGTACACCGTGTAGTAAAATCTTCGTTTTTCGCCGGCGCGCCGGCCTAGACCTCGGCGGCGGCGGCGTAGCACAAATGCCCGGCGGCGGCAGCGTGGCGCGGTGGCGCAGACCTCTACCCAGTACACACTAACATAAAACCTTCTTATATGCAACTCCAACAAAGCGTTTCGAAGGATATCACTTGAAAGCGATCTTCCTTCGAAAGAATAACTAAATCACTTTGAAGGAAATATAGTCTCCTTCCAAAAACAATTTTATGCTGTTGATATTTCATCCTATTTCATGTCCTCCCTTCCCCAAGCACAAAGCGTCTAAAAGGCTCACTGATTTGAAGCCTCTTTCTCTCGATAAGAAACAATCAACAAGCTCGCTTTCCATTTTCTGTATGATATAACAAAATTTTTATCGAATATGGGAGGAAAAAGAGCGTGATCGACGTGATAAATTTCTCAGTTATTGAAGAAAAGGTCAAGAAGCAAAGTGAGCTAAAATGTGAGGCTAGTTCTTTTTTCTTATTCCCTTTCTTTATTTAAAAAAAAAAAAAACTCTTACTTTCGGCGGGTTTGTATATCAGAAAAATAATGGTTTCTTCTTCGAGACCACTTTAAGTTTATCTGCTTATGTTATAAAAATGTCATACAAGAATCTCGTTTCTCTGGATTTTCAATTTTTTAATCTTTTCTCATGGAATGTTTTTTTTTTAAAGAAAAAATAAAACTTGCTTCATGGAAACAATGGAGATAGAATATTTTCACCATAGATAGAAAATTTTCTCTTGTTGAGAAGGTATAAAAATAATCACTTCTTCTATGAGAAAAATTGCAGCTGCAGGATGCACAAAGAACTCACAAGAATTTCACCAAAGCAAATTTCTAAGAAAAGGATAGTCTTTTTAACTTTGTTAGCGGCAATTTTCTTTTTAGTCCATCATTGCAGTTTAAAAACAAAGAGAATTATAGTCATATACTTTAGATGCTACACATTTTACTTCACTAAAGTGGTTACACATTGCATTTCTTTTTTTAAGTATGTTAAATTATACTTCTGTTTTGTAATAAAATATCTAACATTAGTAGTATTTAAGATTTTAGTAATTTACGTGTTTTGTACCTTAAATGAAAAACAGTTTTTGAAAAGAAGTAAAAATGTTTGTTATAAATATATGATGAGAGAATGTATGATGAAGCTTTTAATAAATTTTTATTACATTATTTTACTTTTTCATTTATTTTTATTTGCTCTATATCGAATAAAGATTTAAATGTTGAAAGACAAATATTATATATTATAATATAATGAAAAATATATTAAATTTCAATAGCAGATTTACTTTTTCACTAAGATACTTTTAGGGAAATAAAATAATTTTTTTAATGAAAAACTTATTGAGTGAGTGCTTTGTTACCCCTGAAGAATTAATACTTGTTAAAAATATACGAATCTGGTTAAATAAGATGATAAATAAATAGTTTTCATACGAGAATATACATATGTACATATAAATAAAAAATAATAATTCAAATTAGTTTTAAACATTTTATCCTGTTTGGTTATTCAGATCTTACACTGAATGGTCTAGTTTTCACTCAATTACTCGACAAGTAAAGTTATCCACATACCTTTTTTAATATCTTATTTTCTACCATTACATTCGTCATAATAACACTTAACAAATAACAGCAGTTTAACGCCTGCAAAACGAATTCTATCTGCAACATTCCTTTTGTATTTTATCACTGCTCTGAAATATTTCGCTACCACGCAATTTCATAAATTTATTGCTCTAGTTTAGTTGGATAACGAAGTACTTTTTTTGTAATAGAATATTATCCCGTTGGTTGAAAGAAGGCTTGTGGACAAGGATTCCATGTTCTAATGAAAAGTTATGGAATTAGGGCACAAAATGCAGTTTTTTTAAAACGAAAAGCAGCAGTATTTGCTCAGGATTTATTATTTAATGCTTTACAAACACTGTAATGGATAACTATTACGAAACGGAAACTTGTATCAAATAGTTTACAATATTTTATAAAAACATTTCCTTTTAATGAACTACAGTTTGAAATTCCTGTAAAAAAACAAACAAAAAAAAAAACCACTTTAAATAACTGAAAAAGAGTTACTGTTGAGGTAGATAATGGCCTAAAAAAGGGATACCCATAAAATAATTAGACTTAAGTATCTGGCTAAAATCCTACTATGTAGTTACGCTGATCCAAGACTCACTGGGTCACAGATAAACTACTATATGGGACTATTTCGGTTCAATCACTCAAAGATAAAACTTTTACCGCCATTACTCCAAAAAGATAAAAAAGTTAACCACGGAAAATGTAATAAAATCGTCACCGTTTGTACAATCATCTTGAAAATTTTCATAATTATGTAAAAAAAAAATAAATATAGAAAAGAATCTGCGTTACTTTAAAAATCTGAAAATTAAGCCATTCCCTAATTTTTAAGCGATTTTTCGCTATTTTATGCTCCATTTTATTTCCTAGAGTTAAAAAAATTAATCATTTACGTGACAAAACTAGGTGTTGCGTTTGATATTGACGTTATATTGAAATCACGGTTATCAGGCTTTGAAGGGAAAATTGTGATTCCTATTAGTTTGAAATAGTTTTTCCAGATTACTCAGTTTAATTTTTTTTCACAAATAATATGATTTAAGGGACTGTTCACACAAAACGAAATCGTTCAAATGCGAAAAGTTTCCAGAATAGCATGAAAGTCAATTTCGGTATATAATAAAAATTGAATGTAGTTGTTTATTTAAAGTGGACGAAGATTAAATATAGTGAGTGTAAACATATTTTTGCCAAATGTTTTTTCTAGCGTCCTTTGTAACTGCCTCTACAAAGGGCTTTACCTTCTAGTTTGATTAGAATTTAAAGGGTGAAGTAGGTAAAAAGGCAAACTTAAAGAACATTTTAGACATCTTTATTATTACTAACATATTGGATTTCATGTTACATAGTTTTGAAAATAAGCTGAAATTCATTATTGCTATTTTAAAATTAACGGTGCTGGTTATTGTCTTATTAAGACTAATTATTGTTGCTTTATTGGAATACATTATAATAAATAAAACGTTACTTGTCGATAGAATTAGAATAATTTACATATTCTCTGAAAGAAATTTGTAAACTATGGTTGGGAATAAAACAGAATTGTTGAAAAATTTATCTTTTGTATCATTGCAAATGAACACAGTTAATGATGTAATAAAAAATACTGGCATTAGATTAAGTTAAACTACACTTTTAGTATTTATCCATAGTTAGTTTCTTTCTTCAAACGCATTTGCTGTGATGAAAAAAAATATGTAAAACGCATAAAAACATACGAACAGTACATAATGAATTTTTATAATTAGAAACCGATCGGTGGCCGAGAGAATGAGACACTGAACATTGGTATATGGCTGAAGTGTGCAGGTCTAGGGTTCTGGACTCTCGCGCGTCTGTCGATCTAATGGTCTGGGGGTTTGCAGATGTAATGCGAATACAAGTTAAAAAGTCCTCCGCCCAAGGAATTCGCCCCTGGCGGATAGCCCTCGTGTAGCTCTGCCTTAACACGTACACTTATAATTAGAAGTATTTATAGAATGAAACAAACTTTTTATGATTTTTAATTAGTTATTTTACTGCTTTTTAAAAGCAGTGATATTATCACGTTGCAGAGAATACACGATAATCTCTTTGTTGATTTTCATTTAAAGTACATATTATGAGTGATCACTTATAATTTCGCTGAGCTTCATGTATGTTAGCAACAAATAATATCGGAAAGATTGACACTGTTTCCCTCTGTTCAAAACAATATTCAATACATTATTTTGTAAAATTAGGTCACATATAATTTTTGACTGTGAAAAAAATTAAAAATGTTTGACATAGTTTTCAAGTAAACTTCTTCGTGGTTAACTTTTTTTAAAAATAAAAAGTAATATACAGGGTGGCCCAAAAAGGTGGTAATGGGCTTTAATTCTTATCTATAAGAGATTAGTGGCAGTGTAAATTGAAAAAAATATTCAGAATAAGGTCGGAAATAAGACTCCGCTAAAAAAATTCCCCTCGTCCATTTTAAAAAAAATTACGCGTTTTAAATTTGTATACGGCTTCCGTACAAAACAATTCCCATTTAGTAAAATGTGTCCATACACTCATGAGGTGACATACAAAATTTGAGAATTATACCTTAAAAAGTGTCAGTGATATGGTGATAAATATAACGCTGACTTAAGCCACTTTTCCATGGCTCTCGAAGGGAAAAAAAATCACGTCGAATGATCGCATTTCAGGGGTCGTACAGAAATTACGAAAGCAAATCTTTTTTCCCACTCTACCGTGGGGTTTGCCAGCAAGACCACGATTGACCTGGGTGAAATACTTTATTTTACAAAAATAATAAGATTATATACAGTGCTTTAAAAAAATAATCGGTTGTAAAAGAGTGACGATGCCGTCTGCACCGTGCTACCGTCTCGTCTTCTGTCTCAGCCATCTGCAAGAGCAATTAGCGCTGCGGTCGTTGGCCACGAGATTTCACTCTCACAATCGGCCATCCGACCATTTCATCTGGCCTCATATGAAGGCAAAAATTAAAACACATATTTAAAAAAGAAAAATTACATAAAAGTATAAAAATATACAAACTTCAGTTGACTACACAAAAATACAGTACCGAGTCACTTGGCTAATGCCTGAAAAATATAAAAATACAAGATCAAATACGAGTTAGATAATAAGCAACAAAAGAAAAATAAGATGCAGGAGAGTCTGAATATTAAGAGAGAGTTCGAGTCTATGAAGGATTGTCCATGTTAGGTAATACTGTCTATGGAGTCAGTCCATGGCTTCATAAATTCGGCACAAGTTTTCATTGGTCCATCACAAAAGGAAAACTTCTTTCATCATAAGTGTTGTGAGGCTTCAGTTTGGTCACTTTATAGGGTCCGATATATTTTGGTTTGAGCTTGAGTCCTGGGCCGAAGCGCGTACGTTTGATGGTAACTAAGTCGTTGAGGTGATATTCTGTAGGTTTCTTGGGACGGAGATTATAGCTCTTTCTATTTTCATTCGCACTTTCAAATTTGCTGTTTGGCTTCTGCACGCAAAGTATCATGCGAGTCATTAAATAAAGCTTGAATCTCTGCGTTAATGAAATCAAGAATTTTTATGTCGGTGTTAAAGCGCATCTTCGTACCGAACATCAATTCGAATGGGGAAGCGTGGATACTTCTATGGAAAGAGGAATTAAGAACACGTTGCACGTCCGAAACGTGTAAGTTTTATTTAGAGGGATTCTCAATGGAAAGTTTATCCAAAACTGAAATGATGACGGTGTTAAGGCGTTCTACCTGACCGTTTTCTGTGGGAAGTACTGTAGTTATGGAAATATGCTGAATATTCTCCTTTGCACAGTAGTCATCAAAAATGTTTGAGGTAAATGCTGAGCCTTTGTCCAAAATTATAAGTGAAAGATTTCCGAAAATACATTTTTGAGACTCTAATTTAGATATAACTTCATTAGCATCATTGGACTAAGGGCGAGATTCAAGTGAAACGCGCGTGATCGAGTTCGAATCGAACGTTTTTCAGTCCCCAGTTCCCAGTTCAGTCCCCAGAATGCTTCCCCAGAATATGTCCGTTCCATGTGTAAGACACTCACGAGCTAGGTTTGCAACGAATTTCATTTTCACTTATACATAAGCAATCTCATTGAAAAAAGGATAAAATTGACAATTATGATAAATACCGGAATTGCTGCATAAATGTCTTTTAAACTGCCCGTGAAAGTGTTTCGTCAAGATTTTCGTGCAATTTTAAAGATTTTAAGAAGTCTTGCCTAGATTCTAGGTGATTAAGTGAAACTGCCCTGCACTTAATCTATGGTTTTACATATACAGTTCCTATGAATAATGAAATATAGTATTTATGCATTATTCCGGAAGTCATTCCCGAAATTTTTTTTTTTTTTCTCGTCAAAAGCTGTTGCCAATCGTATTCCAAACCATCAATAATTTCATGCGTCCAGCATTTATTTTGGCAAAAACACCCTGGAAACAGTCTGGATAATATGTAAGTAACTGAAGTATTTTTCAAAGCCTTTTCATATTCGATAGATAAAGTAAGCTACAATCGGAACAAAAACTTTTTTTAACGAATAAATTCCTCTTGCCATCAAGCTTCATGAGTAGCACTCGAATATGAATTTTTTATTTATTTTCAAGATATCCTCCAAAAAGCATTATGTTCGGTAAGTTCTTTAATGCCGTTTCTCATACTTTTTTGTTCAATTCTGTTTCCTAAATTACTAATATTTCTTTGATTTCTGTCTCACTGATACCTTTCCACAAGTTTCTGACCCATTTATGATATCAATATTGATGTTTCTTCAATTTTTTTCTGAAGCCTTTGAAAAGTAATGCGTCAGAATTTCTCTCTACCTCGCATATTTTGCTTTCAAACACACTCAGAAAAAATAGGTCATATGTGTGGTGACGGCATGGAAATAAACAATTACAACATTTTTGTATAATTTTTGTTATAAAGGGATTGATGCACCATTTCAGAGGCCAGTGTTAGACAGTTGTGCCACTGGTAAAATTTCCACCTCTGTTTCCAGACATGTATGTGCCAAACAGTCCAAAAAGCATATGCATGCTCTTTCCTGGTAGAATTTTTTAATTTTGGAAAACCAGTGAGCTGTTCTCTGTCACCGAAAGGTGCATTAGTTGGTAATCTTTCATCTTTTGTATATCTGACACTTCACGCTGATAAAAGCTTACTATACCAGCGAACAGTAAAAATTTGAGAATTGGTCTTTCGAAATGCTCTTTTTATGCAGTTATCAGATTATCTTTTTAAAAATTTGTCGGATTCTATTAATCGATCATTTATTAATAATAAACTGTTAAGTATATTATTATCAAGTGCTTCTAATAATGTATAAAGAAGAAAAAGAAACTAACAACCAGAAAAGCATGGCTACCAAAAAGCTCGATAATGGCTTTCATGTTTCACATTCTATCTCAAGTCGGCACGGGTTAAAATTTGTTTATCGACCCAAAAATTTGAATGGGTTAATCTTGAACCAAATGGAACAAGAACAAAACTAGGGGGCGGGCATTTAAAAATTTATAAGTTAGAAAATAAGGGAAACCCTAATATATATATATAACCCAGACAGCCTGGATAGCAGATTACTACCATAACTCAACGTTTTAAACGAATAAGATTTTAAGAATGAATATTCTCTTTTAATTGACTCTAGAGAATAAAAATTTCACCTACCTCATTTATCTTTCCGAGTTCGCCGGGCATAAGAATATAATGGGACTGGCTCACAACAAAACGAGACTTTAGATTTGGTTTTAACATTTAATTAAACTTAAACTCGATTCATAGAATACAGCCTCACTTCACAACCAACACCAAACACGAATTTACATAGAATGACGAAATACAGATGTTTCCCCGCTCAATAAGTAACAAAACAAAAATTAGAGTTCACAGTTCGAAAGGTGAAAATAAAATAAAAATAAAAGTTTATGTATGCAGTCTCACGTTCACTTCCGCTCTGGAGGAACATTCTCCGGGGGGCCCAAAGCACCAGGGAGAGGGGCCAGTCGGTTCACCGGGCGTCAGACAACACCATTGGAAGTCTTGAGATTTGCAACTCGAGCAACGCCATCCTTGCCGGGATGCAGGGCTTGAATTCTGGCAAGAGCCCAAGAGCACGGGGCTCTGGCAGGTTTTTGGATGAGGACATGTTGACCCGGCTGAAGGTGGTGGTTCCCGGATGTTCATTTGTTTCGGCTTATTAAGGTATGGAGATACGTAGTGGTCCACTGCTTCCAGAATTTGTTCCTAAGCTTCTGTAAAAGTGTCCACCTGGAAGAGAGACTAGAAGTACAGTTAGTAACATAATGTTCTGGAAGTTCCAAAAAAGGAACGCCTATGATAAAATGTCCCGGTGTGAGAGCCGCCAGGTGATTATGATCAGTAGAAAGAGGTATAAGAGGGCGCGAATTAATGCAGGCTTCTATTTGGTTCAACACCGTTGCGACTTCTTCAAATGTTAGAATTGCTCCTTTTAATGTTTTTGAGAGATGTCGCTTGACTAAATAGACGATTCCCACAACCCACCGAAGTTAGGGGCATACTGGGGAATAAAATGCCAAACGATTTGACGAGTGGAACAAAAGTCCTGAATGGGAGTATCTTGAGTAATCTGGAATAAAGTTTTCAAATATGAGGCGGCGCCAATAAAATTCTTCCCATTATCGGAGTAAATCTCACTGGGATTTTCTCTTCTCGCTACGAATCGCCGAAGGCTTAGTAAAAACGCGTTTGTGGATAGGTCAGATACCAATTCGAGGTGCACCGCTTTGGTACACATGCAAATGAATAGGCTGGCACAGTGGTTATGCCACTGAAAATGGTAGATGGCCGAAGTGTGAGGGTCCTGGGTTCGGGTCCCATAGCGCGGCTATGGGATCTAACCAGATCCATAATCCAGATCTAACGGTCTGGAATTTTGGTAGGTTTTCTCCAGATGTAACGTAAATACGCGTTAGAACCCCTTAGAAAGTCCACCTACCAAGGCACCCCCCCTGGCAGATCGCCCTAGTGTAGCGTTGTCATTCACACACAACAACAAAAAATGAATAGGCAGATGTACGATTTGAATTGTGTATGCTTTCTTTTGTGCTGACACTTTGTGCTGATTGGACCAGCAAAGTCTACCCCAATCTTTTCGAACGGTCGACATGGAGTGATTCTAGAACTGGGCAAGTTCCCCATGACTCGAGTTAGAGGTTTTGCGGATAACTTAAAACATCGTATACATTGTCTCAATTCCCGTTTCACCGTAGACTTGCCATCGGGAATCCAAAATCTTTGGCGAATGAGTGAAAGCACCAGCTCTGGGCCAGCATGTAGACTTGACTCGTGAAAATGACTAATTATGAATTTTGTAACTGGATGATTTTTCGGGATGAGCATGGGATGTTTTTTATGGAATGCTAAAGTGGGATGGTTATCAAGTCGGCCCCCGACCCTCAGGATGCCATTTTGATCCAGGAAAGGCTGTAAAGACATAATTTTACTTTTATGGTTTAGAGGTTTTTGTTTTTTCAATGCTTCTATTTCAGATATAAATTCAGTTTGCTGTACTAATTTAACGATTTTCTCACTTGAATATTTTAGTTCTATTGCTGATAAATGGCCACGAGTTTTAATTTGAGAGCGGGTGTTTTTTGCAAATCGAAGAATCCAGGCCATTACCCGGACTAATTTCATATAGGATGAAAATTTCTCTAGCAGGTCGAAATTGGTATCTGTTTGACTTATGAATGAGTAAGTTTCCTCAGAGTTCTCCACAGAATCTGGGACGGGTAATGAGAATTTTGAAAGGGGGATCTTTGTTTTCACGTAGCCACTCCGGTCCCTGCCACCAAATTTGGTTTAGCTTGAGTTTCTCTGGAAAGAGACCACGCGTAGCCAAATCGGCTGGATTTTCTGTGCCGGGTATATGGTGCCAGCTCTGTTTAAACGTTGCCTCTCTAATTTTATGGACTCGATGCTGCACGAATGTATTCCCTTTGGTAGGAGGATTTACAAATCCAACTGAGTGCAATAGACGAATCCGACCACAAAAATACTTCATCAATTTTAATGATTGATTTCTTTAATGTTTCTAAAAGATTAGCCAGCAGCAGTGCTGCGAGAAGTTCGAGACGAGGTAAGGTAACTTCTTTAAGAGGAGCCACTCTTGTCTTTGCAGCCAATAATGTGACGCTAATGATATCAGAAAATGCCCGAACATATACCACAGCCGCGTAAGCTTTAGGCGACGCATCGCAAAACCCGTGAATTTCGATTCTGTAAGCCTCGCTGAGTTGAATGTATCTGGGAACAGACATTTCCTGCAAATAATTTCTTTCGGCGTTGAATCTGTTCCAGATATTAAGGATATCGATAAGGAGTGGATCATCCTATTTTAAATTTGCTCTCCACAAGTCTTGAAGAAGAATTTTAAGTGGAATTGTGGATTTAGATAAGACCAAGAGGATGAAAAGTACGTGCAATAACGGACAACAATTGACGTTTCGTTGATATTTCATTTTCATTTTTTGTTTTCACTATTAACGAATCACTTTCTACATTCCAGTGAATACCAAAAATATTTTTTGCTGAGTCTCCGGAAAGCAGTTGGGTAGTGGGATCGCTCTTAAGTGTGTCGGGAAGGTGGGCTGTTACTTCAGAACTATTTGAGCACCATTTTCGAAGTGAAAATCCACCAGTTTGCATTAAAGATTGAATTTCATCAATGATTGCTTTCGCAGAATCAACTGAGAATGCACCAGCGAGCAGATCGTCAACATAGAAAGTATCACTTGCGATTTCAGCTGCATCAGGGAAATTTTCTTTTTCGTCAAAACACAGTTGTTGGATGACATTGACATTACAGTTTACGGGCAATAAATGCTCTGTTATTTCTACATGACTTGACAAGATATGTCCTAATACTGTAGGAATGGCAGACGGTGAATTTGGTGTACCCATTATTGGGATTCCTGTGATAAGAGTAGAGAAAATGTCTGCTCCTACCAATAAATCGATAACTGAAGTTTCATGAAATTTAGGATCAGCAAGAACCAAGCCTCGTATGTGTGGCCAGTCCCGCCGGCTTATCTGAAAATTTGGAACCGGGGAAGTCACTTTGTTGACTATTAGTGCTTTAACTGAATAGCTTGCTGAAGAAAAATACGGAGAAAATTCTAAGTCAACCGAGTTTAAAGATTTTTCCGCGCAGATTCCATTTTCTCTAATTAAGCGATGATTAGTTTTATTTAACGGTAGCTGCAGTCTCTCCACGCATTCCCTCGACATTAATGAAATCTGACTAGCATTAGCTATAAGGGCCTTACAAGGAATAATTTTGCCCGAATTTGATCTTACATTAACAATAGCAGTAGATAATAATACATTAATGTTTGATTCGCATTGTACACTGTTTGAAACAGATTCTGAAGAATTTTCGCATTGTACACTGTTTGAAACAGATTCTGAAGAATTTTCGAATGTGTCATTAGACTTTTGATTCGCCTTAGTTTTGTAGACATGTAGACACGTATGGTGTCTTTTTCCGCAATTCTTACAACTAATATTAATTTTGCATAAATTAGTTTTATGATTAGAACGTAAGCAATTTTCGCATAAGTTTTTAGATACTACAAATTTCCACCTATCCTGTACGTTCACATTAGTAAATTTTGGGCACTGGAATAGTTTATGGTTAAGGTTACAATATTCACACGACCGAAATTGATCGGAGGTTTCGTAACATGAATTTTGTTTTCAAATCTGTTAGGTTTAATTTCTTCAATACTGCGGGCTTCACGTTCGATAAATAGCTTAAATGAATCCAAGGTAGGTATGTTATCATTGGTAAGGCTTAATTCCCACCTGTGTTTTATTGCGTCATCAAGTTTGGTTAACATGAAATTAATAAACATTAAATCACTAAGCGAGTTTGATTCTAATCCAAGTGTTTTTAAATTACGAACAGCTTCATTGCATGTATCTAACAAATCTAATATGTTTTTGAATTACTTGCTTTAGTAATTTTGACTGAAAAAAATCTTCTTTATTTGCTTTAGTGCTAGATGACGCTTATTTTCAAACCTATTACATAATAATTCCCAAAATTTTACTAAATTTTCTTTTGGTAATGAAAACCCTCGAATTAATTTAGAGGCATCACCCCTAACAGATGATTGTAAGTATTGCAATTTCTCAATTTCGGATAATTGTTTGTTTTCCAAAATTGATGATTCAAACAGTTTTTTGAATGAAAACCAAGTATCTGAATCACCATAAAAATGCGGAATATCGAACTTTGGAAGCTTTATTAATGATTGTTGCTTGGGATCAATTTGAGAAGTACTTTGTGTCTTACCTGTACATTTATTTTCCAAATCAATTTGTAAGTCTAAAATAATGTTTTGAAATTTCATATAACAATCGAAATTTTCATCACTATCTTTATCTGATAAATCGGTGAATACTTTCGATAATCGCTGTTCAAGAGACTGCAGCATCACTATCTTTATCTGATAAATCGGTGAATACTTTCGATAATCGCTGTTCAAGAGACTGCAGCCTAATTTTAAAAACCAAAATTTTAGCCTCTTCATCATTTTCACATACTGCAATTCTGGCTTTCAAACTTTCGATTTCCTTACCCAACTGATTAAAATGCGTTTCCGTTTTTGATGATTTTCGTCCCATACTTCTGGTTTCGCTTACACATATGAATCACAATATACAAACACTTTCAAAATAAATCTTACGATTTACATGTTTAATGATTTTTTGCTAAAGTAATATATAAAAGAAACAAATAACCAGATAAGTGATAATAACTAATTTATGACAGCGTGAATGCTTCACAGTTACTTCTGTTTCCGATTATGAATACTCGCAATAATAAACGACTTTCGAGAATAAGTTTTGTTTTAGAACAGTGGCGGCTCGTGGGATACAACAAGTACAGCCGGGCTGCACTTGAAATTATCAGCACATACTTTAAAATAATTTATTCTACTAATTTTCCTAAATTCAGATTAGAATTGTGGAATTCCTACGGTAAATTAAAAAAATTTCTGAAAAAAACCAAACAAAAAAAATACGTATTGTGGCCGGATCGCTCATTCAGAAAAAAAGCACTTTAATCTTCCCGCAATTCAATTGGGAAAAATCTTTGGTTCAGCCAAGAGCGCTGAAAAGAAAATTGGCAGCACCGTTGCCATGACAACGACTACGTAAGCAGCCTCTCCGGCATAGGGAGTATGCAGCTGGATACAGCCGATGAAATATTTTCTAACGGCGGCTGAACTTGAGAACTCGACTCACTGATTGGCTCGGACGACAAGTGAGGGAGGGGGTAAGGAGAATATATGTTTGGAAAACTCTGGACTTTATACTGCTGAATTTATCAAGAAGGTAAGCCTGAATAGACGCTTATGAATGGACAATGACCCATCAAAACAGTATTGTTTTTAAGTAAGCAAGAACTGGCATTTAGAGGACATGGCGAGCGAGAAAATTCTTTAAACATGGGAAATTTTAAAGAGCTTTTAAAATTATTGATATCTGGATTAAAACTACGCCTTTTTATGGGGACATCACTGACCGATTCGCATGTTTAAAAGAAAGGAGGATTGATTTGACTTATAAAAAATAACTAAGTTTTATTTTCTTCTTTTTTCGAGGGTTAAAGATTAAGTGAAGCTCAGCAACAATCATTTAATTTGTTACCCTAAAAGTAGCCATGATAGCTTAAATTTTCGTTCAGGATAGTTTTTTTTTTTTTAGAACACTTATGAAAAATAAAGCTGATATGTTATTGAGCTCATCCGTTTGACAGGTGGTGAGAAATTATTGCATAACTGGTCAATAACTGGTTCTTTTTTCTTTTCAAGTTATCGTTACAAAAGAAAATTCTAAGGAAACTTCGAATCAGACACGGATTAATGCAATTTTGAGGATAAGAGCGGCTGGTTGAAATTTATGTCCATTTTATGGAAGTAAAATAGGATCTCTTACATTTTTTATGTAATTTCTTTTTTTTCCTCGGTGAGGGCTTAATCCGTCAGCTTTCGAATTCAGTAACAAAGATTTTCCAATCCTGTCCGGAGGAAGGGGGGGGGGCATATGCTTCCGGCTGCACTAACAGTTTTGACCACGGGCCGCCACTGTTTTAGAATAGAATTTCTTTTAGATTTTAGAATAAGTTCTCTCGGCTAACGACGGACCATAATTTATGGATAGCAGATTACTACCATAACTCAACGTTTTAAACGAATAAGATTTTAAGAATGAATATTTTGTTTTAATTCACTCTAGAGAATAAAAATTTCACCTACCTCATTTATCTTTCCGAGTTCGCCGGGCATAAGAATATAATGGGACTGGCTCACAACAAAACGAGACTTTAGATTTGGTTTTAACATTAAACTTAAATTCGATTCATAGAATACAGCTCCACTTCACAACCAACACCAAACACGAATTTACATAGAATGACGAAATACAGATGTTTCCCAGCTCAATAAGTAACAAAACAAAAATTAGAGTTCCGGCGATGACTTCACAGTTTGAAAAGGTGAAAATAAAATAAAAATAAAAGTTTATGTATGCAGTCTCACGTTCACTTCCGCTCTGGAGGAACACAGCCCATAAGCTTAAATCAAGCTTGACATTTCTTTGAATTTGACGTATTAATGTAAGCTTGACAGTTAAATTCATTTTAAGCTTGCAGCAAGCTTGGAGATTACAAAGAAATGAGTCAGTAAATATTTTCCTGCCGAATTTAAGCCATTTGAACTGTCAAGCTACAACTTTATTACTGCTTGATTTGGAAAGCGAAACAGGAAGTTGCGCACGCATTCTGGATTCCACACAGAAGCAGACTACAGTAAGTTTGAATCAACTTTGCTATGCCAAGCTTAATGCAAGTTGGGCAAGTTTAAACTTGAACACTTGATGCTGACTTGCATTCAGCTTACACGCTTGAAATATCAAGTTTAATGCAAGTTTGATAGAAATTTTCTGTGCTGTCTGGGAAATAAAGAAAACCGTTATTTTTCACTGATACCCTTCAAATGAATATTCTAGACGTACTATATTCTTGCTGTCTTGACCAGAGGATATATTAATTTCTCCATTTGTTGCAATCTGAGTGTATAACTCTCATATATTGCTGTTGAAATTACAAAAACGGAATTTTGAGAATAGCGTGCTAAGTGAAAAAAATCTCACGAACTATTTTTTTTGAAAATTTCCGCTTACGGAAATCTATCCTGTCTCCGAATCAATGTCAGTAGCACAGCAATTGCGATATTGGCCAACCTCGTCAGACGTCGGCGAAAATCAGTCCTTTGTCTCGATTTTGGCCAATATTGCCCAACATGAGTATTGCGATATTGAAAGTTTTAAAACGTGTGCTGCTTTTAATTTTATATCAGCTTATTTGCCTATTAGTAGAGTCTATAAATCACACAAAACGTTATTTTAATTTTGATTCATCACATGGAAAAATAGAAGATGTAGATCGGCATGGGGCAATACTGATCAATCTCACCAAAAAACGGCGTGACAAGCATAACAGTCTCTTCAAACTTTAGTCATTTCACCTCGAGTAAGATTTGAATGGTGGTTCGGACGCTAGCTTCCCGCACCTTAGGTCCCAAGATCGATCCCAGTCGCGGACGCTAGATGGAAGCAGATTGAGAATTACTTGAGATTTCAGCGTGTGGAAAAATAAATATATGGGGCGAGTCCGCCGACCAGCGCCCAAAGTATCTAGGAAAATTACGAAATTTTTTTAGAGTGTAGTAAGTTTGAATCAAGCTTGCCATGTCAAGCTTGATTCAAGTTTGCTATGTCAAGCTTAATGCAAGTTGGGCAAGTGTAAACTTGAACCCTTGATTCAAACTTGCATTAAGCTTACACGCTTGAAATAATCAAGCTTATGCAAGTTTATTGACTTGATGAATCAAGCTTGCTGCAAGTTTGATGCAAACTTTCTGTGCCGTCTGTCTGGGATATATATATATATTTATGAGGTGCGTTTGTGTATATATATATATATATATATATATATATATATATATACTTATTTATTTTATTTATGAAGCGTATATATATATATATATATAGTTATTTAAACAGACCTGCAGTATTTATTTAATTAAAAATAAAAACATATGCATTGCATATTTCTAAATGTATCTACTCTTTTTTTGTGCAGATTTTAGACTTCCCCTTTCCCCTCAAAGCACTGCTCAAAAAATGCATCTTAAAAAATGAAAAACATTCTTTTTCCCTGCATTATTTTGAAGATTTTTTTTATGTCGAGGCAGAGAAAACAAACATTTCTTTCATGTAAAAAATTATGGACGGGAATCGTGCTGAGTAAGAAATTGAAAAACTTAAAAAACCTTAAATTTAAGGAATGCCATTTTCTAAACTTTGAAGGCAAAACAACATCTGTTCAATTTTGAACGTGATTCTTTACACAATATAGATTCATGCATGTAGAAATAACCAACAGAAAATACACATTAGATTTTTACAAACAGTTACTGCGCAATGCCTTTCAAGTTTCGAAAAATAAACATCGTACTTCAATTTTATATACTCGTGACATATTTGTGCAACGTGGAAAATGAAAAAGTATGAATTCTCTTTAAATGTAAATAAATGATGAAAAATTCTTTAACGGTTGTAAGTTCCTTACGGTTTATTTTATCCTAAAATAAGTACTTGATGTCTTACTAAAACGTAAATTTATAATAAGGTGCATAAACTAATATTTGACTTATTTTTTAAATAAACCTCCGGATTACATAATTGCGAAACTATTTAATGGTACACCAGACTTTATTTTTATTGTTCTATAACTATTTGACCAGTTTTCTGAAAAGACTAGTAAATGAGAAACGTCTACTGATATTTAATGCTCGGGTAATGATGATAGCGTTTGTATCCGAAAGCCATATTCATTGAAACTGTTATTTTTGCTTGATTTAAGTAGCATATTTATATTACATTTGCACATTTGCAAATGTATACTGTGCAGGAATAATTTACACAGATGCTTTTAAATTAAAAAATAAATTAACCGACTAAAGTTATTATTTTAAAAACTAGTCATCATTGAATGTCTTATAGTTGTTGTCATTGAATGTCTTAGTTAGGTACTATAGTTATTTTTGTGCAACTTTCCAAAGTTAAATAAAGCTCATCATAGTGTAACATTTATACTATGATAGTAACTCACTATTTTTTTTTTTTACCTTCCTCCAGTGGCGTAGCCAGAAATTTTTCATGGTTGGGGGGGTTACGACTACTGCAACTTACATATGTGTATACTTGTGTGTGATAAGTATCTGAAGATTATACATTTTGTATGGCAAAAATTTCTTCATCGGGAGTGGTGACCCCCTATCCCCCCCGCCCCATTGGCTACGCCACTGCCTACCTCAGAATGAGCACCTGATGAGAGTTCTGAGATGAGATTTTTCAATAACTCTGGTTTTCTATCAATTCAGTTCCCTGCTTAAATTTCTAATATCTACACGGATCTAAAAACACAGCACTACGATATTTATTATCGAGATATAATTTCCTTCAGTAGGATTCCATTTTAATTAGAAAATTTAGATGTAAACGTAATATGCCATAAATTTTCTTAGGTATGTTAAAACATACTACTGTGATTACGAAGCTGTTCCCGGAATGGGGGCATAAAACAAGAGGTATCAATATATTGGTCAAAATTAATGCGTTGCCTTCAAGGTAATCTCCTCACAGTGCAACGTCTTCTCCCAGTCATCAAAACATGTCATAAATAAGTATAATTTTCTTTGATAAATAAACCATTGTGACACCCATTGAATTTTTGTTTTTTAGCAAAATTAACAGACTAGAAAACGTTGGCCTGGCAATTTTACTGGAAAGAAGAAAGAGTCACTCTGTGCTATATTAGTTGAATATGGAGCTTGGGCAGTCGTACATGCCGAATGTTTGATTAAAAACTCACGAATAACAACGACTCAATAACATTCGCCATTTCAGTAAATGAAAAGTGAAAATTCCTATCACATTAAAAATTAATTTATTTTTGAACGACAAAACAAAATAAAATTTTGACTGTTACCTGATGTTTCATAAAAGCTTACACACTTAATTTAATATAGATGCATTTTAAATGAAATGAAATGTGGGTTACGGCCAATTATATCTACGCTAGGGATCTAGGCCGGGGGTGGGTGTGCCCTCCCTGGGGGACCTTTTAAGGGGTCCTAACCCGTACGCGAAGTTTCGCAGAAACCCACGGAAAACTCCGAAAGGTAAGGTCGGAGGATGCGACCTGGTTTCGAACCAGGCACCTTCTGTCTCCCAGTTCAAAGCGCTAGCGCTATGCCATTGGTGGGGCGCCATTTCGAATGAAGCATGCTAATTTTCGAGATCTATTCAATTAGATTAGCTTTAGCTTTAGGGTTAGCTTTTAAACGCTGATATTTAAAAGCTAGATAAAACATTCAATATTGGAAAAAATTGAAGAAAATTATTCTTTTATACCTTTGAAATTATTTTATAATCTATTTTGTCCTTTTCAGGAAGTTTCTGTTTAAATACTCTGAAATTTTTATCATGACACTCGCATTTCCTGAATCTGTATTGTAGGTGTGATAATTGTTTTTGTAGAAAAAATTGATACTGTTACATTTATTTAATACATATTCATTTAACATTGTTTTTCATTTGTCATTGTTGTCATAGCCGGTAAAAAAAGATGAATTATTAGAATACTATGCATCCACTTAAAGGAACATCAATATTTCGTGGTAATGAAATGGCAATTGGTTGCAATTGTACTAAAGCTTTTCTTCTTTTTAGATTCTTTATTAATAAATCTTTTCCAAACAGTGAGTTTTTTCAAAATTCTAACTATTACTAGATGAAAATCTATATATTAATTTGAAACATGTTTTCCTTTCGACAACTAAATTGAGAGAACGGCCGGGTGCAGAAATTTGGTTGAGGTGTCTAAAGAAAGGTCTTGGTCTGTAGATGTGTCATCAAAAGAGAAAATCAAAAAAGTCGAACGTTTTAGGCGTGGCGGAACGGCAAAGGTGCGAATTTTCGCCATAGAAATAGCATTGTGGTTTATTAACCCCATTGTTGGCAGTTTTAAACGTCTTCTTTATTTTGGCGCCTTATCGCTTATTTCTTTAACTTTTCGGTTGTCTATTTGATATTTGATATTTATCAGCAGCGCTTGAAAATGCAAATAAATCAGGAAGTGCTCAAGCTCTTTGGCGGATTAATTATTAGTCCCTCGAAGAATACAGGTCAAGTCACTCCTTTTTTCGAATTCCGCTGAATCTTTACTACTTTCTTTGATAAATAAACTATTTTGTGATTCCATATTTTGCCTTTATATTACTAAACGTATCAGGTATATTCGGATTAAAATAAGGTCAAATGTGATTTAGAAAAAAGAAATGAAAAACGACTTCGAATTACATCCATAAAGAAAAATTATTCCCATTCTAAATTTAAAGGCTTTTGGACAAATTCTCGCGAAATATAGCAGATATTGCCAAATTGAGTTCAGTCTTGGAGACTTATTTTTTGACGACAAACTTGGCGATATCTCACCAAAACTGGCATTTTTCGCCATAGAAAAAACATTGTGGTTTATTAAAACTCATTGTTGGCAGTTATAAACGCCTTCTTTATTTTGGCGCTTTATCGCTTATCTGTTAATTTGGAACGCGTTTTTACTGTATCCACTAATTTAGAGAACGGCTAGGTGTAAGAGAATTTTTAAAGTGTCTAAAAAAGGTCTTAGCCTGTAGATGTGTGATCAAAAGAGAAAAATAGAAAAAGTCGAACAGATCAAACATGGCGGAACGGCAAATGTGCAATTTTTCGCCATAGAAATAACATTGTGGTTTATTAAATACATCTGGCAGTCATAAAAGCTTTCTTCATTTTGGCGCTTCATCGCTTATTTCCTTAATTTTTTCTATATATTAATTTGAAACATGTTTTTCCGGTATCCACTAAATTGAAAGAACAGCTATGTGTAAAAATTTGGTTGAGAGGTTTAAAAAGAGGTCTTGGTTCGTAGATGTGTCATCTAAAGAGAAAAATTTTTCAAGTCGAAGGGATCAGTCGTAGCGGAACTTTGTGCAATTTCTGGCCATAGAAATAAACATTGTGGTTTATTAAACACAGTTTGCTGTCATAAAAAGCCTTCTTTATTTTAGCGCTTTATCGCCTATTAGCACTAGGGGGGGTATTTCGTTCACGGCCAGACTTTGTCTACTCGATTTTGTCGATATGATTTGTAAACAGGTTTTGCAGAGATGAACTGTCACGGTGGAAATCTTTTTACATGTGTTTGCAACATAACGCGGAAGGGGGGGAGGGAGAGGATAAGTCTGACAAGTTTGCGATTTTTGATAATTGATCGCCAAGTTTGCCGAAAAAAAAAACTTAAAAACTGAACCATGCCTGGGCGATGGTTGTTAAATAGCTTTAGGAGACAAATTTAATGTAGATATTAATTCCAAAGATGTGCTTTATGCAACGAGAAAGACAAATATAGCACACTCATGGATTATGATGCTCATTCGGAACAGTATTTAAAATGGTGAAGTATAGTTGGAATATGCTTGGCGAAGATTGTAAAACAGTTTTAGCAGCTATAGATTTCGATTCCAAAGAAGTGTTTTGTGGAACAAGGAAGAAAAATACTGTACGGCCATGAATAATGATACACTTTTCAATTTAATGAAACAAGGAGGAAAAATAGGGACGGCGCATGGATTATGATACGCTTTTAATATACAGCACTTTAGTGAGTATTTAAAATATGAAAGTGTTTCAGATTTTTTTCAAACTTTTCTCCATACAAATACATTGTGGTTTGTTAACGACATTGATGGCAATTATAAACTCCTTCTTTAGTTAGCGATTTATCTTTTATTTCTATAATTTTTCAGTTTTCTGTGTGATACTGGATCTTTACCATCGAGGGTAGCTTGAGAAAAGGCAAATAAAGCAGGGAGCGCGCGATCGCCATTTGGTGGATTAGATTTTTTTGTCTCTTCCAGAATTCCGAAATTTTTCACTTTTTCGCTTCATACTTTTGCGCCCGTATTTTCTCATGGAATGTTGTATGTCACTCTTTCAATGGTTAGATCAAAGAATGCTGTGGCAGTCAAAATCATTTAAGAGAATTCACTTGGACGTTTCGTGGTTCATGACTTTACCCAAAATATCGTCTTCAACGAAATGCTCAGTTAGAATTTGTAACTGCATTCGCTCATTCGTCATTTAATATCTATTGTACAGTTGCTAAGAACTGGCGTGAAACCTTTTGTTTACTTTCTGTCACAAGTCATGTTCCGATCGCGTCGCTCTTTGATTTTTCCTGTTAGTTTTGTTCAAGACCTCGGTGACATTCTTGATCGTTCCCATTTATTTTTGAATGTTACAGTCAATAAAATGACCGTCGAATTCGACGGGTTCCAGCTAGTTACTTTTTATTAAACAGAAGTAGCTGTAACTACATCAAGAGGAACTTATGAGTGTTTTAATTCATTCTATAGGTTATTTTTTAATTCGGGTATTGTAATTTATCAGTAGCTTTTTCCTCTTATTCATTGATTATGCGTTTTGTCTTGCCAAAATCAGATAAAATACTGATAAATATTTGTCTATTTCATTTCCTATAATCACGCTTAAATAAAATAATTCCAGCGTTTGAAAATTGGAGATTTGTCAGAAGTGTTTACGTGCTATAGTACGAAACTGCCCATAAATTTCAAATTTTTAGGGATCTTCAAAACATGAAATAGCACTAAATAAAAATAATTTGATCGTTTATTCATCAGAGAAAAATGAAAATTATAGAAGACAGATACTTTAACATAAATTGCAAAATAAGCAAATCAATTTTAATAATGAAATAAATAAATAAAAAGTAACATCAATATGGCCTATCAAGTTTTTAAGGATAGCTAAATTGGAAAGTCTAAATGTTCAACCGAACATTTTAGTTTTCACCGTCAAATATGAATAATAACTATTAGTGATTATGAGACTTACTGGTGAAACAATGTTATACTGTATTTCTTTCAAATTTTAATTCTGATATAGGTCAAGGAATACAGTTCATAAAAAGGATCTAGCCTACCTGCCCTGGTAGGTTTTCTGTCGATTTCTTGTTTCCCACTGTGTTTACCTGTTTCAGTGAATCCAAGCAAAAGGACGAACACAATTTATTTCTGGGTTAAAATAGCACATCTTACACAACATTAACAAAAAGACATTTAGATTCTGTTATCAGAGGGGGAAAACCCCTTTTTCTCGACTGTTTACATCGAAGCCTTCACTGCATCTGAAAATCAAAAAAGGTTAGAGTTCAAAAGCGCCTCTTCTGGCGCAGGGGAAAATCAATCTGCTTCAACCTCCGGCCCCAAAGGACCGTTGGACAAACAGTCACTAGGTCCTTTGCCATCTACATTAAGTTCAATAGGATACAAAAGTTGAATTGGTCGCTTCAGTATAGTTCCATTGGGAAGTTTGATAATGCATGCACGAGGCTTTCCATCACGACCGGGATGAACACTGATGACTATACCCATCTTCCACATAAGTCGAGGAAGCTTTTCGTCATACACTAAGACAGTCGAATTTTTCGTCGGTTCAACATTTGATTTGGACCGCATCGACTGGTGGGAAGATCTCAGTTCTAACAAATACGAGGAACAAATACCATTTTCTCCATATTCATACCAAAATGGCTCTTTTATGTTTCCACCTACCTTTTAGATCAGACTTGGTGGAGGTTGGCGCTACCGGTGAGTGTGGAGGGAGAGAAACAAGTCTTCTACCTATGAGGAAGTGTCCAGGAGTAAGTGGCTCAGGTTCCTCGAACTCACTGTAGACAAATGTCAAAGGTCTGGAGTTTATAATAGCCTCAACTTCCATGACTATAGTCTCTAGTTCTGGAAACGTCAAAGATGATCTTCCTAGTATTCTTCTTAGGCAATTTTTTGTGGATCTTATAAGTCTTTTCCAAAATTCCCCCACCATGCTGCTCTCTCTACGATAAAATTCCACTCGACGTTTTTATTTGCAAAGCAGTTCTGGATTTCTTCTTCCTTCAAAAGTTTCCACAGCAAATTTATTTCGGTTTTAGCTCTTTTGAATGTACTCACGTTGTCCGAGTATACTTTTCTGCATAATCCTCTTAGGGTTACGAATTTTCTAAACGCGAGTAAGAATGTTTTGGTTGCCAGATCTTCGGTGAGCTCAAGATGAACAGCTCTGGTGACAGCACACGTAAAAAGCAGAACTCAAGCTTTTTTTGTTCCGTCTGTACTCTTTACGTAAAGGGGACCAGCATAATCGATACCCGTTACTTCAAATGGATGAGTCTGCTTAATACGATCTGGGGGAAGAGGAGCTTCGTCTTGGGTAAAGGGCTTAACTCAAAATTTTTTGCAAAGATTGCAGTTGAACACGATGCTCTTGATTAGCTGTCGTCCTTTTAGGATCCAAAAATTTTCCCTAACGTCTGTTAAGGTGGCCGCAACTCCTGCATGCCCTAACCGCAAATGGCTGCGGCGAATCACGAGATTGGTAAAGTGACTTCTGTCGGGAAACATCATCGGGTACACTTCGTTATGAGTAATGTCAGCATACTGAAGTCTGCTTCGAAGGCGAATGATATTATTTTCATCTAACCCAACGGAAAAAAATTTCAATTTGGAATTTGGAGATATTTCACGCCCGCACTTTAGTGCTTCCAGTTCTTCCCTGAAGTGTTCTTCTTGAGTTTTTCTTATCCAGTATTCTTCTGCTGACTGTAACTCTTCGCTACTAATAGTTCCAGATCTTCTGTTTTCTTTATTCTTAAGGTTAAAGGTAAATCTTTTTACCCAGGCAGTGATGCGTAAGAGTTTCGTTAAGTGCCTAAATTTTTCAATGTCAACGATTTTTTCGGTCTCGACATTTATAGTGAAAACGGTTGACTCATTCACTTCTTCACAATTTTCAATGTCCACAATTTCTTGGCTTTCTTTTGGCCAATAATCCCCACTTTCTCTCAACCACTTTGGTCTTTTCCACCACAATTCTTTATCAAGTAGATTTCGTAAAGATAACCTCGAGTCAGCACATCAGCTGGACTTTAAAATGAAGCATCAGTTCTTAAACGAATCTCATCCACACGATTTTGGACAAACGTTTTCAGTTTCTTAGAATTTCCACGAATCCAATGAAGCACAATCATCGAATCTGTACAGAATCTAATTGATGTATTTGTTATATTTTAAAGGCTGTTTCTTACGTACTCATATAGTCGACTTCCAAGTCTTGGAAGAGTTAATTTTTGAAGTGGTGCAACTCTGGATTTGGAGCAAATTAATGATTTACGAAACTGTCCGTTATAATCTGTATACCGAATATACAGGACTGCACCGTACGCTCGCTTGCTCGAGTAGACGAAACAATGAAATTCAAAATTTTCATTTTCGTTATCGTCTTTGAGGTAAAATCTGGGTATTTCTAATTCCTTTAAATCTTCTAATTCATCACACCATTTGTTCCATTCTTTCGTTATATCAATTGGTAGAGGATCATCCCATTTAAATATTTGATCCCAAATATCCTGAAGAAGAATTTTTGGTCTCAGCGTAAAGTGAGTAATAAAGCCAATGGGCTCATTTAATTTTGAGGCAATTTTTAAAAGTAATCGTTTAGTTAACGGATTAAATTTGCTATTAAATTTAAGAAATTCAGTAGCTAATTTTAACGTATCATCATCTGAATTCCAGAGGTAACCTAAAACTTTCGAAGTTTCCCTTAAAGATTCCTTAAAGTTTTTAGTCTGATTCAGCTTTATTTGAAGACAATCCAAATTGGTTTTCCATTTACGAATATTAAATCCACTTTCGTGTAAAATTTCTTTTATTTGTCGGTAAATTTCAAAACACTGATTTTCATTTTCTAATCCAGAAATCAAATCGTCAACGTATAATTGGGAATTTAAAATACGATATGCTAACGGATATTTATGTTCGTACTTTCTTATGTGATGTTTGAGAGTTGCAGCAACAAAAAAGGACTTGGAGTAGCTCCAAATAAAACACGAGTCATTCTAAAAATGGTAGTTTTCAAACTCGCATTCCTTTCATACTCAATCTCGAGCCATAAAAACTTAACCGCATCTCTATCATTTTCATCTAACAATATCTGCAAGAACGCTTGCTCTATACCAGCAGTTAACGCGATTGGTTTGTTTCTAAAATCTATAAGTAATTTTAGTGAGTCAGGATTCAAATTCGGTCCGGAATACAAACAATCATTTAATGATAATTTATTTTGCGAGTGTGATGAGGCGTCAAAATCTACTCTTAGCTTCCTGGAATTTTATCATCACGAATAACGGCCTGATGAGGCATATAATATTCTCTATCGATATTCCTTTTCTCCTTTTCTTTAAATTCTACAGGTTCGATTATACCCTCGCAAATCTGTTCCGATAATACATCCCTTTACCGCTGGTAAAATTCCTTATCTCTATCAAATCTTTTAACTAGTTTTCCTAAGCGGCATTTTGCGATTTCATAATTATTTTCTAATTTACCCGCATCCTCATTCCACGGTAGTTTAACCTTGTATCTGTTGTTCTGAAATTTTATATTTTTCTCAAAATCCTTTAAGACAACTTCTCCGTCATTATTGGATAAATCCCTTTTTTCGTTTTCAATGCCTATTACATCCAACTTCCAAAAATTTTGTAAAATCAGATCGAAATTTTCTTCTCGCGAAGAATCTACAACTACCTTCATTGTTTTCGCGCTCCTCTCAGTATCAATTTTATTTTCTAAATCACAAGAACCGCTCAAAACCCATCCGAAAAGACTATCCATTGCAACAACAGAAGAATTCGGTATCCTCCTGCATATTTCACCGGAGACGATACTCCAGTAATGTTCGGCGCCTATCAGAAGTCTGACTGGGGGGGAATCAAGGAGTTGGGAATGCTCATTTTCACTTCGCACCAGCTGATCCGATGATTCATCTGCCAGTGAAAATTTGTTTATGCCACAATGTTCTTTTATTTCTCGCTCTGGCCGATAAATTATTGCACTACTTATCTTGTCGGTAGCTAAAGATTCTATCTTTTTTGAGGGATCACGAACGTTTCTCAAATTTACTAGAACGCGATTTATAATTTCCTTCTGGGGTTCTTTGGAACCAAAGGGATATATTTTTATAGTTTCTTTTCCTATTATTTTTAATTTTAATTCATTAACAAGTTCCGATTCAATAAATGATCCTTGACTCCCCAAATCTAATAATAACCTCATTTCGGCTGGTTTAAGCTTATTTTCTACAAATACTATTGCAGTTTGAAGTAAAATATCTGTGTTCGGATTTCGATCTCCGGTAACGGAGGTCACAATCGTTTCACTCTGGGGAATTTCTGCTTTTGGTACCAAACGTTTTTCGCAAATATTTTGATTATGTTTTTTGTGACAGAAATTACATGCGGGTTTCTTAAAACATCGATTTGCAACGTGAAATTTTTGTAAACAATTAAAGCACCTTACTTGACGTAATAGACTTTGTTTTTTATCAGAAATACTTAATTTACATTCATTACTTTCATGACGATCATCGCTACAGAATATACATTTATTTTCATTACTAACTACATTAAAGGCAGCAGCAGTCGGATTCTTAGCGTATTTTAGTTTTGAAAAATTATTTTGTCCCAATCTAGTTAAATCCCTTTCATTTCTATTTTTAGAATTGTCCTGAAAGTAATCAGACTCTTTTCTGAAACGAAAATGTACGTTCTCTAATTTCAGATTATCGGTTTTCAAATATTCTAACAATTGCGTTACATTCCATGATTCTGTTTCGTTTTTATATTCGCTGTTGTAGCTCAAAATTAAGCTATCAGGAATTAATTTAGTTATGATAGGAAAAAGTAAATTACCGTAACTGTCTAGCTCAATACCAAGCGATTCTAAACTACGTATTTGAATTTCACATGTATCGTACAATTCGCGCAGGTCTTTTATATTTGATGCATTACGAATAGGTGACAAATTTAATAAATTATTTATGTGAGACCTAATCAAAATTTCCTTTTTGCCATATCGGTCTTCAAGAATTTTAACAGTAATATCATAATTTTTGTCCGACAACGATAATCCCTGTATCGCGATTTGAGCTTTTGATTTCAGCAAACTTTTTAAGTATGTAAATTTATCTATTTTATTAAGATTTTGACTATCGTGTATCGCGTTTTTAAAATGAGACCAAAATTCTTGAAAATTCTCGGGATTACCGTCAAACTTTTCGATGTTAATTTTGGGTAACTTAACCTTAATTGAAACGTTTGAATTCTGAGATGTGTCGCTAATAATTGTATTTGAGATATCGGAGCTAGAATTTTTTGTTTCTTCTTTCGAGCATTTTTTTTTACTTTTTCAATTTTAATTTTATACATGATAATTTTATCTCTATATTCTTGAGCTGCTTCAACTTCAGCTGGGATTTGTTTACAGTCTTCGATTTCATCTATGATTAACTTATCGAGCTCAATTATTTGTTTTTCTTTTTCTGACAACTGAGCAAGAGCAATTTCTAAATATTCCTCATCTAATTTTGCTAAGGCTTCGTCGATTTTAGGAGTCAATTTCGTGAAGCTTGTTCTCAAGCCACCTCTTTGTGTTTTCAATTTATTCGTCGCTTCTGACGCCATTTTTTTTTCACTTAACAATTACAAACAATCAGCAGGAAAAATCGAGGGTTAACGTCACAATGAAACAATGTTATACTGTATTTCTTTCAAATTTTAATTCTGATATAGTTCAAGGAATACAGTTCATAAATAGGATCTAGCCTACCTGCCCTGGTAGCTTTTCCGTCGATTTCTTGTTTCTCACTGTGTTTACCTGTTTCAGTGAATCCAAGCTAAGTGACGAACACAATTTATTTCTGGGTTAAAACACATCTTACACAACATTAACAAAAGACATTTAGATTCTGTTATCAGAGGGGGAAAACCCCTTTTTCTTGACTGTTTACATCGAAGCCTTCACTGCATCTGAAAATCAAAAAGGGTTAGAGTTCAAAAGCGCCCTCTTCTGGCGCAGGGGAAAGTCAATCTGTTTCAACTGGTGCGAGAGATTTCCTAGTTTTAAGCAAGAAAATATAATGTATACAAAATTTTCCAAAATCTTAAAAACTTCAAAAATTAAAAGAAAGAAAGAAAAGAAAAATATGAGCTGTATGAAAATAAAACTTGTTATATGTGCTCTGTTACTATTAAAGTTCTTTTTTATTATAGTTTGCATATTTTAGACAACATTTTGAAGAACCAGAGGAGGCCTAAGATATTAAAAATGGCTACACCTCAAGCAAGAGTCCAATGTGTTTCTTAATTTATGAAACACAAAATCAGATGCTCAGATTAACTCAGTTTTAGATAATCAATCAGATACTAAATTTTCTTAATGAAACATGCCTTTCCATGGCACAGTGGTTATGCCACTGAAAATGGTAGATGGCCGAAGTGTGAAGGTCCCGGGTTTGGGTCCCATCCCGCGGCTGCCGATCTAACGGTCGGGAGTTTTGGTAGGTTTTCTCCAGATGAAACGTGAATACGCGTTAGAACCCCTTAGAAAGTCCTCCTACCAAGGCACCCCCCACTGGCAGATCGCTCTAGTGTAGCGTTGCCATAATCACACACAATCTTAATGAAACATATTCAGGTCAGTGGCCTGGACGAGATGGCCCAGTTCCCTGGGCATCTTTTTCGCCTGATGTCACTATCTATAGTGACAACTTTAAGCAATTTCGCTTTACAACCATCACACTTTACCACCTTTGTAAGATAACCGTCTTTATAAGGTGACCAGTTTGGTTCTTCCCAAGGGTAGTCCCATTAGACAGGCTCCACTGTACAAATAAAACTGGGAGCTGTGCTCCAGCCACTGTGTCGATAGCGAGTCAATAAAATTTGCCCCCCTTCTGTTTAAAAATGAAAGCTCTGTCATTTTTGTAAATAAAGAAATTATGTTTAATCCACAAGGTATAAATTCAGTATTCAGTTCAATAAGTATTGGTGTCTTGGTATATATATATACATATATATACACTCATGTCCATAAATTAAGGATAATTCAGAATCACACAGAAATTGATCTCTAAAATAAAAATTTCACCTGTGGAATGATTACACACATCTTGAAGAAGAATATGCAAGTTACAGGAAACCACCAGATGGCGTGGATGGTACGTCACAATGACGAGAGTATAAGAGAGGGGTATATAAGGAATGGTGGCAAAGAAGTAAAATTGTTCACAAGCGCTGTGAAAGCCTTTCAGTGCAAAAACCGCATAGTTATGGCAGAAAGGAGGCATTTGGATGATGTTTTACGTGGCAGAATTATCGGGCGACTGGAATGTGGACGTATCCAGCTGGAAGTATCCGAGGAACTTGGAATCGCCCAGAGTGTCATCTCCAGGCTTTGGCAACGATTCCAAGATGATGGTAATGTGAGTAGACGTTACAGCACAGGTCGCCCCCGAGTTACAACGCCGAATGAGGACCGCTATTTGGCAGTTACTGCCAAAAGAAACAGACGGAGTACAGCATCAGACCTGTCTCGTCAGCTCTCTTCAGCTACCGGTACGACAGTTTCAAGGCAGACCGTCTACAGACGCTTAGGGCACATTGGTCTATATGCTCGTAGGCCTGTCAGATGTGTTCCACTTACCGCAACTCACTGTCGCCTGCGATTAACCTGGAGTAGAGAGCATGCATTGTGGACACCGCAACAGTGGTCTTGAGTGATGTTTTCCGACGAGTCCAGGTTTAGTTTGGAGTCTGATTCTCGCCGGACATTCATCTGGAGAGCGCCAGGTACCCGTTACCACCAAGAGAACACCATTGAAAGACACCGTTACGGTGGTGCAGGATGGCTCGTTTGGGGAGGAATTATTCTTGGTTCCAGAACTGACCTGCATGTTCAGAGTGTAACGATGACAGGCCACATCTATCGGGATGTCATTCTGGAACAACATGTACGCTTGTTTCGGGGTGCCATGGGTGCTGAATTTGTGTTTATGGATGACAACGCCCGTCCTCACCGTGCAAACATTGTAGACGAATGCCTTCAATCGGAGGATATCACCCGTATGTATTGGCCAGCATACTCCAATACTCTTGAATCCAATAGAGCATGTGTGGGATATGCTTGGCCGACGAATTGCAGCCCGTCAACCCCCTCCCACCTGTCTACCGGAACTTCGGAGTGCATTGCTTGATGAGTGGTGTAATATTCCCCAAGATCAGATTGATCATTTGATACTCAGCATGCCTAGGCGTTGTCAGGCCTGTATTGCATCGTCCGGGAGACATACTCCGTATTAACCATCCTACTAACCATGCTATACTGTTTTTTGTAAATAGGTTCTTTTTTGAAATTTGGTCAAGGGAGTACAACTTGCAATTTTTATTAATTATGTCAAACATATAGCATCTTTTTTGCTCTTTACTTTTTGTTCAATAAATAGACTTTACAAATAAGTCAAATTTGTTTTGCTTCTTTCTCTTTCTTTGCCTGAACTTCATTATCCTTAATTTATGGACATGAGTGTACTTGGCTCTCTCTTTAACGACTTTCAAGGAACCGTGAAAATATGAAAAATCGTCCTTAAATAGAGATATTTCATAAACAGAATTTGCAAAAGAATAGCATTTCCCTTTACACTTTGGAAGGTGCCTGGTTCAAAACCAGTTCGCGTCCGCCGACCTAACTGTTCGGATTTTTCCGTGCTTTCCTCCGAAACTTAGAGTAAATAAGGGTTAGGACCCCTTAGAAAGACCCCATGGAGTGCACCCCCCACCCATCGGCTTACATTTCATGTCCAGATAATTGGCCGTAATCCTACAGCACCAACACCAACCCTTTACTCTTGACATTCTTAGGACAGTGAATATTTTTCTTGATATATTAGCGTGTTTAAAGATGTTACTTTTATTATCATTATATTATTTTATTATCCACAAAAACTATTTTAGGTTACCTTAAAAAAAGGTAGTAAAAACAAGCAATACAATAAAATTAGGTTTCAAGAAAATCAAAATCAGTCAAGTGTTTCATTTTTCGCATTCCTGTTATTCTTTCTTTCAGATTTTCTCAAATTTTAAATGCGTTAGCTTCCATTTTATCAATTTTTCTAGCTAACCATCCGAAGCCTGAAAATTTTGCATTTCAAATTTTTCTGCCAGAATAACAGCACTGCAGTAATTGCTTGATTTTATTTTATTTTGATAATACGAACAATTATCTACATGAGGGATCTAAGCCGAGTACGGGGTGCCTTACGTAGGGGTTTTTCTAAGGGGTCTTAATCCGTATTCATGAGAAGTTTCGGAGAAAACTGTGTAAGCCTCCGAACGGCTAGATTGACGGACGCGACCTGAGTTGAACAAGGCACTTTTCTCCTCCCAATTGCGAGCGCTGTGCGCTCAGCCACTCGTCGGGCCTCCAGAAATTGGAGTTATGTGATGTTATGTGGCAAGCCTACACTAGAGGCATCTGCATTCTGGGGCGGTTGCCTCGGTCGGAGGACGTTTTCAGAGTTTCTAACGCGTATTCACGTTAAATCTGGAGAAAACCATCTGGAAAAACTCCAGATAGTTGGATCGACAGCCGCGCGGTAGGCCGAAACGCGGGACCTTCACACTTTAGCCATCTATCATGTCGAGTGTCTTATCCACTCAGCCATGGTGGGGCCCAGAAATTAGAATGTTGGATGCTCTTGCCTCATGCAACCATTTGCATGCAGAAGTGCCTTGGCAAACTCCTCCAATCGGCCACATTGACTTTTCGGCCGTTTGGATTAAATTTTTGTGATGCTTCAAGAATTTTCTCTTTGCTTCTAAAATACCTTTGAGAATACACTCAGGTAGTTTAGAGTGTCTTGCGAATGGCACTTTTGACATTTTCATTGCGAATGGCACTTTTTTCGCACTCTTAAAAAAAATTTCCCCTGTACCTGTAGCGTAAGATGAAAAAAAAAATCGTTGTTAAACAGAAACGACGTCGTCTTCGAATAGAAATTTTTTACGTTGGAGTTGCTGGGGCTTTGAAATATCGTCTTTGGAAAGAGATCGTCGCTAAACAGAGAGTCAACTGTATATACAGTGCTACTTTTTAAAATTTCAGTTCATGTGAAAATTTGCAATTTCTTTTTTAACTTCCCTAATCCATAGTGTATTTCTAGCTCTGGGGGGGGGGCTCTGGGGGCTCGAGCCCCCAGAGCCCCCCTCGTGGATCCGCCACTGAACGGAGCTTAGAATCTAGGCCACTGTGGGACCGTGTTCTGTTACGACCAGTTAATGCAGAAGGAATGCAATTTGACTTAAAAAGAGCAACTGTAATTTTTTTGAAATTGTCCTATTATTGAAATTAAGCATTATTTTAACTCAATATTTTTTCAGAATTTAATCCAGGCAATGTCTAGTACAGTACATGAAGTTATCAAAAGAAATTGTACTCATATTGGACGGTAAAAAGATTTCATTTGTAATTTTTGAAATTTTAATACAGTTATGCATAAAAATTTGAAACATCATATTAGTATTACTTTTCATTCATCTTTTTTAGTTACTGAATTGTGTTTATTTTTATTTCATGTTGTAGCATCTGTTTTAACGTAATTTTTTATGTAAATGCCAACGCAGTTGTTTATTTTTATTTTATGTTATGTTATCTGGTTTAATTTAATTTTTTATACTTTTTGCAGAATAAATGTTCAAATTGTACTTATTTTGAGTTTTTTTACGTGTCCTTAAGAATTTGGCACACCTGAGAAACGAAATCCTCAAGTATCGTTTTCTGCACTGAAAATCATCAGTTTATGGCTGTTTGTTTATGCTGTTTAATTTACATAGTACAATGTAGTTCTTTACACGCAATAACGTGCATTAACATTGCTGGGCATGGTAATTTTTACAACCTGAAGCAAAATTTATTTGTAAATAACCGCTAATGATGTATTTTATTTGTGTCAAATAAACATAATTTTACTCATGTAATACCTGTTGGAGAGTTTTAGATTTGTACTTCTAAATCAGCTTAAAATTTCATTACTCAAAAGCTAAAATTATTAAAATATTTATGAACAAGATTACTATAATCCTCTTGATGTAATTATATGAACATCTATCAAATGTTAAAACCTCATATGTAAATGAATCATTTGCAGATACCAAATTGATTCTGCTGATAGTGGATAAGACACAGAATTTTGGGAGATGACTGGAAGTGTGCAGATCCAGCATTCTGGTGTCTCGCGCCCCTGCCAATCTAACGGTCTTGAGTTTTGATCATTTTCTCCATATGTAACGTGAATACACGTTAGAGCTCCTTAAACATTTTCTGTCCAAGGCATCACCCCCCCTTAAACAGATAGCCCTCGTGTAGCCCCAGACAGCACATAAGTTTAAATGAAGCTTGACATTTCCTTGAATTTGACGTATTAATACAAGCTTGACTTTAGCTTGATTTTAGCTTTCGAAAGTGTGCAGTGATGGCGCCATCTGTGAAAGAGAATGGACATTCATTGTCTGGCGTTTCTCAAATTTGCTGAAAGTTCGTAAAAGTTGTGTTTTATTTTATTACGCACAAAACCTGGACATTAAAACACGCAAGGGGAAGGAAATAATGGGATAAGCCCCTGTGAAGTGTAACGCGAGGGGAGTTTTAGTTTGATTTACATCTAATTAACATTAGTAATTCCATTAACTAATTAATTAGCCCTAAAAATAAATTTTAATATAATTAACACAATTTAGTTAGTTAATATACTTCACTTTATGGGTGGTTCACCATAGAATTAAAAAAAAAGATTCTATATTTCCAAATATGGAAATTCTTCAAAATAAAATACAATTATACTACGAAATTGATTTCAAAATCAGTCGTTTGTCTCGATTTTGGCCAGCAGTATTGCTCAAGAGTGTTGCGATATTGAAAGTTTTAAAAGGTGTGCTACTCTTAAGTTTATATTATGTTTATTTCCCTATTAGTAGAGTCTCTAAATCACACATAACATTATTTTAATTTTGATGCATCCTATGGAAAAAAAACGAATAACACATCGCCCACTTATCAATCTGGCCAGAAAATGGCGTGATAAGTCACTTCAAACTTTAGTCATAGCTGCGCGAGGCTTAGTGGCGGAACGTATAGCACGCTCGTCTCCCAACCCAAAGGTCCCGGGTTCTATTCTAGCCGCGAACACTTGATGGAAACAGATTAAATTAAATTGAAATTTCAGCGTAGAGGGGAAAATACGTGGCAAAGTAAAATATGTGGTGCGAGTTCGCCGACCGGCGCCCCGTGTATTTAGGAATTTTTTTTTAGGAAAATTTTTTAATCTTGAAATTAAGCTTGCTATGTCAAGATTGATTCAAGCTTGAAATGTAAAGCTTAATACAAGCTGGGCAAGTGTAAATTAGAACACTTGATTCAAGCTTGCATTAAGCTTACACGCTTGAAATTTTCAAGCTGAATTCAAGTTTATTGACTTGATAAATCAAGCTTGCTGCAAGTTTGATCCAAGTTTGCTGTGCTGTCTGGGGCTTTGCCTTAAACCACATATGGGCAACCTCCGGCTCGCTGACCGGATGTGGTCCACCACGACTTTTGATCCGGCCAGTGGAACATATCAAAACCCCATATAAAATCCATATAAACCATTCAAAATCCCGCATAAATCCCAATTATATCCCGTATCCCGTATAAATCCCACTTCGCTAACACCCTAAAGTTTGGTTATCGTCCCCTTTTCAAAGGTTGCCCATACCATCCTTAAACAAACGTAAAGTGAGAGCTCTGTGTGTTTTAGTGCTTGTAACGGTCTACAATAATTATTGTTAACATTGTGATGTCCCTGCCTGCTTTTCAATCTAATTGTTTAGTGATATGTCTTTTAATATCCATATCTTTATATACACCTATTTATGTATACTCACTAAGGTTATAAAAAAAGATAATTAAAATTTACTTTTAAATGCTTTTATTTTTACAAAAACTGAAAAATATTTACAAGCAGTTTTTTAGGACACTTTAATAGGAGAAAAATTGAGAATTGCATTTAAGATAAAAAAAGAAAAATAATGCATTTTGTAATTTTTTTTTTTCACTTCATCTTCATTATCATACAGATTAAAAAGATCTGCCTTTAAAAAAGTTTCTCTTGTATCAAATATTTGTTTTGTGTTACGTTACTCTTCATGATATCTTCATTTTAATGCAAGTATGAACATTTTCGAAATAAAAATACCTACACGCTCAAATCTACTGAGTAAAATAATAATCAAACGGAGTATATTTTCACCCAATTTTTGACTTCAAACAGCCATTCTCCCGATTGAGTAAAATTTGCTCCATTAATCGACAAAAATCAATGAAGCGAAAAGTTCTCAATTTTTGAGCATTATACAACAGCTCCATTTAGGCTAAATAATAATCAAAAAAGAGGAGTCTATTATATCATTCAATTTTAAGCATGTATAAAAGTAAAGACCAGTAATACGTCACTAGTCGTTTTAATATAAGGGAATTACACTTCTTATTTACTTAATTACTCTACATAAATGATACTTTTGAAAATATTGACAGAACTAGGTTACAAATTATTTTTTAAATGTGAAATATTTCACTATTGTTTCTCTTGAAAATATAAATAATTCCATCGGTTTTGTGAAAAGTTTTTCATACATTTTTAACCTGAAGAACAACGACTTCATTGAAAAGACTTTCTTCTGAAAGAAAAATGTTTCACAGGAGAAAAAGACAAACTGGTATAAGGGCAGCTTTAAGGGTATAGCCATGATGCTGAAGAGAGAGATCATTTGATTCAGTTAAAATTTTAGGCAAATTTATTTTAGGACCAGAAAGTGAAACAAAACTTCTAAAAGGAACAAATACACGCTTAAATCTATTGAGTAAAATAATAATCAAACGGAGTATATTTTTACTCAATTTTTGACTTCAAACAGCCATTCTCCCGATTGAGTAACATTTGCTCCATTAATCCACAAAAATCAATAGAGCGAAAAATTCTCAATTTTTGAGCATCATACAACAGCTCCATTTAGGCTAAATAATAATCAAAAAAGAGGAGTGTCTGTCAGTGTACTCAATAAGATTATTATTATAAGCTTGAAAAAGGGTGTTTTATGAAAATTTGCTGTTTTTGATTAATATATTGAATTATTCGTTTTCTTCATTTTTTATTACCAGAGCTGTAATCTATGATTGTAAGCCCAAGAAAATAAATTTTAAATCAAGGCAAATACATTACATATATCTTTATAAAAAAGTATTTTTTTAATAAATAGAATATAATTTCACTATAGTCTCCAGTTATAAAACTAATTCAGAGTACAGTCAGAATACAGAAATGCAATCATGGTTAAACCAGCTGTGAGATTTAATTAAAGCAGCAACTAAATTTATTTACATGAAAAAGGTAAAACAGTACTTACTCACTTCACTGAAGATATCATAACTTCATTTGTACAACAGAGACGAGATTTTTATAATCCAATCGTAAGAAACTAGGTCCATTAAAACAAAATTTTTACTGAAAGCATCCTCTCCACATTTAGGTTGAATTTATTTCACAACTCTGAAAATGAAAAAGTTGCATTTGGTATTCTGATATAACATAAAATTATCACCAGCGAATACATCGAGAAGTAATCACCCACAGCAAAAGAACTTAGCATTAAGTACAGTACATCCGGTATCCTCTTTAGAAACTCTTTAAATTCATATTTTTAATAACGACATGCTTGTTCTTCGATGTCCGCCGCAAGCCACGATTCCCACGTTGTGACTATACCGTTTTCCGTTGAAGAGCGTTGGTCACGTGATAGTAACAGGGTATCTTTCCGTGGGGGAGAGACAGAATTCTCAAATAGACAAGATTTTAGTGAAAATGGAGTTAAATAGAATCTAGCGAATTGGGAGCATTGAGGCGAATGGAGGAGATTACAAATTATTGTCTTTAAGGAGTAATTTTCGGAAATTTTTAACGTAAAAGGATTTAAATCAGCCGATAAGAAATTTTATCAATAAAGGAGTGTTAGTTTTAATCAATAGATTTAAGCGTGTAGCAGAAAGCCTCATTACTCATGAAAACTGGAAAAAATGTACGGCAATGAAATATATTTTTTTTTTAATTTCCAATGGCCAAGGTTACAAAAGACCACTACACCACAAACATAGGAATAACAAATACAAACAAGAAGTAGAATACAAGAAATAAAAAGAAACGTGGCGAGAAAAGTCTATGAACACAATAAGTCCCTTGCGCGCCAGTAATGGTCGTATAAAGAGGTGTCCCCTAGTGCCGGGCAACGACGAAGGTGGTCCACATCCACCTCCTCCCGAAGGTCACAGAGTGTGCAGGAAGGAGCTGATACAACATGAATTCGATGAAGGTGCTTGAGGAGGTAGTCATGACCAGTGGCCAGACGAAACTTAGCAACTGCTTTACGTCTTGGCCACATAGGAAGATCTTGGAGATTATTCCACCAGATCTTTCCAGAATTTCTCTCTGCGTATTGATTTAGAATGAAATCCGTTATCTTTTCTTGATTATCCTCTTGGCATTGGTAAAAGGGACAGCTTTCCTTGATGTCTGTAGAATAGAAGCTCCCTGATTTGCAAGGTGTACAAGGCAATGAAATAATAATAAGAAAAAATACAAGAATTATTAAAAGTTAAATTATCCCCATACTGAATAGTCACAAATCTCACAGTAAATTTTTAACCAAAAGTCAAAGATATTGAAGTAGATTTAGTCCGTCTAGATGATGTGAACTCTAAATTAAGTAAAATTGTGCATATTTGAAATTGTTAAAGCCAAATAAACATGAAAAAATCTGTATGATAAAGATTCATCTCTGAAAATATGAAAAATCGATGGATTTCAGCATTCGATTTCATGTTAGAGTAACAAAATATACACAGTCCAGTCATATTAATGCGACTACCACCTACTTTTGACGCCAACGTGAAATAACCAATCACAGAAGGCAGGGGCAGCACATTGCAGTGAAGCGTATATAAAGGGTGTCTGAGGGAATCGGGAAAAACAGTGCATTCGTCGGAGCGATTTATCTGACGCCCAAAAGGGCATGATCATTAGCTTTCGGATCACGGGTGGAATGATTTCTAAAACCGCTAATTTTGAAAACTGCTCGCGCGCCACCGTGGTAAAAGTATACCGCGCATGGCAAAATGGCACTATAGAAAATCAGCGAAGTGACAAAAGTGGTGCACCACGGGCCATAGATGACAGAAGTGTACGACGGGTAAGGAGATGCGTTCGTGTGAATAGACGTGCAACGATTGAGCAACTGACCATCGAGGTGAGCCAAGGGGCTACCAACAGTGTCTCCTCAACGAATGTTCGGCGAACGTTGCTGCTTATGTGCCTCCTCAGCAGACGGCTGGTTAATGCACCTATGCTGATTGCTGTTCATCAGTGACGAAGACTAGAATTTACATACCAATACCTCAACTGGACATCCACTGAGTGGCGACAGGGGACTTTTTCCGATGAATCACGTTTTATGCTCCATAGGACAGATGTTCTTTGGCTTATACGTCGTGAAACGTCTGAAAGCAAATACCCTGCAACAATTGCCGGAAGTGTCCAAGCTGGAGGAGGGGGCATTATGGTCTAGGGAATGTTTTCTTGTCATTCTGGGTGCACTCTTCAGTGTGGAAGGCATAACGGATCAACACAAGTATGCATCTATCCTTGCGGACCATGTTCACTCCTACATCTCAATTTTTTTCCCCTCGGGATGATGGAATCTACCAGTAGGACAATGTGAGGTCTCATAAAGCTCACAGTGTGCATGAATAGTCTGAAGAGCACCAGTATGAGTTTAGCGTTTTCCCCTGGCCATCAAATTTCTCGGACTTAATCCCAATTAAAAATCTGTGAGGCCACCTCAATCAGGTTGTTCGCGCCATGGATCCTCAACCGCGCAACCTAGCGCAGCTGGCCACGGCACTGAAGCGGGTATGTCTCAACATACCGGTGAATATCATAAATTTGGTTTGATCTACAGGTAGCATGCAAGATAAACAAACGAATGATTGCTTACCTGTGATCATCACTTGCTAGCGCAGTCAGTCGGACAGGAACACATGTCTTACTCACTTAAACATTTATTATGTGTCTTGATTATACGAAGTTACTAAAGATGAAAAAGTAAACATTATAAAATTGGTAACAAATATATTAGATAACGCGCAATATAAAAATATACGTCATTGCTTATTGAGGGTTCTTGCGAGTGTAGGAGTGTTGTTGAAAAAGCAAAACAAACTCCCAGCGCCACCTTCCGGTGATAAGACCAAAAGCACACCAGAGAGAGCTAGATAATTATGAAAAGGAGTCTAACAGTGAACACCTTGAAGAACCTAATTGACTATCTTTTTGCATATCTCGTACACTCTAAAAAAAATTAAGTGGATTACTAAGAAATATCTTGGAAACAAAGATGCCATAACTTTTTTTAGTATTACTGTTAAATAAAGCCATGTAAATCAATTGACATACATGGCTTTATTTAGTAGTTATACAAGGGGTGATCAAATGAAAAGGTACGAAACGTCGTAAAAACTTAACCGTTTACATATTTGCCTATGCCGCCATGAGAGAACGTAGCGAGACATCTAGAGCGAGATTCAAGTGAAACACAATTCGAGCGTTTTCCGCTTCGAACAGGGGAAACTTCGAAATATATCAATGTTTCTTATTCAACTGAAACAAAACAATCGTGTTTTGATCACGTGACAGCGCGATATGTTTGTTCATTGGAAGCATTCTGGGGACTGAACTGGGAACTGGGGACTGAAAAACGCTCGATTCGAACTCGATCGCATGCGAGGGGCCTGCAGTAGAGGGCAGAAACTCTCATAAAAAGAACCCTCCTATGTCTAATTGACGCGGCAGTGCGTGTGAGGACAGGATGGCGTTCACATCAAGGACGTACCCAGAAAAAAATTTCGGAGGGGGTCCAAAAGGCAGAATTTTTCACAAAAAGACTTCATCATTCTTATTTTGTTAACAAAAACTGAAATTTCGGGGGGGTTCCGGACCCCCTGGACCACCCTCCTGGGTACGTCCTTGGTTCACATTGCAAAATTCGACGATTTAGGGGCAGCGAGGCGTTATCCGATTTCTGACAACGGAAGGTGTTAAACCAGCCACTATTCATCGCAGGATGATAACCGTATACTGGGAAGACTGTGTGTCCTACAAGTCAATGAGAAAATGGAATGTCCGTTTTCGCCAAGGAACTGGCCACGTTCAAGTGAGAAAGGCTTCATCATCCGCCCTACAGCCCGGACATGTCGCCCTGCGATTTCCATGTGTTTGGTCCACTGAAGAAACACCTGAAAGGGAAGCGCTTCAACTCGGACGACGTACACAAGGACGCTGTGACGGACTGGGTCTCGTCACAGCCACAGGAATTCTGGGAACAAGGAATCCTGCGACTTGTTCATCAGTGGGATCGTAGTGCTCAGGCCTATGGTGTATATTTTGAATAAAATCTACATTTTTACCCACCTCGTATTTTTACGTATCGTACATTTTCATTTGATCACCCCTTGTACTAAGAACGTTATGGCATCATACTAAAAAAAGTGATGGAATCCTTGTTTCCTAGAGATTTCTTAGTAACCAACTGATAGAAATTTTTTTTAAAAGTAAAACTTCTTTAGGCGCAGCTAGGGAGAAATTCAAATTTTTTTTCTGACGGAAGTAACGCTCAGTAAAGGAAGTGACGTATATGTCATATACTCCACGCTTCTTCCCCCCCCCCCCTGCTACCTTCATTTGCGGAACAGCTCTCGGGCGTTCGTTCCTGCGAACGTCGACTGTGCTCCCGTCGACGGTGCTCACTTAGGTGTATGCCGTCAAAAAATTTTTGAAGTAAAACTTCTTTAGGCGCAACTAGGGAGTAACTCAGATTTTTTTCTGACGGAAGTAACGCTCAGTAAAGGAAGTGACGTATCTTTTTTCCCCCTTACTACCTTCATTTGCGGTACAGCTCTCGGGCGTTCGTTCTTGTAAACGTCGACTGTGCTCCCTGCGCGTCGACATTACTCCCTACCTGTTTTGAAGCAAGATCTTGTTTGATGACTCTGTTCAGTGGATAAGTGGACCGGCTCTTGTCAGAGCCACTGTGGGAAGCCTTTCTCTGAACAGGCGGCGATCCTGGGGCTCTACTACCATAGTATCGGAAAGCTTTCGCTAGCGAATATATCGATCCTTCTCTTCTCATGACGTCACTATCCGAGAAATATCCGATATGCCCTACTACGATCCTATCGTGATTGTTTCACTGTCGTATTGACTATCTGAAATAATGCTGTTTTTTCCCGACACGTTGGATGAAGGCAAAAACTCGCATTCCGGTATCAGGGAGTACGAGATGGATGGGTTTTTATTGTGTGGATCATGGAGTGTCAAGTACTTCCACAAAAGGACCCCTCTCCCTAGCATGTTGGGTCTGTCAAAAACGGGCTTCCACTCGTGATGGATGTCTCCGGAGTTTTCGAAAATTCTGAAGACAATGCCTTCGTTTAAGAAAAAGGGGAGAAAACCTAGTGTTTTGATTGGTTGATCGCTCTGAGTGTCGGATAGACCTCTAGCAAGCACATAAATACTCGCTTGTTTTATTCGACACTCATCGTGGTAGCACCAAAAGGAGAGTCGCGGCTATTTATCCAAAGTATCTGACTATCCGAGAGCGAGAAATATCCGTCACCGATATTCTACGACACCATGGTGGTAGAGTCCCTGCTGACTGTCTCTCACTGTTGTTACAGGCAGCGACCCAACCCGTCACCTCCCATAAACAAGGCCTACACACCGAATACAGAAAGTGGCACAATGGTGCATTTCGTAGTCCAAGCTCTGTTGCTTTACTCACATGTTTTCAATGTCATTATTACAATGTTTAATGGAATTATGAGTTAAAACTTGACATGATTGACTGCCATGATACATAAATATTGCTTTTCTGTACTTAAATAGTATGTAATCTTGCTTTTAATATTGCTCATGTGTTTTTGAGTTATTTATAATAATTAGCCAAATGTAAATTTTTAAACAGAATACTACTTCGAACAAAAGCAGCAGAGAAAAACAAAGGTTTAAGAGCACTGCCATAGAAAAACGCAATAATAGACCCTACGTGCATTCAATACCAACCGACAGAAGAAAACACCAGTTTAGGAACACAGTTAAAGAAAAATACCACAACATAGACATTCTCTCAATTCAAACCCTACGGGAAAACGTTTTAAGAAAACGGTGAAAGAATAATAGTTCAACACGGAAACTTCCTGGATGCTAACCCGATATCCAGAGGGAACAACGGTTTAAGAACACGGGTATGGAACACCACGAAGAAACGGACCCTGGCTACAATCAATCCCAAAGAATAGACAGAACCTGCAGTTTGAAAACACGGATACAGAATAATAATTCAAAACCTACTAGCAGACGAAATCACACTGTGATAGAACACTGTGAAGGCTTAAGAACACTGTGATAGAAAAAGACAAAAAACAAATTTGCACTACCTGCATTCGAACCCAACAAACAGAGGAAATCACCAGTTAAAGAACACAGTTAAAGTATAATACTAGACTATGAACATTCTCCAAACCCAAACTCCAGACGGAACAATGGTATAAGAAAACAGTTAAAGAATAATACTACAACATGGACACTTCCTGGATTCTAAGTAATTATCATGAATTACCGATGATTCTTACTGGAGATTTTAATGTTAATTTTCGCTCTCAAGAATCTCAGCCGTTAGTTGATTTTTTAAAAGAAAATTTTTATCTAACTATGAATACTTCTCGACTTCAATCAGCAACGCGTTTCGGTACAACGATAGATGCTGTATTTTCAAGAAAATTAGCAAATTTAGAGAGTAAAATTTATGTTTCACATTATAGTTACCACAAACCAATAATTTTATACATAAAAAATTATGACCTTCAAGTACCCATTTCCAATGAATAATATGAATATAATCTTTGTAGAGTACATGAATAATAAATATAATTAAATTATAATATGATATTTATTTTAAGTTAAAGTTTAATCATTCCAGTGATATGTGTCGTAAACGTCAAAGATGTTTTACTTCAATCGCGCATAAAGATTATACGTACATACTTTTTTTTTTTTTAGAGTGTAGCGTTCCGCTCTGCGAATAGATCAAGATCCCAGGGCGTCAGACGTTACTTATATTCTCACAAAAAAATGTATGGGATAAAGTAGTGTTAATAAATACTTTGAGGGTGTGCATACCTGCTAGCCTAAGCTGACGGCCAATTTACAGGCACCAAATACTAAGGGTAGATAAAAACAGTACTCACATTTCTTAAAGTCTCAGTGTTGATTTTTACGTATGTTTTAGAAAATATTGTTAAAAATTAATAATCAATACTGCCAGACTCTTTTCCATTGGCGGCAACTTTTTCCAGACGCTTTAAAGCTCCCCCCAAAATAATGTAACTTTAGTTATAATCTCAGACTTGATTTTTATATTTGATACTCGGTGAACGATTTCAATACTTTTTGTTAGCAATGAGACCAATCGGATGGGCCAAACATCCCCCCAGGCGCACCTACCCAGCAAACACACTACTGCGCGCAAACTGACGGGAGGGTACCCGCCGTGCTGGCAAAGTGCCGTATGCCGGGAGCACAGTGGATTGCCGTCAGTTTAAAGTCACTGGAATACCAATGCCTGAAAAATGCATATGCGCCAGTGCATTGCCAGTAATGGTGAAATGCCTGTCGCGCCCATGTGTCTTAAATATGCATGGCATAGTTAACGGTGTGGTACTGTTTAAAATGTAACGGGCCAGCACTTTTTAGAGGTAATGGGCCAGTAAATATTTCGTAGTGTTATCATAAAATTTCTTTCATTTAAATAAATGGGACCTATATCAGATGTCGGCCCGAGGCCGTACGTTGGCTTAATCAAACTGTGATAGGCGTTCATATTATTATTATTATTATTATTATTATTATTATTATTATTATTATTATTGTTATTATTATTATTGGGTGTGGGGGTTGGTGGAGGGGTTCATTTTGGACTTTCTCATATTTTAGTACTAAAACTAAATAATACAAACAAGTTCAATATGGTATAAAAATATTCACTGCACCTACAGTGAACCCCCTACCCCCAGCCGCTGTATTAGGTGCCTATGTACAGAATTATAAATTTTATTCTAAAATCTGTAGACTTTCTATTAATTTTTTTATAGTTTTGTTGAAACGTTCCTGAAAAGAAAATTGAAGACTTTTTCCTATGCAGGGGTGTAGCCAAGGTGGGTGTCCTGAGGGCTTGCCTCCCCTCCCTGAAATTTTGAATTTTTGTTTATTGGATGTCAAGTAAATTTCATGCAATTTCGTGAGAAATTCTAGCGTTTTTATCTTTCGCCCCCCCCACGAAATTTTTTCTCGCTATGTCCCTGTTTCTATGTTCAGCCCTTTTTAAAATCTACCCGAATAGAGGTGCAAAAATATAAGAAGGGAGAGCATTACACAAAGGCCAGTCATGGATTATATTTGCATGGGGGCTCACCTCTCTGTACTTCTTTTTTTTCAGAGAATTTTAGATAAAATTAAAATTTTTAGCAACCTTCATAATTGTTTCTATTCATATTTATTTTATTACATTAGATAAAACAGTGGTGAAACAAAAAGTTTACTTAATTGTATAATAAATCAGGTAATTAATGCTAAAATTTACAATAAAACAAATCAGGGCTCCAGGGACGTGCTAAGTTTGTTCAGACTCATTTATTTAAAAACGCTATTTAGATTCTTCTACAATTAAACTTTGATTCTCACTTTTCTTACGAAACTTATGGCAGGGGCAAAAAAAAAAAAATTAAAAAATTAATAAATAAATAAAGAAAGAAGACAGACATATACATCAGACCTCCTTCCCAGCGTAAAAACTGCTGTCTCAGATTTGGAGATATTAGAATGGGTGCAATATTCCAATTGTTTTCGCAGATCTGGCTATATTTATTGAGATTATTTGTTGGTCGTTTTTAACGAATGTATTCGAACCTCCAAAACAAAGGGAGTTTAAACCACTATCGAATCCATGCTTAACCTATTAGAAAAACTAAAAATTCTAGCATTATACTCAAAATACAGTTAAATACTTGTTTTAAAGAACAAATAAAAATACAGTCAATCTTGAGTAATTCAAAATTATAAGGACACAAGAAAAAAGTCGAAATATCTAAAAGTTTCGATATATATATATTCCCACACACAAAAAAGAGATACATTAAAAAAAATTCTCGGGGGAAATTAAGGAATCGACCATAAATTCGAATTTTTCAAGTTTTATTTAGAGCAGTACGCATAGGGATGGATGCGAGACGAGACAGAAATTTGCACCTTTTTTGCAAGATGAGACAAACATTTTTAACATTACGATACAGGGATCTTGTTAGATGAGAGAAGCATTTTTAACATTATGATATAGGGATTTTACAAGACGAGACAAATCTTTTAGGCTGTTTTGCGAGAGGCCTATTTTTCGTCCAGCGTTCACCCACTAATACGCACGTTTGAGGGGTACAAAGGTTCCACCCTTCTTCGTAGGGGCGTAGTGAATGAGGCAGGTACGTGCGTAGGGTTTTAGGGGGCCCTGGGCAACACATATTTAGCGGCCCGAGATAAAAACAATTAGGGGCCTTTCACTTTACTTATAAATTATTGTGGATCTTGTCATGTCTCCCCCCCCCCCAGCACAAATCGCTACTGCTACTGTAATTAAGTAAATTACATTAACTAATAAAGATTTTAATACAGTAAGTTTCCATAATGTAAAATCTGCATCTAGCTACTTAACATGTTGTAAATTTGAAAAAAGAAAAACTATACAGGAAATTACATATTCTGCACATTTAAAAGCATTAAATGTATCGATATTTAAAACCTTCAACCCCCCCCCCCCCATAAACGAAATATTTGGGTTTTCGTCAAAAAAATAATGTTAATGAAAGTTTGATCACCTGATATCCACGAATTCAACAGTTAGAGGCCCTGGCCGATGGCCAAGTTTACCACCCCCTAAGCACGGCTCTGCAAGGAGGGTGGACTTTTCGTACCACCCGAAACGTACATATTGTTTATTCGATTTTATTAAAGTGCCTTTATAATAATGTATTATTTGCGTTAAGCATTTGACTATTTATCTCCGCGTTTAACCTGTTCGCTCTCATTATTGAAAAGATGCAACGGGGAATACTATCCTTCTTTGTCATGTTGCTTCTCAGTATGGGATTTTAAATACCCCTTCCCCTCCGACTGCGCTAGCTGAGTCGCTGGGCATCAGCAAAGCATTCAAAAACCTATGCTAAATTGAGTTCGCCCCTTCTGTTTGCCTGAATGGAAAACAATGGTAATTCGAAAATATTGTGCCCCTTGTATATGCGTTGAACGGGGACATATGCCCCCTCTAGCCCCCACCCCCTTAAAATTTTTAACTATCCGAATATGATAAGTTTTATAAGCTACGTTCGTGCTAAATGGATAGTATGTAGTTAAATTCAAATTCCTCACAAACATAAAATAAGGAACATTTTGCACTTTCCACAGCATTTGAGAAAAACGAAGATCCCAACTTCACATCAAAAGCAAAACAATTTTAATATAAATATGTGTATGGTTATTACTGGTAATTACAATCTGAATAATTACAAGATTTTATATATATATATATATATATATATATGTATTATGCACACTACAGAAATGTTTATGATACGCCGAGTTATAGTGTGTGTGTATGAGAGGGGCCCACAGAAGGGTTACAGGCGGCTTCAGTGAGATGTTATGAAAAGTTGGCGAGTTTCATTAGAACGGAAGTGGCGATTTTTGAGTTTATAAGTTTGGGCAACCCATTCTATTGAGCGCGCTTCCCATTCCATTACGTTAAACAACGGCCAAATTTTATTTGTTATTTGATGAATTACGCATGAAGTACACTTTTTAGGGTACAAAATTTTTCAGATTCCTCATTGTTGTATATAGCTTTCGAAAAAGTTAAATTGGTATTTTTAAACAGTTTCAGAAGGCTAGTAAAATTTCAACATTTGGAACAGTTATTTATATAAAATAACGCTGTTTCAATGATGAAATCTTTGTTGGCTCATAACTTTCATGTCTGGGATGGCCTTACTGTGATGGCTTTGGAATAATACCTTGGAGAACTATGGATTAAAATAATAGGTAAATCTTAAGTTTTACTGTTTTTAAAGTACATACTCTCACAGCATATTTTAGTGTTTAAAACTATTTTCCTCCTTAAAATTTGAGTGATGTAGTGTACAGCAGGTAGATAAAGGATTTTTCTTTTCAAAATAGGTAACAAAAAATCTTTTGATCTAAATAAAATGTTACCCTAATGTTATGTGTAACCATATAGCAACTTTATTTATTATTACTTCCTGTAAGATTATGATTTATATATTAATGACTATGTCATTTTATATCTCACCCCCGTTACTAAAAATTATCCGAAAAATGTGTCCCCACATAATTTTACATATATTTAAATACTATTAGTTCACAACAGCTTTAATCTATTGCTACAGTATTTCGTAAGCTGTAGAATACGCATCACATGTATTTTTCTATAAATTGGTTACAATCCTAAAAATTTCAACATTGGGTTACCAGGCGAAATACACGAAAGATGAGATATAAAATGACATAGTCAATTAATATCGTTTTAATATGGCAATAATGAAACTAAAAAATTTGGGGGGTTCATGGAGGGTCTCCCACTGAAGAGGCTCGAACAGCCGAGTTTTATATGTATATATATATATATATATATATATATATATATATATATATATATATATATATATATATTATGTATATATATATATATATATATAAACCGTAAAATATTATAACTCATTTATAAAATCTCTTTAATTATGAGATATTGAAATTAAACTGTTTATAAATGATTTTATGTAAGTTTTGACATGTGTTATATCCTCTCTCATAAAAAAAAATATCTTTTGAAAATGAAAATTTGTAAGAAAATTGCAGTTTGTGAAAACTGCACACAATTCACTAATGTTGGGCGAACATAATTTGCAAATGATGTACTAATGGATTTTGCTGTTGTTTTTAATTTTTCATGTATCTAGTTTTTTATCTTAAAATGCTACCCTTAAGCAATGTCTTTTTTTTTTGAATGGGTTGATGAATAAGCCCCCCTACCCCGGATCCTCCACTGGCTCATATTTTAATTATTGCAGCGTTACTGTAAATAGGCACTAATCCGGTACCGTGCCATTATATTGTAGTCACTGTTAAGGTACCAGGCCAGTGCCTTTATTTTTAATTTTCACTGTTAAGATACCTGGCCAGTGCCTTTATTTTTAATAATAGCCGGCACCCGGCCGTTTCATTTTGGGCATTATAAACCTAATGGGCCAGTGCCTTTATTGTGAGTAACGGCCGGCACATGCAGTATGCCAGCAGAGTGCCGTTGCCTTCCCGGGCTTCTGTCAAGGTACTTCTCGGGCGACCACTTTTGGTACGATTCAGTTACTTTTTGCAGTGCCGGGCCAGTGCTGGACGTAAAGGTAGAAAGGCACCGGCAAGGTACTCCGCCAGCAGGTGTGTGTTTGCTGGGTAAAGGGTAACTATGCGTATGGACGCAAGGCCATTCTCTTCACTTCTTGTGTTTTAAAAAATACGATGGCAGAATTATTGAACTGTGTTTCTTGTAAAAATTCTGATGTGAATTTAATATTATTTTTGGAAGAGACCTTGAAAAAGTGTGGAACAATATTAAATCAGCGAAAGGAACATAACCTAAAATTCAAAGATGTTGCTTTGCCGACTGATTTATTTGAAAGTGGTTATCACAGAAAATGTTACGAGTCATTTACAGGTTTATTGAAAAAAGATTACTCTTCAAAAGCTACAAATACAGGAAAATCTACTCCAGAAGAAAATTCGGAAAATATTATGGAAAATTCTTCAGCAGCATGTTCATCATAAATCCACAACTTTAAAGTCCAGCAACTTCTTTTACACCTGAGCCTATTACAATACCTGAGCCAACCATTATACCTGAGTTAGTCGAACAAGTTCCATGAAATTTACTCGAAAATACTGTACTTCTGGAAAATATTGATTCACCTTCTGAAACTAATACTATGGTTGAAAGTGGTGTAAGCACTGATCAAAGCAATATTACTTGAATATTTTGTGACCTAAAGACTAAAAAGCTTCGCTCAAAAAGAGTACTGTTACATTCATGTGATAAAAAAGACTTTATTTCTAAATTAGATCAAGAAAATGAAAATCATGAGTTAATTAATAAAATAGTAAATTATTCGCTTTCAAAAATTTGTTATCACTCTTGCCGATTAGATTTTTTTTATAAGCATCTGCAATCCCAAAGGTGATTGGCATGATCTTCGTCAGCATCATCAAACTGATTTTGAGGAAGTATGTGCTTTGATTGATGAAAATATAATTAAAAAAGGACGGTGTTATTTTTCGACTAATCTTCATAGATATCGCATGGAGTTATTGAATGAAAGTGAAGAGAATTCTGGAAAAATTAAGAGAAATTTTACACCAGACAATTTAGAAGTAAAGATAACAAAAGCATTTGGCAACAGATTAATTTTTTCATAATTCATAATAAAACATTAGTAGCTCCCAAAAGTTTAACAACTATTGATGAACAATCGTTTGAAAATTTGAAAGACAAAGATATTCTACACAAAAAAATTTTACTACTACGAAAATCTGTTTTGCTAGCTGAAAAAAAATTGCCACAACTCATAACAGTAGAAGATTTAAAAGAAGGTGAAAAATCGGTATCACAAGATTTATTAGACCTTTACTTCATTCTGATAGCTGGTAGTAATCAAAAACGTAAGAATAATTTAAAATGTATTCGTCAAGCTAAATTAGTATGCAGTATATGGTGTTGTATCTTAAGATGTAGTATATGGTGTTCATAATGGAAAAGTCAAAACATCAGAACATATTATGCTCGGAATGTCTCTAAACAGTTTAACAAGAAGTCGCAAAATTATTGACTTAATACTGTTGCGAAATATCTTAATTTGCTCCCGTATTGCATGCGCCGCCGTGAAACTAGTTTTGCAGGCATAATAGCGGTCCTCCGATGATGGTAACCCTGTAGCCTTGGCGACAAACTTGGCGATCGTCTTGGCGACTTGGCGACGGATTTGGCGACCTTGGCGACAAATGGTGGCTTCTAGAAAATTCATGTCTCGAGACCATATTTCAATTTGATAAGATTGTTCCAGAAATTTCTCGGCAATTCTGGTGACGTCATCATCTCTATAAAAGCGCTAGGATCTCTCTCCGGGGAGTTCAGTTGGGTGATAGACTTTGAAGCGCACGGTTGATTCTGTGAAATGAATAGCGTCATTGTTGTGCTTATTTGTGATTTTAGTTAGCGTATGCTAAAGTTTCTTGTATTATTTTGAGCTATTGAGCTGCGAGCCGTAAAATAAAGTGTTATTTTTGTTTACTGTGCTGTTTGAACTGCTTTGAAATACACCCACTTGGCGATTTTCGTAACATTGGTGTCAGGAAGTGGGATCAGGATCTGTTTGAATGCCATTAACCAGAGCAGCCATGGAAGATAAATTAGAAAAACTGTTTGCTATGATGTTAGATATGAAAGAAAATATGTCACAGATGTCTTTGGGACAAGAGAGTCTGAAAGAAAATATGTCACAGATGTCTTTGGCCACAAGAGAGTCTGAAAGAAAAGATGTCGTTCGGACAGGAGAGTCTGGAAGAGAAGATCTGTTCGGGACTAGAGAGTCTACAAGAGAAAATGCGTTCAGGACAAGAAGAAATGAAGACTCAAATACAATCTGTTCATGAAAGAGTCGAGGGAGTACGAAGCGAAGTGCAAGGTCAGATCAGCGACGTACAAGGAAAAATCAGTGACGTACAAGAAAAAATCGAGGGAGTACGAAGCGATGTGCAAGGACAAATCAGCGATGTGCAAGAACAAATCGGCGATGTCAAAGGACAAATCAACGATTTTGAAAAGAGACTTTCTGATCTTGAGAGGAAGCCAAGCAATATTTTGGCAAGTGGAGAAATTATTAATTCTAGACCGACTGTAGAGCATTTAACATTTGACGGCCAAACATCTTGGACTGTTTTTAAGACTCAGTTTGACGTCGTGAGCTCTACAAATGGATGGACGGATAGCTTCAAGGCCAGTCAACTTGTGGCCTCTCTGCAAGGATCAGCTGCGGAGATTCTCCTAGGAATACCGAATGACAAGTTGAACGACCTACCGACCGTCGAAAAGGCTCTCGAATCTCGATTTGGTAATAGCCATCTTACCCAGTTTTATAGGACTGAATTGAAAGCAAGGCGACAAAGGCCTGGAGAAAGCCTACAGGTATTAGCCGCCGATGTTGAGCGATTGATGAGCCTAGCTTACGCGGAATGTCCCCTAGATGTTCGAGAAAGTTTAGCAGCCCAGTACTTCGTCGACGCTATCAGGGACGAAGATACACAACATTCCACGAGACTGGTAGACCCGAAAGATTTGAAGGCAGCTCTGGCGTATAGCATGAAATATGAAGCTGCGAGAACCGTTTCGAAAACACTCAGGCATGTAAGGTCTGTGGATATAGAGGGAAACGCCGCCAAGGAAAATGATGATAAACTGGATTCTGTACTGAAGGCACTCCAGGAATTATTGGATAGTCTCGCTGTTGGGAAAAGGGGCTCTCCCCGAAGAAATCCGAACGCGACCTGTTGGAGATGTCACAAAAGGGGACACGTGCAAAGAGAATGCGACGTGACTTCTCCCCAAATAGGAAAACTAGGTCTTAGGCGTCTTGCGGGGCGGAGGCTGCCTTTTCTGAATAAAGCTCCTGAAGAGAAATTGGAAGTTTCCGCACTTAGCGGAGGAGAAACTGGACTTTATGTTGAAGGAACTATTTGTGGTATCCCTTGCTTGATGCTAGTGGATACGGGTGCGAATGTCACTCTTCTAAAATCGGACTTCGCCATGAAACTGAAGGAACAATTGCTCTACACGTCTCCAAACGTCTCTATTAAGACCGCTACCGGTGAAAAGACAGAGATACAAGGAAAACTGGATGTATCCATCGAATGTGGATCCAAGAAATTCCGGCACAGGGTCTACGTGGCTAACATCACTGACCCTTGTATCCTTGGACTGGATTTCCTTCAAAAATTTAACTTTACCGTAGACTTAGAGAAGAACGAGATACGGACAGGAGGGGAGGAAATTCCCTTGTTTTCAGGAAGCGAGCAGTGTTCAAAATCATGTTCTATATTCGCGAAAGAGAAGACGACTATACCAGCGAGATCTGAATTTCTTATCCAAGGGGTTCCTGAAGCCTCTGGACATTTCCGGTATGTCGTAACGAACTTTCCTAGCCAGTTCTCCTTAAAAGGGGTCTTGGTGGCCGCCGCACTCGTGGATTTAAGAGGGGAAGCTATACCTATTCGAGTGTTGAATTTGGACGATAAACCCAAGACTGTAGAAAAAGGGGCCGTTATTGCGACGTGTGAACCAGTGGTGGATATCGTCGCCCGTCCTCAAGGATATTCTAATAGTCATCATTTTCAACTAATGCTGGAGAATCTTGAAGGACTTAGTAAGGAGCAGCGAATAGCAGTGCAAAAATTACTCCAGGAATTCCAAAACTTGTTCTCTACCGGTGACGCTGATGTGGGCCACTGTAATGTGACACAACATAAAATTAATACAGGTGATCATCCACCAATCAAGCAGTATCCAAGGCGTTTGCCTCTTGCAAAGAAAGAGGAAGCTGAACGCCTGATTAAAGAAATGGTGGACGGTGGCATAATAGAGGAATCGTCGGGGCCTTGGGCGTCACCTATCGTTCTTGTTAAAAAGAAGGACGGATCGACACGTTTCTGTGTCGACTATCGGAAACTGAACGATATTACGAGGAAAGACTGCTATCCCCTCCCGCGAATAGATGACACTTTAGATGCTTTGAATGGAAGCCAGTGGTTCTCTACGTTGGACTTAAAGAGCGGGTATTGGCAAGTCGAAATCCGACCTGAAGATAAAGAAAAGACAGCTTTTACCACCGGACAAGGACTCTGGCACTTTAAGGTAATGCCTTTCGGTCTTTGCAATGCCCCCGCTACTTTTGAAAGACTAATGGAAACTGTATTACGTGGACTTTCGTCTGAGGCCTGCTTAGTATATTTAGATGACATTATTATAGTGGGAAAAACGTTTGAAGAACATTTAAATAATATTCGTAAAGTGTTTCTTAGATTACAAAATGCTAACCTTAAACTAAACCCGAAGAAATGCAAATTTTTACGTAAAGAAGTTACTTATCTTGGTCACGTTATTTCTGCAGACGGAGTTAAGACTGATCCACAAAAAGTTAAAGCGGTTGTCGATTGGCCTCGTCCGGAAACGGTACATGAACTGCGAAGTTTTCTCGGACTGTGCACCTATTATCGCCGTTTTGTAAGAAATTTCTCAACAATAGCGAGACCTTTACATAAATTGACTGAAGCCCAAGCAAGTTTTAATTGGACAGAGGAATGCGAGAAATCGTTCATTAGTTTAAAGCAGGCGTTAACGACGTCTCCTATTTTGACATATCCCCGGACTGACAAAGACTTTATCTTGGATACAGATGCCAGTAATGAAGGGATAGGAGCCGTGCTTTCGCAGAGAACAGAAAATGGTGAAAGTGTCATAGCTTACTTCAGCAAGAGCTTGGGTAAGCCGGAGAGGAATTATTGTGTCACTCGTAAGGAATTACTGGCTATTGTTAAATCTATTGAGCATTTCCATCACTACCTCTATGGACGGAAATTTCTTCTCCGGACTGATCATGCTTCCTTGAGATGGCTTTTGAATTTTAAAGAACCTGAGGGTCAGATAGCTCGCTGGATCCAAAGGCTGCAGGAGTATGAGTTCGAAATCGAGCATCGCAAAGGAACTTCGCACGGAAATGCAGACGCTCTCTCCAGACGACCTTGTAAAGGGGACTGTAAACACTGCGTGAACGCCGAGAAAAAGTACGGGACGGAGACGGATACTTCCGTGAAGGTTTTGACTGCAACGACTGTGGATCGGTGGGCTTCGAGTGAAGTACAGAGAGCACAGTTAGAAGATTCCAATATTAGGCCAATTTTGGAGAAGAAACTAAATTCCGCGGATCGACCGTCTTGGCAAGAGATCGCGCCAGAGAGTCCCGCTACAAAGCGATACTGGGCTCTTTGGGATTCTTTACATCTTAAGGACGGTGTTTTATATCGGAAATGGGAGAGCGATGACGGAAGATCAAGCCGATGGCAATTAATTCTCCCACGTAGCAGAATTCCAGAGGTTCTGCGGGAGATTCATGATAGTGCAAGTGGAGGTCATTTTGGAGTGATGAAGACGTTAAATAAAACCAGGGAGCGATTTTATTGGGATCGACTTCGCGCCGATGTTGAAAAATGGTGCAGAGAATGCCACGATTGCGGTGCCCGGAAAGGACCTAAAATAAAAACCAAGGGTCGTTTGCAGCGCTATAACGTTGGCGCGCCTTTCGAAAGAGTGGCTTTAGATATCCTAGGACCCCTGCCTACAACATCGAAAGGCAATCGATATGTCTTAGTCCTGATGGATTACTTTACCAAATGGCCAGAAGCGATTGCCATCCCGAATCAGGAAGCTTCAACGGTAGCTGAAGAACTCGTTAGAAACTGGATCTCTTATTACGGAGTGCCTATGATGTTACATTCGGATCAAGGTACAAATTTTAATTCAGCACTATTTTCGGAACTCTGCGAATATTTGGGAATCACGAAGACTCGAACAACACCGTTACATCCCGAGTCCGATGGCATGGTCGAGAGGCACAATCGAACAATTTTGAATCATCTTTCAATATTTGTTTCGAAGAATCAAACCGACTGGGATACATATTTGCCACTGTTCCTCCTGGCTTACAGAAGTGCGGTTCATGAGACGACCGGATATTCTCCATCAGAGATGTTGTTCGGCCGTCCTCTTCGATTACCCAGTGATATTGTTTTTGGACGACCATGTGATACGCCCTCCTCGCGGAATGACTACATGAGTAATTTAGAAGCACGATTAGAAAGAGTTCATTCGTTTGCCAGAGAGCGAATCAATTTGGCGAGTGACCGAATGAAGATTCGTTACGACGCCAAAGCAACGAATCACCAATTTAAGGAGGGTGATCAAGTTTGGCTGTATAACCCAAAACGAAGGAGAGGTCTGAGTCCTAAGTTGCAACAGAACTGGGAAGGACCTTATACAGTTGTCAAGAAATTGAATGATGTTATCTACAGAGTCCAGAAGTCGCCCAATTCAAAACCGAGAGTCATCCACATTAATCGTTTAGCTCCATACGGTGCTACGGATCATAATGTTGTGTGATTAGACTGCCGGGTCGTCAGTTTTTTTAAAGAGGGGAGCAGTGTTGCGAAATAATAACTTAATTTGCTCCCGTATTGCATGCGCCGCCGTGAAACTAGTTTTGCAGGCATAATAGCGGCCCTCCGATGATGGTAACCCTGTAGCCTTGGCGACAAACTTGGCGATCGTCTTGGCGACTTGGCGACGGATTTGGCGACCTTGGCGACAAATGGTGGCTTCTAGAAAATTCATGTCTCGAGACCATATTTCAATTTGATAAGATTGTTCCAGAAATTTCTCGGCAATTCTGGTGACGTCATCATCTCTATAAAAGCGCTAGGATCTCTCTCCGGGGAGTTCAGTTGAGTGATAGACTTTGAAGCGCACGGTTGATTCTGTGAAATGAATAGCGTTATTGTTGTGCTTATTTATGATTTTGTTAGCGCATGCTAAAGTTTCTTGTATTATTTTGAGCTATTAAGCTGCGAGCCGTAAAATAAAGTGTTATTTTTGTTTACTGTGCTGCTTGAACTGCTTTGAAATACACCCACTTGGCGATTTTCGTAACAATACTTAGATACGGCCATTGCATTAGTTATCCAGGTGTAGAAGACCTGGAAACAGAAACGACATATACTTCAGTACAGAAATCAGGTGTATGCCTTGAAACAATTCTAAAATCACCCCGTCTCTATACTGGAGTCGCTTTTGATAATTTCGATCACTTTGTAGAAACGAAGAGTGGCAAGGATACATTACATAATACTGTTGGGGTTATTTACCAAAATGTTGATTTGCATACTCCAAATGAATCGCAATTGGTAAATTTACACGCTGTTAACAACGAGACAACTTTAAAATCGAATAAGAGGAGACGAAGAATTTTTGAAGTTGTAACTGTGGATGTGCAAGAAGAACCAGTCGCTAAAAAAAAGAAGAATGATTGAATGATTTGGATTTGTCAGCTCATGACAGTGAATATTCGCTACCTATAAATTTACAGTTATATAAAACGATGGATACAATTTGGATGATTAGCCATGAGAGTATGAAATTCGATATGGATATAAAATAAAAATTGAATATAATCTTATTTATTTTAGGTGGACGAAGATGAACTATATTGAGTGTAGACCTGTTTTCGTCAAATGTTTTTTCTAGATCCCGTTCTCCACAACGGGCTACACAGGAGAAAGAATGATGCTCATAGATATCTCTCTCATGCTCAACTTAACGAATAATGACCTTGCGCTCATACGCATAGCGACCCTTTAGGTGTGTCTGGAGGGATGTTTGGACCATCCGATTGGTCTGGCTGCTTACAAAAAATATTGAAATAGTTCACTGTGTATCATATATAAAAATAAAGACTGAGATTATAAGTAAAGTAACATTGTCTTTTTGAGAGCTTTAAAGCGTCTGGAAAAGTTGCCGCCGATGGAAAGTGTCTGGCAGTATTGATTATTAATTTTTAACAATATTTTCTAAAACATACGTAAAAATCAACACTAACGAGACACAACGGACTAGAAGAAATGTGAGTACTGTTTTTACCTACCTTTTGCATCTGGTACCTGTAAATTGGCCATCGGCCCAAGCTAGCAGGTATGCACACGCTCAAAGTATATACTAATACTACTTTATCCCATACATTTTATTTGTGAGAATATAAGTAATGTCTGGGGGCCCTGGGATCTTGGACTAGCAAGATGGTTATTTATTCTGGCTTTTGTCAGGTGGTCACACTGATGTGACTGGACTGTGTATTTCTTAAGACAAAATGTACGCAGAATTTTTGTTCGATTAATGAATCAAAGCTTGTGCCTATTAATGGATCCTTTTATTATTTTGAAATTGTAAAACTTTTAAATATTTATAGATTGCTTTATTTTTTAAACAATAACGTCTTTTTAACACCACAGTTAAAAAGATATCAAACGAAAATTTGCTCCTTTTGAACTTTTTCAAGCCGACCAATGTCAGAGTGCATAAGACGCTGAACACTGGTGAATGGCTGACGTGTGAAGGTAGCGGGATTTGGCATAGCGCGGCACTGCCCATCTAACGAGCGGTTTTTTTCTCCAGGTGTAACGTGAATACGCGTTAGAAGTTAGAACCCCCTTTAAAATTCCTAGGCATTCCTCCGTTTGGCAGACAGCCCTAGTGTGCTTTGCCTTAACAAAATACCAACAACGAACCCTTTCAGTTACATAGGCTCAAAACAACATCTGGCAGGGGGTGCGGATTCCTAAAACACATAGTGTTCTCAGGCGGTCACCTTCTTAAATACTTATCACTAACGTGAGTGTTTCATTTCATTGATCGAAAAAGAACACATATTTTCAATATTTTACGGCCTTTGACTAATATCATTGGTTTATCGTTGTCGCTTGGTATCAAATGACACTCTACAGCTAAAGTACTTGAATTTGTGTTTACTGCTTTGTGCGATGTAGAAAATAGAGCACAAATCACATCAACTGTTATGTATTTTTACAACAAATTTTACAATGAATGGTTAGCCACATTACTTCTGTAGAAGTCACTGTAGAAGATATCACTGTAGAAGGTGTAAAATCATCTTTGCTTAAAAGTATCTCCTCCTTCTTGTTTATATGTGGCAGCATTTAAATACAGTTCGAATATAAATTTTTTAAATGGTTTTTTTTAATTAAACTGCAACGCGTAAAAATTCTCAACAATTCGAAAATTACTGGTATTAAATAATAAACTCAGACAAGGCCTCACAATTCCAAGTTCAATAACTGAAAATTAATAATTGAAAACTACTGAAGTAACACGAGTGCAGCTATCAGAATTAAATATGACTTAATTAAATAAAAAAGTAAACAAAAAACCAGCCAAATAAAACCAGGCACATGCGTTTCGGAAAAAGGAAACCTGAAACTAAATGTTGAATGCTTGTATGGATTTACGTGTACAATACTTGCTAGTACATTTATTCAAACATGTGGAGCAAGGCATGCAATCTTATTTATGTATAAATGAAGATAATTATTTATTTAAAAAGTTCACTTTGAATTTAGAGTTTATTAGTCAAATTTACGGCCGATTACATTTAACGTCAGATTTAAGAACAAATTTTGACGAATCGAGTTAATGCAGTATTTTAATAAAACGTGTGATGATTAATTACATTTAAATGCTGAAAATGTTGGAAGTAAATGAACGATATTTGCTTTTATGGCAACTGTTCAAAACGTTTATTATTTAACTTTCCTGTCAGAAGTTTGAGACTTCGAGAGTTAACAAAGAAAATCTCCAGAAAAATGCTGATTTAACCGTAAAGGAAAAAGCAAGTTCATGGATGTGTTTATCACACGACTTTTTATATTTAGAGCTTACGTTTCAAACGCAAGAAAATGCATCATTATTTTCAGATATGTTTAGTCACTATTTGATACTTTAAATAACTTAGTGTTAAATATTTTATTCATTGAATAACTTGCGCGGTTGAAATAGGTAAAGGAGTTATGATACTTCATGTACAAACACATTTTGTCGATTTTCAGATGTAGTATAAAAAATGCATTGTGCATTTAATTTTAGGTAATAAGATTTTGGTGTACTTTTTAAAGCGGTCTTATGCATATCTTTTATGCAATTTATCATATCCAAAATCGAAAAAGGTCTGATTATTATTTTTTACACATTAATTTTTTATTTAGCTTGTGCAAACCTTATGCTGTAAAATGTTTCATTCTCATTGAGCTGCATCTATGGAAAATTTTCAAGTGAATATCTCATCTGAATCAGATGTACATATATATCGCATATTAAAATCAATATGGTATAATTTACATCAATAGCTTTTCATCGTACTAATAAAAATTGCAGAGCATTGGTGCTGTATGGTAATACCGACTGGCTTTTCTTTTTTGCTATAGGCTTCGAATAGAAGCAAATAGTGTAGATTGCTCGTATGGTGAATTCTGTGATATTTAGATCTTCCAGAACAGAGTTTCAGAGAAGAATGTTTATGGAGCGACTGAGAGAAATTGAAAGTAATCTGGTGTTGGCGTTGACGATTGAAATGAGAGGTGGAAAAGTGTTATTACATTGGGTGCCAAAGAGGGTAGAAAAATTGGGGGGGGGAGAAATGAGAGAAAGAGAGAGGGTAAAAAAATTGGATTCTAAGATCAGGATACAAAGTCATGTCCATGAAAATTACTATTCACGTGATTTTTACATTTATTACCATATATTGGGATAGACATTCTTAGTAATTCGTTTCCGCTTGATTTTATGTTCCTTACTGTTAAATGGCATCAGGAAAGTATACTTTCATGTTTATCAGTCACTTTTACCACAGAATTTATAGACTTTATTGCAGTGTACTAGTTTAAGCATTGGAGAGAGCTACTTGCCTTTGTTGTGATGATGAGTGCAGAACAGATGCAGAAGGGTGTGAGATGAGTTCTCTCATAAAGGCCAGTTCACATTTCGAGCGATAGAAGCTTCCCTATAGGTTCAAGGCTCGGAAGGGACTAACACATATAAGTACAATCTTTGCAGCTTCAATTAAGCGGTCATTTCCCACCACACCAGAAAGTGAATGTCATCAGACAACAGCGTCAACCAACACACGGCAGTCATTTGCAGTTTTCGACATAGTGAAAATCTGCCAACGTCTTCTGCTGCCTATAGATTTAAAATGAAGCCTCACAACGCGCTGACTGACCTCTGTTGCGATTTCAAACTAAATGAGCGGGTAAAAAAATGTGTAAGGTTTTCCCAAATGTAGCTTAAATTGTACTCTAGTCATGGCCGAATGCTTCTACGGTACAACCCTCCAGTATTTTAAAGACATCTGTCACATGATCAGGTCATGTTACATCTTTTAATTTAGCGATTACCATGGAATGATTAAAAAAAAGTAATTTCATTGAGGATCCAAAAGTAAGGAAAAAAATTTTAAAAATTCATATTTCAAAAAAAAGCAGATAAAAAGAATCATCGATGTTTTTAATGAACGAATGGAAAAGAAGCTGAATTTTTTATGGTAAAAGAAATTCTCTCTTTTTTATCGCTGTGGGAATCCTTATTCAAAGTTGAAAGTTGGCAGCTGCAAACTACCCACATTGTCATAAGGCAAGAATTATTGTTTGACACTGTGAATGATGTTGGTTTTCATCTAAAGCTGTGCTACTGAATACCGAATAGCACACTGAGCTCTTGTAAGTTTATTGTAGCTTGACAGCGACTTCGCAGTTCCAAGTCATCTGTTAGTGAAATTCAGAGCTACTCAAGCATTCTTTGCTTGCTTTCGTGTAAGCTGCATCCATTTATCTTTATTCATTTCCTAATTATTCATTTTTAAAGTGTTTCCTGATTTTTGGATCACATGTGCTTATCACTTGGCACGTTAAATGTTTTTAAAATGAAGCAGAGTCTAGCTGAGATTTACAACTTTCTGTACACTTACTCAATTTTCTTAAAAATATTTTTTCCAAGACCTTTTTCATTTTACACTTACAATTCTGACTTAGATTAAAAAATCTTAATTTTAAAAAGTTTTCTGCACTTTAATCACGGTATGGTTTTACCAGAATTAAGAGGATATGTTTATGAATAAAACAGCATTTTTACCTGAAAGCTATTTCTTCCGAGGCAAGTTTTTATGATTTAAAAAAAGGTTATACTTCCTTAAAAGATGCTTTTCCAAGAAAGCGAAAATTATACTGAGGTAGAGGATAATTATGCACGTAATTACAATTAAGACACTTTATCTGATAAATTAGCTTTATTTGAATAAACGACTTACAAAAATTTACGCATGAGCACGAACTAATTTTTCACTTTAGGATGCAAAGCTTCCGGGTAAGTTACAAAGAGGAAAATAATCAGTGTTCACCGTTTGAAGTATTAACATATTAAGCATGTGGAAGTTTCAAGACGATGTAAATTTTTAGCAACGCCTGAAGTTACGAAAGAATATATTTTTAGATATTTTGAATTAAGTATGCCTTATCTTTGTCACATTGCATCATGTGCGTGTTCTAAAGAATGCTCATGACACCAAAAGGGTAGTTATCTTTGAGTGCATGCAAATGAGTATATGTAAATTTTATTGATAGCTTCAATTTAGCATATATTTGGTACTTTAAAAAAGTGACTTAATAAATATAATACGTAGGACATTTTTAAATGAAAAATGCGATACTTTAAAGTATAGTATTTCAGATTTTTGAAGGGCTTAATCCATAGCAAGACGAAAATCGATAACAAATAAAAAGCATCCTTTTTTTCAAAAAACATTTGATCGATACTTTTGCAATGAAACAAAGAGAAATCAGAAAGAAAAGGACAACGTAACAAGTTGAAAATTGTCTCTAATTTTAAACAAAAGTTTGGCTATTTCGGTAATTTTCTTTATGTAATATGAAGGACTTATGTATTTAAAATATATTAGTCAATGCCTAATTACATTTAAAGAGGGTATAAGCACATGTCTGAGCACTGGGATCAGAAAATTTGTAAAACATCCCTTAATCACGAAATAACGATATTTAATCACAAGACGGTGGATCTCAGCTTAACATCAAAGCAGCTCAACGGATGAAATCAAGTGTGTGGAAAAGAAACGAAGACAGACAAAAAAGTGTGAAGGAAAGCTATTAGAGGTTCGAGAAACAGCTATGCGACGTTGAGACCCTTATAAGCTTAAGTCTTTTTATGAGCAGTTGGTGCCTCTAACCAGAAAGTATATTTACATACAGCAAATTTAAATTTCAGACAACTATGTGAAACAGGACAACAGAATTAAGAGGAGATAAATCATTCAAACCGATAACAACCTTAGAAAGACAAAGAAAGAGGAAATATTTTTAAGTGTGTGGGAGCGCAAAAACAGAAAGATGTTTTAATTTCGAGACCAGCCAAACAGCGAAAAAAATAAAAGTCGCATAGAGAAGGGAGGGAAAGGGGAAAAGCACTTTTAAATATCAGAAAAAGAGAGAACGGAAAGCGCATGAAACTCAAATAGGGCACATAAAAAATGATATTTAATTTCATTTAAAGGGAATTCGCTTTAATAAAAAAGTCCTACTAACCTGCAATATTAATCGGATATCCTGAATGTGACAAGTTTTTATAGTACAGTGACTGTAACTTATAGTAAAAAGTAACTTAAAATTCTTCCCTAGTAGTCCGACGCAAGATGTAACTTTAGGAGAAGGTTTTCATCCAGGAATCATAAACGTTAGCTTATGGTTGAACAAACAAAAGCAGGTGCTTTTATATAAACTAATTTCAATAGTTCAAGATGCGAAAATTTCAAAGAATAGTAGCATATATTCTGTTCACTGTTATCTAATACAAAAATAATTTTTTATGTGTTCACAGCGTGTAAGCTGTAATCTATATACACTCATGTCCATAAATTAAGGATAATGAAGTTCAGGCAAAGAAAGAGAAAGAAGCAAAACAAATTCGACTTATTTGTAAAGTCTATTTATTAAACAAAAAGTAAAGAGCAAAAAAGATGCTATATGTTTGACATAATTAATAAAAATTGCAAGTTTTACTCCCTTGACCAAATTTCAAAAAAGAACCTATTTACAAAAAACAGTATAACATGGTTAGTAGGATGGTTAATACGGAGTATGTCTCCCGGACGATGCAATACAGGCCTGACAACGCCTAGGCATGCTGAGTATCAAATGATCAATCTGATCTTGGGGAATATTACACCACTCATCAAGCAATGCACTCCGAAGTTCCGGTAGACAGGTGGGAGGGGGTTGACGGGCTGCAATTCGTCGGCCAAGCATATCCCACACATGATCTATTGGATTCAAGTCCGGTGAGTATGCTGGCCAATGCATACGGGTGATATCCTCCGATTGAAGGCATTCGTCTACAATGTTTGCACGGTGAGGACGGGCGTTGTCATCCATAAACACAAATTCAGCACCCATGGCGCCCCGAAACAAACGTACATGTTGTTCCAGAATGACATCCCGATAGATGTGGCCTGTCATTGTTACACTCTGAACATGCAGGTCAGTTCTGGAACCAAGAATAATTCCTCCCCAAACGAGCCATCCTGCACCACCGTAACGGTGTCTTTCAATGGTGTTCTCTTGGTGGTAACGGGTACCTGGCGCTCTCCAGATGAATGTCCAGCGAGAATCAGACTCCAAACTAAACCTGGACTCGTCGGAAAACATCACACAAGACCACTGTTGCGGTGTCCACAATGCATGCTCTCTACTCCAGGTTAATCGCAGGCGACAGTGAGTTGCGGTAAGTGGAACACATCTGACAGGCCTACGAGCATATAGACCAATGTGCCCTAAGCGTCTGTACACGGTCTGCCTTGAAACTGTCGTACCGGTAGCTGAAGAGAGCTGACGAGACAGGTCTGATGCTGTACTCCGTCTGTTTCTTTTGGCAGTAACTGCCAAATAGCGGTCCTCATTCGGCGTTGTAACTCGGGGGCGACCTGTGCTGTAACGTCTACTCACATTACCATCATCTTGGAATCGTTGCCAAAGCCTGGAGATGACACTCTGGGCGATTCCAAGTTCCTCGGATACTTCCAGCTGGGTACGTCCACATTCCAGTCGTCCGATAATTCTGCCACGTAAAACATCATCCAAATGCCTCCTTTGTGCCATAACTATGCGATTTTTGCACTGAAAGGCTTTCACAGCGCTTGTGAACAATTTTACTTCTTTGCCACCATTCCTTATATACCCCTCTCTTACACTCTCGTCATTGTGACGTACCATCCACGCCATCTGGTGGTTTCCGGTAATTTGCATATTCTTCTTCAAGATGTGTGTGATCATTCCACAGGTGAAATTTTTATTTTAGAGATCAATTTCTGTGTGATTCTGAATTATCCTTAATTTATGGACATGAGTGTATATAAAAGAGAAGAGTTTGTTTGTTTGTTTGTTCGCTATACACGTCCAGACATTTCGACGGATCTGGACCAAATTTGGCACACTGACTAAATAGGACAAGAGAAAGCTAATGCCGTAAAAATTAAATTAATCGGATTAATAGTTTTTGAGTTATTTTATGTTTTGTAAGGTTTTTGGCCATTTTTCTCGCATTTTACGTTATCGCGAGCTAAATTTCTGTCCGAATACTATATTTTTTATATCATCGGAAACTACAGAGTTTTCTTTTTCAAATACAATTTGTTACAAAATCGTACTTACATTTGCCGATTTTTGGGAATTTTTTAAAGGAAATCCTGTTTCGAAGAAAATGTACGGCTTTTAAAAATATGCTATTTTTAAACTGTCGCATCGAAAAACCTAACGGGCAAAAATTTTCCATCTTTCTACCACTTAGTAAACATTTATTTCTCCCTCCTTTAAATTTTGAATCGTGCAGAAATGTTTATTAGATTTTTTTATATGATTTTTTTTCTGAAAAGATTGCAGGTTAAAATTTTCTGTGGACTGCAAATTCCGCAAAATGAAAGTCGCAAACTTCCCCCTCTGGTTTTCAAGGTCGCTTCAACTGTGAGCGCGCTTCGCGGGAGGGGGAATTTCTTCTAGCGTCCTGAAAGAAGAGAGAGGGAGGAGAGAGGTGGAGATGATTAAGGTGACTATACGTCCTCGAAATTCGAGGACAGTCCCCAAATATAGATCGTTTTTTCAATTTGTCATCAAAAATACTTTGACTTCTTGGGGAGTCAAAAGTCCCCAAATTTAAAGATTTGTACTTTTACCCTGAAAGTTTTGGTTTAGTTTATTTATTTCAGAAAAAACTGAAGAAATAAAATAAAACTACTAAAAGTGCCTTCTGCTCAGAGAAACAACAAAATTCGATCTCTGAAAAATGATTGATAGAACACAGACAGGTAGAAGAGGAGAAATCTAGCCACGTCCAGTTCCCGGAGCCTCTACGCCATCGGGTGCTTTCTTCTTTTTTTTTTTTTTCCTATTTTGCAGCGGGAAGACCCATGTCCTTTTTTTTTTTAATTATTGCAGCGGGAAGTCGAATGTCCTTTTTTTATCATTGCAGCGGGAGGATTCACATTCCAACCTAGCCAAGTCCAATTCCTAGCAACCTCTGTATTTTATTAGGTGCAGTGTTCTTTTTTTTCTTTCTTTTTTTTTTTTTGGTTGCAGCGGGAAATCCCGTGTCCTTTTTTTATCATTCCAGCGGTAGGATTCACATTCCTTCCCTTTACAATCTATATTTAAGGTAAATAGCATTTCTCATTCATTTCAAGGGCAACGACGGGCCACGCTGCTAGTAATAATATATATTTTTTTAACCATCGTGATTTGAGTTTGCTTGAGTTCAAACCCCTAATAAATATTGAACTGCATTTGGGCATCATAAGATAAACCAACCCAACTCCACTGACCTCGTTTAAATTACAGTTTTTATACGGGCCCTCACACATCCACATGAAACTATTTTGATTGGATTTAAATTATTAATCCTGCCAAATTATAATAACTGAGATGCGTTTTTCAATTGCTTTTATTATGAAGAACTCTTTCTAAACAAATCTTTAAAACCAAATAAATAAATAAATAAATAAATGTTAACATAGTGTTAAGTGTAACATTACAATATTATGACTAATTATGAGAAGATTAGTTTCGTAAATCCTATTAATTTAAATATTTCCAGTATAAAGGTTTTTCCAAAAATTTTCTGAACAAATCTGAACCATTTTTTTTTCGAACTTACTAAAAATTACACTTTAAATTATTTTTTGATTAAAGTTGTTATTTTTTCTATTGCTTTCTTGGAACCGCGGAGTGGGGCCAAAAGGATCGGCATCCATTTTAATGAGTCTCAGAAGGAAGAAGACCGATTTAGCTCCTAATTGTGTGAGAAATCCAGATGAGAGACCTAGTACTTGGATCGGCGGCCCCAGAAGTATCTTTTGACCATAGAAGATACTGGACCCACGAACAGATTTTAGTGTTCCAGTTCCCATCAGGGTACATGGTTCCAGGGCAATTCAGAGCAAGCGCTGACCAAGGTCGACACCACTTCACTTTCCGTATTCTTTTGGGTACGGAGTTTAGCGTCTAGGCCACTGCGGGACATGATTAAAGTAATTGACGTCGGTTGTACTAAAACTATTGAGTGTACTTTGACATAGGATTTGCTTAAAATAAACTACTATCTTCGACTGCATTTCAGACTAGATCAACAAAGTCGTTTCTACAATAGCTTGTAGAGTAGCCTGAAAATGTAAAATTTGCCCAGTCTTCTTTTATCCATGATTCATTCGAGCTGTGCTTCTCTCTCTCTCTCTCTCTCTCTCTTTCAAGGAGAGATCACTGTGATTCTAAGGATTGGTCAGAATCCTTACAAATAGGTCTCATTAGCCGTCATAGATTCGCATGGGTTTTATCTGTTGTAACGTTAGCTACAGATCAATTGCGATTGAAGACTCCCGTCAAGGTTTCTTGACCGATGTGATCAACCTTATAAAACAGCACCGCAACCTCTTTCTTAGATACCGTCTTTTCATAGATTTAAATGCCCCTTTTGGCAGATAGAGACCATAATTTATATTAAAAAAAGATTTGAGAAAGAGAAAAGCTAGATTTACAATACCTCAAGTATTTAATAACTGATTATTGACTACCTTGGCACGTAAATGAAAATTTTTACCAGCTGTGATGTAGATCACATACTTATTATTCACTGTAATTTGTTTTCTCAGTTTAAAAAAAATTAAGATGCTTGAAATCAAACTATTGTTTCTGTTCCCATTTTTACCATAGTTCGGCTTTTAAAACACTTATTTCTCTTTGCTCTATGCAACAGCCCTTTTATTCAGGAATTATTTCTAGACAAAGGAGCAACGTTTGCTCTAAAAATAGATATTTTTATTTCGGTTTTAATCCCAACGTGTTTTTCCATTCCCTTTCGTCCTCTTGCTGTTGGCTAGTATTTTAGTACGTTTTATTTCAATTATTTTTGATGCCATGCACCTGCTGTCAAAATTATCCAATCGCTGCTTACTTACTTCATTGGACTAAATTTATAGTCCATAAAAGTTTGTAGCACTGTAATTGGCTCTAATTTTTCCTGACAAGTGTATGTTTCTGACAAAGAAAAGTTGGGTTGGCCCTTGATTTTTTCTGACACCCCACCGCCATTTAACTATTCTAAGAATAAAAACTTTTCACGCTGCCTACCATCACCCCACGATATTTAATATTTCTTTTAAATTCTTTTTCATAAATAGTTTTTAACAGAATTTATAATATCTTTGTCTTTTAACTCAAATGAAGCGTTTTTTAATAAACCCGTGGTTACTTGATACCTGAGTTATACAGGGTGTGCCTAAAAGGTGGTAACACGCTTTAATTCTTTATGTATTAGAGATAAATGGACAATGTAAATTGAGGAAATGTTCAAAAACTTTTAGAGAAAAAGAATTCATTAAGAAAGAATTCCTCTCGTTCATTTTCAAAAAGTAATACTTTTTAACTTCCGTACACACGTATACCACCCTCTTACACACACAAAAGAATCCCAATTAGTAAAATGTACCTCATACACTAATGAGATGATTCACAAAATTTGTGAATTATATCCTAAAAAGTTTCAGAAATATGAGGATAAATATAGGCTGACTTACTACTACGAGAGCCAAATTTTCAATGGCTCTCGGAGGGGAAAAAATCACGTTGAATGATCGCGTTTCAGGGATCGTACATAATTACGAAAGAAAATATTTTTTTTCCACTCTAGCAACCCAGACAGCTCATAAGCTTAAATCAAGCTTCACATTTCTTTGAATTTGACGTATTAATGTAAGCTTGACAGTTCAATTCATTTTAAGCTTGCAGCAAGCTTGGAGATTAGAAAGAAATGAGTCAGCAAATATTTTCCCACCGAATGTAAGTCATTTGTCACCGAATGTAAACTTGAATACAACTTGATTGCTCCTTGATTTGGAAAGCGAAACAAGAAGTTGCGCACGCATTCTGGATTCCACACAGAAGCAGACTACAGTAAGTTTGAATCAACCTTGCTATGCCAAGCTTAATGCAAGTTGGGCCAGTGTAAACTTGAACACTTGGTGTTGACTTGCATTAAGCTTACATGCTTGAAATATCAAGCTTAATGCAAGTTTATTGACTTGATAAATCAAGCTTACTGCAAGTTTGATGCAAATTTGCTGTGCTGTCTGGGAATAAACGTTTACATTCAAATTCATGTATAGTCCCTGACCATATTTGTTTAAAAGTATCTCTGAGATTTTTTATGATGAAAGGCTGAAATTTTGTAATCATCTCATTAATATAGGGGGAATATTTTACTAATTGGGATTTGTTTTTGTACGCGGGTTGCATAAAAATTTAGAAGTGTAACTTTCTGAAAATTAACGAGAGGAATTTTTTCTTGACGTAGTCTTTTTCCTACCTTATTTTGAAAATTTTTAAATTTACATCACCGACTTATTTCTACTAGATAAAGGATTAAAGTGTGTTACCACCGTTTTGGTACACATTGTATACAAAATGCTAATTCATTGAGAATTGAAAATAGTTTAAATAATTTCTTCTGTATACCAACTCTATCTTCCGAGATTTAAAACCACCATTTGGAAAGAGCCGACTATCATTAATAAAAAAAAAGTCCGAAAAAAATATCAAACAAACACAACAAAACCGTATGTTGGAACACTTCCCTTATGTTTCTTACAAAAGGTTGAAAACATTATTTCAGACGAGAGTATTAACATTATTTCAGACGAGAGTATTGATTTTCATAAATCATGTAATGCTCCTTTTTAACAGGATCCTCCGCCACGAAACAAAAAGGTCATCATTTTCAGGGAACATTTTGTTAGTCAAAGAACAATATTATTCCCATTGAATAATTGTGTTAAAACAGAAACTATGAAATGAAGCTCAAAATATAAAAAAGAAAAATGTCTCTTTCAAATCAAAATTTAACATTAACAAAAGGAAGAGTTTTAAAATGTTAGACTAGGCAGAAAATGATACTTTGTACCGAATGCACTGTGAACGGAAAACATTATATCGTTGTCATAAAAAAAAATTGTGTTCCATGATTTAAGCTTTTGTAAAAAAAAATGTTTCAGCAAGCTCCATAGCAACTTTTTTTCATTGTATGTATTGTTCTTGAAAGTCAGAGAAGGCTCAGTGGTATTAGTGGTTTTGAAAATAATTTTACCCATTGAAATTTGAAGATTTTAAAATCCTTATAATTGTGCTAACAGTATTATTCAGGAAATAATTCAAATTGTAAAAAGTGTAAAGTCTTGTTTTTCCTCATAGCATGGCACAAGTACTCTATTCACTAAATGAATTAATGCAAATATGCAGAAACTGTCTAGGCCAGTGGTTCTCAACTCAACTTAACCCATTGACCACTTGCCCCCTTCCAGTTTACCCAAGAACCACTTAAAATAATTCTTTCCGGGAGGAAGCACAAAATCTAAAAGAAACAAAAAAGAAAAGAAAAGAAAAAAACCAATACAAAACTTTTGCGCAAAATGTAATGATAAAATGAGAAAAAAAAAAACAAATATATATATATATATATCTATATATATATATATAGATATAGATAGATAGATAGATAGATAGATATAAGCGCAATGTATATTATTTCCACTCACTCAATGATGCTGATAATAGCTAATCCCCAGCAAACACACTACTGCCCGCAAAATGACGGCCGGATACCCGTCGTGCTGGCAAAGTGCCATATACTGGGAGCAAGGTAGATTGCCATCGTCTGGAAGTCACTGGAGTAACAGTGTCTGAAAAGTGCATGTGCGCCAGTACATAACTAGTAACGGCGAACTGCCATGAGTCTATGACATGCACAGAAACGTTAATGGCGTGGTACTGCTTAAAATGTACCGAGCCAGCACTATTTGGCAGTAATGGGCCAGTAGATATTTCGTAGTGTTGGCATAAAATTTGGTTATTTTAATTAAATAATATCGTTTCACATTCATACGGTGTAGAAGTGTTAGGGGATATAAGTTCCGGGCTCCCAAAGGCAGGGTCACTGCAAACATTTTTTTTTTAGGGGGGGAGGGTAAGGGGAGAAGTTCATGTTGTGCCTTCAAATATTTTAGTACTAAAAACTAAAATAATACAAACGAGTTCAGTATGCTATAAAAATATTTACTACACCGACAGTTGTAACCTCCACTCTGTATATGACAGTATATAACCCCCACTATGTACAGAATTATGAATTTTAATCTTAAAATTTTTATAGCTTATATTAATTTTTTACAATTTTGCTAAACTCTTCCTGAAAAACATATTTGGAGACTTTTTTTCTACGTTGAGCCCCTTTTAAAATCTACCGAATTAGGGTGCAGAAATATGTTAGACAGTATTACACGAAGACCAGTCAGGGTTTAATTTGCATGAGATTCTTTATTTTTTCAGAGAATTTTAAATTAAATTAAAATTTTTAACAGCCTACATAATTGCTTCTATTGATATTTTTTTATTATATTAAAGATAGCAGTGATAAAACAAAAGATTACTTAATTTTTAAACATAAATTAGGTAATTAATGCTCAAATTTACAATAAAACAAATTAGAGCTCCTGCAGTTATTTTGTTAGAAATTCAGCAATGAACCAGTATTTACATGTAATAGTCAGAAAGTTCGGAATGGGGAAATTTATTTTAAGAATTTTATTTCATCTCTTTCTATCTGTTTCCATTACTCTCGAATCAAATGTTTTATTCCCTCACCCTTTTATGGTCTCAAGAATTATACTATAGAAGCAAGAGGTCAATACATCTACCGAGGGTCAACTTCTCACGGCTGCAGATAACCAAGAATCGAACTGTTATCGCGGATTTGGCTATATTAATTCAGATTATTGATACGAAGTACAAATGAATTTTTTATGCATTTGAAGAAAGAAAATAAAAACTTGCTTGTCCATTTTAATCTGAGATGTGCAAGATAGCCTATATATGTGTGTGTGTGTGTGTGTGTGTGTATGCATAATGCACATAAAATATTACTAAAACGCGAAGTTAATATTAGTGTGTGTGTGTGTGTGGGGGGGGGGTCTGCTAGCGAGTTTCATTAAAACGGAAGTGGTGCGTTTTCCTGCCAATAAATACAGTAACCCGCTTTTCTTTTGATGTTTTATTTCGTTTCACAAATCTTGAAACGTTGAGCGGGAGGCTTGATGAAATACGGATGAAATACGCTTTTTAAAGATACAAAGTTTTTCCGATCGTTGTTGTAGACTTTCGAGAAGGTTATTGCTACAGACTAGTGAGATATCTCTGTTAGGAGCAATAATAATCATAATAACATATGTTTCTGCAGTGATATCTTGCTGGTTATGGATACAGAAACTGGATTTTACGGTTTTTAAACAGTCGGGAAAATATTACAGGTAAATTTTTACTTTTACTGTTTTTAATGTACACACCGTATCCGCCGTTGACTTTTGCAACTAATTTAAAGATTAGGCGACTTTTTGAACCAAAAAACGTCATTTTCATACTGTTTTCAAGTTTACCTTTAGTCTTGTACCTTACTCCAGGTGACTAAATTTGAAAATCTGGTGTTGGTTTTTGTCAACTCCCTTTTTTTTTTCAAAGTTGCTATTGAGCTTTCAGCAATCATTCTTATCTGTTTTTTTAATCGTGCTATTAAAGTAAATGTATTATATGTTCTGTTATATATCTATAATAATTATCTATAATAATATATATATATATATATATATATAAGTTTTTTAATTTATCATTTTATTCAATCCTTCTTAAATGAAGCATGTTTATTTCTTAACTACAAAATCATTAAAAAATGTTACTATTTTGGGAACTAAAATTGAGAAAATGGCTACTAAACTGGTGACTTTTTTTAAGTCGGTGATGTTACTAATGATACTTATTTTAGCTTATAAAAGTACTTTCCTCCATAAAATTTGAATCATGTAGTATACAATAGGTATAGATACAAAAAATTTCTTTTCAGAATAGCTAACATTTAAAAAATAATTTGATCTGAACAAAATGTACAATAAAGCAAAATGTTACCCTAAAGTTATGTGTGTTACCATAGTACAATTATTTATTATTATTTCCTGTATTATTTATTATTACTTCCTGTAGTTATTTATTATTACTTCCTGTAGTTATTTATTATTACTTCCTGTAAGATTTTGTTTAGTGCATACACACACATATATATATCAACCATAAAGTATATAACTCATTTATAAAATCTCTAACTCTGAAATATTGAAATTAAACTGTTTATAGATGATTTTATGTTGGTTCTGAAATGTGTTACCGCCTCTCTCATAAAAAAATCTTTTGCGACTACAAATTTGTAAGAAAATTGCAGTTTATGAAAACTGCACACAATTCATTAATTATAGGCGCACATAATTTGCAAACGATTACCCAACGGATTTTGCTGTTTATCTTTCATTTATGTTGTTTTTTATCTTTCAAAATGTTACCCTTAAGGAATGTATTTTTTTTCGGGGTGGGGGTGGGGGTTGATGAATAAGCCCCCTACCCCGAATACGCCACTGGCTCGTATTTTAATTATGGCAGCATTACTGTAAATAGGCACTAATCCGGTACCGTGCCATTATATTGTAGTCACTGTTAAGGTGCCAGGCCAGTGCCTTTATTTTTAATAATAGCCGGCACCCGGCCGTTTCATTTTGGGCATTATAAACTTAATGGGCCAGTGCCTTTATTGTGAGTAACGGCCGGCACATGCAGTATGCCAGCAGAGTGCCGTTGCCTTCCCGGGCTTCTGTCAAGGTACTTCTCGGGCGACCACTTTTGGTACGATTCAGTTACTTTTTGCAGTGCCGGGCCGGTGCTGGACGTAAAGGCAGAAAGGCACTGGAAAGGTACTTCGCCAGCAGGTGTGTGTTTGCTGGGTCGACCCTTTTTATGTATACTTATAGCCGAAGACAAAAGTTTGGGTGAGATATTACAATATTTTATCGGATTGCATTTAATATTGTGCCTTGCCGTATTTTCCTTATTTTGCAAGGATTATAAAACATTTTTTTAAAATTCTCTAAAAATGACCGTAAACAATTACGCTTTTTGCCTTTTTACCTCATGAAATTGTAAAATCAAAATTAATTTTTAAACTTTCCCTTGCTTCTCGGGCTACTTACAATTTGTTTGTGGACCATCAATAGTCCGTGGATCAGCAGTTCGGAACCACTGGTCAAGGCAAATGTGGACTCATTGTTCTTGAACGAGAAATAAAATAAATAGAAATAAAATAAAATAAATAGATAGCACACCACACACTTACATGTTCAGAATGTTTCTTAAAGAAAGGAAATGCACACTTTCACAAACCAAAACTTATGACAGTATTAGAACTCTCAGAAAAAAATCCTTACCCATACATTTTGCTGAATGTTTAATACTTAAAGATTTTTCATGTGTAAGATTTGATAGTTAATTTTTTAAAGGCTTATTATGTGTATCTTCGACATGTTGTTACACATTTCAGCAATGTTTTTTCGTTACGTCCCCGAAACGGAAGAGTACCAATATTTATGTGCGTCCTTATATATTTCCCCCAAAATTGGAGTCTCTTACTTTGGCGGCTAAAACTAATTAATATGTGCAGAGCTTAAAAATCATGATACATAAACTACCTATTTTGTTTGGTATAAAGAATTTGTTTCATTCAATAATTATCTGAAATTAAATAAGATGGCGAATATATATATACCACAAAATGCAAACTTTGAATACCTACCACGTGGCCGTGTTTGTTACATTCTATTTCGTATATTAGAAAAATGTCTGCTTTCTCCCGAACAAAGAACGGGCACCCAGCCAGTTGTTTTATGTCATGACTTTGATTTCCCGTGTGTCCTTTTAATTAAAAACAAGCTTTCATCGCACCTGACTCTTTCATATTGCATTGTTGCAGTTTATTTCAGTACCAATAAACTGACAGAAAATTAGCAGGCTTCATCTTAGAAAGACTATTTAGATGGGCCCCTCCGAATTTTCATTGGATTCAGAGTCAGTATGAGTTTTAGTCTGCAGAGACATTTTGCCAATTAGCTCTTCTAGCATTTCGATATCTGGTTGGCGATTAGGTGACAGAGACTTTTTAAATTATGAAGTATGGAAAATAGGGCTTATACTTTCATTGTGAGATTCAATTAAATATCTTTTTTCTCGAAACACAATACTGTTTTCTATGCATATATTAATATTTTATCGTTGTTTCAAGGCAAGGGGGGACAATTTTTATACTGAGTTAGCGTCATTGCGTTTTTTGTATGTTAATACTATTTCGCATGGCCAAAACTGTTGAAGCTTATATTACGAAATTTGGCACGTACGTGATTTCTTTAACATAAGTGCTAGATAAGATAGCATTTTCCAAAATTCGAAATCTGTGGGGAAAAAGGTTCCAAAACGTTATTTTTAAAATATCCCGTGATCTCAAAGAATAAATGAGGTATCCATAAAATTCTTGCTGTAAAATGTAACACTCATGCATGCTTAAAATCGATTTCAGGACATTTTGAAATTCGTCTTAAAAGGAAGGTAGACTTGAAAGAAGGTGAAGGGTGGCTATTTTCATGGAAGAAAAAAATATTACTTGTAAAATTCTTATTTTAAAATGCAACAAATATGAATCTTATATATAAGCACAGCTCGCTTGTAATTAAAACTTTTTGGGAATTTGAAAATTTATTTGCTTGAATTTTATGTTAAAAAAGAAAGAGAAAAAAAGAAACGCAATTACCTTTTGGCCAACCCAATAGATTAGCTTCAAAATAAAGTCTGTTGCATTTTCAAATGAGCTGAAGGTTACCTTTTATATATTTTGGGAGAATTTAATTTGGACTATCGAAACACTAATTTAAATCAAGTCACCTTTCGCATTTATAATAGCTTTTTTTTAAATTTAAAATTTTATTATTTATGCTTTAATTTAATGTTTTTAATAGTCAGTAAACTTCTTACTAGACAAGTGTCAACTTATAGTGGGTGCTCGTTTTTACAAATGTAATTTACGATAAGTTTGCCAGTCCAAACCAGACTTTCAAGGATACAATGAGTTTTTTAATTCTCATTCACCCCCTAAAACTAGTAAAAACATGTCTGGAATTCGAAATGAATGGAATAGATAGCAATGTTACAGAGGGACAAAAGACAATAGAAACGAATGACTTAATTTTGCATGCAATTTAACCTTATGCATGTGTTCAAATTATACCAAATATTATTGCTTTAAATATGCACATACGCAGACTAAAGAAAATTTGACGTTTTCTGTTTTACAATTTTTTTTTCTTGTCCTTATTATGTTCGAAAAAAATGAGTGCCTACTGTATATAGGACATCCAAGTGACTTGTGCACAAAGACTCTATTTTACTCGAAGTATTTCAAAGTAAAATATTCCGATGCAGCAAATTTGGTTCAGCTTTTATTTTTATGCTTTTACTATTATTATGTAAACGTATGTTATTATGTCATTCCTTGATATTGCTAGAATAAAATAATTTAATAAATAAAAGCGTTTATTTTTGGTTTATCAATGTTCACCCCATAAAGTATAATTAATTTAGCAATTACTACGCTTTGAACAGTGTTAAACGCAGATTAATTGAAATGGACTAAAACAATCACATAAGATTTTATTTCTATACATTTTCCTGAATATATAGGTAGCTATAACGATATTCATTTTTTTTCACCATAGTTATTAACTGATAAAGACTATTATATTTATTCTTAAGGTATCATCACAAAGTCCCAAATCAAACCAAAGAACTTAAATTTGAATGTTTATCGTTGATCTTAATATCAATAGATGGCGCTGCTACGCTACTCCCGATATATTTCTTAGAAATATTTATTCAATTTTAGTAGCTATCTATTTTAAGAAACTCGGACGAAATAAAACAACTACTTTGGCTTTCTTAAAAAAATTGCATTTAGAAAAATTGAAAATTGATCAGTACTTAAAAATATGAGTTTCTCAGCTCGTATTTTGTAAAAAAACAAATTTTATTTATTTATTTATATTTATGAAGCTATGTCACCTGTCTGCACTATGTAGTTTGGTTTTATGCAAAATAAATTTTGTGAGCTTTTGAATTGTGAAACATATAAGATGATAATAGAATACACACAAAATAGTTTATTTTTCATAAAAAAATAGAATACACAAAGTTTAAGCAAATTCAGTATATAATGCTCGAATTTTATTTCTGTTTATTTTGATATATCAAAAACAAAAGTTTCAGTATTCTGCGATTAAACTGACCAAGCTACAGCTGTTTGAAATTTTTTTAAAAGCTCGTCCTTTTTGCAGCAATAAGAATAAACGGGCTAAATTTGGGTTCAGTGGAGGTTAATCGTAGTGACTGCCGCACTTTCTTATGCTATTTATTTGCCTGAATTTTTTGTGGGATGAAAACAGATATGCGTTTTTGTCATTTCTAGTCGCCGGAAAGGTTAACAAAGAAATATATGTAACTTTATTACGTAGCTAATTATGTAACAACTCGTGTTTCAATAAATCTCTCCCACATTAAAAAAAAAAAAAAAAAAAAAAAAAAAAATGTATGCGTGTAATCTTTACGCGCGGTTGAAGTAAAACTTCTTTGACGCTTACGACACATATCACTGAAATGATTAAACTTAACTTAAAATAAATATAATATTATAATTTAATTATATTTATTATTCATGTACTTTACAAAGTTTATATAAATGTTATATTTATATTATTCATTGGAAATAGTTACTTGAATGTCATCATAATTTTTTATTTATGAAATTATAGGCTAGTGGTAACTATAATGTGAAACATAAATTTTACTCTCTAAATTTGCTAATTTTCTTGAAAATACAGCATCTATCGTTGTAGCGAAACGCGTTGTTGATTGAATTCGAGAAGTATTCATAGTTAGATCAAATTTTTCTTTTAAAAAATCAACTCACGGCTGAGATTCTTGAGAGCGAAAATTAACATTAAAATCTAAAGTTGGGGGTCCCAGGATGAGGTCTAGTTGGCCTATTCGGTAATCAGGATCTGTTTACATACTGTATGTTTTATGTATAACAAAAAGCATAAAAATATATTGGAATGAAAGGGGCCCCATGAAAAATGTCTGCCAAATGTTCTCATGTTGACTTAGCCGGGCTTTGCTTGTTAACCCGTTAGCGCCCAAGTTTTTTCAGTTCATTTTCCGATTTATGAAGATGCCAGAAGTGATAAATACATTTCCGACATTTGTGTGGTATGAAGAATGTACACCTTTTCCCAAAAATATGAATGAGGCTATGAAAGATACTCATTTTACTTTCTTATCGCTGAGTATTTAATAGAAATCAGATTTTATTATTCGAGAAATTAAAACAGGAAAATAAATTAATGCTTAGATATTTTTGCAACCTACAATTTTTGCGAAGGTCTAAAAATAGATAACTGAGCGTTAATGGGTTAAACATAATATCTTCAAATTTGTATTGATCATTATCGCAGTGGCGGCTTCTCCATTTGAGCACATGAGCACGTGAACCCCCAGAGGAAAAACTAAAGAATAAACACATTAACAAATTAATTTTAAAAATATATATTAAGTACACTTCTAGATTTTTGTGAATTTAATACATGAGTTTAACTCTCCCCCACCCCCCACTATTATTAAACGCGTTTATTATAGCTAATGCACTGTATCGTAGGTCGTCGCTCGCACGTGCGATCTACCCGAGTGGCCCTTTCAACCGGTCTCAGAGGCAAGACGCCGAGAGAGTGAGAGAGAGTTGCGGGGGAAGCGAGACGCTTTCGCTCGCACAAAGTTATTGTGCTCACAGCAGATTTTTTTGCGGTTATCTCCTCTGGATTCTCTCTTGGCTTGTTGTGTTCGGTTAGTTAATCCATTTTTTTCATATTCTTATTATTTTCTTAATTTTTAAGATTTTCACGACAGTATTTTTTACGAACTAGTATCAATAATTAAGATGGGAGTCAAATAAGTGTTTCGGAGCTACAGCAACGACATTTTTCAATGTCATCCTTTGAAAAAAAAATTGAAAGAAAAAATCAAGACAATATTTTTAGTAAAACTTATCTTAGCGACGAAATGTAAGATCCAAGATGACTTTTTTTTTTCAGTTGCGTGTATTGTTTTCCTTTAACTGCTGGAAATGCAAATATCTTTTAACTTGTAAGCGCGTCGTATCTGCCTATTTAATTTTCGAAATTAATTTTGTGAACCTCCATTTAAATAACCCACGAGCCGCCACTGCATTATCGCTTGAAATAGTTGTAATAGGCAAAAGGAACAACAATTTTACTGTCGTGTTCTGACCCAGACAGCACATAAGCTTAAATCAAGCTTGACATTTCTTTGAATTTCACGCATTAATGCAAGCTTGACAGTTCAACTCATTCTAAGCTGGCAGTAAGCTTGCAGGAGTCAAGTTGAATTGTCAAGCTTAAATACATCTTGATTTAAGCTTGGCAATTGCTACTCGCTTGATTTTTACTTTTTAAAGGAGCGTTGATGGCGCCATCTGTGAAAGAGAATGGACATTAATTGTCTAGCGTCCTCAAATTTGGCTGAAATTTCGTAAAAGATGTGTTCATTTTATTACCAGTGCCATATTACCGGCAAGGCAAACGAGGCAACTGCCCAGGGCCTACAGATTTTAGGGCCCAAAAATCTTACATCTTACACTTTTGTAGTTTTAAAATAAAATTACAAAGGATAAAAAAAAATTCAGAAGTTAAATAATTTTTTTCATTATAAAGTATGAACAATGAAAAAAATTCAAATTTACATTTGTATAAATTAATTTAAACTTATTTTTAATTCTTCGAAATGCTCTATATCGATATAGCATACTAATATGTAGGAAAATAACAAACCACATTTGTAAAGAGAACTTTTAGCGTTAAAAAATAGCAAAATTTTTCAATTATTTGTTATTATAAGAAATATTTACAAAAATTACTAAAGTGTTTGTATTCCATACATGTTATGTTAGCAACTGTGATACAGCATTTCGAAGTAACGTTTAACTATCTGTTTCTTTGATTTCAGATTACTTAACACAAAATTTGTGTTAAGTAAGTAAACCCATTCTATATTTCCAAATATGGAAATTCTTCAAAATAAAATGCAATTATACTACGAAATTGATTTCAAAATCAGTCGTTTGTATCGATTTTGGCCAGCGGCAGTATTGCTCATGAGTGTTGCGAAAGTTTCAAAACAGGCGTTGCTCTTAAGTTTATATTATGTTTTTTTCCCTATTAGTAGAGTCTCTAAATCACACATAAAATTATTTTAATTTTGATGCATCCCATGGAAAAATATAAAAAAAAAACAAATAACATATCGCCCACTTATCAATCTGGCCAGAAAACCGCTTAATAATTCACTTCAAACTTTAGTCATAGCTGCACAAGGCTCCGGTGGCTGAAGGGATAACGCGCTCGGCTACGAATCGAAAGGTCCCAGGTTCTATTCTAGCCACGGACACTCGATGGAAACAGATTAAAGTAACTTAAAATTACAGCATAGAGGGGGAAAATGCGCGGAAAAATAAAGTATGTGGCGCGTTCGCCACGTGTATTTAGAAAAATTTTTAAGCTTGAAATGTCAAGCTTAATGCAAGCTGGGCAAGTGTAAACTAGAACACTTGATTCAAGCTTGCATCAAGCTTACACGACTGGAATTTTCAAGCTTAATTCAAGCTTATTGACTTCATAAATGAAGCTTGCTGCAAGTTTGATGCAAGTTTGCTGTGCTGTCTGGGGAAGTCCGTTTTAATCTTCTATGTGTCAATCAGTCCATTTTTGAAGACAAAGCAGCAAAAACCGCCATTACACGGGGCTTAGCATACGCCTAAAGCATCAGATTTATGAACTAGAACTAGAACTAGACTAATCTATTTATTAAAACAAACATTATCATTTCGTAATAACAATCCCTTCGCAATAATTTTTCGATTTTGAAATGTTTTTATGGGTATTTACAGCCGTCACACACCTTTGAAAAGATAAAAGGAGAAGCATGCTGAGGTGTGCGAACGAATTTGCGAATATCGAATTTATCGAATGTCGAATCGAATGCATAATTTTTAGCGTTACAAGTTACATTAAATTAAAAATTTTGAATATTTGTGATGAAATGAAGTAATCAGAAATTTTTCTCTCGAGACATAAGTTTAGTAGCTATTATGATTACATAAAAGGAATTTTTTGGGGCCCCTAAAAATCGGGGGCCCAGGGCACGTGCCCCGAATGGCCCGCCGTAAATCAGTCCCTGACTGTTCGATTGTAGGCAGGTTCCATTTCTTTGTGATTTTCCAAAACCATGTATTGTATATTATTCATCTAAAAATAAGGATTATCGAGAACCTCCTGTGAGGTTGGGATTACATGTAAAATATTATGTTGGATGTACCTTCAAAACGCTTATTGATATATAAATAAAGATTGATGTCTCTAAGATACGACTCGACTGTTTTTCTCGCTGTTCACACGCTGAATTCGGGGAACGGCGAAAGCAGGTCGAAAAGGTAGGTTTTTCAGCGGTTCTTTTTCGGGGCGCGCACGTCACTTCCTTTACTGAGCGTTACTTCCGTCAGAAAAAAAAATCTGAGTTACTCCCTAGTCGCCACTAAAGAAGTTTTGCTTAAAAAAAAACCTTTTTGCAGTCTTTAAAATGTCCACCAACACATCCCAAATTATACGTTTAAAAATTAGGATGGAAGTTTTATAACAATTTTTACATGTAGTGGAATTTTTCAGATTTGTGCGATCGTCGTTTTCATAGTTAAATATCTTATATTAAACATATTGATCACATGTCCTTATTTTTCTATACTCATGCCATTTGAGCAACTAAATAAAAAAATTAGTGTCGGATGTGCGAAAGCGAATTAATCCGATTACTCAGGTCTTATACAAAAAAGTTCTAGACTGTATGTATACAAAATTCTCTGGTTTGTTGAGTTAAATATAGAAGTATTTTATTAAGAGAATAATAGGCATAGATGTTCAAAGTAATCTGAACTATTATTCTATGATATAAGTATCTCGTTTCCAATAGTTACAAGAAAGATTTTTTTTTCTTGTAAGAACTGAAATAATATAAATTTTGAAGTGACGGATTAATTTTTTTTTAAAGTGTTTACTTGAAATCTTAATGCTTACACACATTAAATAAGGAAAAGTGTGTTTACAAAACATTCCGACATTGAAATTTTATACCCATAATACTTTTATAGAACGATCTGTTAATTTCTGAGTCCGTCGTTCTAAAGTTCTGTAGGTGTAGAAAGTTCTAGAAAAGAGTCCACTTGCCAGGATGGAACACAAACTTTATTGCTTCTAGAACTTCGTCGAACAATCAGCTGTATAAAATTCACAGGCACAATCAGCCAGTAATGTGCGTTTAACAGTCCGCTTAGTACAGAACCTTTTACAAATGCTGTATTTCTCACATAAAATAAAACACATCCACATGCAAAAATTCAATGGAAATATACGAAGGATAACACTAGCAGTCCCTCAAGACTCAGCAATGAAGAATTTATTCACAGCACTTAAAATCAAATTTCATAAACAAGCGATAACACCGCTTCCATAGTGTCAATACAAAGCCTTGAGCTTTCACGGACATCTGCTCTTAACGGAAGCAGAAGCAAGACTGAGACTAAAACTGGGGAACCCGCTTTTATAGGCTGCGACGAACACCGTGGAAGGTTTCAGAGAGAACCATCCGTGGAATGTACCAGAATCGACTCGATTATGATTGCGTAATAGAAGAGTAATATTAGGCTATTATGATTGTTAATGCAGAAAAACTAACTTTAAAAGTCCATTGGGAAAATCGCGCCAAATGACCAAAACGTCGCTAAATTTGGCGCCAAAAAAAGGTCCCCAAAAGTGAAGTAACCGAAGGTCTAGGAGCAATACTTCTCGAGATTTCTAGAAATTGCTGTAGAAATCAATGGGAAAACCCAAACCTCCGTATCTCCCGTTCTAGTTGACCGATTTTGATGCAACAAAAAGAAAAATTTAACTATTCGACGCGTAGAATACGAAATTTGAATTATTTTAAACCCCAGTACAGCGGGTTGCCCCAAAAATTCGTAACATTGCCCCCTTCCCAAGGACTGTATGCCCCGGGCAGTACAGTCTCCAGTTGGGAGGTCACACAAATATCTACAGTGTCTAACCTTTAACAAGATCGTAACAATATAATTTACTCAAGTAATCAATAACACAATAAACAAATACACACAATAAATAAAAAATAAACATAATAAACAATCACACTAATAAGTAATGCTCATAATAAACAAATACACATTAATAAAATCCAATATATTTCAAATATGCACACTAAACATGCCTTAAGTGCTGAGTAAAAGAGAGTTGAGGGAGAAGGAAGAGAAGAGTGAGACAGGGAAAAATGAGAGATGAAAGAAAGGAAGTATTACGCCATAGTGACCATGGTCCAATATTCATTTAACTAATTACATGCGCGGTAATGGCTAGCCGATCGTAATGGACGACCGTTGGTTAGGAACCTTGGTTAGGTCGAGTTAGGTGATATGCGAATCCGTACGATGACATCGTTCAGTCTGTTTAGGACTGTGTAAGCACCGTCCCACGGCAATTGCAACTTGGGAGGGAGGCCTTTCCGTCGAGTAGGACTCCATAGCTAAACTTTGTCATCTACTTTGAACTCGTGTCCCGTAGCCTTCGTGCCGTAGCGAGTCTTCATCTTCTCCGTGTTCATGCTGATGCCCTCCCGAGCAAAATGATGCACGTCTTCAAATCGTTCCCGAAGATTTTCCATGTACTCCTCTGATGATGAAGGCGTATCTGGAGGGCGGCCAAACACTAGATCGGCGGGAAGACGAAGATCTCTTCCGAGTAGCATCTGATAAGGTGTGAAGCCGGTAGTCTCATGGACGGCACTCCTATAGGCCAGCAGGAAGAGGGAGAGTTTCTTGTCCCAATCCTCTTGATTCCCAGATACCAAGAGCGAGAGGTTGTTCAAAATAGAGCGATTAAACCTCTCCACCATGCCGTCGGATTGTGGGGGTAAAGGCGCAGTATGGGTTTGTTGATTCCGAGAAATCAACATAGTCCTTTAAAAACTGCAGAGGTAAAATTCGTTCCTTGGTCCGAATGAAGTTGCAGTGGGTAGTGCTGTAATCTGATACACACACACACACACACCTCCTGAAATAAAATCCTGTCTACGCCACTGTAGATTACGAATGTTTAAAATACTACATGCAATTACATTTTTTTTGACTTAAAAACGTAAGAGTTGTATTTAGACCTTTTTTTATCTCTGATTAATAGATGTTTTTATACAAATATATTGTTTTATACAATGTTAAATTATCCGAATAACTCAGATAGCACCCATAGAAATCTTCCAAAAACATGCTGTCCCTCCCCATAGTCTCCCTCCCTTTTTTAATTCTGAACGCTGGTTTAACCTGCTCATTCTCATCTTTAAAATTATGACGGAAAGCTTGTGCCTAGTGTTGCTTCTGAGCGCGGATTTTTAAAAGATGGGGGTCAAGTCGCCCCGCTTCCTCTTAGATGTCAACATTTTAAAAACGTACTGAACTTTTTTGAATTATTTTAATACAGGTGACGTACGCAGGGGTGGGCATAGAAATCCCGGTTCCCTCTCGAAATTTTTGTTTAAAACGAAACGATAACTTTAAAAAAATGTGTTTTAAGTTTACATGCCTAGTATTCTTTTTTATTTGCAAATAATATTTTAAATAATAAAAATGCTTGAATCCGTTTACTTTATAAAAATATTTTTTAAAGGCGTATTTAAATAACTTGTTATTTATTACTCATATTTCGATTCTAGCTCAAGCATTTAAAAAAATAATATCTCAATCCTTAAAGGAACCACCCTGAAAAATAATCCTGATTGCACTAGTATTTAGTACTAAAATGTCAGAAAGCACGAGCACCTCCTTACTAACGTGCTTCTGTTCTTATAGATATTGCTCTACAATTGCAAGAACTCCCCCTATCTCCCACCACGCCTCCCACCCCCTCAAAAAATTGATATTGGCACCCAGGCATAACATACTATATACCGTACATCCCCGCATTGTATAAAACAGACGCCATGTCTAATCCCATATCATAATAGAGCAGCAGATACTGTATTTATCTGATATTGCGTCATCAGTAACGAAAACAAAACATACGGATCTTTCAAATCTCATCAAAACGAGACCATTTGGCACATGCGAAACGCAACCCCTTTACTAGTCAGCAACGAAAGCGAAACATACTGCTACTGCCTCTCAAATACCTCAAATACCAAGACCCATTTTCCCCTTCGAACCGCGATCCGGTATCCAGTAACAAATAACAGAAGATATTAGTACTCGATTACCGGAACTCATTTTCCCCCTTCAAAATTCGCCTGGCAGTCTGTATCCGAAGTTCGAATCTGGTCGTTCCGAATGCGGCAACGATTGATATTCTAAAGTAGCAATTCGTTACTTCGAGTCTGAGTCATTATCCGCATCTCAGTAACGAATACATACGGCTCGCTACAGCTCTAGCAGTGGGGTTCCATACCTGGAAATCCATTCTCGCATCAGTACTTCTGCTATGATCGTAGCTTCTTGATCGGGAATAGGAAACTTCTGGCAGTTTGGAGAAGTAATGAATGACAACTGGAATGTACTTGTTGCCATCCGAAGTTCGCGGAAGAGGTCCGAAGATGTCGAGGGCAATTCTTTCAAAATGCACTCCTACATTATAAGGATGTAGTTTTCTACGGCTACGTTTTTTCGGGCTTTTACAGGCAGAACAGGCGACACAAGCTTGACACCTATTTTTGACATCGTCTCGAACCCTAGCCCAGTAGAAGCGCCCGTGAACTTTCTGCAGAGTATTCATTATGCCAAAATGACCCCCAGTTAAGCCATTATGCAGCTCTTCTAGAACATTCAGAATACTTGAACGAGGGAGTACTAACTGCCAACGAAGCGTCTTGCCGTCGTCCAACTCCCATTTACGATACAGGACTCCGTTTCTCAGACGAAGCGAATCCCACAAAGCCCAATATTGCTTCGTTTCCGGATACATGACGATATTTCTTGCCAACTAGGCTTACAGCTCGATTTTTCCATAAATTCCACAATAGATTTGATGTCGCTATCAGCTAACTGGTCCGCCCGGATTTGTTCGTCACTCCAGGGATCTTTGGATGATGTCGATGATGTAACTTGGCGGACAACGGGATGTTTCAGATGGTAATTTTTCTCTGCCCTGGAGCAGTAGCGACAACTTTGTATGCAGTACCTTCTCTACAAAGCACGTTTCCGTACTCTGCGTTTCCATGAGATAGTCCTTTCCGATGACGTATCTCTATGTCATATTCTTGCAATCTCTGTATCCACTTGGCTATCTGGCCCTCAGGATTCCTGAAATTTAGAAGCCAGGTTAAAGAGGCATGGTCCTTTCGGAGCAGGAACTTTCGGCCGTACAGGTAATGATGGAAATGCTCCACGGCCTTGACGATAGCAAGAAGTTCTTTTCTCGTAACACAATAGTTAAGTTCTGCCTTTGAAAGGCACTATTCTTGGCCATCTATCTCCTGGGGCAAAACAGCTCCGACACTCTCCTTACTCGCATCTGTGTCCAGGATAACTTTATAAACTATTGTGATTATAAATATTAAAATATAAGTAAGTCTATTTTAATAATTAGAATTAGTAGTGGAGTTATATGAAGAAATATAGAAGTGATATAGGGAAGAATAGTGGAAGAATAGCCTGTCAGGGTGAGGATACGACAAGATGGGCGCAGATGTAAGATGTAAGAAATCCACTAGAGGGGCCGACCCAAGGGTTTACGGCATTAATCCCTCGGGGGAAACATTTATTTAAAATCATAAGAATGCAAACTATACCGCCGGCAGAACGCAGTAAGCCGGCGGTAGAACGTACAACACAAAACAATTAACACAAAAAGAACAAAGAACAGAACATAAGCAAAAGCAACCTCCTATATTTTCCAGTACAAAACAGCACACTTACTTTAACACTAGAATACTTTTCATATATTAGAACAGATTAGAACAGATATTAGAACACAAAACATATGCATGCGCAATACAAAACACAAAATACAAATTTCACGATACAGAATATAGAATAAATCACTTAATATGAACATAATGACTCAAGATGATACATGTACACAAAATATGTAACACCATATACAATTTTTTTAGACACCGGGGAGGATTATATATATCTAAATTTTATTTCGCTATATAGTTCTATTAATTTATTATAGTTATCTTTTATCAATTTCATTATTTTTGGAATCTGTATTAATTGTAGAAAATAAGTATATAGTCCTGTTTCACTGTTGTTCCACCAAACTTGCCAATTATCGTTTAACTTTTTATTTATTATATAAAATATTTTTTGATCTAGGAACTGATAATTTTCTGCTACTTATAGGCTCGTTGTTAATTAGTGGTGATTTGGCAAGTTGGTCCGCTATTTCATTCCCCCAGTGTCCCACGTGTGTTTTAATCCATATAATTACTACTTCTACATCACTATTATTTTTTATTAGATTATAAAGAGTCATCAGGATTTCGGTATAAGGATATAGAGATCCCAGCTTCTCGACCGTGGACCTGTTATCAGTATAAATCTTGATGTTTTTATAGTTGTTTGTCACCGCCCATTCCAACGCCGTTACTATTGCTAATTGTTCCACCTGATAGATGCTATTATAAATATGAATTCGTTCCGAATATTTTTTGATTATGTCATTCTTATTACTGCATACAAAGTAACCGAAAGCTGTTCCGTTATCCATTTTGGATCCGTCGGTGTATATTTTAATATATTTATTATCCATTATATCATCGTCTATTGAGTTTATAAATTTTATGTGTTTGTTTAATATGTTACAATCAGGATATTGATACGATGGTATTATTTTCTCTATTGAATAGCTTTCGGGAAGTTCTAGATTTTGAATGGTTTTATTTAAGTTTATTGCATTATATTTGTCTATTTCTCGTGTTAGAACGAGTTCAATGGGGGGGATGTCTAGTATTACACAAAGCGCGGAATGAGCAGTATTGGCGTTGGCCTTAGATATTTTTATTAAAGCTAATTTCTGGATTGCCCACGGTTTGCGAACGGATTCCCTGGTGAGATTAGTGGCCCATGCGGGGGCAGCATACGAAATTTGTTTCTCTGTTACCGTTTTGTACCAGATTTTGAGCATGTTGGGTCTTACCCCCCATGACACACCGCTCGCCAGGGACATTTTATTAATAAAAGTAGTAACTTTATCGTTCAAATATTTTATATGTGAGGTAAAAGTTAGTTTGTTATCTATTATTATTCCTAAATATTTTAATTCATTGACAGATTTCATTTTTTGATTGTTTAATTTATATCGTGCTTTAGTTGTGGATTTTATACCTATGGTGATCGCTTGCGTTTTCTGAACTGATATTTTTAATTTTAGTTTACTGCATATGTCGTTTAGCTTTGCTATTTTTAGATTAGTTTTATTTTGTAGCTTTTCTAATGTGTTTTCGGATTCTATTAATATGAAATCGTCAGCGTATGCGTAAAAATTTTCGTTATCTTCCATTTGTTCAAGTACTGTATTAGCAGCGATCAACCATAGGAGCGGGCCAAGACAAGATCCCTGTGGGCAACCCTTGTATATATTATGTATAATCTGTACCATACTATTTTTAATTACTATTTTTCTATTATACAAATAATCTTTTAATATCGTTTTTAGATAATTTGGTAAAGGAGATTTATCAATTTCGTTTTTAATAATAGACCATTCAATATTGTCAAATGCGCCCTTAATGTCAAAGGACACCAGGACGACATATTTAAATATGGTTCTTAATACTTTTAAACGGCCAACAACCTTGCATAGCAGGTCCACTGTGCCCCTGCCCTCTCGAAAACCATACTGATTCTCATGAAAAAAGCTTTTATTTTCTAATACATTCATTACTCTAAATTTAATAAGTCTTTCTAAAATTTTGCCTTCTGTACTTAATAAGCTTATAGGTCTGTATGAATTAGGTTGTTTTGGGTCTTTATTGTTCTTTTTGAAAAATATGATTAATGCTACTTTCCAGGCATCCGGAAAGGACCCCAGCCTGAAGCAGCTGTCATATATTTTCCATAAATCTGATCTATATTTTATTTTTAAGTTGTTTAATAATATATATATGTCTATTTTGTCCAATCCGGATGCCTTTTTAGGATTTTGAGCCGCAATCCTAAACTTTGGCTTTTAACAATTCTGTATCGGTTAAAGGTTCTTTAATATAGTCTATTGTATCTGATTTGGGAGCAAGGGGAGGAGAATACTGTAATAAAGTCTGTGCAACGTCTGGGCTTTTGTTTGAGGGCGTAGTTTGAAAATGTGTACTTACTAGGGTCTTTAAAATTGTTTCATAATCATCAGTTATTTCGTTACTGTCAAAAATGGTTTCGAGAAAGCCGGAGCCATGCAGACCCTTGGCAATTTTGAAAAAAGATCCATAAGTTTTACATTGTTCTTGACAGAATGTTTTCCAGGACTGTTCCTTAGCTATTGCAATAGATTTTCTATACTAGTCTCTGACCCTATTATAAGTTATTTTTAGATTATTGTTGTCGGGATTGTTTGTTTTCTTTCTATATAAAGCTCTTAAATTATTTCTTTGTACAGTTAAATTTTTATTCCACCAATTGATTTTAATTACAGTATTTTTCTTCTTTTTCGAAATGATGATTCATTAATTTCAATCCAGGTTTTGTGGAGTTTATTAAATATATTTTGAAATTCTTTGTGCTATTGTTTTCGGCCAGATCATGTACTATTGGTTTTACTCTGCTATACCATAAGTTATTAAACTTTTTTGAAATTACTATATTTGGTTTTATATTTATAGTCGAATGCTATTTTTAATTTAAAGTCTAATTGAGTATGTATATATCGATGGTCAGAGCCGTAGGGCGCAGATGTTAAGGCCGTCTTCAGTTCGTTGAATTCATCCTCACATTCTTCAGTCCATTGGAATTTTTGTCCAGTCTCGGTCGATTTGTGAAGTGGTCTTGCAATTTGAGAAAAACCCTTCACAAATTTTCGATAGTAGGTACAAAGTCTGAGAAAACGTTGGTACTCGTGGACATTTTCAGGAAGACTCCAGCTCTTGACTGCCGACGTCTTTTCGTGATCTGTTCGGACTCCGTGGGCAGATATTATGTGACCGAGATAACGTACTTCCCGACGAAACAGGTTGCACTTGGATGGACTCAGCTTCAAGTTTGCCTCCTTCAATTTCTGCAGCACCTTTCGGATATTTTCTAAATGTTTTTCGAAAGTCTTTCCGACGATGATGATATCGTCCAAATACAGGAGACATGCTTCTTAGGAAAGTCCTCTCAACACTGTCTCCTTTTGACGATCGAATGTAGAAAGTGCATTGCAGTGTCCAAAAGGCATAACTTTGAACTGCCACAATCCTTGTCCCGTAGTGAATGCAGTCTTTTCACGGTCATTGTGGTGAATTTCTACTTGGCAGTATCCGCTCTTGATGTCCAGAGTGGAGAACCATTCATTTCCCAATAAAGTGTCTAAAGTGTCTGGGAAGATGGCAGCTGTCTTTCTTGGTAATGCCATTCAGGCTTCGATAGTCAACGCAGAACCGGGTGGAACGATCCTTCTTTCGGACCAAGATGGCAGATCTGTCCTTATGATGGTTACATTAGCTCCAGTATCAATGACCATGTGACATGGCGAACCATTTACGTATGCCAGTACGAAGAGCCCATTACTGCCGATATTCACTGAGGAAATCTGCAAGACTTTCAAATGAGGCTTTTGAATATCTCGCAGCCTCCGTTTCGCAATGTGGTCTCTCTTCCGCTTCCGTTCACGGGCTTCTCTGGTGTACTGGTGTCGGTGATCTTCACGAAGACAGTTCTTTTGTACGTCACAGTATTTTCGTAAATGTCCCTATCCGCTGCACCTCCAACATTTCACTTTTCTTATCTCTGACTGTACTTGTCGTTCCATCAGATCTTCAAGCCTCCTTAATTTATTCCCCATTTCTCCACCCGCAGGCTCTTGGAACGACACAGCTCTAACAGTATACCGCTCTTTTCTCACGGTCGACTGAGCTACCTCCAATTTCATAGCGAATACGAAGGCGGACCTCAGATCTTTATAATTCTCCAAGATCAATGCTTTCTGAATTTCCGAGTCCCGGACGCCTTCAATAAAATGTTGCACTGCAACTTCTTCTCGAACATTATCAGGATAACAGCCTATCTATGTCCGAAGGCAGTTCTTGAAGGGTCTTGCCAGGTTTCTGCATCCTTGACTTCAGTTGTATTCTACAATACTCTTTCTGGCACTTCTCTCCGAATTTCAGATCCAAGGCACTTGCAAGGGCGTCAAAATCTCCTATCTTCGTCGCTCCGATGGTTTGTAGTACGTTAATTGCGTCTCCGCTAGGAGAAGCTGCCAGTCGGTTCGCTTTCTCGGAGTCGTCCTAGCCATTCTCTTGGGCGACAATTAAAAATTGGGTCTTGTATGCGTCCCAGGGAGTCTTTCCGTCGTAAGGCGTAAGTTTCACTGTTGGGCGCCGTGACGACAACCTGATATTTTCTGGTAGTTTCCCCAGCTTGGCGAGAGAGTCCAGTTTTTGTTGAATTTTATCCTCAAATTCTTCACGCAATTCTTTCACGTTTCTTGCTTGAGTTTCTTCTAGGAGCGACATTCTCTTCTCCATATTTTCTTGATTTGTTTTTATTTTCTCCTCCAGTCCGGATTTGAGCTCGTCATGTGCGGCTTTTAACTCTTCAAATCAGGTTTTCATATCGGATGGAGCAGCTTTTATCTCGTCCAATAAGATTTCTATTTTCTCCTCCAAATCGGCATGTTCGGCTTCAATTTTGTCGTAAGTTGCATTCATTTCTTCTTTTCCGGCTTCTATCTCTTCTCGTGAGGTTTTCACCTTGCTTTTAATCTCTTCATGTACGGATTTCACCTCCTTCATTAAATCAGTTTTCATCTCCTCTAACAGTTTTCTAAGGTCCTCCATTTTTCTTGTCCACACCATGCACTGGAGAATTAGTCTTTAGAATCTCGATTCTGACACCAAATGTTACAGAACGCTCTGCTAATTTCCGGGTTCGTCGTTCTAAAGACCAGTAGGTGTAGAAAGTTCTAGAAAAGAATCCACTTGCAGTATGGAACACAAACTTTATTCCTTTTAGAGCTTCGTCGAACAATTAGCTGTATAAAATTCACAGGCACAATCAGCTAGTAATGTGCTTTTAATAGTCCGCTTAGTACAGAGGCTTTCACAAATACTGTATTTCTCACATAAAGTAAAACACATCCACAGGCAAACATTCAGTAGAAATATACGAGGGATAGCACTAGCAGTCCCTTAAGACTCAGCAATGAAGAATTTAGACACAGCACTTAAAATCAAAGCTTCATAAACAAGCGATAACACCGCTTCTATAGCGCCAATACAAAGCCTTAAGCTTTCACGGACGTCTGCTCTTAACGGAAGCAGAAGCAAGACTGAGACTCAAACTAGGGAACCTGCTTTTATAGGGATAACACCGCTTCTATAGCGCCAATACAAAGCCTTAAGCTTTCACGGACGTCTGCTCTTAACGGAAGCAGAAGCAAGACTGAGACTCAAACTAGGGAACCTGCTTTTATAGGCTACGACGAACACCGTGGAAGGTTCCAGAGAGAACCATCCGTGGAATGTAACCTGCGGAAAGTTCTTTCTTTACATAGCGAAATAAATTGCAGAATTCACATACTTCTGAACAGACAATTATTTTATAAAACATAATTTGAGGGCCTCCTTTGATTGAAAGTTTTTTGCTGCTGCCACCACTGCTCTTTTGCTCTTTGTTTATACTGCTTTGAATACAAGCTTCACTTTAGTCTACTAAAATTCCTCATTAAAATGGGACTCCAAAATCAAAATGAGCTGACCTACATTCGTTGTATTCCGGCCAGGGATATATAGAGTGCCTCAAAATTGAAGCAAAGTCTGAAGAAAATAGAAAATTAATTAATTTAGCATTGGTAACCGAAAAAGGAAAACAGTTTGACAGCTGACATTTTATGGTTAGCAAAGTATACGAAAGAATAATGCGTTCTTATTGCTGAAGAACATTAAAAAAAAAGAAAGTTTGTTTCATGATAATTTTGATGATGAATGGTCAAAAAGATCATGTGATTTAACACATTAGGTTGCTTTCTGTTGGGTTATTAGAAGTCAATGTCAACAAGCCCACATCCACCTGTGAATTGAAGGAGGATGTACAGAGGACTCAAAGCTGCATTAACGAAATTCAGCCGCATTTATTCGAAATAGTCCTGGAATATTTCGACAAAGCGTGCGTATGTGCCAACAAAGCCATGTGGTGATTTGTCCGATGTGCTTTTCTATACATAACCCTATCCTATGTACTTTATGTTTCAATTTTAAAAAATGCAATTGGGAAAAAGTGTTTTCTATTTAATTCAAATTTTGCGTCAATTTTGGGACACCCTATTTAAATAGAGTTCACCCTTGTGTTGAGGTACACAGTTTGTTAACAAACCATGGTAAATTTACGTTAAAATGTTTCCTATATAAACCTTTCCGTTGCATTTGAGGTAACTTGTGCCATTGAAGGTTCTTCAGCTTCATCATGTTTATAACTAACTGTACACATTTATCTCACTTGAGAATAAGGCTACTGCTCGTAATTTTGACTGTTAATCAAAATCTGAATAAGCCAGCATGAAGTCTGGGGCAGATATTTCTCGTGTGTGCCCCTGCATATTGATAGGCATTTATATTCATACATACGTAAAACATGCACTGATTTCCCATGAATATTGATCATATAGGTATACACATATGTATACCTATCTACACACCATCTAGTTTTGCACATTAATGTGCACTTTTCTCTGGGTATGGAAATTGTGTGTCAATGTCAAATGAACACGAACAAACTTCTCTAAGTTAATGGAATGGATTGTCAGAATCTCAGTTCTTCTCTCTTAGGTCCCCACCAGTGGTTGAGAGGTTCTGCTCTCGAAACTGGTAGGCAGGAAGTGCCAGGTTCAAACCCCGGCCGCGCCTCTCGTCCAAACCGTCCGGAGTTTTCAGTGGTTTTCTTCAAAACTTCGCGTAAATACGGGCTAGGATCCATTAGAAAGTTCTCCTAGGAGGGCATTCCCCCTATAGGATTAGGACTCTAGCCTCCCGACTGTCTACAGGTTCGAACACTTCGGGCAACAAAGCTTACTTCGTGTTGGATCACAAATCCCTTTAAACGGTACAGGCCTAACAAGAAATTTTTCCATCGAAAAAAGCCAGTCTACTTTCGTTCCCCCTCTGACGATCGACGCCCCGTGGTGCTTGGTTGGTGAGGAGCTGAAGCTATCGGTCATCCCCTGAAGCTAATTATAAGAATCGTGTGTCAGGAGAAATGGTTTTCTTCTGGTTAGGGGTGATGACCCCCCCCCCTCCCTTCCCACCCACAGAATTCCAACACTCTATTGAATCTTCGAAAGACTAGTTTTTTTTTTCGATGTATGAACATGAATATTGTACTTTTTCTCTCTGCTTGTCCTAGAAGAAAGACCGTTTTTAGCGCAGAATAAAATGTATGCATCTTACTAATATATACATGTACACAGGACTGTTTTTATATATGCATATTTAAAATAATTTATTCTGTATCAAATCATTTTTTGATAGATTATTAATTAAAGGTATATTAGTAAAACACATAGAAAGCATTTCGAAATAAATTTTATGGTGATTTGATTTATCTATTTCTATTAAGTATTCACGGTAATTTTATAAATACCTTTTTAAATTTTTAAACTCTCGACTTTTGCAATTTTTCAAAGTTCCTTGGCAGATTTTCTAAATCAGAGAAATATTGGATCGTCACTTAATTCAAATCAAAGTAAATTGACTCCCAAAATCTGTTTTCTTTCTTTTTAAGTTTCATAATTTTACATTTTTTTTAAACTATGCATAAAACTTCTGATAGTTATACTAAACAATCCAGAGGAAAGCTTCTCTACTTAACGCTATCAGATACATTTTACTTGGGTGAAAATACTATATCCTGTGGATCTTTTACAAATCTCAGGAATGATTTTCATTGCTGAGGAATTTGAAATTCAAAATTTCACAAAAAAAGAAAATAATACGTTTGTTTGTTTGTGTTATGAAAAGCGTACACGATGGGCATCTGCTAGGGGTGGGGTGCCTTTGATGGAGGACTTTTTAAGTGATTCTAACGCTCATTCAGGTTATACTTGGAGAAAACCGACCAAAACGTCAGACTGTTAGATTGACAGCAGGCCCAGACTGGTCAGGTCGGCTGGTCGGCTATTGCCGAGGGCCCTTGACCAAAGGGGGACCCAGCGAGGCCCCAATAATAGATATACTACTTTATAATTAGAGTAATTTGATATACATCAGAGTAATATATATCAAAGTAATTATGATTATTTATTTTTTAGTAATCTTACGCTTCCACACAGTGACGTAGCGGAGGGCAGTAGCTTAGCTACAGAGGGTGACACCCGGGGCGGATATAAGTGGTGTCACCCCCCCCCATACGAGCACTTTTGCCCCCATACATGCGATATTTTTGAAATTTTTGCTGTACAAGCCATCTGGTGTCACCCCTTTGAGGGTGACACCCGGGGCGGACCGCCCCCCCCCGCCCGGCCCACACGGAACCCGAGGCGCGAGGACCTAGCCGAAAAATAAGTGGCCCCAACAGCTTTAAAATAGTTGCAAGGAGCTTTTAGGTACGATCAACATTATAACGAACTTCAAAGGACCAAAAGTTTTGTTCGCTCTATATCCGAACCGTTAAGAAATACAGTATTAAAATTGCGGGACCGAAATTCTCATTCGTTATATCCGTGAGTTCATTATATACCGGTTTCGCTATAATGTGGTTGGACTGTATTGCTTACCGTAATATTCTATTCAATCCAAATTCCCTTTTCAATATCTAGCCGAGGACCCCCAAACGAGCCAGTCCGGGTCTGACTGACAGTCACACTGTACGGCAGAACTCTGAATCTTCACACTTCAGCCGCCTAAAGAAATTCAGTGTTTTATCCACTCGGCCATGGTGGGGAATAAAATAATAAATCATGCGAAGTGCGTGAATTATAAACACTTTTCGACAAATTCATATAGACGTATATAATGGATTCGCCTATAAAAATTTCATAAAACCTGCCTAAATCTGAGTAATTGGTAAAACGAATTGTCTCTTTTCATCCAAAATTCGGAAAATTTCATTTAATAACTTTACATTTAAAATAAAAGTAAAGATACAAAAGAAACTACATCTTAACAAAGGTACTCTTTCATTAGAAAAGCTATAATATCTCTAATTCAAATCAATGTAACCACAAGGAGGCTGAGAAAGTAGTTAAAACTCTGCATACTTAAATATAAAAATCTCCCGAGTTATGAGAGAGTTTAACCATTTATAAAACCCGTATTTAATCTGCTCACCATCTCTGAAAAGATGTAATGTAGAAGACACCCTATTGTGACCAATGCTGCTTCCGGGCCCGGTCTATTTCAATTCTCAGCTGGACAAGGTTTGCGCTCACACAGTTGTCGGGTAAAGAACCTATGCTTAACCTGTTCACTTTCATCACTGAAAAGACTTACTTTTTAGTCTGACAGACCGTCGAATTTCAGACAGCTGTCGGGTGGGGATGTGGCCATAAATCTCTGAGCTGCGGTCAGAAAAAGGCGGATTTCTCCATTTTGCAGTTTATCATTTAGTACTATAATTTTCGATTTATTTGTTCGTCAAACCAAAATACGCCACTTTCTAACCTCAAATCAGTCATTGCGTCACCTTTTCCCACGGGTAATAAAATATCCGTATCTCTCAGGATCTGAAAATGTATGGTGGTCTTTTGAACTCAAAGTAAAGTTGAAGAGTCAAACAGTTTTCAAATGGAATTTTCATTTCAATACTTCATTCTTTAACGAAAAATACTACACTCAAACACGAATCAAATAACAATTTTCAGCATATGTATACCTTTATTAAAATTTCCAGCTGCAAAAACAATTTAAAAAAAAAGTATACGTGGTCTAATAATTTTAATACCATTCCACAAGGTACGCATTATTATGTATACGAGTATTTAGTTGTAGATACTTAGTTTGCAATGTCTAGGGTTACTGATGTGAGCACAGAAATTATTCAAAAAAGTTACTCAAACAGTCATTTTAGTACAAAGTAACAATTTGACATAAATATCATTAATAGTGCTTACAGTCTAAAAAAGTGCTTACTTAAAAATGAAATTAATTCCTCAGTTTCATGGAGGTTTCTTTCTTTCTTTCTTTTCTTTTTTTTTCTAAGAAAAGCATGTCATTCATCTTTTTATTAAAATTTTGAGTAAAGATTACAAATGAAAAATTGTATGAAAAAATTTCGTATATTTTAATTATTATTCCATTTACACTACTGGCCAAAAGTATTGCAAGTTTCAGAAATGTATCCCCTTTCAAGATTAAGCCCCTTCTCCCCGTCAAAATTAAAAATCAATATAATTGATATTTTTTTATGTCAGCATGTTACAGCTGACATAAAATATGTTTGCATGTTTTTTTTTTATGTCAGCATGTTACATGTTATGTCAGTAAGTAATTACTTCAAAGCAGGGGCGTAGCCAGGGGGGGGGGTATCGGGATATATCCACCCCCGAAATGTTTGGATTAGTGATGAAATTCCGTCTATTTATACACATATAAGTTCATATCCCCCCCGAAATATTTTCCAGGCGCATATCCCCCCCCCCCCGAAAAATTTTCCTGGCTACGCGCCTGCTTCAAAGACACGATAGCATTGAGTTAAAGAATAAAAATAATTATTTAATTTATTGAAAAAATAGCATAAAAAATATATACGTTTTTATAGAAATCATAATCCATTTTCGCTCGTCGGAATAAAATTAAATAAAGAATTAATTTCAAGTTATTCTGCAAAAAGAGGATAATAAATAAATACAATTGAACTCAAGATCATTTTTTATGTTGCTGAGCAGCCTTGACTTGGATCACAACAACCACTCTTTTAGATATGGAATACAGAATGTTTTACAGCACTTCCTTTGGTGTTTCGTGGTGCCAACTTAAATTATTGGTTTAGTATAAAAATGAAACAAAAAAATCAAATACTTAAAAAAAATCACTACACCAAAAAGCACCCTTTCGGATGTCCACTCCTTTTTTACATTTTTTATTTCAAGCGCCAATCCCGCCCATCCACCCACTCATATAAAAAAAAATAAGCCCCTTCAATATCGTGCGTTTTTTTCCGAGTGCACTTTTTTCCGCCCACCACATTCTTATCTCCATAGAATAGCCGAGAGGATAAGACAGTGAAAATTGGTGGATGTGAGATGTGAGGTAGTGTGAAGGTCCAGAGTTTTGGATTACACCGCATTTGCTGATCTAACGGTCTGGAGTTTCGGGCGGTTTTCTCCAAATGTAACATGAATATGTGTTAGAACCCCTTAAAATGTCGTTCGCCAAAGATATTCTTACTTTATCAGATGGTCCTCGTGCTTAACACAGCAACATAGACCGTAGTAGACCAGCGAGGTTAGAAAATTTCAGAAATATTTTTGTTTAAATTAATATATATATATATATATACATACACACACATTTTTTAATAAGTGGGTCTGCTGTAAGCAGAAGCGCAGCAGCTCAATAAGTTTAGAGGGGGGGGGGGGATCGGTATGTTTCTATGAATTCTGGAAACTACAAAAAATGGAACTTATTTGAGGTTATTTTCATTTGTGGTTGGGAGGGTGTCTCAGAGATGACTTTTACTAGCCAGAAAAATAAGCTTTCTCGATAAAGTGATAGAGTGATTGAGAAGGTTTTGAAGTATTTAGACCTTTAACCGCATAGTTTCTTTATGAATGTTAACGTGCATGGGCTATTTCGAGTGCCATGGTAAGACATAACACTAAACGTAGAAAGACACTAAACATGGTAGACGACTGAAATATGGAAGTCCCGTGTTAGGGCCTACCACCCGGCTATCAAACTGTCTGGAATTTTGGTCGGTTTTCTCCAGGTGTGAGGTTAATAAAAAGGCTCCCGACCAAGGAATCTCCCTGAACCAGATCTCCCTAGTGTAGGTTTGCCGAAGCTCAAACCAAAACAGACCTCCCTCGCATACGGACACACAATTTGTCTGGCTTACGTATGTAAAATTGTTATTTCTGCAAGATTTTTACAGCCTTCAAAATAAAATATGCACCAAAACACTGTTTTTTCCCCCTTAAAAAATATACCTCTAAAATTACTGTAAATATTATGTGGTGGAGGGAAATTGGAAAAGCGCTTTTAAAAGTACTTTAAAAAGCGCTTTTTGTTACTTAAAAGTTTCTATTCCAGACTATCAAGCATTTTATTGCTAAAATAGAGCAAAAAATTCAATATACCACAAAACCTTTCCCTACACCAAACGCTAGAAGACAGGGGAAGTTCTTCTCCATAAAAAATGACATCTTTAATATTGTTCGCTTTTTCCACTCTCCTTTCATAATATCTCTAAAATTTCGTACAAACCCTTAATTCTATGTCCACAGCAATTAGGAGACAGACAAGCAGACAAATCGAAATCACAGACGATTCATCATCAACTTCTTAAGAAGGAGTTAAAATGGGATAAAAAGCACTTTCAAGTTTCGATACTCCACAGTTACGTCATTTTTATAAAAATATTCATGTGTCTTCCTCAATAATAATTATCGCCAAGGTATTTTAAAAATACATTAAATGTATCTTAAACGGAGCTATAAACTTTGTATTTTGATGTCTATTTCAGTAGTGGAAAATTTTGCAAGTAAAATATAAAAGCAAGCAATTTAAAAAAGAAGAAAGAAATCAACAGATCTGACTAATATGCTTTCTGTATAATTAAACTCTTATTCCCTAATTTGGAATTAATGGATGCACGAACATTCCCCAGCTATGCGTACGCGAAATTTGAAGACAACCTTGACAGTAATTAGGTAGAGGGGATCAGAATCCATTAGTCTTCTTTTGATAACAATACCAGGGTCCGTCGTGTCAGAGCCATTGAAAAAAACTCCACCGCCGATACTACAGTGGACCCTCAGGCCTGCAGGACACCCCCCATTGTGGCAGCTAATTGCCTCTCCGTTCTCACGAATTCTCAGAGGGGGAAGGGACAATTTCCGGAGACGGTCTTGCCAGTTTGAGAAGCAAAAATAGATAACGACTAAACACGGCTTGAGCGCTTTTGAAGGCATCTTCAATTAGTGACTATAGTCGGTCTTGTCAATTTGAGAGGCAATCTCGACGAACGGCTTAACACGGGGTTGACAGCGGGAGGGCTAGTGCAGTCAATCGGCCTTAATCCTCAATCAAACAAAGAGCTGGATTCTCCGCTCGTCGCTAACGCGAATCGGTTGTTAGTTAACCACTGCTGACGTCATTTCCCACGATTTGCGATTCTCCGCCAGTGAGTTGTTAACGCAGTTGTTACAAAAAGTCTGTAAACGGTGGTTAACTGAACTACTGCTTCTACCCAGTTGTTTTCTCGCACATCGTGGTTAAAGCTATGGCGGCTCTTTATGCCTTGTTTGTTTTAGAAGAAAATGAGCGTCGTGAAAGGGTGTATAGGAATAGGTTTGACGCCTTTAGCCTGGACGATGAATCATTTCGCCATTTATTTAGATTGAACAAATATTTGGCAAGGAATTTGTGTGAAAAGCTGCGAGAAGAGTTGCAGCCGACTGGTGTTGGAAGATGTCTCTCGGTAGAAACTCAAGTAAGTTTTCTTTCTTTGCATATAATTTAATCTGTATGTAACAATTAATAAATATAGGGTAGTTTTCCGTTATGTGTGCTACAAGTGCTCTTTTAATTTTGATGGCACAACACATTGACGAATGAAATAACTCAAATTAATCCTGAGTACTGTTGACAACATCTTGCAACATGTTTCATTTACGGCACGCCTATAACGGAAAAAAAACACAGTATATTGAAATTTATAAAAATAACTAATGATTTTATAGAAATTGTAAAAGTGATACTTCCTGTGATACATTTATATAATGAAGCACTCAGTCAACATAAATGTTATACCTGAAATTAAATGCATTGTTAAAAACAGAAAAGAGAGTTTTTAATTAGATCATTTCAGCAACAGCATGCAATGACTAATTACAAAACTTAGTGTTGGGATTTAAAATACAGGGTTGTTATTGTATCTGTACTCAACTGGTTTAAATTACACTATTTTATAAATATTTAAGCGTGAGAAAAGTTTTCAGTAGACATTGAAAACAGATTTGTAGATATCATGTACAGAGACTTAAAAGTATAGTCTTTTGAGAAGGTCTGTTTAAATGTTCAAAGTACTATACTGAAAGCATAAAAGTACTCACATTGGATAATGTTCTTTATATAAAGTTACTTAATAAGCCAAATGATCAGTATGTTATATTGTGTGAATGGACAACGTAAATATTGCAAACATGTGGTTATCTGTTCGGAAGTTGCATATTTACTTACTATTACATTTTTATTTGTATATATTATAATAACATTACATAATTGAGTTATTGTACTAATTATTGTAATTATGTTACTAGCTATTGTAATAGGCAAATTTCGCATATTTTGCAAAACTGCTATGTTTAACTTATGCAACTGATGTGAACTATTCATAATTTTTCATTTTATAACATGCATTTTAATGATATTTACATTGAGAAATGATAGAGTAAATTTTAGATTTTTATTATATCTTGTTAACTATTTATCACACAAATTAGTAATAACAAATTTCTCAAGTGTAAAAGCCAACAGAATGAAATAGCAAAATCAATTTTTTTATACATAAAAACATTTTAAATTTACTGCTCCCTTAATTTTATAAACAGTATTTTTGTGTTATGTCATTTATTTTATCATTAACTACTTTCTGCAAGCATTTCTTAGAACTTTCGCTTTCATACTCTGAAACAGTAGCACATCCTCCATTGTTAACAATGCATGCTGTTATTGCTTATTGAGAAGGATGAGAAAAATCAATGAATCTTTATGTGTGAGTTATCGTTTTTAAGAAACTTATTACATCAGCAATTGCAGAAATATTTCTATGTAAATCGTAGCATTTTATTTTCATATTGAATTAGTTATGGTATAACTAAGCCTTGCATTTATTACAATTAAGTATAAAAGCACACACAAAAGTCACAAATTTCTCCTGAATTCAATGGTATCATTTCTTGATTTTGGCTTCCCCCTTTTCATTGTGGGCTTGCATTGCAGCAGCTGCTGCATATCCCCTTGCTTTGGTCAGGCTTGGGTGAGATGCTTTAGCTTGAAATGTTTTTATTAAATTCTGTATTGTGTTTTTGTAATGTGAAGTGCAATTGTATGCAATACTGATTTTCGGTTTTATGCTACAATATACATGTATTTATTTAGGTCTTATGCAGCTTACGTTTTTTTGCAACTGGCTCATACCAGCGAGCAGTTGCACAAGATCTGACATTAGCATTGAGCCAAGCATCTGTGAGCCGTGCTATTAGGAAGGTCGCAGATGCTATCAACAGGCGGATGCTTCATGAAGAGGTAGCGTTTCCAAGTGTGGAAAGCTACCCCATGATAAAAAGAAAATTTTTTGATGTCAGCAACTTCCCTGGTGTAATTGGGGCCATCGACTGCACCCATGTTCCTATAGCAGGCCCGCCAGCACCATTGGATGAGTGCTACATCAATAGAAAAAACTTTCACTCAATAAATGTACAGTTAGTAAGTTTCATTCTTTTCATTATTCGTGTGCTTCTGATTTCAATAATTGCTTTTCATGTAAAATGTAATTGGCTCTCTGTGGTGTACTATTCAGAGGAGGGGGAACCCCCCTTGCAGGTACCATTAGGAGCTGCAGCTTTATCTCCCCCTACACACACACAAATAGAAAGAAAAAGAGCTGCTTGCCCTACTGGGCTCTCCTGTACTGGCTACTTGCTTATAACTTCAAATATTTTGTATGATTCAATCACTTGCACTTTTATTTATTTAGTGCAGAATCAATCGTTAATGCCTCATAAATGATGTAGTCTCTATTACAGTTACAGCCACCCAACACCCATGTTAAAAGAAAAAAAAATAAAAAACTATATGAAATAGATTTTTAAAAATCTGAAATTCTTCCAGATTTTATTTACGCACTCGGCTGGAAGAATTTCAGGTTTTTTTTTTTTTTTTTTTTTTTTTTAAATCTATTCAATCAATTCTGCCATATATACTAAAATGATAACTGTAAGTGCTCATCTAGACTCCTGTTCGCATAATTTTGTTGCTGAAAATTGCATCCATTGTTGTTTGGCCCCTAATGGTGAAATGTTTTGAATGAGTGTGTATTGGAAAATCTAAAGTATCCATTTATGAAATCGGATCCTTGATCGGAATTTAATTCTACGTTAAAATATTCTACTAAAACAGTCTTACAATTATCCTCCTTCAGCAACGTTTCGAATAGATCGTCTAATTTATCTTCGTAAGAAATTCGAGGAATAGCGTATGTAACTGCAAATCTCACTTTTGATTATATGCAATGACCATTTGAACATCATTGATCTGGCTCGTGTAGGCACGGTTAAAGTGTTTCATTAAGTTTTCCTTTCTAAAAATCATAACTCCAGATGGTTTTCTGTTTTGGAAACCACTGTTATCCGTTCAACCAAACTGAATCCTCGTATTTGAAAATCGTCTGAAGCATAGTCCATGTTTCTGTTAGCAATATCAAATCACTCTGCAGAAAATATGGATCAAACGGAAAAGTGACCACAGTGCGCCACATAGACAAAAATCCCGTGCTTGAAAGAAATAGCACCCGAGTGCTACAAAAAGTTATGAGTGCCTATGGTGAAAAGTAATTATGACTTAATGGATTTTTGCTTAAAATATTTAATGCTTTGAATGTGCTTTTATTTTAGATTTGTGATCCTGACTTAAAAATTTTAAATGTAAATGCAAGGCATGCTGGACGCACACACGACTCCTTTATATGGCGGAACTCAAACTTGCGTGCCATCTTAGAAAGTGAGGATGCTGCAAATGATGAGCACAGAGGCTGGCTAGTAAGTATGTTAGAAAATGTTTCATGATTGTGTTAAACGAATCTTTTCTTTCTAGAGGGGGGGGGATTTACACAGAAAATGTACTTTTAAACGACTACATTGAATAAACTTTTTAAATGCCAAACACAGCCTTGTTCTTGGCACTGAGCCAAGCAAGTGTGCACTGACCAATTTGTTGGAACAGACGGAGAGAAACAGGCACGTCTTCTGCGACTCAAGCATAGGCCTAACGGTCAATTCTTTAAATTAAATTTGTGTTCCTTAAATATTCACCTACAAATTCCTGTTATGTAGTCAAAAATTATTTGTTTAAACTGCTTTTATAGCCAGGTAATTGAAAAGGAAATAATGAAACATTTGGACAGAAATGTTTCATGGATCAAACGGAAAAGCTATTTTACTCAAAATGAGCATTCTGACGCTCATTTTGTGAGAAAAATGAGCGTCAGAACTGTTGGTGATTTAAGCTAAACTTACATAATTTGCTGCGATTATCATGAGTTATTTCAAACCCTGCTGGGTATTATAAATCAAAAAAGGTTAATTAAGCAGATTAATGAGAAGAATAATTTTTCTGATTAAAAACTTAAACTATATATTTGATGTTTCAGGTGACAGCGGATATCCACTGGAGCCATGGCTAATGACACCATTTTCGAATCCATCCAGCACCCAAGAACAGCGGTACAACTCAGCTCATGTAAGAGCCCGTATATGCATCGAGAGGTGTAATGGTGTTCTGAAGGGACGTTTCAGATGTCTGCACAAACACAGGACTCTTAATTATTCTCCCACCTATGCTTCTAAAATTATCAATGCATGTGTTGTATTGCACAATTTATGTGTTAAACATAGAATTGAGTACGACTCTGACAGTGACTCGAATGACTCAGATTCTGATGATGACGACAACAATGACAATTTCAATGTAGACACTCCAACTGGCATTAGCATCAGAAGGAAAATTGTACAAAACCATTTTTCGTAAATAAATATTTGTTACAGGTTATTTGTCTAGTAATTCATTGTGTGAATAATCACTTTTCAAAAGATGGCTCTGTGCTTCAATCCAATTAGTCCTGAAAAAGGTCTCCAATCAACTTTCATTTTTCAATTCCTACTATTAGCTCACAACCTGTATATATATATATATATATATATATATATATATATATATATATATATATATATATATATATATATATATATATATATATATATATATATATATATATGTGTATATATATATATATATATATATATATATATATATATATATATATATATATATATATATATATATATATATATATATATATATATATATATACTAGCGGCTACCCGCGACTTCGTCCGCGTCGGCTTTAGAATTAGGTCCCGAGAGAAACGAAGCATGTGTGAATAACAAATATGTTTGCAACTAAAGAAACAGCATTTAAATATTATTTGCTTTTTACTTATTTTAAATGAAGTATAATGCATGGTAGTATACTTCATTTAAAATAACAGAGTACGTAAAATTACTAAATTTAGATTTTTTTCAGGCATTTGGCGAATAGAGACAGTTACGACAGTATTTGCGAACTGTTTTGAGTGTTCTTGTAAAACAAATATTTATGCTATATGCATGAATTTTAGCCTATGTTAATCAGGAATAGTACATATTTCTATTAGCGAAAAGTTTTAGAATCGGTTCTATAGTTACAGAGATACCCAGAGAGCGTAATGTATTAGAATTATTTTGAGTGTTCCTGTAAAGGAACTATTTGCGCTACATGCATTAATTTTAGCCTATAATACTCAAGAATAGTGTAGTTTACTATCAGTGAAAAAAGGTTTTGGAATCGGTTCAGTACATACAGAGATACACATAGAGTGTAATGTAATTCTTATGAGTATCCCTGTAAAAGAACTATTTGTGATATATGCATAAAAGGTAGCCTATAACACTCAGGGTCCCCCCAGTGTCTAAGAGAGTCTGCTCTCAAACATGGAAGGCGGGAGGTGCCAGGTTCAAACACCGGTCGCGCCTGTCGACCTAGCCGCTCGCAGTTTTCTGTGTTTATTTCAAAAACCTCGCGAAAATACGGGCTAGGATCCCTTAGAAGTTGCCAATCGTATTCAAAACCATTAATAATTTCATGTGCCCGGCATTTATCCAAAGCCACCTAGAGCAGTGAATCAAGCCTAAAGCATAAATCCGTGACGTCACAGTCCGGGTCCCTGGCCGTCCGATAAGCTTTGCTACGAAGACACTGTTCTGATTGCTTTTGTGAGTTTATCTTGGGAACAATTTTAAAATTAGATCCCTTTCACAAAGTGAAAAAATTTGCTTGATAGAAAATATTTATTTTTCACGAAATTTACTCTGAAGAGTAAATTTCTTTCGATATAAAATATAGTTTGAAAAATAAATATAGAAAATATCGTGAAAAATAAATATAGAAAATATTTATTTTTCACGAAATTTACTCTGAAGAGTAAGTTTCTTTCGATATAAAATATAGTATATCTATATACCAGTGGTGTAGCCAGAAAATTCTCATTGGGGTGGGGGTTACGACTACTACAACTCACATATATGTATACGTGTGTGTGATAAGGAAGTGAAGAATATACATTTTGTATAGCAAAAAATTCCTCATGGGGGGTGTGTGACCCTCCTAACCCTCCCCTTGGCTACGCCCCTGCTATATACATTTAAAAAACAAATTTAGAATTGAAGAAAAAATAGAGAATATTAAGAATATTCAAACATACTTTGTGTACCCGATTGTTAGTATAAATCGAAAATTCAACCTTCTTATCCACAAAGAATTTTGAGTTTGAATATTATTCGCTAACTAGAATTCTTTGGAAATAACAAAAGAAAAAACTTTGCAAAACCTAATTTATTTAATCATATTTTATTTATATTAACAGACTTCATTTTAATTAGTTTAAAGAAGACTTTGATTTTTTTCTTTTAAACTGCAGGAATCTTTTTATCGAACTTCAGCTGTAATGAGATCAGATTGTGAGGTCTATTTTATAGTTATTACAACATAATAAAAGCACTAATTGAGGGGGGGAAATATATGCCATCAAATGAACGATTCTGAATCGGGGAAGAATGTTTTATCTAAGTTGCACTAGTATTTATATATATATAAACGTCTATTATACTAGATACTCATTGATGTGCTTGAATCGTCCTAGATTATACTAGCTACTCATTGTTGTTATTATTGTCCTTAAACTGCTATTAAGCAATAATTTATGGTTAAATTACTTTTCTTGCTTCTGTAAAAGAACTACAGATGCTGCATATAGTTTTTCTTTTTTTTTTTTTTTAATAGAGAGCATTATTTCGTAAACCGGAATGACATACACTAATTTTGTTTTATTCTTGAAATATATTTACGCTCCAAAATACACTTTAAAAACCATGACTGTCTATAAAGCATAATTATTGAAATTATTGAGTGCCCTAGAAAAATAACTATCCATGCTATATACATAATTTTCGATGGGGCATATGTTTAAGTATATAGAAATAACATATAAAATCTATTGCAATCAGTACATCTTTATGGAAGTCAGAGCACTGACAATGGGCAAACAGTTCGGGAGGAATCAGTTGCAGATTTACGAGTTTAATTTGCAGTGTAACGTTATAAAGTTCTTCATCAAGACACTGTAACGCTATAATCCAAGTAAAACACTACTGAATATAATTACGTGGTTTAATTAGCGAATTAAATAATGACAATTAACAAAGCGAAGCAAACAGCGAATACAAAACAAACGAGGAACGTGCTTAGGTGTTGCGCGAGGTAGGGGCCCGGGTCATGGCGTCACATCCCCTTGCGGAAAGAGCATTTAGGCTTGTAGTAATTCTCTAGGAGGCTTTGATTTATCTCGGCAAAAAATCACTCGTCTTGGCAGACCGCCGGGATAATACGTAAGTACACTTTTCTTTATTTATGCTTTTTAATTTGGCGTAAAATCAACATAATTTCCATACTTATTTATGTTTTTCAAATGCATGTGATTTTGCAAATAGAATTTCTGCTTTATTTCAAAAGCATAAATCATTTTGTGCGGGCGATAAAATGGTTTTTAATTAATAGTTAGAAAAGTAATTAAAATTTCCGAGCCTCAGGTACACTTTACCGAAGTCATGGGTCCAGGCATGCTCAAATTTTCAAAGCACTGCTTTCTGTAGATTTGTCTGGAGAACATTCATTTTTATTATTAGAGATAGATAGATCTGGCATAAAACTGGCATAATTTCCGTATTATTTAATGTTTTTCAGATGCACGTGCTTCTTTATTGAAGTAATAGCATTCTTGTTAGCTCAAAACATGAATCATATGATACGGGCGAAACTCGCCAAGCATGGCAACGTAAAAACAGTTTTTAATTAATAATTTAAAAAGTAATTAAAAATTTAAAATTCAAAGTAGCCTATCACCAACTCCAGGGTCCCATCTATATCTAAACCGAAATGCATCCTAATCGATTCAGCGGTTTAGGCGTGAAAGCGTCATAAACAAACAAACTCACTTTCGCATTTATAATATTAGTTAGGATATATATATATAAATATATCTTGTTCAAATTTTTATTCTTTAATAAACCACCTTTTATTCATCCACTCAAGTTCAAATACATTTTTTTTTTCAACTTGTAATGGATGACAATTGATGTTAAAAGTTTTTTGAAATATTAATTCATTAATAATTTAATTATTAAGTAAAAAACATTTTCAGTGCAATGTTTAAACCAAGTGGTTTTTTAAAAGAATAATTTAAAATTACAAATACTACAGATAGGATAAGTTATGATATATTTTTTAATTATCCTTTAAGTATCAACAATAAGTTTTTATATCAATTTAATAGATACCGTGATGTTTTATAATTATTAAAAATCATTAACTTGAATTATTGGCTGCATTTTTAATTTGTTTCTAAAATAGCGGTGTTGTGTGTTAACAACTTAATTCTAAACCTTGAAAATATCATTTTGAACAACTTATCAACATTATTACTGGTGGATCTGAAAGCAATATTCCATGTAAAATGTAGTAGACAATTACAACATGTCAGGATGAAACAAACTGAATTGTTCCTCAAAACTTGTAAACAATATTCAAAGCACTTTTAACAGGAATTCAGAAGCAGTAACGTTATTGATAACAGACCGTCAATCTGAGAGATTTCCTCAAATACTGAAATTTACACACAATAGAATTTGCTCCATATGCTAAAATCTCTGAATACTTGAGCAGAGCCCTTGATCGCTCCACAGCATACAACAAAACTGAATTCACGAACAACTTTCAAAATACAGCTTTGCAAAACAGCGGTGCTTCTGGCCCCTAAATTATGCAAAGGGATATGGCTCTCAATAGCTAACGCTCTGTGCAAGAGATAATTCGACAGAGTCAATGAATGCTCACTTACCTTTTGGAGAGTTTTCTGAAAAGTTCTGGCAAAATCCATCACTACTTAATTCTCTTATCATTTTTGTTATATCGATTGTCTAATGCAATGTAGGAAAGCAAACATTACATGTCCTTTAAAAAAATCATGCCAGATGTTACTGATCTTTACAAGTTTTTGCCAAAATTGCTATAAAAAATTTAACCCTGCTAGGCCATATCGTTATATTTGACAAGGAAATGCCAACCCTGATGTATCCTGCATAAAAATTAAATGTTCTTAATCTTGCATTCTAGGTAACTGATTTACATGCAAGAAAATGCAGAAGCTAACTTTTTCACTCATACAACATTAATTTGAAGCCCCAAACAAGTATATCACCCTGAAAATTCGTAACAGTGTTAACATTTATTAGAAATGTATGCTTCGTGAAAATGAATACACATTTTTTTTTTTAAATTGCCATATGTTTTTTTCAAAATTTATTAAATTTTTGAAAAAGTGTCATAAGTTTTATTTTGAAAATTCATTTAATTTTTAATGCACATCACAAAAAGTTATGGTAACAACATCATGATCTAAAATATTAGAATCTGCATAATTCTTGAAAGTCTACTGTGTTTTGCACATTTTATATTTAATTTAAAAGATGTTAAAAACTATTTTTTATAATGTTTTGTTCTATGGACTTCAGCATGTAAGGGTATGTGTGTAGTCATTATAATCTTCACAAATGTTCCATTAACTTCTTCGACAAAAATGTATTCTACATTTTTTAATGTTTTAAATTAGTATTATGATTAACTTTGGAAGGTTTCAGTCTTGTTTAAATTATTAAAAGGGGTACAATTTTTACCATAAAGGCTACTATTTTGTACCCTGAAGGCTACTAAAGCAACTATTTCTGTGGCTGTATCGTGGTGGCCACCCTGACCGTATGGTTCTCATGTAAAGTAACGAAGCGAAAGAGAGGAGAAAAAGATTTGTGAGACATAAAAAAAGCATGATGTATCTGAATGCATAATATAACGAGTGGGTACTGTACTTAAAACACAATATATTATCCAGGAAACAAAAAAATCTTGGTTATGAAAAAAAAATATTTTACAAAGTTAAACATTAATAGCAGCATAATTGTACTAAGAGATATTCATAATTACATCATACTCTGGTTTTGACAGCCTCCGAGCAAAACATATTTAGCAGCTTTTTAAAATGATGCTTGTAATTGAAGATACAGAAAGAAATTATTTTCATTACAATTTCACACATTCAAACACATCTAATATATATCTTACCTATTAAAGTAGCAACAATAACCCTCCCCCCCCCCAAGATTGATATAATTTATGTACTGGTATGATGCAGAAGTGGAAACCCTTACTAGTGAAGTCTATTTCAGCAAAACAAATAATTTAGTACAGTATTAATATCATGACTAATTTTAATATTTATCAGGGGTCGATGCAAATGAAAATTAGACCCTTTTTGCGATGCCTTCGCAAATTACAATAGATTGTATGGACCCTTTCACAATAATGCAATCGTTTAAAAAGACCCTTCATAGGCATTTGAACCTATATTTTAGTTTTTTTAGAAGAAAAGGGACTTTTATTAATTGTTTGTTTTAAAAAAAAAATCAAATCAAATTAATCGGTTTTGTTTGATTTAAATTAAGATTTTTTAAAATGAAGTCAGTTATTACATTAGATATTAGCCTATGAGCCAGAGTTTGAACATTCCTGATTTAAATCAATGTAGTTTAAAAAACAAAAAAGAAAATACCATGAATAAAATGACTGTTTTAAATCATCGACACCCTGGCTGAAATACACGGAAATGGGATCCTGGAAAAAATTCAACAAATATTACACAGCTTTGCAACTGTAAATACCATGTACAAGTAAGTTTTTCAAAGAAAAAAAATTCACAGTTTATAACAAAACGAAATTTATTATGTTTCAGGATTATTATTATTAAAAATTGTTAAAAAATGGTTTGCAATGTCTGCAAATAAGTTCGTCCTTTGTTCGTACAATTTATTTTTATGCTCTTCAATTTCGTTAGCTCTAGCCTTTTCTTTGGCTAGAGCATTCATTGCTTCCACTTTTTCTTTTTCTATCTCAATTAGGTCGTTGAACCCCTTGGCAGTCACTTTTCTGTGGTTCTTACCTGCAGAAAAAAAAAAAAAAAATAGTTAGAAATATATTCCAGTTTACCATTTTAACAGGTGGTAAACTGTTCTTAGAAGTATCAAATTTGATTGCAAGTCCATGGCTCACTGAGATAAGTACAGGCTGTCCGAAATGCTCCGTTTTTGCGTACGAGTAAATTTTCACTTCTTCACCGATTTGTTGCTGTTACCCCACTGTATCACTGCTGCCAACTCTGCTGAAGAAAATGGGCCTAAAATCAAAGTTAAAAGTATCCACAAATGGCTAACAATATTTTCAAGCTGAGAAAAAAAATAAAAATTTTCTGGCGTTTACGTGCTTGTGCTGCTGAAATATGCTTATCTGCTAATGCTCTTTGAGACATTTGGACATTCATTTCCGATTTACAAAATACTTCGGTATTGCCAGTTTGCCAAGATCTTTTTCTCCAGCAGAGTTGGCTACAGTGGGGTAACAGAGACGAATCGGCGAAACTTTTCTCGTACGCAAAATCCCATAGGAGAAACTGGTTTTCGGACAGCCTGTACTTATCCCAGTGAGCCATGGCAAGTCAAAGGAATAAATCCTGAAACTTACTATGTTTTGAATTTAAAAATTATTCAAATGATTAATAAATAAGGTAGACTTTGAAGACTATCAGGTTTGAGAATCATATTCACACTCACATAAAAAAACAACAAAATATCACAGGTTCAGAAAATCTTACATTAAACAAGTAATATATATATAAAAAAAAATTAAGTCAATTCGTACTTAGGTCAACAAAGAAAAATTTTATTTTAGTAACGTTATTATGCTTACCGCTGGGTGTTAGTGGCTGTTTGTGGTCATGCTTACCACCCAAAGCACTGCGTGGAGTTTCCATTTCGGTGGGGGGTTCCACAATTTGACCGATGATGTCGGATGATGTGGATTGGATGGCCTCCAAAACTGTGTCTGTCTCAAATAGATTCTTATAAAAAGAGAAAAAAAAATTAAATCACTATTGATGTTCACATATAAAGCTTGGAATTATGTATCCAAAATTTATTGCGAACCTCCCTCTAGCAGAAAAAAAAAAAAAGAAACGCAAGATGTTATTTGATATTGTTTAAAGAATATACCCTCCATGACTGATATGATTACAAAGGCAGACTTCTTTGAAGAGGGTTCTTAAAACTTAGTTCTAAGGTATGACAAGTGCATTAATAAACTAGGCAACTATGTAAAAAAAATGTTTTAGGATTGTGCATACATTTGCCTGAAGGTTTTTTTTTAAACAAAATATTGTCATTATTTAAAAAAAAAACAGACCTTACTTAATAAAAAAAAACAACCCTCGTATTAACAGCATGAGAAGTAACTAGTGCTACAAATTAAGAACTTTATAGGTAGACTACTTTCTGAAATATTTACCTGAGAAGCACGGCCAGTTTCTTCCACATCTTCATCACCCGAAATCATCACCGGATCTATCAGGCTTACCACCTTTTCTAATATGGGTGGCAATATTTCTACAGGTGGACCACCTCCTGTTACTTTCTGGTGCCTCTTTATGGCAGCTGCCCGCATCTTAGCTTGTGATTTTTGTTCTATCCATGTCTGTTATAAAATAAAATAAGAAAAACATCAATAAAGAATATATATATGTTTTGTTGCTATGGTATTGCATCACAGATATTATGTTCAAATATTTTAATTACTGTAACAATGTTAATCTATTTGTCAGATATTTTTTCATTTTCCTTTTTGAAGTCTCTTCCGCAAATTCCTGTGGTTTTCCTTACTGCGGTGTGAGGCGTTCATTACAATTTGTTTGCCAACAATTTTTTTAATCACTTTAATGGGTTGTTTTACAGTTGTGCAGAAGGATCGATGGAGAAGAGCCATTCCTTTCGATGAGAAAGCGTCTCCCCATTAGTATCTATTATAATGGAGTGTGAAATGAAAGTTACGTATAATTTGTTTTGTATTGAGATTAGTGTTGACTCTCGAGCAATTAAACAGGGTGCGGTACCCAGCAGGCCTTGATTCATTTTTAGTGCACAGCAACCTTCTTTTTTCTGGTTTTTTTTTTTGTATCCTCTGGCTATTTTTTTTTTTTTCTTCACTGCTATTTGTGAACATTTTTATTTTTCCCTTTTCATAATATTTGCACAATCTAACAAAATAGAGTTTTTAAGCACCAAAAACTAATTTTATCTTCTGTAAACTTTATATTGACTTTGGCCCTTGAATTAGTTAAAATATATTTCCTACATGGAACTCAAAAGCAGCGGAGTAGTGAGGGTTACTGGCCCCCGCTGTGATCATTCAGTCGGGGCGACGCAACTCCTCAAAAGTACCCTATTTAAAAACAGAGTGCCCCTTTTATTGAATTCCCACCCAGCAGTCTTTTTGTTCTATCCATGTCTGAGTCAACACCAGAGATGTATTCTCCCTTTTCGCTAATTTTAGCAAATGTGCATTATATTTTCTAAAAAAAGGTAAGTTGTACCCCAGAAGAAGTTTGTGCTTTGTACTTGGCAGTGATCAGTGATCGCGATAACACTTCTAGATACATATTCACGCCTTAAGAATTTTGGAATGCATATTTTCATGCATTGCTTTTCCATATAAAATTAGGTACATTTTGAAAAATAATTGTGATTTGCTGAAAAATATTGAATTATAGAACTAGTTTTTGTCGAACTGACATTTATGTACCTAGATGTTTAACCAGTTATTATTTATGTGTTAAACGTAATTTAATTATGTATTTGAAAATTTAGTATAATTGTTCATTTTTTTAATTACTCCTTTGGAAAAGAAAATACTCCTTCTAAAAAGGTTAACGGTGTAGTTAAAAAAAACCCATGTGATTTTGGTACATAAATACAAATAAACTAATTATGTAATGTACTTCAAAATATTTAGACTGTCTCTTTAAAGCTGTATTATACACTGTAATAAACGATAAACCTGTATTAATAGCGAAACTTTCAGGCCACTTTTTGAAACTTTTTTGCCATGCAATTCCATGTTGAAGAATTTTTTCTGAAAGTTATATAAAAGGCACCGATTTATTGCGGTGTGTAATACAGCTTAGAAAGAATCATCCTGAATTTTTTCGAGCCCTTGGTGGCCCTGTTACTGAATTGCTGCACTTCTGTTTCCATTTTTTTAATGCCATTCTTGTCACTTGTTGTGTTTCAACGTTGAACAAAATAAAATGTTTTTGTGCAGATATTTAAAATCGAAAGTTCACACAGTATAGTTAAACACACACATAAAAAGCACTAAATAGAGTTAAACACATAAAAAGTGAAACTTCATCCTGACTAATAAATTACAAGAAATTTTTTCAAACATGATTTTAAGTGTTTTTAAGACAACAACAATTAATTAACCTTGCACTATTAATATAAAAAAGACAAATTCTTATTACATTATTATATTAGAAGTAAAAAGGTATTGCTCTCCAGTATTAAAAAGATGTGTTTTATCATATATTCATACACATTCATTTTATGATAGTAATATAGGCTCTTTTACATAGATTTCTTTTTTTTCTCGGGAGGGGCTCTGGCCACATTCGATTCACAGTGAATGCGTCTGCACAAACTTCAAGATGATATTTCAAACATCTTTCCTGATATGGTGTAATGTTACTACACAGCAATACCTATTTTAAATGTTTTGCTCCTTGTATTGTTAATAAATCTGTATCAACGTAACTGCTATAAGGTTTTCCTGCTGTAAGAAGATGTGCACGTGCAAAATATTTTATGTGTGGATGCTGAAAATAATATTAATCATTGAAACTAGAGTACACAATACCAGATCACTCCCTTTATATAACAATATTAATGTCGAGATAATATTACAGAATTAAATAAGTAATCTTGAACTTACCCTTCTCCATTTATCAGCAGTCTTTACAGGGCCGCTTCCATCCGAATTCAGCAAATCCGCTAATTCGTTCCATAAATCCTGCTTGTTTTGAGCGGTAAATTTAGGCGTAATTTTACCGCTCATTATTTGAGGATGATTTTGGATGAAATCAGTCATTAATTCAAGCTGACGCTGTGTAACTCTCGCGCCTCTTTTGCTTTGAGACATCGTGGACATGGAAATCTTTCTATACTACTTCACTGCACCTGCACGATTTTTCTAAGCACACGTGTGTAAACATAACGATAACAAACAACTTCTGGTCTGGGGATCGCTTCATGCTGATTGGTTGAAAGGTCTAACCTCAATAGCAGAGTGTTTCGTGAACAACTGGAGTTAACCACTGCAGGGGAGAATCGCATTTACGAAAACAGTCGTTAGGAAAGTCAGCTAGCGACTTCTTACTAGTCGGTTGTTAAGCTTTTTCACCGACTGGCGGAGAATTCCACCCAAACAGCCAAACCTTCTCTCTTGGGCGCTTAGTCTCATGCTTTCCCTCTACAAAACTTTCTGCTTGATATTCAAAATTACATGCATCACAAATATTTTTCAACTTTAATCTTTTGAGAAGAGTATATTTTACTAATTTTCTCTAAGCTAAAGCTGACTTTAGCCAGATTCATTTTCCATGCATATGAAATTCCGTGAACTTAGTAACGGATACAGAATATTCGGAGGAGCTGGCCATTCTTCTTCATTTTAAATGTTAACTCCAACTCAAGCTATCTGTTCGCAAATGACGCCCCGATTTGACTCCGGCAATTTGCCCTTGAAATTATAAATAACATCCCAGACGGTACTACGCTGATGTATACTGATGGTAGCAAAGATCAGGAATCCCACGCTGGTAGTGGGGTACTTATCAAAGATTCGAATGGAATTGTTAAATTAAAGAAAAGAAATCCTAATTTCAGCTCAGTTTTTCAAAGTGAACTCATTGTTATCGATGAAGGACTGAGCTATATTATGTCTTATTTAGACTCAAAAGCCATCTGGATTCTGTCTGACAGTCGCAGTGCCATCGAACATTTGTCTAACTGGCATAACGTTGGTGACAAGACTGGTATTTCAATTCTTACTACACTGAAAATGGTAGATGGCCGAAGTGTGAAGGTCCCGGGTTCGGATCCCGGCTGTCGATCTAACGGTCTGGCGTTTTGGTAGGTTTTCTCCAGATGTAACGTGAATACGCGTTAGAACCCCTTAGAAAGTCTTCCTGCAAAGGCACCCCCCTTGGCAGATCGCCCTAGTGTAGCGTTGCCATAATCACACACAACACAACATCACACACACACACACAATTCTTACTAAATTAAAACAAGTCTCGTCTTCTTGTGATGTGCACATTCAGTGGATCCCCTCTCATGTGGACATTTGGGGTAACGAGGAGGTGGATGTCTTGACGAAGAAGGGTGCTGGGGAGACCCTGGCTACGTCCAACTGCCTGATATACCTGTAGCTGTATTCTGCAAGAAAACATACAGATAAAATGGTCTGTCTTGGTACCGGCTGATTCCCCAGGTAGATCCATCGCTGTGAATTGGGACAGAAGTACCCAGACAGCTCTCTCTCGTTTTCGTAGTGGTCATCTAAGAGGCCTTGCCTTCCAGGGGTGTTAAAAAGTCCACCCGATTTGTGCGAGGTGTAACAATGAACACGCATCACCGGCTCATATTCTTAAGTGTCTGGATTTGTCCTACGACGATCTATTGGACTTTCCTATTTTGGGATATGATTTTTTAAGAGTGAATATAAACTCTCGTCTGATCTGGTCTAGCAGTAGCTGGGACACTGAGATAAGCAACAACAACATCGCAAAGATACAATACTAAACATTTTTCCTGTGCCCAGAGTTTTTTTACAGGCTAATATTTGAATGTCTACTAAAAGTAAGGTCTTACTGATATTTAAAAATCCTTGTAAGTAATAAACGCTGGAAACAGAAGGGAAGTGCACTGTTGCGATTTGCGAAGTTGGAAGTGAGCATATTAACATAGAGAGAGGTTGAAGCTGAACGACATCCTCTCTTCATATACAACTACTTCAACATGATGTAACGTGCAAAACAATTTTTCATTCTGCCAACGTCCTTAGTGTAAAGTCAAGAGATGCCACTGACATACACGTGAAACATCAAATAATTCACTCATTTATTACAAAATGCAGTAGCGTAATATTTTCATTTTTAGGGGCGAGGAGTTTCCATTCCGTTTATGCCTCTGTCAGCCAGTTCTAAAATTTCACTTTCTCTTGCAAATTTAAATACAATCAGTCGCCGTAACCTTTCTTAATGCAGTTCGCCGTGGCGAATGAAAATATTTTTATTTATGACTAAAAGCAAAGTATTGAAAATCGTTTTACCGTCTTTTTACAATAATAATGATTTCTTAAGTTTACTCTCAACAATAATACTTTTCTGAGTGTAATATATTTTGTTTCGTGTACATATGCGTTAGGGTGGATCAAAATTTTTTTTTTCGAAATCTTTATCTCCTGAGGTCTCAAAAGTTGTAAATTGATATAAATAAGACATGTGTAAAATTTAAATGTTCTACGACAACATCTTGGGGTTGCGCATCGAGCTTGAAATCTAGAAATTTTTGAAAAATATGACTTTTTTAAAAGATCGACCAAAAAAATTTTTTTCCGAATTATTAGAATCTCGAGGTTCTAGAAGTTGTATATTGTTATGAATAAGACGTATGTAAAATCTCAAGGGGCTGTGACAATTTCTGGGAGTTGCACATCGAGCATGAAATCTATAAAAATATGAAAAATAAGCGTTTTTTGATAAAAATATGTAGAAAGCAAAAATTATATTTTTTAACGAATTAGTCCCTTTGAAAAAAAGTCAGTAACGTTCGCAGCTCTTTTCTAGTACAACCACAATCGTAACTACGTTACCCAGGACCTACATCGTTGATTTGACTGCTATCCGAGTCCTGCCCATGCCAGACCAAGCACGCAAGTTTGGGAGCATGCGTTTTAATGAGTAATGTAAAGCCCGACTTCAAATCAAACCGTAGCATTTTATGTCAAGTGTAATAATCTAGATCGTATGAGACCATCATCTGATAGATAGATAGACAGCGAATTTCGGAATGGCTGTTTGCTGGCGTGAAGTTGACAAATACAACATTGCAGATATAGTTAGATTAGAGATAGGCTGCGTTTCTAGATTTCGGATGACGCCTTTGTCCTTTTCAGAATTCGATGATTCGTCCCACTACTAATGCATGTGAGGGTCCCGAGATCAATAGATTTCGTGTCAAACACTCCCAAATTTCTAGTAAAATTCTTAAAATCAGATGGTGACACATGGCCGAAGTATGTTGAACCAGGTTCCATTATCAGCGAGATATGTTCTTCGTGACACACACTTAGGTGTATGCCGTCAAAAAATTTTTGAAGTAAAACTTCTTTAGGCGCAACTAGGGAGTAACTAAGATTTTTTTTCTGACAGAAATAACGCTCAGTAAAGGAAGTGACGTATCATTTTCCTCCTTACTACCTTCATTTGCGGTACAGCTCTCGGGCGTTCGTTCCTGTAAACGACGACATTACCCAGCAAACACACACCTGCTGGCGGAGTACCTTGCCAGTGCCTTTCTGCCTTTACGTCCAGCACCGGCCCGGCACTGCAAAAAGTAACTGGATCGTACCAAAAGTGGTCGCGCGAGAAGTACCTTGCCAGAAGCCCGGGAAGGCAACGGCACTCTACTGGCATACTACATGTGCCGGCCGTTACTCACAATAAAGGCACTGGACCATTAAGTTTATAATGCCCAAAAGGAAACGGCCGGGTGCCGGCTATTATTAAAAATAAAGGCACTGGCCAGGTATCTTAACAGTGACTACAATATAATGACATGGTACCGGATTAGTGCCTATTTACAGTAATGCTGCCATAATTAAAATACGAGCCAGTGGCGGATTCAGGATAGGGGGCTTATTCATCAATCCCCACCCAGCAAAAGAAAAACATTCCTTAAGGGTAACATTTTAAAAGATAAAAAACAACATAAATTAAAGATAAAAACAGCAAAATTCGTTGGTCAATCGTTTGCAAATTATGTGCGCCTATCATTAGTGAATTGTGTGCAGTTTTAATAAATTGCAATTTTCTTACAAATTTGTAGTCGCAAAAGATTTTTTTATGAGAGAGGCGGTAACACATTTCAGAACCAACATAAAATCATTTATAAACAGTTTAATTTCAATATTTCAGAGTTAGAGATTTTATAAATGAGCTATAGTACTTTACGGTTAATATATATATATATATATATATATATATATATATATATATATATATATATATATATATATATATATATATATATATATATTATATATATATATGGGTCATTCCACAAGAATCGGGTAACTTTATAGGTGAATTTGAAACATAATACATTTATCTCAGATTAGAATTTTTTTGATAAAATCTATGAAAAATGAGTTAATTTTATTGTATTTGTACAGCAACACTCAATTATTTGAACATTTTTTAAAAAATCGATATTTTTCAAAAAGTAGATTCCAGGGGACTGACGGGAACAGGTGATTTCATTGTAGAATGAACTTTTTAATGAATAATGCTAACTTTTCATTAATAATTAATAATAATTATCCAAAGAAGTAATAAAAAGATGTTTCATACATAACCTCAATACATATATTTTCCTATTTAATTATCTTTAACAAATATATTTTTAATTATTTATTTTAATTATACTATTTACAACTTTTTTTAAACTTTAAATAAAACTTTTTTAAACAAGTCATAAATTTAACATCAAAGCAAAAATAATAGTAATTATTTTTCGCAAACATCAATAAATTTATTAAATGTATAAGTGACTTTATTACGCTTGGTACTTGAAATATGTATTGGTAATTTTTCCAATACATGCTCAAACGATATATCAGCTATATCATTTTCATCTAATCGAAATAAAGTATTTTTATCATTACATTTTTTGAGCAATGTGACAGTCAACTTCTCTTCGTTTTCTTTAACATACGATCAAATTGCAACACTCCGGTATTCTTTATTTCTGACTAAAAATTTGACTAGGATAAAATCACCATCAGTGAACTTGATCTGTTGCTTACGTGTAGATTTTTTACTTTGCTTCTCACATTTTTTTTTTTTTTTTTTTTTTTTTTTTTTGAAGCTGTGAGTGTCGAACGGCGCCGTGAAAGATTTTTATCTCGTTCAAATTTAATTGTTCCCAACTTGTAACTTTCAAAAATTATAGGATCACAGAAACAACTCAATGACTTCATAATAAGACGATTAGGGTGTTGTACATCACCACAAATTTGATGTAACTTGAGTGTTCCTTGAAAGAAAATTTGCTTATTCTGGTTTTCGTTTATCAGATCATCCATTGTTTTAATATCAACATCTTCAATAATAGAAATTTCTATTACTGGGCATTTTTTATGTAATATGTCAGCAAATTCATGCAAATTCATTATATCACCTTTTTGAGCAATTACTTGGTCGGCAGTTCTTTTACAAGTTATCCAAGCAGTTACAAGCAGTATTCCAGATGGAAAACTGCCAGGGGACTGACGTTTTTACTATAAAACTCAAAAAATCTACTTATTGGAAGCAAATGCCATATTATTCTGTTCTAATATTAAATCTAGTAATAAAAAGACATTAAAATCAGCATACATCAATAATAATTATTTATAAATTATTAAATTATTACTTACCAGGGGACTGACAAATTGAGTGTTAGCATTCTGTTTGTTGACGCAAGAATGGCGAAAAACATTGAATAAAAATGGCTCATGTATAAATAAACGTCGTCAATGCCATCTTTATATGATAAATAAATATGAAACAGGCAATAAAGTTATCAACAATGGATAATATCAGAAATTTTTGGAATTTAACATGAGCCAGGGGACTGACTCGCAAAGTAGGGGTACACAACTTAAAATTGAAAAAAAGTGATGAAAATTTTCAAAAAATCACATTACACACATAACAAGTTATTAAATAACTATCTCAGAACACAACAACGATCATTTTTGTTGCCTAAATCGGTTAGTTTAAAAATAATTAGCACTTAACTCACTTTTTCGAGTGGTACATGCCAGGGGACTGATTTTTTGGGGTTAAAAACCTAATTTTTAATAAAAAAAATTTCAAATTGCAAAATATTATACATGCTCCTAAACAGAATCAATGCTGTATATAAAGGGCATTATTCAAAATTTAAAAATGTTGAATAGTAAATAAATTTTTTACAATTTCACGAAGTTACCCTTTTCTTGTGGAATGACCCATATTAATGACTGACTGTGTCATTTTATCTCTCACCCCCCCCCCTCTATTGAAAATTGTCCGAAAAATGTGCCCCCCAAAATAGCGACATAATTTTACATATTTTTAAGTACTATTACTTCACAAAAGCTTTAATCTATTGTTACAATATTCCGTAAGCTGTGAATAGGCATCCCATGTATTTTTCTATTAATAGCTTACAATCAAGGCAGCACCCAGGGGGGTGGTCCGGACTCTCCCCGAAATACCAGTTTTTGCAAACAATATAATAATGAAGTCTTTTTGTGGAAAATTCTACATTTTTCACCGTTTGGACCCTCCTCGAAATTTTTTTCTGGGTACGTCCCTGGTTACAATCATAAAAATTTCAACATAGGGTGACCACGCGAAATACACGAAAGATGAGATAAAATGACATACTCGATTAATATCGTTTTAATATAGCAATAATGAAATTTAAAAAATAGGGGTTCAGGGGTCCCCCCTGACAAGGCTCGAATAGCCGAGTTTTATATATATACATATATAAATCAAAATCTTACAGGAAGTAATAATAAATAAAGTTGCACTATTGTTACACATAACATTAGGGTAACATTTTGTTTATTGTACATTTTCTTTAGATCAAAAGATTTTTTGTTAGCTATTCTGAAAAGAAATTCTGCACTGCTGAAAATAATTAAAGGATATTGTGGTTTTAAGTGGATCTTGTGGCTGGGAAACTTTTTAGCTGATTGATACATGGTCGATAGACGTAGTAGGTTATATGAGAATAAATTACACATGTTTGGCAGAAAAAAATGCATTTTATTGCGCATTTGTGTAGAAAAGGAAAAAAACACAATTTGTGCATATGAGAAAAAAAGAATAAGAAAAGGTGTTTTCTTCAAAGGAAATCATTTTCAGAAGGGGGTATGGTTTCCACGGACGGCCAGCAACGTTGAACACCTTTGAGGAATGAAGTCAATGAGGTTATTAATCACGAGTTAGGGTATTCTGTCCCACTCTTCCAGAAGAGCTCTTTCCAGTTCTTGGAGAGTTTGTGGGGTGGTTGGTGGTCAGCAACTCGTCTTCCTAGAGCGTCCCAAACGTGCTCTATTGGATTCATGTCTGGAGAACACGCTGGCCATTCCATTCGTACGATTCCTTCCTCGAAAAGGAAATCCTCCACCAGGTTAGCACGATGTGGCCTGCAGTTATCGTCCATTAAAATGAAGTCATCTCCGATCTCTGCAGCGTAAGAGACTACAATAGGTCTGAGGATCTCATCCCTATATCGGCGACCAGTCAGAGGTCCATCTCGAATGATGTAGAGGTCTGCGCGCCCGTCAATGGAGATGCCACCATACACGAACACTCCCCCACCGCCAAAGCTGACACTTTGGTGCACGAACGCAGGATTATTCCTACTGCCACGGTCCCTCCAGATGAAAATACGCCTATTATCAGGATGAACTGAAAAACGGGACTCGTCAGAAAAAAGAACATTGCTCCATTCATTTCTCCTCCAGTTCACATGCTCTGTTGCCTACTCCCTGTGGTCGCAACGATGCCTTGATGTTAGTCTAACACATACCATCGGTCGGCGAGCATGCAGACCTACACCATGGAGCCGGTTTCGGATAGTCTGAGTTGAAACCGTGGTGCAAGTAGCCAAGCGAAGGTGTTGTTGGAGAAGAGTAGCGTTCATATTCCGGTGTCTCCGAGCCGTTAACACAAAATAACGATCTTCATTGGGCGTTGTTGCCCACCTACGACCTTGCCCTGGTCTTCGGCCTGCACTTCCAGTCGCCAAAAACCGGTTCCAAATCCTGGAAATAACACTTTGTGACACTCCAATGGCTTGCGCTACTTCGGCTTGAGTTTGGCCCCCTTCTAACATACCGACAACTCTCCAAGCTTCTGAATCGGTTAAATGACTTCGCTGAGACATCGTACTCATCGAAACAAAGCAGTCACTGAATGCCGATCATCCTTGTCTTCATTGTCTTTTATTCAGTTGAAAGTCCAATTTCATTCGCTGCCGCTGAAGCGACGTTTTTGACGTCGTACTCAAAATTAGCACAGTCCAAGTTTGAAAATCAGAAAAAATTGCATTCGTGATTCTCTTCTTCCATTTTCGGCAAAAAAAATTCGCTTATATCTTTATTTTATATAAAATTTACAATATCCTTTAATTGTTTTGAGCAGTGTACATCAACCTGCTGTATACTACATGACTTAAATTTTACGGAGGAAAACACTGTTATACACTAAAACATACTATGAGAGTATATATATTAAAAACAGTGAAACTTAAAATTTACCTGTTATTTTCCCAACTCTTTAACATAAAATCCAAGGGCTACGAAATGTATTAGGAACCAACAAGATATCATCATTGAAACAGTTTGAACATCAAACAACATCATTGAACAGTTTGTTGTTTTATATAAATAACTGTTCCAAATGTTGAAATTTTACTAGCCTTCTGAAACTGTTTAAAAATACCAATTTAACCTTTTCGAAAACTATATACAACAATGAGGAATCTGATAAATTTTTTATCCTAAAAAGTGTACTTCATGCGTAATTTATCAAATAACAAAGCGCGCGCTAAAGAATGGGTTGCTACAACTTATGAACTATGAGTCAAATTCACCACTTCCGTTTTAATGAAACTCGTCAATTTCTCGCATTCGCTGGAGCCACCTATATTTTATTCGGGCCACCTATGTTTTATTCGGGCCACCTATGTTTTATTCGGAAGCCGCCTGTGGCGGCTTCCCCCACCCCTTCCCATACACACACACTGTAACTCGCGTTTCATAAACATTTCTTTAGTGCGCATATATATATCTTGTAATTATTCAGCTTGTAATTACCAGTAATAACTATACAGATATTTATATTAAAATTGTTTTGCTTTTGATGTGAAGTTGGGATCTTCGTTTTTCTCAAATGCTGTGGAAAATAAAATGCTCCTTATTTTATGTTTGAGGAATTTGAATTAAACTAAATACCATCCATTTAGCCCGAACGTAGCTCATAAAACTTATCAAATATATGCAAAAAAAGGGGGAATATACGGATAGTGAAAAGTTTTAAGGGGGTGGGGGCTAGAGGGGGCATATGTCCCCGTTCACAGCATATACAAGGGGCACAATATTTTCGAATTACCATTGTTTTCTGTTCAGGCAAACAGAAGGGGCGAACTCAATTTAGCATAGGTTTTTGAATGCTTTGCTGAGACCCAGCGACTCAGCTAGCGCAGTCGGAGGGGAAGGGGCATTTAAAATCCCATACTGTTAACCCTTTCGCTCTCAATCCTCCCGTACCGGCTCAAGATGCACGCTCCAGTATCCGGCCTTACGCCAGGACGAAGCTTCGACCCCCCCCCGTGCTTTACAACATCCATTTAAGAGTGTCAGGTGTGAAAAACCACTTTCTCCTGTTTGCTATTGTAATACCCTTCCCCCTTTGGGTGATCATATGGTGATCTGCTGCATTTACGAACGGGTGCTTTTGAAATCCTTCGGGGGAGGCACGTCCACTGATTCTTTGCACTCCTGTTTTGACAGAGATATATCTACACAGGTACAAAAGAAACGTATTTCATGGGGGAAAGCATACAAAAATATTTTTCGGGCGTTTCCGGGCTTCTTGAGCAAGCATTCCAAATCAAAGCTTGGGGGCGAAAGGGTTAAGCAACATGACAAAGAAGGATAGTATTCCCCGGTGCATCTTTTCAATAATGAGAGCGAACAGGTTAAACGCGGAAATAAATAGTCAAATGCTTAACGCAAATAATACATTATTATAAAGGCACTTTAATAAAATCGAATAAACAATATGTACGTTTCGGGTGGTACGAAAAGTCCACCCTCCTTAGGCTGAGCCGTGCTTAGGGTGTGGCAAACTTGGCCATCGCCCAGCCTCTAACTGTTGAATTCGTGGATATCAGGTGATACCAGGTAAGTGAGGTCAGGTGAACCAGAATAAAATTTATAATTCTGGAGATAGGCGCCTAATACAGCGGCTGGGGGTAGGGGGTTCACTGTAGGTGTAGTGAATATTTTTATACCATATTGAACTTGTTTGTATTATTTTAGTTTTAGTAATAAAATATGAGAAAGTCCAAAAATGAACTCCTCCACCACCCCCCACATCCAATAGTAATAATAATAATAATAATAATATGAACGCCTATCAGAGTTTGATTAAGCCAACGTGCGGCCTCGGGCCGATATCTGATATAGGTCCCATTTATTTAAATGAAATAAAGAAATTTTATGCTAACACTACGAAATATTTACTGGCCCATTACCTCTAAAAAGAGCTGGCCCGGTACATTTTAAACAGTACCACGCCGTTAACTATGCCATGAATGTTTTAGAGACATGGGCGCGGCAGGCATTTCACCATTACTGGCAGTGTATTGGCGCAGATGCATTTTTCAGGCATTGGTATTCCAGTGACTTGAAACTGCCGGCAATGCACTGTGCTCCCGGCGTACGGCACTTTGCCAGCACGGCGGGCCTGCCGTCAGTTTGCGGGCAGTAGTGTGCTTGCTGGATACTCCCTACCTGTTTTGAAGCAAGATCTTGTTTGATGACTCTGTTCAGTGGATAACTGGACTGGCTCTTGTCAGAGCCACTATGGGAAGCCTTTCGCTGAACAGGCGGCGATCCTGCTGACCGTCTCTCACTGTTGTTACAGGCGGCGACCCAACCCGTCACTTCCGATAAACAAGGCCTACGCACCGAATACAGAAAGTGGCACAATGGTGTATTTCCTGTTCCAAGCTCCGTTGCTTCACTCACATGTTTTCAATGGCATTATTACAATATTTAATGGAATTATGAGTTAAAACTTGACATGATTGATTGCCATGATACATAAATATTACGTTTCTGAACTTAAATAGTATGTAATCTTGCTTTTAATATTGCTCATGTGTTTTTGAGTTATTTATAATAATGAGCCAAATGTAAATTTTTAAACAGAATAATACTTCGAACAAAACCAGCAGAGAAAAACAAAGGTTTAAGAACACTGCCATAGAAAAACGCAATAATAGACCCTACGTGCATTCAATACCAACCGACAGAAGAAAACACCAGTTTAGGAACACAGTTAAAGAAAAATACCACAACATAGACATTCTCTCAATTCAAACCCTACGGGAAAACGTTTGAAAAAAACCGTGAAAGAATAATAGTTCAACACGGACACTTCCTGTATGCTTACCCGATATCCTGACGGAACAACGGTTTAAGAACACGGGTATGTAACACCACAAAGAAACAAACACTTGTGCAAAGGGTTTACGAACAAAATAAAAGAATAACAAATGGACACGCCGTGGATCCTAACCCAACCTCAAGACGGAGCAGCGGTTTAACACGGGGATGGAACACCACAAAGAAACGGACCCTGGCTGCAATCAATCCCAAAGAAAAGACAGAACCTGCAGTTTGAAAACACGGATACAGAATAATAATTCAAAACCTACCAGCAGACGAAATCAACGCTAAGAACACTGTGATAGAAAAACACAAAAAAAATTAAAAAATTTACACTACCTGCATTCGAACCCTACAAACAGAGGAAAACATCAGTTAAAGAACACAGTTAAAGTATAATACTAGACTATGGACATTCTCCCCATTCAAACCCAAACTCCAGACGGAACAATGGCATAAGAAAACAGTTAAAGAATAATACTAAAACATGGACACTTTCTGGATTCTAAATAATCATCATGAATTACCGATGATTCTTACTGGAGATTTTAATGTTAATTTTCGCTATCAAGAATCTCAACCGTCAGTTGATTTTTCAAAAGAAAAATTTGATCTAACTATGAATACTTCTCGACATCAATCAGCAACGCGTTTTGGTACAACGATAGATGCTGTATTTTCAAGAAAATTAGCAAATTTTGAGAGTAAAATTTATGTTTCATATTATAGTTACCACAAACCTATAATTTGATGGATAAAAAATTATGATGACATTCAAGTACCTATTTCCAATGAATAATATGAATATAACATTTATATAATCTTTGTAAAGTACATTAATAATAAATGTAATTAAATTATAATATGATATTTATTTTAAGTTAAAGTTTAATCATTTCAGTGATATGTGTCGTAAACGTCTAAGAAGTTTTACTTCAATCGCGTGTAAAGTTTACACGCACACGCTTTTTTATGTATCTGGTTTTGTTCTTCCTCCTATCAAAACACATTCCAATGAAAATTTTAAAGTATTTTTCCCTTTTCTTTCTGTAATTCACTGCGAGTCATCTGAGCCTTGCTCTAACTTTATATGGGTCGAGAATCAGCTGAGAAGGTTTCTCTCCATCTGCATTCCTTCCGCTTTCTGGATTGTGAAATAAAGTTGATACCAGAGTTTCTGCCCAATCCGTAATGACTTTGTGTGGCAGACATGTGAAAGCACTGAGATTTTTATTCTAACTTGGTAATTTTGAACGCATCTCCCAAAGTGGTGATAGACAGGCATTGCGCGTTTTCTTCAGTCTTTCGTTATTCTTTTTCGTTATTTTCTCTTTCCAAATCAATGACTGAAGTTGGAAGTTGGAGACATACACTGGTATTAGAACTTTCACCTCTTTCTCCACCAATCTCAAAATTTCTTTTTCCAACCTTTCAACTTTTCTCTCATTCTCTATTAACTTATCTTCTTTCCACTTCCGTCGATTGTCACATATCTAGTTCCCCTCTGGTCTGCCAATGACTCTTTCTGTGTGAGGTATGGACTTCTCTGAGCCATACCTGCTCCGGGAAAAGTCAGTACATTTGCATGTGCGATATTCAATAGCTCGGTAAGACAAAATTTTCACACTTTCTTCATAAACAATTCCTTAGGCCCGTATCTAACGTACGATTTATTTAGCTGCCGAACTTTCTCATGACCTTATGACCTTTTCTAACTATCCCTTGAATTCTTTGGATTGATTTTGTGGTGATACTGACCTTGATCCAAATTTCCTGTATTTTGATCGCTAGAGCTAAGGCTACTTAACCTTCCGGTGGATCCTGCCCTTTATTCAGCATTTTTTCTTCTTAAGTAAAAATAGTAGTATAGAAGTACTAGTATGTTTTCTCGGGTTGGTAACTTGGTACAAGGTAATTCTTTTGATATTCCCAGCTCTTCTAAGAACATCGATTTTGTTCCATGTCCTGTTGCAGACCGTTTCACTCTATTCAGAATCGTAGCTGTGCAAGGCAACCACCTTTTAGCTTTTTTGAAATTAAACTGAAAACACCATCTATCTGAAACGTTAAACTTAATGCCTGTTTCAACGAAATGTCTCCTGCCTGGTGTAACCGAACGCATGTGCTGTGCATCGTTACCACTCGGCAGGCAAACCAGCGCTAGTTGTCTAGAGCGCAGTTTGCATTCTGCGCACAAGACAAAACGGCAGCATAACGTGTGCATTGTATCAAACTATTCGTAAAGCAATTTTTTGTGATTTACTGAGCGTCTCTGAACATTTTTTAACATATGAAAGAACCAAATTATTTTTAATAAATGATGTTTGCTTTCTACATAATTTTTTCAAAAAACGAATATTTTTCAGATATTTATAGATTTCAAGCTCGATGTGCAATCCCTAGAAATTGTCGTAGCCCCTCCAGATTTTGCATACGTGTTATACATAACAATATACAACTCCTAAAACCTTGGGAGCCTAGATATGAAAGTTCCAAAAATTGGCACACTCAAAAAAAAAAAAAAAAAAAAAAAAAAAAAAAAAAAAAATTCTGACTACTTGAAGAGTAGAAACCAGGTTAACGTTGCTAAATAACAAAAATGAAATACAATATATTAATTTCAATGCTATTAAAATATTTAAAATTAAGATAAATCAATTAGGAACTTTTCCTTTAAAGTAAAAATTTGGTTGTACCCGAAATTTGAAGCCCCCTGGCCTACCAGGCCTAGAAAAAAATTAGTGACTGCAAACATAGTCATAAAGTTATTTTTTTATCAAATAACTCATCAAGTTCTTTTTTGTTTTAATAATTTTTTGAGTTCATGTACATTTCTTGTTCATATTTTCAAAGTTTTAAAAACAGAATACGAGTTCAAAAAGCAAACGTTTTATGACTTTATCAATTTTCGAACGCTCTTTTTCATTAAAAAGGAATTACACCGTAGCAATGTAAATTTAAAAAAAAATTCATTTATATAAAATAATATATATATATATTAGTATATTATATAATATAGTAGGTTCTTCAATGTTTGCTTTAAAAGGTGAATTTGTGTTAGAAACATTCAACCTGAAAAAGATCCCCCAAAATTGGAAGATCTCCCTGGTTTCCCGTCAACGTTAATTCGCCTCTGTCCACAATGCTTATATAACTGATAAAAGCTCAATTTAAAAACTAATGGGTTGTATGTTAGATTTAAGCAACAAGATACGTGTTATAAAGCATTTAAGCTATATTGAAAATACTAATGATTTATTAATTAAGGATTTGGTATTAATAAAGGAAAGTCATAATTGTGCAGTCATCTTTAGTGCGAGAAATCATTGATCGATTTTTGTTTAAATTATTACTTTCACTAAGATTTTTGTTTAAAAATGAAAATATTAAAATGTGAAGGATGTTATAGAATTATAATATCTTAATATTATAATAATTTTGAGAATTCACTCTAAGTTGCTCTAAGAACAATTTTTGAGTGAGTATTAATTAGTATCATGCGGATGAATAAACACATGTGGCTTTAATTAAAAGCCATTTTAAACAATTATTTCTCTGCAGATCCTAATGCTTCAAAAATATGTGAAGTATATTTTATTTCTATTCAAATTGAAATTAAACTCTATTTAAAATATTAGTTTTTAACTGCAAATGCTACCAAACACGGCAGGAAAGCGTTCAGTTTTGACTCTAGATTTTCGAAGTGAACATTCATAAAGTATATTCTAATCTTATAAGAATACTTAGGTTATATTTTGAAAAATTTCTATCAAGTACTAACTTAAAAAAGTATAAACATCATAAAAAGCTATATTAAATAAAAATCATGATGAACTAGCAAAGCAAAATAAAGCTTTAGTTTAGCAATTCAAATAATTTCTCTTTCGATTTTATTCCTTCTAGTCCTCTTTAGCTTGGCAATTAAGTGTTTAAAAGACATTATTATACAGACAGAAGGATTATGTATATTTCTGAGCTATTTAAAGTTAGAGATATATTGTCTGATTTATTACCAAAGAAAATGCGATACTTTAGGCAAATTATAATTGCTAAATGTTCGAGTGAGAGGGAAACAGTTTTCCTTTTTCAATTATAAATCTAAGATGCGCATTGGTTTATATGTATGAAAAACAAATTTATTTTGATAAGATTTTAAAGTGCGTATTAGCTTTTTGCTTTCAATATCTCTTAGAGGGAATTGAATGTAGCACATCTCTAAATGAATATTTATGTTAATATGAGTATTTTAAATTGAATTTTTAGATTAATTATATTGTACAGCTTAAAGAGAGGCTTAAAGAATAAATTGAAATAATTAAGACTCTTAATTTTTTTATTAGTACGTTGCAAATTAGAAGATTAAAAAATTAGTACATTAGAAATTACTAATTAGCAAATATTTCTTTTTTTAACTATGCAAGATTTGATAAGTAAGATGCACTAATTAAAAAATAAAATTCAAGTGCGCTGCGAAAAATGGCTTTTCAGCTTTAAAAATTCAAATAAATTCCTTATTAATTCAACAAAATTTACAGCTCCAGCTTAATAATTAAGATTGTCAAAGCTCATTATTAACAAATATAATGTACGAAGAATATTTATGATGAGGTTTCAGGAAAATACAAGCAGTGAACTCTGGTAAGTAAAACAGATTAATGTGCAGGTGAAAGAGTTTTATTTTTAAAGAGCGTAAACATGAATGTTACATGAGTGACTCAAAATAATCTTCAAATAAGTTGCTTTGAAAAATGACTTTTTACCCTCCTAACACTTCAAATGAACTCTCCATTAATTTTACTAAGCACAGAAATTTAGCATTTCTGTTCAATGTGTCGTAGTTTATTATTGAGGAGATAGAAAGTTCGTCTTGACAGTTATCGACGTGTTTCGGTTAACACTGTATGATGGTTTAAAATAAAATCCAAGCAGATAACGTTAGGGAAATAATTGCGTACGGAATTGCGTACAAATGTACCAGCAATTAAAAATCCTAACTCATGAAAGAAACATCTTAAGGAAGAGGTATTTTAATGTTTGAGGAAGAAAGAGTTTTCGTAATCCTTCGATATTATTATTTTTTTTCAGTTTGAGCTATATTAATAAAATAATCAATACCTCTACTAATAACTTAGGTTTTTATACAGTTTTTTGAAAAATGTACTAACACAATTTGTTCCTTCATGTTGTAACTATGGATTATTAGTAAATACTAAAATTTACTGTTGATTTACATTGAATTGCTAGTACTTTAGTCGCTCATTTGAACTTAATTTAATTTGGATTGCACCATTTAAAAGTTCAGTGATTTTCCACGTAATTTTCTAGACACTACATAAAATATCTTACAAATTATAAAGCAAATGTTGTTCTAAGCTGCAATAAAGGTATCTCACCATTGATTTAAGTGTAAGAAAAGTACAGCATTGGCGAATTATTATAATTTTTTTCTAATTATTCAACGCTTTAGACAGAAAAACATATTTTCTTAATCTTCTGTGTTACATGACCACTTTAGAATTTTGGCAGAACCTCCTTTTTCCAATATTAAGGCTTTCTTTCGACACAGCATTGATTTAGTGCACTTCTTGGCAGGCTGTGGAGTTTCTGGATCACGGTGTTCGACTTCACAAGTTTCTGCATGAGCTGTTATTCATTAGAGAAAACAAACAATTTTTGTATGTTACGAGAGAGAAATAGTTGAAGCACCGTCTGTATTTTACTGAGGCACCAAGAATAAAAGAATTTCTTGGACATGCTAAGTTAGAGACAAAATGCTTTATTTTTTCCTATTGTTTTGTAATCTAGATAGCTTTGTACTATTAAGTTTTTTTGTTCATTTTTCTCTTTAAAAAAGAATCAGTGATTTTATCGTACTTTCTGGAATAAAAAAATTCGTGAATGCGAGCCCTAGGTAGCATTGAAAAGTTTTTCAGAAGCAAAAAAGGATGTGAATAAACGGTTTTAATTAAGTTCCTTTGCGTACTACAGAGTTTTGTTCAAAAGAACTCACCTTTTCAGAGTGTATTTGACCATATAGAAGACTGTTAAAAATTATGTTTTTCTTTATATTTTTTTAAGAAAGGGATTTCACAGAATATGATAATATTTTTTGAATGGTACAAATGTTTACATAAATGCAATTTACATAAGATCACGATGTAACTTGTAACAGAATGAAATAAAAAGGGCCTAGTTAACATAATAAAATGATTTAGCGAATAGTTTATTCGGTATGCCATTTTTAATTACATATTTTATTTTCACTACTTAGAGTTGAAGATGTTATGAAGCGGTTGAGGTAGAATTAAAATATTATTAAATCACTTTTGTGTGATCGTAATTAGTAGTTGTAGTACAAAGCATCGCCATACACAGGAACGGAGCAATTTATGAGACAAAATATTACTTTAAATGCTTTTATTATACAGCAAAAAATTATTAATTAACTATTGATACATATTGGTGGCGATGGCTGGCTAACACTCACTCAAAAATTGTACTGGTGGCGATGGCCAGGTAAGCGGCAGTAATTAACGTACTTCTGTATCAGTATCCAAAATTGAAGTTCATGAGAAAACTCGAAATGCCCAGGAGGCCAAATTGGCGAGAACCGATGCAGGAGCATTAAACGGATGCCAAATAAAACGCCAAAAACATATCCGTTTATGAGTGGCGCTATTGTCCAGCAGCGGTATCAAGTAGAAAGAATTTTAAACACCAGACTCGCAAAAAAGGATGATACAAATAATATCGCAGCTAAATTGTAACCCAAAATGAAAGCCAATGTTATTTATTAGATCTGTTACCTTATATGGTCATAAACAAACCATCGAAAATGAAGCGTTCTTAATTGGAAGAAAACGTTAAGTAAAGCATATAACAGACATGAAAACGTTGGGCAGAGAAGTTATTTTTAGATTAATTTTGATTTAAAAAAAATACCGTAATATATTAAATTTAGAATAGAAAAGCCAGACACAAATTAATTAAAAATATGTGATGAAGCTGAATTACAGATGCAAGCAGTAAAAAACCTACAGATTTTTATGAAATATGTAACATACTTAATAAAAGTGTCCGTCTTGCACTCTTTTGAGAGAGGTCCAACAAAGATGCTGTAAATAGATGTATACCTTTAGAAAATGTTGTTGTTGTTGCTTATGCTCTCTGACAACCGCATGCGGTGCCAGATCCCGCCAGATAGGGAGGCGATGGACAGAGGGCGGCCATCTTTCATTTTTAGTGGGCACCAGTGGGAGGAAGTCCGACTTTAGCCAGGGGTCTCCTAATTTTGAACGTATTCCAGAGGAGGGTCCAACCCCCTGAAATCGCCTCCCCCAGAGGTAGCGTTAAAACTGGAGGACATAAGAGCCACGACGGATTTTACGTGCATCAGCTCCCATTAGCGTACATGGTCCCACAGCAGTCGAGCCGAGAGGGAGTTGACCCTCTCAAGCACTGGCCAAGCCGGATGCTGCATCACTTGCCGTGTTCTTATGGAACGGAGTTTAGCACCCAGACCACTGCAGGACAGAATATATTTCACAACGTTAATATAAGTATTGCAACTAAAATATTATTAGCCTTATTCTAGGGGGAACTTTCATTGCTATTTCCTTAATTTCACTAAAAGTGCATTAAATTATTCTGCGAAAGATTAACACTGTTCAAAATAAATATCAAATGAGCTTTAGAATTATTAATGCATCGCAATTACTTATAAACCCCTCGCGTAACCGATTTTATAGCATTTTTAAAGTTGAGACAAAATATTTCTCTCTTTCACCTGCAACAGAATCGTGCGAAGAAGCTGATTTCAGAGGGAAAGAATTACAGTTGCACTTCCTGGAAATGCTAAACTCAAAATCATATGCAACGACGATACAATTCCAGTTCTTCGAGTTTCAATATTTATCTCGGATTAAAAATTCAGGGCTGAAAAGTTTCCTAGTTACAGTGCTTGAGATACTAACTGAATTTCATGATAAAGTATGAGTCCCAAATGCTCTGAACTATTTCTATCAATTGTGTTGTATCATTTCCGGAGGTTGGAGTGGATCCCTGGGGACTTGGCACGATAAAAGATTTGAAGGTCTCTGTACAAATGATATACAGGTCTTAAAAGATGTGCGTGATTTTCATAAACAAGATTGTGCTATAATTTTTACGTGATATTTCTCCTAAGAAAACTTGGTATCAAGAGTGAATATGCTATTAGGAAATTTTTGTGCAACTGAAAACGTTGAAGTGCAGTTGAAGAAGGAGGAGTAGATTTTACAATTTTCTTTGGAAATTTAGTGTTTTGAACACTTGATATGGTGTTTAAAAAGTTTCTTTCCGAAAACGTGGAAAATATCGTACAGATGTTATACAAATGTGGATGATGTAGCCCCAGGAAGCATTTTTAATTTAAATTGTAAGTTTGTAAACATAAACTCTTTACAGTACTATTACATTGTGCCAAATTTACAAAATAACACTTTGCAAGATCATTTTTTCTCCCGGATAAAAGAAGACGCTGCAAAATCTCTAGGAACGTTCCTTGGAAATATGGGCAAATGAGGTGCCCTAAAATTCCATGGAACTTTACACGAAAATACCAGGAACTTTGCTTAACAATTTATACTCAACTATACAATTAAGTGGAACTTTCCTGAGCTATTCAGTGAAGTTCCTTATATTTTCACGTAACGTTCCTTCGAACTTTTGGGCCCCTCGGCTGCCAATTATTTCCAAGGAACGTTCCTGTATTTTTTTACAGTGTGCGTCATTTTTAATTGAATTACCTGTTTTTAAAGCAAATTGTGAGAGCAATATTCATAGAAGAACGAGTTAAGTAAACAGTGAAGTTTTTAAGATGGGAATGTTTACTTTCTATATGGTATATGTGAGTCTAACTTTTCCATTATTTCCATGAACGTTCCTGGATTTTTTACAGTGTAACAGTAAAAAATAAATTGTCTGGAAAACGACATTTAAGGGCAAAAGCAAAAACATAAAAGAAACCCTCCACATTTAAACGTTTATAAAATCTACGTTTGAATTTTATACTGAGTTATGAACAATAACAAAGGTACAAAACGAGGTTTGTCAAAGCACTTCAGTGCTAGACTGATGTTCTCAATATTCATTATTTATTTTAAAGCAAAATTAAATCTAATAATATTTTAGATGCATATTATTGAAGTATTTTTAATACGTTTTTCAGACAAAACAAGCACTGTGTGGTATGCTGATTACAGAACATCTAATATCGGAACTGTGTGTGCAATCTCATGGATTCCTAGATTCGTACAATCATGAATCTTGTCATTTAAAAATGAAAAAGAAAAATATGTGTATGCAGTAGGGGAATTAAAAAGAGATAAGAATCTGTCTTGCGCAATCACAGAACTAAGCTTTTCAACAATGTGAGTATGTCGATAGCAAAACTATAAAGCAAGATGGCACTCTACTCCACGCTGCAATATTAATGAAGCTACCACCGTTATGAAATTGACAAAACACCAATCATCTCTTTTAGAGTTGTGTTTCTATGCGGTTTTTAATTGCGGTTCTGAGTTCTGACATATTTTAAAAGCGATTTTCCTCCGTGGAAAACAAAATCGCTTTATATTCAGATCAAACCTCAGATGTTTCTCAGTAGTGCTTCTTATTTTAGTAAGTTTAATACTTGATTTTTAATTATTATTAATGTGTAAAATATTTTCATTCCAGTATTTTATATCAATAAGTTGAACTGAAAAAAAAAATAATCTTAATAGTCTTGATTGCATTTGCATTTATGAATATATAATAACAAATTACTCTGTCTTGAATAAGTATAAGAATAGAAAATAGATATTTCAAATCTGAAGATCTAAAGGGATAGTATTTGAAAAATACGATGATACAGTGCAATTTGTGTAGGGTCACATGGAGGAATTATGAGTTATTTTTTTTTTTATCGGGGTAAATAATAGTCACTAACTTCATAGGATAATTTTTTTTTCTTTTACAAAACAGCTAAACTGTACTAAGTTATACTTTACCGTAATATTATATTATACTTTAACTATAATTTTCACACATTTCTGACTCGAAAATCAATTCCAGTTTTGAAAAAATACAAAGTCAGCGATTAAGGCGCATATTTCGAGTATTAAATTATAAAATAAGAAAGCAAATTAATACAAATTAGGCAGTTAAAACAAATCAAACTTTCTTGGACCTTGCGACTGCAAGAGAAGGAAATAGAAGAGAAACCAAATGAATAGAATAAAAAGGAAACTCCAAAGCATAAAAATGTAGACACCAAGGGAAAATTTGCTTGCAAAAAAGTAAAATTAACCCAAGAAGATATAGACAGTCTCCCAAATGCAAAACGAGCTATTTTGGAACTGTCAGAGATAAAGAACTAATGACAATGAAAATAAGAAGCTGCAATAAAAAAGTTGAAAAAAAATTCCTCTTTAGAAGATGCTAAAAAGGTGCTACAAGGAGTTCATACTCAACTTGAAGAGCAGAAATATTTTGCTGTGCATTATGGTAATGACTCAAGATACAATGTGAAAATAACTAACATTTTGGACAAGGAAAAAGTAGAAATGAATTTTCTGGAACAAGGTGCCGAAAATTTTCACTGTCCCAAACAAGATGTTTGAGAATTAATTCGGAAAAAGTGCATATTCTACGTGCCAGTTAATTTAAATGGAAATAATTTCTTTGTTACTGATAGTAGCAGGATAAACATAATATACAAATGTTAGAAGAAATTCTGTGCGGAATTGTGAGCTTAGAGCGAAAATAAATTGTAACAGGCTCGTAAAAATAATCTTATTATTTAAATTAATTTTTTCTTAAATACAACACATTAGATGACTAAAAAATCTCTTTGTGTGCTAAATAATGATAATTTAGGATATTTATTTACTTTTGATATGCATAAAAAAGGGGGTGACCCCTATTTACCGTATATATATATATATATATACTACTAAGGTTCTAAATTACTGGCGATATTATTATGGGAGCACCGAGTGGACTCCCAGCGTATACAGTATGCCCACTAAAGTTCCTTGTTACCCTCTGAATTTCGGAACCGCTGCTGCTATTTTTATAAACGTGGTGTCTAGGTAAAGTAAATTGGACATGCGCTACCGAATGAGACCACTCACAGCCCCACATGGTGGAAAACTGCGGAGTTAGCTTTCGTATCTCGAAAACGGTACGAGATAGGGGAAAAAGTGAGTTGCAAAGTTGTAGAGCGTCATCGATTTAGTACAAATAGACACCTTCTTGACATGTGAAAAACAGAACGGTTAAAACGTGCATTTGTATTTTCGTGATTTCCTACACTGTGACGTCACGAAATGCGAACAGAAGGAGAAAATATTATCTTTCGGGCTAAACACGCCACCTCAATGTACACAGTGATATCGCTTGCGATTCCCAGTCCAAAGGACTCTGTTTCAAGCCCCGAGAGTTGCATCCTTGTACTGATCTTAACATCAACTCAACACAACTTTCACTTAATGTTCGAAATTTTTGCAGTATGCAAATACGTAAGGAACATCATACCTGTTCACTTGAGACCACTAGTATAAAAGAGACATCTTGTTGGGTTTCTACTATGTTGAAGGTCATGGCCATGGAGGGATTGTCCAAAGCTGATTATTGTAAGATGGTTTTACTATACGGTGAATGTGGACTCAAGGCACGATCAGCAGCAAGGTTGTACCGGGAACGTTTCCCTGCATGCACGTATCCTTTTTATCAAACCATCCTATCTGTTGTAAAACGTTCAAGGGAGACAGGTTGCGTGACTAGTCGAGCTCGATCCGGCAGACCAGCTAAGGTAGGACGGCAAGTTTAACCAGATGAGGTACTAGCATACGCGCTCGCATACCCAAAACGCACTACAAGGCAGATGAATGAACACTGTGGCCTCTCAAAAAGTCAGGTTTGGAAAATCCTACAAGAATCAGCCGCTTATCCATACCGACCAATGCCTCAGCAGGTTTTGCTGCACTGTTAGAAAAATAGTTCAACGTTTCACCGAAATTCCGGTGCGAATTTAGCTGCAACCGATATTTTGAAAAATGTGGTGCTAGGATTCACCATTTTATTGGTGCTTCCTCAATCACCATTTTTGCGGTGAAACGTTGAACCAGGATCTAGGATTTTTCTCTAACCGACTATATGGTTAAAGCTTGAACCAATATATAGGATTTTTCTCTAACCGACTATATGGTTAAAGCTTGAACCAATATATAGGATTTTTCTTTAACCAATTATATGGTTAAAGCTTGAACCAATATATAGAATTTTTCTCTAACCTACTATATGGTTTAAGCTTGAACCAAGATTAGGGTTTTATATCTAACCAAATGTACGGTAAGTGATTGAACATCGAGGTTTTTTCTCTAACCAAATGTATGGTATAAGATTAAACCAAGATAAGAAAACTCTCTTTAGTGTTTTATTTATACACAGAGGGCGGATTAAAGGGGGGGCGGAGAGGGCGACCCCCCCCCGCCGTGAAAAAAGAAATTAATGTAAAAGATCCTATTTTATTTCCATAAAATGGATATATATGTCAATTTTCTAACTAACCGCCCCCCCTGACAAACTTTCATTAATCCGCCCTTGGGCGGATAAAAGGGGGGCAGAGGGGGCGACCGCCCCCCCCGAGAAAAAGAAATTAATGTAAAAGATCCTATTTTACTTCCATAAAATGGATATATATGTCAATTTTCTAACTAACTGACCCCCTGACAAACTTGCATTAATCCGCCCAAGGGCGGATTAAGGGGGGGGAAGAGGGGCGACTGCCCCTCAAGGAAATAGAAATTAATGTAAAAGATCCTATTTTACTTCCATAAAATGGATGTATATGTCAATCTTCTAACTAACCCCCCCCCCCCCCGACAAACTTGCAATAATCCACCACTGTTATACACTGGAAAAGATTTCAGACCCAAATAACGGTACATGTACTGGCAGCTTTGGGACGAGTACATGTACCGTAAATTTCACAAATGGCATAAGTACCATAAAATATTTTACAGTATATACATATACTGTTAAAAAAGTACACATGCCATAAATTTCCTATATGGTACATGTACCGTAAAAAATTACACTACCTGTACATATACCGTATATAAAATTTACGGTAAAAGCACCATAATTAATTTTTAAAATGGTATGCAAGCTGTAAACGAAATTTATAGTACATATACCGTAAATAATTTTTAATCAGTACATAGGCTGTAAAAATAATTTATGGTATTTGTGCTGTAGTTAACTTTTAATCAGTACATATGCTGTAAATGAAATTCATAGTACACATATCGTAAATAACTTAATTAGTATATATGCTGTAAAATGTAAAGAAAATTGTATCATTGATACATATTGCCTATATATTGTTACATGCAGTAGCGGATTCAGGAGAGGAGCTAGGGGGCCTCAGCCCCCCCAAAAATGAGATTGCTAAAGGGTAACATTCTGCTTCAGTATGCAGTTTGAATATGTAAAGTGATCTTTTTTAATCACTTAGCCCCCCCCTGCCCCCCTAAAAAAAGTTTTTACATTGGTTTAAACTAAAATTTTGCTTTATTGTACATTTTGTTTGGGTGAAATAAGCTTTTTTTCAACATTTAGCCCCTCCCAAAACAGAATTTCTGGATCCGCCACTTGTTACATGGTAGCAAAAAGAAAAATAAATAAATAGCTCTTACATTAAACTCTGCTTACACTCACACCTAATTTTATGCTGATGTACTCCAGAAAATAAAATATTGTATATTGTGGTTCCATTTTCTGTATGTAACTTAAATTAGACAAGGTGGAGCCAGTACCATATGAAAAATTGATTTAAATAAACAATTATTCTCAAAGTAGAGGTTTCTTTTTCGCATGCATTAAGCACTATCTTTATACTCTAAACCAAAATTATTGCGTACATCCTTTCAGGGTAACTTATACAAAATTTGCAAAACATTCCTGCTCAATTTGATATTTTATGCTGCAATTTACAATTTAACCTTGTGAATAGATTTTACGTCAGGAAGAAAACAGCTGATCAGTTATGTCATAATGTACTTTTTTTCTTGGTACCTTTATGAGAACAGATTCTCATGCAGTAGCTTTTCATTTTTGTTGAATGACTGCTTTTAAACCTAGGAAAAATCCATCACCACCATTACTTCCTAGTTACAAACTTTTCAACCAGGTCGCGCGTGCCGACCTAGCAGTTCGGAAGTTTCTGTAGTTTTCTCCGAAACTTCGTGTAAATACAGGATAGGACCCCTTAGAAAGTCCCCCACAGAGGGCAATCTCACCCCCGGCCTAGATCAATAACAAAACATGCTTTAAAACACTATCAATAATTTTTTTCAATAAAACAATTAAAAAGAATGAGAGATTTTAATGATATTCAGAGTAAAACAATTAAGAATAAAAACTTTATTAACATTCTTTATTACATTCAAAATAAATCTGCATTTCATGAAATAAATAAATATATTTTTTCTCTCTCTTTCTAACATTTTCCATCTAATACCTACTGTTGATTCCCAGGTAGAAAGTTGATAACCAGAAACTGGGGGAGAAAAACAAAAAACATTTAATGTACAATATTCAGAATTCATAAAACATTAGCATCTCAGAAATGTTAAAGATAAACAAACAAAAATAAGAATTTGAGTAAATTCAGATTGTAGTACAATCTTAAAATCATAAAAGGTTTGAGTCAAATGTATTCCAATTTCAGTGAAATTGCAAAAAATCCAATCAGCAATAGGGCATAACTTAGTGCCCCCCTCCCTACAAACAAACGAGCAATTTTAGAACATTAATCAAACTACATGAGAAAATCTATTAATATCAAGTGCACACACGAGTAGTTTATAAAACTACAAAAATAAATTCTTTAATTTATGAAAAAAATAATTTCTAATAAATTAAGTCTATTGAAAGAAATTAATTTTTTTCACACCCAAAAAATTATTTTAAAATTAAATGTTCTGTTAATTTGATCTATTTGATAGCAATGGCAATTGATCCATGCTGTGTTTGGTGAAGAAAACTTGGGGAAAAAAATTTCTGACTAACTCTTGAGAAGCCTGAGAATATGTAATACAATTCACAGGTTTAAAATATGGTAAAGAAATGACATTTCAATTCTCATGGACAGAAAAAGTTATCATTCTCCTGCTTATGTAAAAAAGATTGTTGTTTTCTTCACTGTCCAGTCCACAATTTTCATTATTTGTAGTGCTTCCAAATATAAAACAATAAGTTTGTAATGCTGCAATGCTTTAAAATAATCTACTTATATAATACACTAACGTATGCGGTACCAAAACCGACGATATTTCTATGCTGGGAATGGCAACAACTAGATTGAAATATTAGCGTAATAACAACACATGTACAAAAATCCAGTTATTAACAGTTCAATGACATCAAGAGAAGCAAGCATATTTGTTACTGGTTACGTATGCCACACAGTAGCTAGATTACAAAATAACAATAATGGATACACAAATATGCAAGATCTTTCGGACTTTTCACAGTTTTAAAATATCGAATTTACAATACTTGATGCATTTATCACCGATCTTTAAAAAATGTCACCACGCATTGGGCTAAAGCACATTTTAGCCATTTGCTATTTCAACATCAGCTTTTATGATGACACCCAAAATGTTTAGCGACACCCGGCAAATGTCCAGGGAGGGTGCCCGGGCACCACCCCCACTCAGATCAAATGACACACATTTGATAGTACACATTTTTAGTAATAATTTGTATTATATGGTTTGTACAGTACTTTGTCTCCTGGGCACTCCCCCCCCCTCCACCTTCTGACTTGGCTACGCCTACGAATACTAACCTAATAGTCCGGGAGCCAGCTGGAATTTTCATGACTAATAATAAAAAATCTGAAATCTCGTCATATAGTTCATTTAGTTATACATATAACAGAAGTGAACGTCAGCTGACGCATTTGCATTGGGTGCAGCCGCCCAAACATGTAAAATAATTTTAAAAAAATAATTACAATAAAAAAATTGATACTCTGTACATGTGTTTATCATGTTGCATACAAATGAAAAAAAAAAAAAACAGTCAGCCTTATTGCAGTGGATTATACATCAGCTGCCGACAATCATCTGCATTCGACTGTATAGCGGTGAATTATACATCAACATGTAAAGAACATCCGTTAAGTAAAATAATAAAAAAGCTGAAATTTGGTAAAGAGTAATGTGGAAGATTCCCATTTTTACCTAGTGGCCACTGGCTCCTAAATCATTTTCATCTAGGAACCAGCACTTACCGCAATCTTTAACACATTGGCTATAAGTATGCGCATAGTTGATATCTATTTTATTTCCTTGTACTGAAGCTTAAGAGCATATATACTGTATATATATAGAGACGAAGTGAGCGGTAATAATAGATGACAAAGATAATTAAATACATTTTAAAAAGAAAATCTATTTTTAAGTGACTAATGCAAGGTGCAAGTTGATGATAACTAAGAAATATAAATGGTTGAGAAGTTTTAGCTTTTGACATCATTTATATAGCAATAGCATATACATTTATCTCCAAACACAAAAACTGAAAACAGACAAAATATTATTCATAGCATTTATTAACTAAATTCCAGAAGAATGTGCCATTTTCTCCATCAAATTTGGTCGTGTTCGTAGAATGATGCCATCCCATCACAATTTTATACTTTTTACTGTTTCAAAAGTTTGTAATGTAAGACCTGAACACTATGTAAAGCCCATTTTCAATAATTTTTCGTTCCATTGATAGGGATTTCTCTCCTAAAGTATTCCTTAATGCAGAAAAGACACTTTCTTTAAGAGCATTTGATGGAGAAACTGTTAACAAAATGGTCAAAACATCCCTAAGAACATTGAAGCAGGTTAAGTTTGGAGATAACAAATTTTATAAGCAATTCTGTTAAAGTCTGAGATCCTGACTTGTGTCCATTCCACAAATGCACATGCAGCATCTAAATGCATCTCTACTATTATTACCAAATATGGTAATAATAATAATAAAATACATCTTAAAGGGGAAACGGAAATTTCCGGAAAATTTTTATAGCATGGCACCTGGGCGTGAATTAATTGGTGGCCAAACAAAAGAATTTAGTCGCCAGCTGGCGACTAATTCAATCTTCAGCTGTAGTGAAGAGATAAGTTAACATTACCAGTTTTAGGGAAAAAATAGTCAGCTGAGTTTTCCGTGGTGGAAAAGTGGTCAGCTGGCGATTCAAAGTTACAGTGTATTGCTACACACATAGGCACCTGATGTATTTCACTGTATAAGCTGATCACTTTACACTGCAGAAAATTCAGCAGACAACTTCTCTCAGGTAACTTTTATAAAGAACTACTTTACAAAGTCCGGCTTTCATGGTTTCTGATATCTATCAATTTTTAAAGTTACGTGGTGCATCTCACAGTGCGTCCATGAATCAGCTGAAGAAACCTAAATCTTTTTCTTTATTCTCAATTATATATTTAAAATACATAACAATGAGAAAAATATAGGGTAAGGTGGACAGTCACAAATTTCACTGCCTGCAATGCTACCACCACGTTTAACATCTGTGTTCCTTTTGTTACCAACATTGATTCTGAGAATCTAGTGGCTCTATGTATTTTTTTATTTGCATCCATCATGTGGTTATGTTTATTTTCTTCGGACTAGAGAGACTAGAAAAGGCAGGGCCATTTTTAACCTCCCTGGGCACCCTAGGCACTTCAAATCGTTACGCACCCTTCCTGCCAGTTTTTTTTGCGAGAAGAATGAACCCGGATCCCTTAGAAAGGACCCTCACCCTTAAGAAGGCCCCTTAGAAAGACCCTCACGGAAGGCACCCTACCCATACGCCTAGATCCCTCGTGTATAATTGGCTGTAATCCCACAACACATCCATTATCTACCACCTATGGATCCTCTGTGTCCTAGTCTGGCAACCGTCAGGCGTAAGGATAGGACAGTAATTCGCTATAATTTTTCTCTTTTTACGCCCTAGGCATGTGCCTAGCGTGCCTATGTGGAAAAGTGGCCCTGCAGAAAGGGCAGGAGATTAAATTTCTAATTGACTAGACTCAGTTATCAGTTCATCGGGATTAATTCAACTATAAAGGTATTCATAGAATTGGAACAGGAATATTGTTAGAGGGAGCAGGTTATAAAAGAATCTCTTTTTTATAAAAAAGATCCACAACAACAAAATAATTATCTTATTTGGGTTCAGGAATGCTGTTCCAGCTCACAAAAATGTACCAGAGCGTCATTCTGGCCCCACTACACCCCTGCGTAGGTCTTTTTAAAGGACCTTATATAAAATGTCTAACTATAATTTAATGCTAAATTTAATTTGTAAATTTCCATATTTATCACTAACTCATGTACAATGGACCCTATTTTTACAAATTCACAAAATCATGAGTAATTTTTCCACAATTTCACTATAACAGGACCCTGTCTGAAAAGACTGGACAGACCTCTGGTTATGATCAATTGAACTTGCAGTCGACATGACATCAATACTATAGAAGCACTTAATTGCCTTTCCTATGCAATGCATGCCATTATATTTTCAAGAAATTTTACAGGAAAAATAAAGATAAATAAATTAAAGAAAGAAAAAAAAAACACTTATAAATATGTGTATGGAATCGTGTTATTATATCCATCAATTAGTTTGTCCCAGGGAATATAAATTTCAGTTTCGACACTACAGATTATTTTTATTAGACTTTTAAGGGGGAAATCTTACAAAAGCAGGGGTTGATCCAGGAATTTTTTCCAAGGTCCTATTTTTGTGAATTTCAGTATCTATTTTTGTGAATTACAATATCTATTCCTGTGAAATCTCATTTTTTTTAATCACCTTTTTTTGTAAAATAATTTGCAAAGAAAATTTAAATATATGGTAAAATGCCACTGAAGGGGCCATTTTAATTGATTGTATTTTTGTAAAGGGGCGTTTTAATCTATTGTAATTTTGTGAAGGGGCTGCAAAACAGACCCAAATTTCGTCTGCATCAATCCCTGAAAATTTCACTAAATAAAGTTCCATTCAATGGGCCATGGAAACAATTTGTGTTTGAAAAAGTCTTGACTGATATATTCAAATTTATATACAAATAAACATAAAAATTAAAAACTTACAAAGAATTATGCTCCATCCTAAATCTTCTTGAAGCCATCCAAGTATATGTGGGTTATTATACTCCTGTTTAAAATACAAAAATTGCATAGCATAAATAAAAATAAAGCATCACAGAAGAAAATTGCACACATTATGGCCACTAACAATATCTAAGTGGCCACTGAACTTCGTGGAGTGACTGGCCACAATGGATTTCTTTTTTAATCTGAAACTTTATTAAGCCTGTCAGTGATATTTGTTTAATATCTTTCTCAACAATTTTATACAAGCACTACACTAGGCACTAATTTAAATGTAAAAAAAGTAAAATTTAAATCTTGAAAATAAATAATTTGTTTTATAAGATTACAGATTATCAATCGGTGACTAGTAAGGCGTTTTAAGTAGGGATGCAACGGATATCCAGCAAAAAATATTTCATCCGGCCAATATGGCGGATAATAGGTAGTAGTCAGATATTACAAACATCCGGCAGTAAATCTGGCCTAAAAATATATACAGAGAAATAACATAAATAAACATAATAAATGAATAAATTCTAAAACCTGCAATAATAAAAAATGCGAAAAAACAAAGTTTTGTGAAAATATTTTGTTTTCAATACTTTTTAGAATATATTTTTATCGTGTATAGAAAAAGTGGAAAAAAAAATAAGTACTTCTATCTTTTTTTAAGATTGGAGTCGATTATTACTGGAAGAAATTATTGTACAAAAAAACTGTTTTTCAATCTGTGTAAGATTTCGGTTACCCTTTTTCCCTACCATAAATTGACCCTGCTTATGAGAATAATGTACTTGTTGTCGTACTGCTGAGAAAAGGTCTCCCCTCCACCTAATTTTGATAAAGTAAGGAAATTTGTTACATTGATTTTTTAACAGTTGAGTGGAAATGTCTCTTTCAAGAACTGATCTTCTAAAGATATTTAACCCTTGAGGGAGAACATCCATGACATTGTTATTTGTATGACTAATTACTGTAAAACTGGTACTAAATTCATGGAAACAATCCCAAAAGGATATCTGATTTTTGAAGTAAATAATTTGAAGCTAATGAGAAAATTTAAAGAAAAAAGTAATAGCTCAATGATCTAAGAAAACTAGTGAAAAAAAAAAAAAAAAAAGAAAAGAAAAAGGAAAAAAAACATACTGCTGGCAGATAACCAGATGAAAGTTTCGTCGGATATTCAGTATCTGGCCAAATTGATGTTCGCTGCATCACTAGTTTTAAGAAATAGCATTCGCATCTACACTACTGGCGAAAAGTATTGCAAGTTTGAGAAATGTAACCATCGTTTCAAGAATAAGCCCAGAAAAAAATGGACAGGAAATTTGCCAGATTTAAATATCCTTGAGAATTTATGTAGTATAATTGGAAGGAATACATCTGAAAATCACAAAAAAACAAAATGAGAGCTTCAGGAACCCATCATTTAAGTTGGCACCATGAAACACCGAAGGAAGGGCTGTAAAACATTGTGGATTCCATATCTAAAAGACTGGCTTTTGTGATCAAAGTCAAGGCTGCTCAGCAACATAATAAATGATCTGTAGTTCAATTACATTTATTTACTATCCACTTTTTGCAGAATAACTTGAAATTAATTCTTTATTTAATTTTATTCCGGCGAGCCAAAATTGATTATGATTTCTATAATAACCTATACATTTTTTCAATAAATTAAATAATAATTTTTGTTCTTTAACTTAATGCTATCTTGTCTTTGAAATAATTAATTTAATATGTTGACATTCAAAAATATTAATTATATCAATTTTTAATTTTGACAGGGAAAGGGGCTTAATCTTGAAAAAGGGTTAGATTCCTGAAACTTGCAATACTTTTGGCCAGTAGTGTATGTGCAATGCAGCACCATTTATTTATTGTTATTATTAGTTCTAATTATGAATACATTGCCCGAATTTTAATTCTTTTTATCTACATAAAAATTATGTAAACAGACATTCCCACAAACATAACCTTGAATATTCTACGATTAAAAAAAATGGATTAAAATGTTTGATGACTAACCAATTACAACTTTGAAAAGAGTTTATTTGTTTTAAGTTTTGGCAAGTTTGCACGAAGGGCATCTGCTATTAGGGTGGGGTGAGGGCGTGACCTACGTTGGAGGACTTTTTAAGGGGTTCTAACTCTTAACGCGCATTCACATAAACTTTGAAAAAGAAAGAGGAGTTGACAAAAACCGAAAGCTGATTTTCAAATTAGTCGCCTAGAGTAAGGTACCAGTAGCCAAAACTTGAAAATAGTATGAAAATGATATTTTTTGTTCAAAAAAGTCTCGCCCAAGTTGCTTTATCTTTAAATTAGTAGCAAAAGTCGCCAGTGGTCACCCTGTATGTTGCTTCTAGGTATAGTCAAAGTATCTTCCTTTACAGGATATGCATATGATGGTGAAGGCTGAAACTGCTAAAACTATTTGCAACTCACAACAGCTGCGCTACTTCATTCCACTGAATGAAAACAGCATTCACGTTAAAATATATTCAAGAGCTACAATGCTTAAAACTGCATGTATCTCCAGCAAAACTGAACTACCCTTGAAGGATATTTGTGGATTTGTATTGTGTAAATGAGGAAAACTGTTAGGTTGCCTGTGTGTTAAACATCTTTAAAGAAACTGAAGGAGTTAAAATTATGTTATTGCATCCACATGCACTGTCTTATGCATATCCTGTAAAGGAAGGCATTTTGACTGTAGCTAGAAGCAAAATATTTTTAAAAAATTGATGTAAGCACTGCTACAGGAAGAAAATATACAATTTCAGCTAAAGACACTGAATCAATGACATTTGCTATGCAAAAATTAAAAAAAAGTAAATAGTAAACAAAACTAATTTATACAGAGCATGAATAACATATCAGGCCTGAAAATATGAACACTATGTATATATAACAAACAAATGGCTGAGTGAGAGAGTCTGTTTTACATAATTAGAACTAATAATAACAATAAATAGATAGTAATGCATTGCACATAGATCCGAATGTTATTTCGGTAAAATCATACAAGCCGGTGCGCACCCCCTGTAAACACGGTGACAGTCGCTGGAGCTTCGCAACCGCCAAGCTCCAGCGACTGTCGCCAACCATTTTGCACGATCAGCAAAGTATTTTAACACATTAAAATTGCAAAAACATTAAAACAAAATACAACGTCCATATTTAACCAAAAGAACGTCTGCAAATTCAGTAACAGGCAATTTAAAATCAGCAAACAGTGGACCGTTTTTAACAAAAAAAAAAATAAATACAGTGGATTAAGCAACTTAGTTGTACAGTTATGTATACTATGCAACCAGTGGACCGTTTTTAACTAAAAAAACCTCAGTGGATTCAGCAACCTAGTTGTACAGCTATGTAAGCTATGCAACCAGTGGACCGTTTTTAACTAAAAAAACCCCAGTGGATTCAGAACCTAGTTGTACAGCTATGTAAACTACGCAATCAGTGGACTGTTTTTAACTGAAAAACAACAGTGAATTAAGCAACCTAGTGGTACAGCTAATGTAAACTGGGCAAACACTGGCCCGTTTTCAACTCAAAAAAACATCGGTGGATTCAACAACCTAGTTGTACACCTCTTATAAAGTCAGTATTTTTAGAATAGCACGTAAATAGCACTTACGGAAATATAAACACATCAAATATCCATTTAAAATTCACATTAAAAACCTTAAACATTGCACTTACCTTTATATTTTTTTAAATAACCGCTCAGAAATGTCCCCAACACCCACCGGCTTATAACGTAACACCAGCATGCTTTCTTTTATATAGCTTTATATCACACTATATATCTAACAAACACGCACAAATTCGTTTCATATATTAACATAACATTCCCTTCCATCAATAACAGAAACAATTTCAAATTCCCAAACCTGACGAAACACGTATTCTTTATGGTTGCCAGTCACAACTACCACAGGCAGGTAACTTCACTTTGGCGGTGCATCGCTCATTCTAGCATCAGATTGTTCGCCAATGATTTGTAAACAAAAACATTGATATGTAAACAAGCATCGTATACGGAATATAGTCCGTTATTTCTTTAAAAATTCATAACTTAAAAATTTGCAATCTTATAAAGCAATAATAGGTGATTAAAATATTTAAAAAATCAAGGAAAACAAAAAAGAGCATGTTTTGAGATATTCAAGGTCAAGTGAACTAGATTTTTTATTTGAGTTTTACTGCCATTTTATACACCCTTGAAAAGCTTGCACCAAGAGCTTTAAAATGAGCCCTCATTTATTTCAGTAGTACAAATAGAACACAAGTTATGTGCTGTTTTATGAGGTAAAGTATCACATTTTTTTGTGATTTTTAAATGTGGAAGTCATAAATTGTCAATCAGATGAAGTGTTGTCAGACAAAAGAGTAATTTTATGGCTTGATTAAATATTGCTTTTATGTTTTACACTAGGGATGATCCGGATAATGATTTTGCCGGATATTGGATATATCCGAAGGTCTTTTGACTGGCGGATATGGATATCCGTCATTAGATATGCTTTTAATTATGGTGTTTGTTAATTGATTTTTTAAAATATAATCTCAGTAGCAGAATTTTCTACATCAGTCTGCAACGCAGATTTAAAAATACAAAAATAGTCTGCAAGGTAACATTGGTTGAAAAATAGCTCATACAGCTACATGAAATCTATAAAAAAAAAAAAAAAAAAAAATTCCCCCAGACGGTTTATTTTTTACAGTAATTTTTTAATCTCCTGGGCCTGAGAGGCCAGGTGCACATCTTGCCGGGTTAAATATGAAACAGTAACTAGGGAAAAAAAAACTCATTTTAAGTATTCATAAATATCCAAAATGAATTAACTGCTATTTTTTAAATAAAATATGCAAGCAAACAAAAATTATCTTTTCACAAATATTTAAAAAGAGTTTAATAATATATAAACAAAACATTTGGATATTAAATTTCTCAATATTTTAATTTGTTATGAAGCATATGAAATTTAATATTCTGTTTAAAATCTAACTAATTAAATTAATATAAACAAAAAATGTTAGCTCATACCTTGGTTAAAATCGCTAAATTATTGCAATATTGAGATAATAAAATCCAAGAATCATAACAAATATAAATAATAAAACAATGATTATCTCATACCTTGATTAAAATTGCTAAATTATTGCACTATTGAAATAATAAAATCAAAATATCTAATATTATTTCATGGTATAAAATGCTAATTTAATATAATTATTTGTTTCTTCTACTCTTAACAAACAAACAAAGGAAAACAAAAATATTAACCTAAAATTTACTATCAAAAGAATGTTAATTCATACTAAACTGTAAATAAACAGTCGGTTTGAACTAGGGATGTAACGGATATCCGTCAAATATCTGGTATCCGGCTGATTTTTCAATATCCGAAATACTGTCGGATATATGAATCATAACTACCAGATATCCGACTTCTTTGTCAGATATCCGGCTATATTATACACTACTAAAGTTCTATCTATAATATACATGGGACAGGATGAAAAATTATCTTCGAACATTCTGGATAAAGTGATATGTTTTAACTGAAACAGAGGGATATTTTTTAACTGAAAAAACAGCAAATTTAACACTGGAAATGGATCATTCAAAACAAACACACACATTCAACATTTGTTCAGTAGTTTTTGAGCACATTTATAAGTAGTTAGGCTCATATTTAGAGCTGATTTCATGCTGCAAAGTGCGCTTAGCAAACATTTAAAAAAAAAAAAAAATTAAGCACATCTCATGTAACGTCCATGTGCAAATTTGGAGGCAATCTTCTCATCGTTTTTGGCCGTAGACTGCTGTTTATAGGGGAAGTTTAATTATAAGCACTGTTGGACTATATTCCGTATCCGGTGCTTTGTTTACAAATCATTGGCGAACAATGTGATGCGAGAGTGAGCAATGCAACGCCAACTGCCGGTGGTAGTTGTGACTGGCAACCATAAAGAATACGTGTTTCGTCAGGTTTGGGAATTTGAAATTGTTTCTGTTATTGATGGAAGGGAATGAAATGTGTTATGTTAATATATGAAAATAATTAGTGTGTGTTTGTTAGAAATATAGTACGTTATAAGCCGGTGGGTGTTGGGGACATTGCTCTTTTTTAACGAATCTTTGCAATGTTTAAGGTTTTTAATGCGAATTTTAAATTGATATTTGATGTGTTTATGTTTTCGTAAGTGCTATTTACGTGCTATTCTAATCATACTGACTTTATAAGAGGTGTACAACTAGGTTGTTTAATCCATCGATGTTTTTTTGAGTTAAAAACGGTCCACTGGTTGCATAGTTTACATAGCTGTACAACTAGGTTGCTGAATCCACTGGGGTTTTTTTAGTTAAAAACGGTCCACTGGTTGCATAGTTTACATAGCTGTACAACTAGGTTGCTGAATCCACTGAGGTTTTTTTAGTAAAAAACGGTCCACTGGTTGCATAGTTTACATAGCTGTACAACTAGGTTGCTGAATCCACTGAGGTTTTTTTAGTTAAAAACGGTCCACTGGTTGCATAGTTTACATAGCTGTGCAACTGGGTTGCTGAATCCACTGTATTCTTTTTAGTTAAAAACGGTCCACTGTTTGCTCATTTTAAATTGCGTGTTACTGAATTTGCAGACGTTCTTTTGGTTAAATATGCATGTTGTATTTTGTTTTAATGTTTCTGTAAGTGGAATATATGTGCAATTTTAATGTGTTAAAATACTTTGACATTGCTGATCGTGCAAAATGGTTGGCGACAGTCGCTGGCAACAGCGACTGTCGGTCAAGCCGGTGCGCACCCCTTTACATGGGGTGCGCACCGGCTTGTATGATTTTTCCGCACTGTTTAGTATCATTTGAAAAATATGTGCATTCAGTATACAGATTTCTCTCATGGTAGTCCGAGAAATAATGAAATTTTACATTCTCTCCAGATGAAGTTCATCCGATATTTAACAAAAAACTCCGAATATTCTGTCATAAAACAGAGGTAGCATTGCCAGGCATCCGGATAAAGACGGACATAGTTAGGCTTTTTGATGGCGTGTCTGGCCAAACTTAACGGTGTCCGGCTTTTGTTAGGCTTTTTACTGGTGACTTTGGCTGATCTCTACTTATTATAAAAGAAGGTGTCTGTGTGTGTGTGTGTGTGTGTGGGTGTGTGTGTCGGCAGCGTTACGGACAAACGGCTACACCTAGAAACACCAAATTTGGTACTCGGGAAGATGTAAATGTGTAGTTGTGCACCTCGAAGCGATTTTTTCAAAATTCGATCTAGATTTTTTTTATTTTATGTTTTATGTGATTTTTGGCATTTTTTCTCACCTAATTCGTAATAACGGCGGAAATTACGCTCGCAGCAAAACGGCATTTATATCATCGGATAGAGGAGGAAATTTTCTTTTAAAGACAGTTTGTTCTGAATACGTAACATAATTTACCGATTTTTAGGAATTTTTTTACTAAACATCTGCTTCGCGATTTTTTTTCGTAAAATAATTTTAAAACTGTCGCATCTTGAATTCTATCCGTCATAACTTTTAGATATTTTGACAAATTGTGAAACATTCTTTTCTCCCTCTTTTAAAATAAAAACGAAAAAATTATGTAAATTAGATGATTTTTTACGAATTTTAATGCAGCCTAATGTTTAGAATTTAATAGCATCAACGCGATCTTACGCCATTCATTACATTGCGATCACGGCACGAGAATTTATGTTCGGTTGTTGCCACAGAAAGGATTAAAAAAAAGGGTTTTTTCAACCAATCGAGTTTTTAAATGGGATATCAGAATTTCAATTCGCAAGTGAGGATCTATGACGTCAAATGCTTTAAGATACGTAAAAATTACGCCATAATTTTAACTCATTTATTCCAGCTCTGTTTTCAACACAGGGAGACGATATTTTGATTAAAATTTACTGTAGAAATAAACTAAGAAATTCGCGATTATTATTATTAGAAGTGGTATTTTAATCCGGTGCTTATTTAAAAATTGAAATGTTTTCACGGCGCTGAAAATGTTCATTTTAAAAGTTACAAAGTTCGTTTCAAAGCGCGATATATTAAAATTTTCTATTTACTATTTTTAGTTTTGGCATTTAATTTAGCGTAGGCGTTGCCTAACATACGCATGCAGGTTGCGAGTATAGTTTCATTTTAACGTTGAATTACATTCCTCCATAAAGGTCCAACGCAAAGTTTTAATGATACCGTTTGAAAACAATTATGGGAAATATCGAAATTAACTCCCTCAATCTACCGGGGTATCCTTTACGGCAGTCAAACAGTGACGTCATAAATTTTAAAAAATGCGTGAAATTTGTAAACTCTGCAACTCTAACGCCCTGTCACAATTAAAATGGGAATAAGTAGCTCCTCGAGATTACACAGTTTGATGTTTTTCAGGAGACAGGACTATGGAGGATATAAAAGATATCGCTATATTAGATACATGGATATTTAAAATGGCACCCCTTGGATATTTTCTCCCCACAGTAAGATGAAATGGTTTGCGGCGCTAAATACGCCAATCTTATAAAACTATGTATAAATTAAATATATATGGAGAGTTTCCTTAATGGCAACCATTATGTGAAATGATTATTATTTATGCTAATGCGTAAATTGCAAAGAATCGCCACAGAATCACAAGATCCCATTGAGGCCAAATAATCTAAGGTGTTTCTTTTAAGGGAGCCTTGAAGAGGGAGAAGCGAGTATAGATAGTATTAATGTACGTAATAGGTAGTATTATTAGATTTGTAAAGATAATATGAATAAATCGCAATGTACCACGTTAATAAATATTTCATGAAATTAAAAGTGTTTATAGTTTTTCAACGGTTGTCTTACAACCAACTAAATGAAAAGTAATTCTAATTTGCGTTAATATATCCCGCAGTCATTTCAACAGAGGAGATTACTTGAACTTTTTTAAAATGAAATTCTTATTTGTCACATGCAGATATGATTTTAGTAGTAAAATATTCCCTTCTTCCCGTATGAAGAGCGGGTGCGCAGCTATTTTAGAAACATCTCTTGAAAATAGCATGAATGAATTCAGAAGACCTCAAAACGTGTAAATACACCAAAATCTCGAAGTCGAATTTGATTACAATACGTTCATGATTACAATACGTTCCTTATATGGTACATGTTCGGAAAGAAATAAATGGTGCTCCATTTCATGTAGTGTCTTAGGTATTTAATGCTACAACTTGAGCCTAAAAAACAGTATTATGTAGAAATAAGGCATTTTGAAAGCCAGGAGTTCTCTGCAAACCATTAAGCTTTCCACTTTTTTGATAGTGAATGACACTGACGTATTGTTTTGAGTCATTATACTGAAATGATCAGGTTAGTACTCATGACACAAACTTTACATTAAGAGTCAAATAATTTTGCTCTTTTTGCTTTTTTTAATTCCACATCACGAATAATTTCGAATTACACATGTAAGGAAAATTTTAGTTTCCTACCGTGCGAAGAACGGGCACGCAGCTAGTTAGTAATAAAGTACTTGAACTGATTTGGCATTCAATGTTATTTATATTTCATTAGAATTTAACAAGATTCGTGGTAATAATCAAAAGAGCTTGATTTTACATACAATTTTTTTGTTGTACCTATTGTTACCGAGACAAAATCCTCAATATTGTAGGCTGTCCGGCCTTTTTACCCATATGTCCAGCTAAACTGGCTGGTCTGTCCAGCTATTTGGTTTAGCGACCTGGCAACTCCATACAGAGGCAGGGAGAAATTTTCAATCTTCATCTTTTTTCTGAATTACAATCTTTTATTGAGCATATATTTATTCCCCAATACCTAATGATTAAAAATTAACTCCTATTTTACATATTATTTTTAAATTGAATTTAGTTATTTAAATTCATTCATGATTTTTGCATGTTTCAATTGATTTTTAAAGTTAAGTCTACTTAAAATATGTACATTTAAAATGTGTTTGTGAAATATTTATTAATGAAAATCATAATATGGTATTTTACTAGTTTAAAATATTTGTTTTAGTTACTACTACAGTATTTTGTATGATTATCACTCCATACACATAAAGTACTTTGATTAATCTTTTTTATGTGTGTGTCTGAATATCAAAATCAAGAGTAAAAAAGCGAAAATTTTCTTAAAATTTGGAAACTATTGCTTGAAATGATTTTTTAAATGAATTCCCCCCCCCCCCCCTTATGGTTATGGTGCAATATAAATTTTTGTACTGTGAAAGAATGCTTGTATATTTTAGAAGCTAAACAATTAAACAGATGCATTTTTGTTTTTTAACTTGTAATTTAAAAACATTTTATTTTTGATTAAAGAAATTTAATGCATAACCTGAAAAATTCTGTTTCATACCGGTATAAAACTAGAGATGTAACGAATAGTGATTTGGCTGAATACCAATACAAACAGACAAAAGTAATCAAATACAATACAGACAGACAAAAATAATCAAATACAATACGAACAGTTTGTAAGGGCTTTTTATGGTATTTGTAAACAACACCAGTCGCCTATTGTTAATCTATCCGCAAATACGAGTTAAGCGTGACATAAGCAGAAGAATTCAGTAATATAATTTATTAGCCGACCCATTTTAGATGTATATCGTTTCAATTTCAAATACTATCTAGCAACTATTCGTGACCATTTGCCAAAATAATATTATAATTGATTCATTTTCTGAACCATGAGTCAATCGCGTTATTTGCAACCTGATTAGGGTTAGCCGATCGTGATCGGCATAGTATAAGCAAAGAATATAAATAATGTATCAGTCTGAATATTATTACATTTTCACTTATTCAAAAAGCATTAAACATTGTTCATAGGCTCAAATAAATCAAACTGGGAAGCATTAACACTCACCTTAATATTACGGAATCCTAACGCGAGCTAACAGCGGAGGCAGCCATATTTGTTTCACCGGAAAATCGACTTTTCGGATGTTGAACGGAGATTCTCGTTCAACGTCATTCGACTGTACTTAGCATTTTTCAGATGAACCAGGAAATTCGTTCAACCTATGGACTATTGCTTGCAACTCTCTGTTTTCACCATTTATTTGGTGAAACGTTGAACTTATATTTATAACAGTGTGGACGGGGATGCAAGCGACGCTATTGATGGAGCAACTTCGTCAAGAATCAGATACAGGTCCAGCCAACATTCTTGGCAGATGTAGTGTGGACGGACGAGGCATACTTTTCACGGAATGGCATGTACAATAGGCAACACACCCATTACTGGGCAGTGAAAAATCCTAGATGTTTTACTGATGTTAGAAATCAAGTGCGATTTGGTATTAACGTTTGGTGTGCAATTTACAGTAACAGGTTGATCGGTCCAATATTTATGACGGTACCTTAACGGATGCAGGGTATTTACAACTCCTGCAGAACGTAGTGCCTGATTTTGTGGAGAACCTGCCGGTGTTTAATCTTTGTATGGTTTCAACATGACGGAGCGCATGCTCACAAGACATTTCCAGGGAAGCAGTACCTCGTCACGGAATTCGGGAACCAAATAATTGGTTATGGTGGTTTCGAAGAATGGCCTCCACGTTCGCCTGATCTGACTCCAGTGGATTTTTTTCTGTAGGGATATCTAAAACAGCAGGTATATGCGACCCCTCCACAAACATGGCAGGACCTTAAACGACGCATTACGGACGCTTGTGCCAGCGTGTCACTCTCTATGCTCCAACGCGTGCAATGTGAAATTCAAACGAGGATCCAAAGGTGCATGGCAGCTGACGGTGCGAAGTTTGAACATCTTAAATAAAGGTATACTGTTATAAATAATTGTTTTCTTCTGTCTTTGATCATTTTTTTCACCTTCGCAGAGTAGAGAATCACAAAAATACAAATGTACGTTTTAACCATTCTGTTTTTCACATCCATGTCAATGAGGTGTCTTTTTGTACTAAATCAACAACGCTCTACAATATTTACCAACTGTAATTCGTTGCTTCCTCACGGTCTCTCATGCATCTTCAGCGCTAAGTTATTTTAAGTTTGGCAGTTCTCTCTAAATTATTTGTAGAGTTCACCCAGTTAGACAGTACTTGTACAATACACAATTTATTGATGATAAGATGAGACCATTATTGCAGACACTGGCTGGTTTTATTAGTTCACAACACAGTAGACATCATTCGACCAAAATGGCCGCCCTCCAGACGCTGGTGACGCAAAAGCCTTGTGGGGGAAGCGAATTAGAAATGTTGCAAATTTTTTACTTATCCACGCTCACAAAAAAATTTGAAAAGGAATTAGAGCTGAATTTTTTCAACGTTTTTCGGCACTAAAGATTATTGTAGAAATCGAGTTCTGCATCACAGGATAAAGTTGACTCACAAAAGAAAACATGTTTGCATTCCTCCTCATGGCAGACGCTACAATTAACTCACAGTTGCCGGCGATTCATATTTTTTAGAAAATTTTCGACGACAGTTATCATCACGGGCTGCTTCACAACGTATTGTCTTCTGCTTTACTGCACCGATTCAGAAGGCCTATCTTCGCAGATCACGCTTGGCGTGTTAAATTCCGCAGAACGAAAATCCAGTCTTTTATCTCAGAAAGGTTTCCTTCGATGAAAATTTATTATTTCGGCATAGCGAAAACGAATTAATTCAAATTCAGCTGGAGAGAGAATTATCTCCAAAAATTAACTTTCCTTGGGGCTTTCCCAGTCCGCAAAATAGCTGTAAGCCAAGCTGAATTCTACTGGGAAGCCCCCTTCGCAAAAGAAACGTGCTTCTTACATCGTGATTTATGTTCAACTGGCGTAGCGTCACTCTAACGAACTTCTTTTTAAAAACTGTTGCCACACTGCGCGTGGCGAAACTTTCATCTTATTTCTCGGAGTCATTCTTTTCGACGTCTGCCCATCGGGGATAAGGAAAACAAGTTTCTTCTATGATGTGGCGTTTCCCATACTGGGGAAGTTCGCAAGGCGAAATTGATGAAGGTGAATTATTTCTCTTATCGTGAGTGGCAAGGGCTGGTTTGTTTATTTACATTTTGTGTGGTCTTTCGTAGATTCCTGCTAACACTCGTTGATTTCTGCTCAAAGTGTTACATCATTATGTAACATACTTCCCCTCCAACGAGAGAGAAGGTGTATCTGGCATAAATTTACACAATATGCAATGTGCATTATACATATGAATTTGTTATATGGAAATAAATGCAGAGAAAAAAAATTATATATATATATATATATATATATATATATATATATATATATATATACGAATAAATTGAATTGAAACCTAACATTTGCAAATAACATACCCCCCCAAAAAATATGTACAATTGACCAAGTATTCACATCAAATTCTTTCACATACACAGCAATAAGTAACTCTTGTGGCAAATTTTTGCTTGCCATATCAGTATTGTCATGTATCAATGAAAGAAAAATATTTTGATCTGGCTATGAGAAATGAAAAAGTACCAAGATGTCAAATTTAACCTGAGAGCCTATGAACATACAGAACAACTTTTGATTTAATTCTTCTTATTATTTGTTTTCTTATTTTAAAAAGCATGGCCATGAAATGTAAGAAAAAATTATTTTTACGTCTTCACCAGACCGCTCTGAAGAATCCCAGCTATAGGGCCAGCCTTACATAACTTGGATTGCAGTGAATTGAAGAGATCAATTTCAGATCATTGACGCCCCAGAGAGCCCTGGTAAACCATAAATAGAGGAAAAGAAATTTTTTTTTTATAATTTAATTTTTAATTTTTTTTTTTTGTTCTGATATTCAGAAAAGAGCTGTCCACTAAAATGAAGTTGTTTCATTTTGGAAGTTTGGGTTGAGAGGTTTTTGCACAAATATTTTACTGACATGGACTTTCCTTTCTCTTAGTGTTTCATTTTCAACTTTTTGATTTATTAAATTATCATTTCTTAGAATCTTTTTAACTTCCCAAGGTCCATTGTATTTCTTTTGAAGAGCACCTGGTGCTATAAATTCCTCTAAAAATACTTTGTCACCCAATTTGACATCTGGCTTTTTCCTTCCTCTTACATATTTACTATGAACTTTGAAATAATTTTCTTCATTAATTTTGACATTTTGCTGTATTTCTTTAGCTATTAGTTTTACAGTTTCTACATATTTATTAAATTCAAAGGTATATTTTGGTTCATTAAAAGCATCTATAGGCAGGTTGAGTCTGCGTCCAAAGAAGATTTCAGCTGGGGAGTATTGTGTAACAGCATGTGTGGTGTTGTTGTAGTGAAGTTTAAAGAATAATAGACTGGATGTTCAGTCACAAATTCTCTCTGAAATGGCTGCAACACTCATTTTTAAAGATTTATGGGCGCGTTCAATTAATCCATTACTACGTGGGTGATATATTGATGACTTTCTATGTTCAATTTTTGCTTCTTTCATAAAATTTTCAAATTCGTTTGAGCAAAAGTTTGTGCCATTATCTGTAAGTAATATCTTCGGGATACCAAACCTTGAGAAATATTCTTGTAGATGTTTAATTATTATATTAGAAGTAAAATTTGAAATGGGAATTAATTCAAGAAAACGAGAATAATGGTCAGAAATGCTTAATATATAAAATTTTCCATCAATGGATCTCGGTAATTTTCCTACAATATCTATTGCTATCATTTCTCCTGGAGCTAGATGAGTTTTAGAAACAAATTCTGAAATGGTGTTCTTTGGCTTTGGTTTATTTTCAAGACACTTTGCACAGTTTTCACAATAATGTTTTGTGTCAGCAAACATGCCCTTCCAAAAAAAAAAAGGTTTGGCTCAGCAGTTCATAAGTCCTTGCAGTGCCAAAGTGAGGAGCATGAGCTGATTCTAAGCAGGTCTTCATTAAAACTCTTGGAATTACAATTTTATTTTTTATTGACTTATCTTTTTTATGTTTATTTTTTGGTTTTAACTTAATCATTAGTAGTTGCGAATGAGAGTCTATGAAATATTGCTGTTTAATTTTTTTATTATTTTCTTTATTGTCCTGAATTATTTTAGTAATTTTCTCATCATTAAGTTGTTCTTTTAGAATGGTTTCCTTTGATAGATCAGTTTTGTTTTCAAAAATGTTTACATTATTTACGTTTAAATTTTCACTTAAAACTCTTGAGAGGAAGTCAGCTAGATTCTTAAATCCAGGTATATGTTGAATGTTGTAATCAAATTGTTGTAAGTATAATAGCCATCTGGCCACCACTTCAGGTTGCTTTTCTAAATTGAGGTGAAAAGTTAAAGGTTTGGCATCCCTCAGTATTGTAAATTTTCTCCCAAATAATTGTTCATGAAAATGCTTGCAAGATAAATAAATTGCAAAGAGCTCTCACCTTAAGGAAGGATACCTTGCCTCTGACACTGAAAGTTGTTTGGAAAAAAATTCAACAGGAAAAAAATGTCCATCATCCTTTTGCATAAGAATTCCACAAACGGCAATTTTTGAGGCGTCGCACACTAAATAACAGTCCCTATTTTCATCAAAATTTTTTATGGTGGGTTTACTCAAAATGATTTTTTGTATTTTATCAAAGGCCTCCTGACACTGTTCAGTCCAGACAAACGGAACGTTCTTTCTAGTTAAGTTCACGAGAGGTTCGACTATCTCTGCATAATTGAAAATTAAATGTCGAAACTAGTTCAGCATTTCTAGAAAGCTCTGTGTCTGTTTTGAATTTTTGAGAATTGGAAATTTATTGACTTTATTGATGTTTTCCTCAGAGGGTGAAAAGCCATCTTTATTTACTGAAAAGCCTAAGTAGTTGATTTTTGATTTACACAATTGAATTTTATGAGGATCTAAAGTTAAGTTAAATTTTGCCAATCTGTCAAAAACTTTTTGAAGAATTATTTTTAAATGTAGGATAGTGTCAGCTGCTATTATGATGTCGTCGAGAAAAAATTGTACGTTAGGGCCTTTTAAATCATTTATACATTTTGATATTAAAGTATGAAAATAGGAAGTGCTATTTTTGCTGCAAAAAAATAATCTGGTTGGCTGAAAATTTCCGAGTTCACAACAAAATGCTAATTTTTCCCTGTCAGATTCTCTAAGTTGAATTTGAAAAAATGCAGACTTTAAATCCAAAACACAATAAAAATTCTTGCCTGAAATGTTATGTAAAATGTCAGAAATTTTTGGAAGGCAAATTTTGAATGATTCAGTTATACAGTTTAGTAATCTATAATCTACCACCATGCGAAATTTTAATTTTTCTTGCTTATTGTTTGGATTAGCTTTCTTCTTAACAAATAAAATTGGAAAATTGTATGAACTACTAGAATTTTCAATGATTCCTGCGTCTAATAAATCTGCAATTTCTTTTTGTGCAAAATCTTTGGCTATTTTCGGAATAGGATATGGTTTGGTGGAGATAGGAAAGTTGTGAAGTAATTTAAATTCAGGAAATACAGCATCTGTTGAGCCTAAAGTTTTGTATGATTTGGAAAAAATTCTAAAATTTTGCATTAACATTTGAAGCATATCTTTTTTATCTTTCTCATTGAGGTGACTTAAGTCAAAATCCTCTTCTGTTAGTTCCTCCTGTCTTAATTTTAAAACTTCAGTTAAATTTAAGTTGCTTATTTGAAAGTGTTGATCTTCTGTATGCTGTAAAACTGAATCCTCCTTAAAAATGTGCAAAGTCCCCATTTTAGAGTTCTTTCGAATAATAATTTTGGTATCTAAGGGATTTTCGACTATTGAGTAGATAGAGTTGTCATGCGTCAGTGTGTGCAAAGAATCTTGCATGATATATTGTAATTTAGAAGAAATAGGATTAAAAATAATATGTGTTTCTTGCTGAAGTGACTGAGGAATGCTTAATTTAATTATATTTGTAGAATTAGGTAAAAGTGTTACATTATTTACAGATCTAGCAAAAAGTTTTTGTGAGTCCTTTAATTTTAAGTTGTTGTTGAGATTAATAGAATGGGTAGAATGTTTAAATTGAAATTCTTGATTGTTCATAATTAATTTCTCATTTGCAGTGTCCATAATAATTTTGTTTCTCTGTAAGAAGTCATAGCCAAGAATTATTTTGTAATTTGAGTTCCAGTTGTGCTGAGTCACAAAAAACTGGTTCTGAAACCAAGTGGTGTTAATTTTAAATTTAATGTTTACTGCGGAAAGATATGGTATGGTAGAGGAGCTTAAAGTATGAATTTTGACTGATCTGGATATGTATTCTATTTTGGTGGTTTCTTTAATTAATTCCAAAGCACTAGGCTGAATGAGGCTGAGATTTGCACCTGTGTCTAGTAAACTGTCAATATTGTTGCTACCAAATTTTAATTGTATGATAGGAAGATGGTTATTTTTATATTTGCACGACATGACAACTAAATCTGTATCCCTTATTGAATTTTTTTGAATTTTTCTGTTTTTTTTTTTTTTTTTTTTTTTTTTTTTGGAGTTACTATTTTTTTGTCAAATTTTTCTTTTTCTTTTTTGCATTTTTGGAAACAGAGACTTTGCTTGTAATCTTATCATGTTTATCAAAATTGTCTGACTGGGTTCTTGCTTCTGATGATGTTGAAAAATTGCAAGAACCCCATTCTAGTTTAAATTACTTCTTCGATATGGGTGTTGTCTGTTTTGTCTTCCCTGAAGTTTGATCTTGCATTAAAATTCCCCCCAGAAGTTCTGCTTGGTCTGTGTGACTGAAAATTGTTTTCGTGATTAAAAAAATTGCCTCTGTGGCTCCTAAATTGTCCTCTTTGTGGACCAAAATTCCCCCTGCGTGAATTTTGAAAATTGAAAGTGCCCCTCTGAAACCTTGGATAAAATCTACATCTGATGGTTAAATGTGATTTTCCACAAATTAAGCAATATTGATTATTCCCATTGTTGGCTGTTTCCTGATTGTCTGGTTGAGCCGTGATGTTATTTATCGTTGTATTTGATGTCAATTTTTCCATCGTTTCTTTCAATTGTAGCATCTGCTGATTGCTCTCAATTTGACTTTGAATGAGTGCTTGCATTTCTGTGTAAAAAGTGTTATTAGCCTGGTAAGCAGGATCATTTAAGGCATTCTCAATGTTCTTCGCTGTTTCAACAGCACTTTCAAACGACTGTGGATTCAACTTTTTAACCTCTATTTTAATATCGGGTCGCAGGGCATCATAAAATTTTTGGAGTTTGATTTTTTTTTGCTAAATTTATTAGATCATTTGTGGAGGCATCATTTATTTCAAGATAGGCGTTGGCCTTTTCTTCAATTTTTTCCGCCAAATCACTGACAGTCTGGCCTGGCAGCTGAGTGATATTGGCAAAATTGCTTAGTTTTGTTTGAAAGGAATCACTTTTAGAAAATTTTTTGATTAGGGCATTTTTTAATTGCTGTGCATTGGTGGCCTTGCTGGCAATTGGATCATTAGCTATAAAGCTAAGCGCTTTCTCCTTGCAGTTAAGTTTTATGACTAAGAAAGTCTTGTTTTCAGGCCATTTTTCTAATGTGGCAACCTTTTCGATTTGTTTAATGAAAAAATTTATGTTCTCTTCTTCCTTACCGGAAAAGTAAGGTAAGTTACCCGCCAGACTAGTGTGAACTATGTTTTTGGACATTGTACGTGATTGAAAGTAATAAAAATGCAATGTTGAAAACTATTAAATGTAAAATATTTAAATGCCTAACATGTGTCTAAATGTATCTATGTAAACATAATATGATATGAAAATAATAAATTATATACATATACACTGGTAATAACAATAAAAAATATATAAATATTCACTATAAAATATACATTCTTCACCGAATTTCAATATCTTTGATTTTCCTGATTTTATGCAATTTTCCAGGTGAGTTTACTAAGATTTATTTGTATTTATTTTCTTTCTTTTTATTTATTTATTTATTTATTTATTTATTATTTTTTTAATATTAATCCTAGAATAACCCGGTAGTTTAAAACACTCTCACAGCACCATTAATATGTTAACTCCTTGGTGAGTCAACTGCCATGATCGTTAGGGTGTGAAATGTGAGAGGCAAAAATTCTTCTGAACAAAAGTTCAGATCAGAAAAAGTACATTGCAAAATGCCGCCTAGGCATTAAAATTCTGAATTATGAGAGATAAGAATAACTTATTTTATTTACACTCACCTGGTAAGGAATAATGACTCAGAACACATAATGTAAAAAAGCTGAAAGGTAAAATTTTCCTAAAATTGACTAACTCAAATAAAGTAATTCAAATTTTGAGTTCTGTTTTTATTGACAATTATAAAATGACATAGACATTAAAATGTTTTCTTGACTATATATTTATGACATTCTGAGCATGAGATCTCTAAATAGTGAATAATATTAAAATTAAAATTCAAATAATACTAAAAATAAAAAGTACCAATTCAAGTTCAATTCTGATATGAGATCTCTGAATACTAAACATTATTAAAATTAAAATTTAAGTAGTACTGCAATTAAAAAATACCAAATTCAAATACAAATAAATGAGATTCAATTATCACACATTGAGATAATATGCCAATTAAATAAACTCATTTTACACTGCCCAAAATGACGATTATTAAAAGTTAAACTTTAGTTGGCTAAAAATGAAATACTTCAATGGGCATATTATCGACACAGATATCAAACTGATGTCATTTTTGAAAAATTGAAAATTTGCCAGTATACTTCAATTGGAAAACTCTGAAGTGTTAAAGAGTGGCATATCAATTTTTGTAAAAATATGAAATTAATCACAATTATGAAATTTAACAAAATTGAAGAAACTTTTCCTTAAATTCAATATTTACCAACTGTAATTCGTTGTTTCCTGACAGTCTCTCATGCATCTTCAGCGTTAAGTTATTTTAAGTTTGGCAGTTCTCTCTAAATTATTTGTAGAGTTCACCCAGTTAGACAGTACTTGTACAATACACAATTTATTGATGATCAAGATGAGTCCATTATTGCAGACACTGGCTGGTTTTATTAGTTCACAACACAGTAGACATCATTCGACCAAAATGGCCGCCCTCCAGACGCTGGTGACACAAAAGCCTTTTTGGGGAAGCGAATTAGGAATGTTGCAAATTTTTTACTTATCCACGCTCACAAAAAATTTGAAAGGGAATTAGAGCTGAATTTTTTCAACGTTTTTCGGCACTAAAGATTATTGTAGAAATCGAGTTCTGCATCACAGGATAAAGTTGACTCACAAAAGAAAACATGTTTGCATGACGCTACAATTAACTCACACTTGCCAGCGATTCATATTTTTTAGAAAATTTTCGACGACAGTTATCATCACGGGCTGCTTCACAACGTATTGTCTTCTGCTTTACTGCACCGATTCAGAATGCCTATCTTCGCAGATCACGCTTAGCGTGTCAAATTCCGCAGAACGAAAATCCAGTCTTTTATCTCAGAAGGGTTTCCTTCGATGAAAATTTATTATTTCGGCATAGCGAAAACGAATTAATTCAAATTCAGCTGGAGAGAGAATTATCTCCAAAAATTAACTTTCCTTGGGGCTTTCCCAGTCCGCAAAAAAAATGGCTGGAAGCCAAGCGGAATTCTACTGGGAAGCCCCCTTCGCAAAAGAAACGTGCTTCCTACATCGTGATTTATGTTCAACTACTCAGCGTCACTCTAACGAACTTCTTTTTTAAAAACTGTTGCCACACACTGCGCATGAGGAAATTTTCATCTTTTTTTTTCTCGGAGTCATTCCTTTCGACTTCTGCCGATCGGGGATGAGGAAAACCAGTTTCTCCTATGACGTGGCGTTTCCCATACTGGGGAAGTTCGCAAGGCGAAATTGATGAAGGTTAAATATTTCTCTTAACGTGAGTGGCAAGGGCTGGTTTGTTTATTTACATTTTGTGTGGTCTCTCGTAGATTCCTGCTAACACTCGTTGATTTCTGCTCAGAGTGTTACATCATTATGTAACAGATCGAAACAAACTTCCAACTACAAAAGTTCGTGAAATTAAGAGTAGCTTTCAGATATTGCATTTTTTTGCTGGGGGGGCTGTATACTTATTAAAATGCGAAATTCAATTTTAATACGGTCCCTCTTTTCCTACCCTTTATATTTAGAAGAATGTTGCTCTTGGCCTAACAAAATTAATAAAGCAAATCCCGTGTCTCTAAGTGAAATAGTTAGCGAAAAAATTAATTTTGAAAATGATGACTTATGCCACTTTACCTACTGTGTTATCTTCAGTTATCAGGCTAAAAAATCTTCACTTTATGGGACCAAGTATGACTTGATAAAAAATGAATAAAGATCCCATTGTTGGGAAAAGCAATTAAATGCGTTCAAATGTGTGAAATCCATAGGTGCAATTTTACCTAAAATGATCGGTACTACTTTATGAAATTAGCGATAATTTAGTCTTTTAAGGGGTCATCCACTAATTACACCACTCTTCCAGAGAAGGAATTTTAAAGCTGAAAAGAGGATGGCAAAATAATGGTGTAAGTTACTTTGGTGTGGGTAACTTTCACTAGAAACTGCCAAACATACGTTATCGGAAATTTCTATCTGTATCAGGATTTGAACAGCCAACTATGTCTATCGAGTGACTATCAACATGAATTAACCTCCCGACTGCCTACAGGTTCGAACACTTCGGGCAACAAAGCGTACTTCGTGTTGGATCACAAATCCCTTTAAACGGTACAGGCCTAACAAGAAATTTTTCCATCGAAGAAAGCCAGTCTATTTTCGTTCCCCCTCTGACGATCGACGCCCCGTGGTGCTTGGTTGGTGAGGAGCTGAAGCTATCGGTCATCCCCTGAAGCTAATTACTAGAATCGTGTGTCAGGAGAAATGGTTTTCTTCTGGTTAGGGGTGATGACCCCCCCCCCTCCCTTCCCACCCACAGAATTCCAACACTCTATTGAATCTTCGAAAGACTAGTTTTTTTTTTTCGATGTATGAACATGAATATTGTACTTTTTCTCTCTGCTTGTCCTAGAAGAAAGACCGTTTTTAGTGCAGAATAAAATGTATGCATCTTACTAATATATACATGTACACAGGACTGTTTTTATATATGCATATTTAAAATAATTTATTCTGTATCAAAAAATATTTTTCATTTTTTGATAGATTATTAATTAAAGGTATATTAGTAAAACACATAGAAAGCATTTCGAAATAAATTTTATGGTGATTTGATTTATCTATTTCTATTAAGTATTCACGGTAATTTTATAAATACCCTTTTAAATTTTTAAACTCTCCACTTTTGCAATTTTTCAAAGTTCCTTGGCAGATTTTCTAAATCAGAGAAATATCGGATCGTCACTTAATTCAAATCAAAGTAAATTGACTCCCAAAATCTGTTTTCTTTCTTTTTAAGTTTCATAATTTTACATTTTTTTTAAACTATGCATAAAACTTCTGATAGTTATACTAAACAATGCAGAGGAAAGCTTCGCTACTTAACACTTTCAGATACATTTTACTTGGGTGAAAATACTATATCCTGTGGATCTTTTACAAATCTCAGGAATGATTTTCATTGCTGAGGAATTTGAAATTCAAAATTTCGCAAAAAAAGAAAATAATACGTTTGTTTGTTTGTGTTATGAAAAGCGTACACGATGGGCATCTGCTAGGGGTGGGGTGCCTTTGATGGAGGACTTTTTAAGTGATTCTAACGCTCATTCAGGTTATACTTGGAGAAAACCGACCAAAACGTCAGACTGTTAGATTGACAGCAGGCCCAGACTGGTCAGGTCGGCTGGTCGTCGGCTATTGCCGAGGGCCCTTGACCAAAGGGGGACCCAGCGAGGCCCCAATAATAGATATACTACTTTATAATTAGAGTAATTTGATATACATCAGAGTAATATATATCAAAGTAATTATGATTATTTATTTTTTAGTAATCTTACGCTTCCACACAGTGGCGTAGCGGAGGGCAGTAGCGTAGCTACAGAGGGTGACACCCGGGGCGGATATAAGTGGTGTCACCCCACCCCCCCATACGAGCACTTTTGCCCCCATACATGCGATATTTTTGAAATTTTTGCTGTACAAGCCATCTGGTGTCACCCCTTTGAGGGTGACATCCCGGGGCGGACCGCCCCCCCCCCGCCCGGCCCACACGGAACCCGAGGCGCGAGGGCCTAGCCGAAAAATAAGTGGCCCCAACAGCTTTAAAATAGTTGCAAGGAGCTTTTAGGTACGATCAACATTATAACGAACTTCAAAGGACCAAAAGTTTTGTTCGCTCTATATCCGAACCGTTAAGAAATACAGTATTAAAATTGCGGGACCGAAATTCTCATTCGTTATATCCGTGAGTTCATTATATACCGGTTTCGCTATAATGTGGTTGGACTGTATTGCTTACCGTAATATTCTATTCAATCCAAATTCCCTTTTCAATATCTAGCCGAGGACCCCCAAACGAGCCAGTCCGGGTCTGACTGACAGTCACACTGTACGGCAGAACTCCGAATCTTCACACTTCAGCCGCCTATCGAAATTCAGTGTTTTATCCACTCGGCCATGGTGGGGAATAAAATAATAAATCATGCGAAGTGCGTGAATTATAAACACTTTTCGACAAATTCATATAGACGTATATAATGGATTCGCCTATAAAAATTTCATAAAACCTGCCTAAATCTGAGTAATTGGTAAAACGAATTGTCTCTTTTCATCCAAAATTCGGAAAATTTCATTTAATAACTTTACATTTAAAATAAAAGTAAAGATACAAAAGAAACTACATCTTAACAAAGGTACTCTTTCATTAGAAAAGCTATAATATCTCTAATTCAAATCAATGTAACCACAAGGAGGCTGAGAAAGTACTTAAAACTCTGCATACTTAAATATAAAAATCTCCCGAGTTATGAGAGAGTTTAACCATTTATAAAACCCGTATTTTTTAAGTTAATATATATTTTTTGAATTTTTATCGCTGTTCTTTCCCTTCAAACCCTAGAATGCGCACTTACGACTCTGTATTGCAACATCTGAGCATAGGATTTCGCATGATTGTGGTTGTTTGATTTCCACGTTGCCATCATGTCCGAAGAGACTATCTAAGAGTCACTGGCACTGACTGAAGGGGGCCCGTCCTCCAAATGGACATTGTTAGAATCATGGAAAAAGCGCACCCGGAAAACAGCCCACAATATTGAATGGGTTTGTATTCTGGGAGGTGAGCGGAAAAAACGCCGCTGGAAAAAACGCCGCCGGAAAAAACGTTACTTTTAATAGTAATCTACTTTTAATAGTTTTATGATGTAACACAGTCTTTATATGCTAATCGATGAGGCAAGGAGCGTAGCCAGAAAATTTTTTCGGGGGGGTTGTATGAGATATAATTTTGTAATGATAAACTTAATTTCCTACTGACGACGTAGGAAAGGGGGGGGGGGCTTTGGAACCTAGAATTGGCTTGGGGGCCCCGAAATTTTTTCGGGGGTTGTGTGAGATATAATTTTGTATTGATAAACTTAATTTCTTACTCACGACGTAGGAAAGGAGGAGGGCTTTGGGGCTCGAGCCCCCCCCCCCCCATACCTTTGTGGGATGGTAGAAAATAATCATATATCGGTGTCTTTTTCAGTGTCCAGAATACATAAAAACATACTAACCCCCCTCCCCCAAACCCCCAAATCTACTGAATTGCTACACGCTACTGCGCCTCTATCGGATTGAGGGGAGACCTAGGGTTGAGCTATGGCTTATTATTACTGGTTTTCTTTGTATAAGGGCAAGAGTTTATTCTGATTCATGGTAATTTATCTTGTTAGCTCTTGGTTTTTAAATAAGAAATTTTAGAATACGGAACATTTAAACATTGGTACTCTTATTTTAAATATGCCTTTTGAAAAACTAAATTATGGTATTAATAAGTCAAAAACAATTTTTAAAAAATCTTCTTTAAATTAAATTTTAGTGTAATTGTAATGTTTTTAAGCAAATTTTTAAATGCTGGAAAAAAAAAAAAAAAAAAAAAAAACAGCAACACTTTTTAAAGAAAACTGGTTTAAAATAATTTAAAACTCATTTCTTAAAATGTAAAATATTAGTTATATATAACTATGATTAAAATTAATAGTTTATTCGTTTGTTAAAATTAGTTGGAAAAGTTTCAATAATACTTTCTAACTTTTGTAACTTTAGTTTTTAAACATTAATTTGATCAGAAATAGAGCCTTTGCTAAAGAACCTGACTGAGAATCAAAGACGACCTTGTAAGTGAACGCGTCCGTTAAATATGTAGGGCCGTCTATCCTTTTGCTGGGTTGTGAGCATTCAAAACTGCATTATTTTGTTAAAACATGATCGATTCCGGTTCTTGTACTACAAAACAAACATACAAAATTTGCAAATCAAATTATTAATTTATAAGTTTTTTATCTAAATAATTGATATACTTATTTATTGTATTATTTTCAAGACAAAGTACATATTCATTTAAAGATGGAGAACAATTCTTTGTAGTGTCACCGGATGTCGACACCCGTACTCATTTTTAGGGTATACTGTTTTTTTTTTTTTGTGTGTGTGTCAAACTCAGAGCCTGACAAAAGCGACGGCAGACGGGGCAGCTACCTTGGGTCCCCAGTGAAAGGAGAACACAAAATGAAAACGCCCCTGTCCTAAAGTAATGTAATATTTTTCAGGAGAGGCTACTTAAAAGAAAAAAAGTTAAAAGTGATTATTACTAAAATAAATTATTAATTATATCAATTATAATCAATCTTTGATTGCTGTTGAATTATTTTCTTCCGAAGTCTTTGATAACAAATTTTAAGTGAATAAAATTGAATAATATATTAAATTTTAACACATTTTAAGTACTGATTTGAGCATTCTAAGATTTTGCTTACAGAAATTTAGTGAATTCTTTTTCATACTGCAGCATTTATTTCCAGAGTTTATATTACTTTGGTAGAATTATTTAGCCTGTCATTTAGACTTTCTGTAGTTAGCACATTTACAGATTCTGCAGAAGGAAAAGAAGTGTTTTATTCAATTTTTATTAGTTATAGAAAATCAATATTCGTAATATTATCCTTATAAATGACTCACTATAAATAATAATAATAAATAATAACAATAAATAATAACAATAAATAATAATAATAATAATAATAATAATAATAATGAAAAAAAAGTTTTAAACTAGAAAATTTTTTAAAATTTGAACTCGTTTAAAAATTTAAATTCTAAATCACATCCAATAAACTATTACCTTTTTAAAAGTTATTTAATGTTTCTTCCTATGAATAAAAATCAGATAGTTATTTGCTGAAAAAAAAAAGGAATACAACTGATACACTTTTTTACAAATAAAATAATTGGTATATTAATAACTTGTACAAATATTTATAAATTGCGTAGTCATTTTATAAATGAATGTTCAATTTATCTACACGAGAATGCTTTTCAAAGATTTATCGCTTTTTCGCCCCTTTTTCTTTTGGGATTTTCGGAGTTTTAACATAGCCATAAGTAGTTGTGACATGATTCAAAAAAAAAAAAAAAAAAAAAAAAAAAGAAGAAAAAAAAAAAAGAAAAAAGAAAAAAGCCTGTGCGAGATCCTCTACCTCCGCTTTGTTCTTTTTTGACCCCCAGGACATGTATATCTTACCTCTTTGTCTAATGGTCAAAACATTAGGGGCCGAATGCTATTTTTGGAATTCTCCTTTGACCTTGAATAAGTGTTCTCACTGTTCTGTAAAAACGGAATTTTCGTTTAACCTTGAACAAGTGGTTTTGTTTGACGTATTATTGCAAGTTTGTCGGAGGGGGGGGGAGGTTAGTTTGTCGGTGGGGGCGGTTAGTTAGAAGATTGACATATACATCCAATAGGATCTTTTACATTAATTTCTTTCTTCTCGGGGGGGGCGGTCGCCCCCTCCGCCCCCTTTTAATCCGCCCTTGGTGGCGGTTGAGAAGGGAGGGGGTAATTCTTAAAAAGCACTTCAGTAAGAAAAGTCAAAATTCATTTGATATGCCAAAAAACAAACCATTTAAACATGAAAAAAATAAACCCTTATCCCCCAGCCCCACCCACACACTCACACCTATGTGTTAATTAAAATCCCTATTTAACAAGGATTTTATTTCTTTTAAATCTTAACACTTCTATGTCATCAGCGTACCTTAGTGGCGTAGCCAGGAACTTTTCATGGGAGGGGGAGGCGTTACGACTACTGCAACTCACATATATGCATATTTGCTGTGATAAGGGAATGAAGAATATACATTTTGTATGGCAAAAAATTCATCATGAGGGGGTGGTATCACCCCCCCTATCCCCCCCCTTGGCTACGCTACTGGCGTACCTGAATGGTTTTTTGGGGTCATAGCTCCCTAAAAGCTTCATTTACTGTTAAGTAATTGGAAATCTATTTTTTTTTTTTTAGCGGAAACCGAAATCTTTCTAGGAAAGTCTATCCCCCTCCCCCTTAACTTAACGCCTACCAAATTATGCGCAAATTGAATTATTCAATTAGAAATGTGTCTTCCCCCATTTCTGGAAAACAAAGTACATTAAACCTCATAATTCAACTTCATACCCCCCCCCCTTTTCTGAAAAAGAAAAGAAATTTTTTCAAGTATTTAAATAAATTATTACACAAATATCCTTTAAGGTGGCGTTTTTTCCAGGTGGCGTTTTTTCCGGCGGCGTTTTTTCCTACATTCATTTTGGGAAGACAAGAGGAGGGGAGGGGGGGTGCCGCGGCGTGAGTTAAAAAAAAGGGCGAAACACGTGGGCATCCAAAAGAGCGTAAACAGAGGTACATTAGTGTATTAGTGTAGTAATTAATTAATTTTTTATTTTTATTTTTTCACAAAGAAAAGAAATTACTACACATCTGCACTTTTATTACAGAACAAATTTGAGCCCAGTAGTTAATGAGTGAATATCCTCACTTGGAGGGGGGGATTGGGCATTCAGAGTGTGAAACAGTTTAGTATAAAAATGAAACAAAAAAATCAAATACTTAAAAAAATCACTACACCAAAAAGCACCCTTTCGGATGTCCACTCCTTTTTTACATTTTTTATTTCAAGCGCCAATCCCGCCCATCCACCCACTCATATAAAAAAAAAATAAGCCCCTTCAATATCGTGCGTTTTTTTTCCGAGTGCGCTTTTTTCCGCCCACCACATTCTTATCTCCATAGAATAACCGAGAGGATAAGACAGTGAAAATTGGTGGATGTGAGATGTGAGGTAGTGTGAAGGTCCAGAGTTTTGGATTACACCGCATTTGCTGATCTAACGGTCTGGAGTTTCGGGCGGTTTTCTCCAAATGTAACATGAATATGTGTTAGAACCCCTTAAAATGTCGTTCGCCAAAGATATTCTTACTTTATTAGATGGTCCTCGTGCTTAACACAGCAACATAGACCGTAGTAGACCAGCGTGGTTAGAAAATTTCAGAAATATTTTTGTTTAAATTAATATATATATATATATATATATATATATATATACACACACACGCAAACACATTTTTTAATAAGTGGGTCTGCTGTAAGCAGAAGCGCAGCAGCTCAATAAGTTTAGAGGGGAGGGGCATCGGTATGTTTCTATGAATTCGGGAAACTACAAAAAATGGAACTTATTTGAGGTTATTTTCATTTGTGGTTGGGAGGGTGTCTCAGAGATGACTTTTACTAGCCAGAAAAATAAGCTTTCTCTGTAAAGTGATAGAGTGATTGAGAAGGTTTTGAAGTATTTAGACCTTTAACCGCATAGTTTCTTTATGGATGCTAACGTGCATGGGCTATGTCGAGTGCCATGGTAAGACATAACACTAAACGTAGAAAGACACTAAACATGGTAGACGACTGAAATATGGAAGTCCCGTGTTAGGGCCTACCACCCGGCTATCAAACTGTCTGGAATTTTGGTCGGTTTTCTCCAGGTGTGAGGTTAATAAAAAGTCTCCCGACCAAGGAATCTCCCTGGACCAGATCTCCCTCGTGTAGGTTTGCCGAAGCTCAAAATAAAACAGACCTCCCTCGCATACGGACACACAATTTAACTGGCTTACGTATGTAAAATTGTTATTTCTGCAAGATTTTTACAGCCTTCAAAATAAAATATGCACCAAATCACTGTTTTTTTCCCCCTTAAAAAATATACCTCTAAAATTATTATAAATATTATGTGGTGGAGGGGAATTGGAAAAGCGCTTTTAAAAGTACTTTTAAAAGCGCATTTGGTACTTAAAAGTTTCTATTCCAGACTATCAAGCATTTTATTGCTAAAATAGAGCAAAAAATTCAATATACCACAAAACCTTTCCCTACACCAAACGCTAGAAGACAGGGGAAGTTCTTTTCCATAAAAAATGACATCTTTAATATTGTTCGCTTTTTCCACTCTCCTTTCATAATATCTCTAAAATTTCGTACAAACCCTTAATTCTATGTCCACAGCAATTAGGAGACAGACAAGCAGACAAATTGAAATCACAGACGATTCATCATCAACTTCTTAAGGAGTTAAAATGGAATAAAAAGCACTTTCAAGTTTCGATACTCCACAGTTACGTCATTTTTATAAAAATATTCATGTGTCTTCCTCAATAATAATTATCGCCAAGGTGTTTTAAAAATACATTAAATGTATCTTAAACGGAGCTATAAACTTTGTATTTTGATGTCTATTTCAGTAGTGGAAAATTTTGCAAGTAAAATATAAAAGCAAGCAATTTAAAAAAGAAGAAAGAAATCAACAGATCTGACTAATATGCTTTCTATATAATTAAACTCTTATTCCCTAATTTTGAATTAATGGATGCACGAACATTCCCCAGCTATGCGTACGCGAAATTTGAAGACAACCTTGACAGTAATTAGGTAGAGGGGATCAGAATCCATTCGTCTTCTTTTGATAACAATACCAGGGTCTGTCGTGTCAGAGCCACTGAAAAAAACTCCACCGCCGATACTACAGTGGACCCTCAGGCCTGCAGGACACCCCCCATTGTGGCAGCTAATTGCCTCTCCGTTCTCACGAATTCTCAGAGGGGGAAGGGACAATTTCCGGAGACGGTCTTGCCAGTTTGAGAAGCAAAAATAGATAACGACTAAACACGGATTGAGCGCTTTTGAAGGCATCTTCAATTAGTGACTATAGTCGGTCTTGTCAATTTGAGAGGCAATCTCGACGAACGGCTTAACACGGGGTTGACAGCGGGAGGGTTAACGGCAGTTGAAAAGTAGTTGAGTTTTCCTGACTTTGGAGACATCCCCTTGCCGACAAATTCTGAAATTTTCAAATTGATATACCTCGGAAAGTATTCCGCGTAGAGACACGGGATTTGTTTTATTAATTTTCTTAGGCAAAGGGCAACATTCTTCTAAATATAAAGAGTAGGAAAGGAGGGACCGTATAAAAATTAAATTTCGTATTTTAATATGTATACAACCCCCAGTAAAAAAATGCCCCATATCTGAAAGCTACTCTTAATTTGACGAACTTTTCTAATTGGAAGTTTGTTTCGATCACTTACGGTTTAAAAAATAATCACCTTAACTTCCATTTTGAATCACCCGGTATATACAAGGCGTATCCAGAAAGTAAATTCCGCTTTGAAAAAAAAAATAGTAACTTTTTTTTTCAAGTCAATTTTATTTTTATACGAAAGAGCATGCCTTAAACTATTTTTCTACATAGTTTTCGCCAATATTCAACCACTTGTAGTAGCGGGTTACCAGATTTTCTATACCTTCTCCATAGAATCTTCCCGCCATCGATGATAACCGCGATTCCACAGCATTTTTCACATTATTGTCGGATCCAAAGCGCTTGCCACCTAGCTCGCGCTTCATGTGCAGGAACAAGTGATAGTCGGACGGCGCCAAGCGGTAGTCGGACGATCTGGGATATATGGCGGGTGATAGAACTGCTCCGAACGAACTGTCGCATCATAGTTTGAGTGTCACCAGCAGTATGGGGCAGAGCATTGTCATGGGGAAGCATAATTCCTTTACTGAGAATTCCCCTCCATTTGTTTTGAATTGCATGCCGCAGTTTTCTTAAAGTCGCGGTTATCGTTATTGGCGGGAAGTTTCTATGAAGAAGGTATAGAAAAGAGCTGGTAACCCGCTAAGACAAGTGTTTGAACATTGGCGTAAACTATATAGAAAAATAGTTTAAGGTATGCTCTTTCATGTAAAAACAAAATTGGCTTGAAAAAAAACTTTTACTATTTTTTTTCAAACGGAACTTACTTTCTGGATACGCCTCGTATAGGATAAATAAGAATAACATGTGCTGAGGGTAAGATAGTTAAAAATTTCAAGACACAGTCGTGGGCTGACATTACTTTATTTCCGGTATCCAACTTAAATTATCGAAGAGGTTGACATACAGAATTTTAGAAATTCCAAATACATATGAATTAAACTAAGAATCCCTTTTTTACTCGTTGCATCACCGTAAAAAACTATGTTATTGGGGGGGGGGAACAGTGAAAGTATAGTGGTTTTGCTGGATAAAGCGAGTAATTGCACTAACTAACTAAGTGGACTTTAATCTGGAAATTATACATACAAATAAACAAATAAACTGAGTTTAGCATTCTGGATTAGAATATTTAATTCTTAAAATAAAAGAGAATAGGAGTGTGCACAATACATTATAATACTTAAAATGGCATGTGGAATCAAAGCATTTCTCACACAAACATTATTGTTAAATTTCTATGTTACTGATTAAAATTAATTATTGCTAAGATAAAATATACTTGAACACGTTACAATTTATGATGAAAAGGATATAACATATTTGAAATCACAACAGAAGTACAGATGCCTCGATACAAAAAAAAAAAAACATTTAGCAGAATTCAATGACACATACCGGATTGCAGGATTTAATCAGCTTCGTAGAAAAAAGGACGTGAAAAATTACATACGTGAAACGCTCATGTTCACGTTATCTCACTAGCACAAAGACACTTCACAAATTCGGATTTTGGTGAATGAAAACCCGGTTATCATATGACGAGATCACCGATTTCTTATTATTTACACACAACATCAGATGCTTCACAAGGTAAAAATTGGGTGAGGGAGAAAACGGAGATCACAGATTTCTTATTATTCACACACATCATCATACTGACTCAATCTTATTTCATCGGCCTTCGGAATCATGAAAATGCGTTAAAAATTTCTTCTTTCAGCTGGTTGCGACATCCGTAAAATAAAATACGCGAACAATTTTCTTTTTCTTTTATTTAGATATGAGATTCACATGTTTAATTATAAAAAAAATTTCTGCAGCACAGCAAAACATGAGGGAAAAAACTTCCAGAAGGACGTCCCCACACTGCTGGCTGCCGTCTCTCCCGTTCATCCGACTGTTGCCACACAAAAAAGATTAGAGAGTTCACTGAAACAAATTAGCTCCAGGCTGCAGCGGCTGCCCAGTTGACTGATTGGAGTGCTAGAAAGAGATCGTTTCACATTGCGGCGGCTGCCGAGTCAACTGACTGGAGCGCCGGATCCTTCTCTGCTGTTACGGAAACGTTCTGTTTGTCAACAGTGAAGGGGTTGTTCTGCGATAGTTGTGTTTTCAACACAACATCTCTCCCCCCCCCCTCACAGAAAAGAAAAAAAAAGGGACCAAACCTGTCGGCAGCCTAGTCTGACCCATTCCAGTCGGTCAAATGGTTACTCATCAATGTCGGTGAAGTCCTGTCGGATCTTGCTGAAGTGCAGTACGATATATTTGAGGCGAAAGGAGAATAGTTTGTGATCTATAAATGGTGAAATGTTCCTTTGACTTATTCAATTGTTACTAAGTTCTCAAAATAGTCCATGAATGAAAAATGTGAAGTCAGTTTTATAGTTCACCAATGTATGCGAGAAAAGAAAAAAGAAGAAAAAAAAACACAAATACATAATATAAATATTACACAAGACATAATTGTCACACACCTATCTCAAATTGTACACAAAATATTCCAAAATGCAATTTACCTCGTTATGTTAGTTGTCAGAACCTTTCACTTATATTTCAACGAATTAGTGTCTTGTAATTTAATACTTGATTACCTTTTAGTTGTTCAACACTTTATACGCTATTTAATTATTTTAAATTTTCAAGAAAAATGTTAATTTCTGGCAGTTTATATGATGAATTGAAATTTTGTTTACCGCGTTAAATGATCTGCAAGTAACTCATGTGAGCATATGTCCTTTCATCACAAACTTGTAGTTGTGTGCTACAAAGGGATATATTTTTTTAAAACTTTCTTTCTTTTGAAGCCAAATCAAATCAATTAATTTTGAGTGAAATTATTCGGACCAGCCAGCAATAATTACACAAAATAGCTTGGTTGCGCATCCCAAACTAATTTAATGAGGTGAATTTGATTTCAAAGTGTGTTTGTGATCAGGAGAGGATACTCACAATGATGAACTGCATTTCATTTTCCAACGTTAAAGAAAAAAAAATATTTTCAATCTTATTAAACTTCTGCCTCATTTTCACTTATTATCTCTTCATTCGCATTATTCTCATTTAGATTTATTAAATTATATCTTAACTCAGCTTGCTTAAATAATTTACTTATGTGCAATTTCATTTGTCTGGCTTCAGGCTCATTGATATTCTTTAACAGGAAATTATCATTCGTGAATTTTTTTGTTATTACAAAAGGACCTTCATACTTTGCCTGAAATGTGTTGGGGCGTTGAAATGTCTGCACAAATACTTTGTCGCCTAATTTTAGATTGGGTTTCTTTCGACCCTTCACATGCTTATTTAAAGAAGTAAAATAATCCTCCTCAATTTTTTACGAGTTCCTTTAAAGTGATCAATTAATTTTTTGTGATAGGTAGAGTAACTTTCAGATTCGGCTGGCATGTTGTAAATGTCTAAATGGGAATGTTTAGTTTTCTGCCTAGAAATAGTTCAGATGGTGTAAAACCTGTTGCCTTGTGAGTCGAGTTGTTGTAATGAAGTTTGAATGTTAATAGTCTGTCAGACCATTCAAAAGTATTATCACATAATGAAGCTATGCTTTGTTTCATCGTTTTATGAAGGCGTTCTAAAAGACCGTTACTTTGTGGGTAATATATTGATGTTTTTCTGTCGTCAATGTTGAGTGATTTAAAAAAATCCTTGCATTCATTAGCAACAAAATTTGGACCGTTATCGTGAATGATGACTTTTGGAATCCCAAAGCGTGGAAAATATTGGTTGAGACATATGACTATGGTGGATGCTTTGATGTTGGTAAGAGGAAAACCTCCAAAAATCTTGAGTATTGGTCCATAAGAGTTAACGCAAAGTGTTTGTTGTCATGTGATCTAGGCAATGGGCCAACAATGTCAACTGAAATTTGATTTCATGGCAATAAATTGCTTTTGGGGATTGACTCAGTGACCGTGATTTTTGGTTTTGATTTGTTCTTCAGACACCTCTCCCAATTTTCTACAAAGTTTTTTACATCTGAATACATGCCTTTCCAGTGATACCTGTTGTATAAAAAAACACAAGTTTTTGTGATTCCAAAATGAGGAATGTGTGCATTCTCAATTAGAGCTTTGATCAGAGACCTAGGAACTAAGATTTTGCTCACTAACTGCTTGTTCTTTGTTTTCCCTTTTCTGGGAAATATTTTTCTCATAACAAGCTGTGTGTTTTGCTAAATGAAGTATTGTGAGAGAGCAATTTCCTCATTATTAGATAAGCCTGCTTGAATTTTCTGACATTCTTCATCGTTAGATTGATGTTGTAAACTGGTTTTATTAGAAATGTTGTTGGGTGGTTGAAAAATGCCTATGTTGTTGTTAATGTTTACTATTGTGAATTCATTGTCCTTAATTGCTCTTGACAGATAGTCTGCGGGATTTTTGAAACCAAGAATGTATTCAGTTCTATAGTGGAAAATTCTAAATATCTAAGCCATCATGCAACAATATCAGGTTGAGTGTCCAGTTGGAGGTGAAAGGTTAGGGATCTTGCATCAGTGAGTAACGTGAATGAATTTCTATATAGTAGCTCATGAAAGTGTTTGACAGAAGCATAAATTGCTAAAAGTTCTCTGCGGATGGAAGGATACCTAGATTCGGCAGATATTAATTGCCTAGAAAAATATTCCGATGGGAAGAATTGGTTATTATGCTGTTGCACAAGAATACCAGAGATCCCAATGAGACTTGCATAAGTCACTAAGTAAAACTCCTTATTTGGATCAATACTTTTTAAAGTTGGTCTGTGCAAAATGATTTCTTGGATGGTATCAAAAGCTTGTTGACATTCTTCAGACCAGATAAAAGGTACCTTCTCTTTGGTTAAATTAACAATAGGGTGAACAACATCAGCATAACCATATATCATATGCCTGAAATAGTTTACCATCCCTAAAAATGATTGTACTTGTTTTGGATTCTTTGGAATTGAGAATTTGGAAACTTTAGAAATATTTTGCTCCGAAGGAGAAAATCCATCTTGATTCAAATTAAAACCTAGATAAGTGATATTGCTTTTGCATAATTGAAGTTTGGATGGGTCAAGAGTCAAATTGAATTGTATTAATTTATCAAAAACTTGTTGTAGTGCATGCATGATTTCATTCATGTTGTCAGCAGCTATGATTATATCATCCAGAAAGAATTGCACATTACGACCTTTTAAGTCACCCAAGCATTTAGCTATCAAGGTGTGAAAATAAGAAGTACTGTTTCGAGCTCCAAAGGGTAATCTCAGAGGCCTCATATTGCCAAGTTCTGAGCAAAAAGCTAACTTGTCTCTATCCGACTCTTTCAAAAGAATTTGAAAAAATGCAGATTTGAGATCCAGAACACAATACAGTTTCCTTCCTGCAATAGATTGTACAATTTCCGATATTTTAGGCAAGCAAATTTTGAAAGGTTCTGTTATACTGTTCAACAACCGGAAATCGACTACCATTCGGAATTTTAATTTATCACCAGACTCTCCAGGAAGTGGTTTTTTTCTTTACGAAAATAACCTGAAAGCTGTAATTGGAAGAAGTATTCTCAATTATGTTTGCTTCGAGTAATTTATTGATCTTAGTTTTTGCAAAATCTTTCGCAATTTTTGGGATCGGGTAGGGCTTGGTTTGTATAGGAAAGGGGTGAAGCAAGTTGAATTCGGGCACTACCTCTGAAGTACAACCTAATGCCTTATATGACTTGGAGAAGACCTTGAAATTTTTTAGAAGATTTTGAAAGTTTTGTTTGTCAATAGCACTAAGGTGATCTAAATTAAAGTCCTCTGGCTTGATTTCTTGCTTTCTGAGTTTGTGAATTTCTTCTAAATTGAGGTTATTTACTTGACAAATAGTGCTCTCAGAAGGTGAATGCAAGTCGTTCCTATCAAATTTTGATACATTGCCTAAATTGGTGTTTTTTCTCACCACTATTTTTTTTTTGCAGTGTTGTTTTCAATAATTGTAGTGATGAAGTTGCTATCAGCAGTGTCATGTAAGGAATGATTTATTGAGAATAATTTATTGGAGGCAGGTGAGAATAAAATTTCAGAATTTTTGAGTTCATCAGGGATTTTCAAGGATATAATCTCATGTTGGCCTGGTGTTAAAGTAATGTTATTTGAAATTGTCACTTTAAATGACTGCTGTGTATTGTGAGTAGAATTGAAGTCCATTTGGTGGGTAGAATTTGGAGCAAGCTGATTGATTATTGGAGTGGTTTCATGATATGGAAATTTAATGTTGTCAACAATTAGTTGTTTGTGGACTGTGTCCAAAAGTATCCTGTTCCTGTGTAATAAATCATATCCCAGAATCACATTATATTTTGAAGACCACATGTTCTCAGTCACAAAAAATAAATTGGAGAACCATTTGTTGTTGATCTTAAATTTGATCTCTACAGCTGACTTATAGGGAATGGTGTTATTGTCGAGCGTTTGGATTCTTACAGCTCGAGAAACAAAATTAATTTTGGAATGCAATTTGATTTCATCGATGACCTGAGGTTGTATTAATGAGACGTTAGCTCCAGTATCCAAAAGTGCATGAAAAATATTATTTCCGCATTTTATTTCAATAATGGGTATGCAATTATCATTAGTAGTGCTTGACATTAAAATTTTAGGTGTAATTTCAGAGTGTTCATTGGTCTTATCAGTTTCGCAAGTAGTTAATTCTGTTTCCTCACTCTTTTTCTTCCTGGCAGTTTTTTTGCTACTTTTTGAGTTTTCCTTTGTATACTTAATGTTAGCAGTATTTTTCTTCGACCTACTGATTTGAGACTGGGTTCCTACCAATTTTTGTTTTTGCTGATGGTAAGAACCCCAATTTAGTTTAAATTATTTCTATTTTGTCTATAGTATGGGTGAGTGTCTATAGTATGGGTGAGTATCTATTGCCGGGGTAATTTCTTCGATGAGCTCTGAAATTGTTTTGGCCTCTATTGGCACTTCTGTACCTTTTAAAATTATTTGTACCTCTGAAGTTAGAATTATTCTGATTTCTTTGAGCATTGTTTGCTGAAGTATTCAAATTCTGAGGATATTGCTCTCAGCTCATGGTTATGTGAGGCCCACTGCACAAGTGGCAGATATATGATACATCCTGTTCTGTGGAAGTGGATGATATGTGTGTATTATTTGCATTTTTTAATTCCCTTAATTGGTTGCTTAGCTCTAAAATTTGCTTATTATTCTCAAGCTGTTGGTGTAATAGAATTTCAATATCAGAGTTATTGTTGGAGGATTTTAATGCATTAACAGAATAAGCAAAATCCTGAAAAGCCCTTTCTACACGTTTTGTAATGTTTATTGCAGCTTCGAATGATTGAGGACCCATTTTTTTTACCTCAAATTGGAGATCAGGTCTCAATGCTTCGAGAAATTTTGATAGCTTAAGGTCTGCTGTCAGTCTTAGAAGTTGGGGATCATTTGAACCTTCTGGATTGGCATACTTTGTAGCTGCTAATTCAATCTGCTCAGCAAGGTCACTAATTGACTGATTTACACCCTGGCCTATCATCCAAATTTGCTTTGGACCTCTTGAAAAGTTTCAGTTTTTGAGAATTTATCACAGGAATTACGGAAATTACAGGAATTTATTTATAAAGGATTTTTTGTAGACTTTCTATTTGTTTTGTGTTTGAAGCTAGAGAATGGTTCGAGATATATTCTAGAGCTTTACCTTTGAGATTAATTTTAAACAATAGGATCTGTTTATCATTTGACCATTTTTCATTTCGAGCCATTTCATTAAATGCATTAATGAAAAATTCTATGTTTTCTGACCCCGAGAATGTGGGAATGGAATTAGCTAGTGAAGGAGACATAATGAAACACAATCATATAATTTGAAACCGCCTAATAAATTAATTTAGCATATGCCAGTAAGAAATATTTTCCTTAATTATAGTATTAGTTATTTGCAAGGTTCAATATTTTAATAGTTGCATTTGAAGTTAATTTGAAATTGCACCCTAAAACATTACTATTCAGAAACATTGTACACATAGATATACCAATTCACTTCATAAGTTAATTGTACACATACATTTACACATAAATATACCAGTTCAGTACCTAAATTAATTATAGACACATATATACCAATTCATTTCATAAATTAATTATTGCTTCTAAATAAGAGTAGCATGGGTTACTTTAAAATTTTTATTTTATTTTTATTTATTTAGTTTGTGCCACAACATCCTGAATTCTTAAACTTATTGTACGGCACCACAATATTGGGGGAACCGTGAAAGTATAGTGGTTTTGCTGGATAAAGCGAGTAATTGCACTAACTAACTAAGTGGACTCTAATCTGGAAATTATACATACAAATAAACAAATAAACTGAGTTTAGCATTCTGGATTAAAATATTTAATTCTTAAAATAAAAGAGAATAGGAGTGTGCACAATACATTATAATACTTAAAATGGAATGTGGAATCAAAGCATTTCTCACACAAACATTATTCTTAAATTTCTATGTTAAAGACTGATTAAAATTAATTATTGCTAAGATAAAATATATTTGAACACGTTAAAATTTATGATAAAAGGGATATAACATATTTGAAATCACAACAGAAGTACAGATGATACAAAAAAATTGATACAAAAAAAAACATTTAGCAGAATTCAATGACACATACCGGATTGCAGGATTTAATCAGCTTCGTAGAAAAAAGGACGTGAAAAATCACATACGTGAAACGCTCTTGTTCACGTTATCTCACTAGCACAAAGACACTTCACAAATTCGGATTTTGGTGAATGAAAACCCGGTTATCATATGACGAGATCACAGATTATTTATACACAACATCAGATGCTTCACAAGCTAGAAATTGGGTGAGGGAGAAAACGGAGATCACAGATTTCTTATTATTTACACACAACATCAGATGCTTCACAAGGTAGAAATTGGGTGAGGGAGAAAGCGGAGATCACAGATTTCTTATTATTCACACACATCATCATACTGACTCAATCTTATTTCATGGGCCTTCGGAATCATGAAAATGAGTTAAAAATTTCTTCTTTCAGCTGTTTGCGACATCCGTAAAATAAAATACGCCAACAATTTTCTTTTTCTTTTTTTTAGATATTAGATTCACATGTTTAATTATAAAAAAAAGTGGCTGCAGCACAGCAAAACGTGGGGGAAAAAACTTCCAGAAGGACTTCCCCACGCTGCTGGCTGCCGCCTCTCCCGTTCATCCGACTGTTGCCACACAAAAAGAGAAGAGAGTTCACTAAAACAAATTAGCTCCAGGCCCCTCTTCCGAGGGGGATACACCCCCCCTCCGAACACACACACACGAAAATCCAATCCAATTAACGTTTCACATTGCGGCGGCTGTCCAGTCAACTGACTGGAGCGCCGGATCCTTCTCTGCTGTTACGGAAACGTTCTGTTTGTCAACATTGATGGGGTTGTTCTGCGATAGTTGTGTTTTCAATACAACGTATGTCACCCGATCTCTAAATCGGGAATTTTAGTTGCCATTGGAGGCCATACGTCATGCTATGTGACGTGGAACTTAGTTGGTTCAGAGTGTCTGACGTTTGCGCTGAAGATGAGGCGTGGGCGGGCGAATTCTAAATTCGCGCGGTTTCCCAATGTTTATTTTCTATTTACACGGTTGCTACAGCAACCGTTTGCCGGGAATAAAGAAGCAAGAGAAAAAGAACACTTTTAAGAATTTTCTTCGCTTAAAGCAATGGCAAAATGGTTGAGATTTTAAAATGGCGATAAATGAAAAACTTTAGATTCTATGACTCAGAAATTATTGAGTGTAATTACATTACACACACACACATATATTTGTACACACATGTATCATTTAAATCGTAAAAAAACTACACATACCATTTTCACTGTCAAAATAAGTACAAAATAATCAAGAAACTACATCAAGCCTCTTCCGAGGGGGATACACCCCCCCCCTCCGAACACACACACACGAAAATCCAATTAATGTTGCAGGCTGTGACATAAAAGTTTGAAACTGGCGAAATAATTCCTCTCGTTTTCATTTTAAATCATCTGTTGTACTGCGAAATAGTTACAAGAATTCTCTCCGCAACTCAAAATACCGTCTACTGGAAATCAAATGCTGAAATCTTCATGTTTTATTTTTCTGAAATCTGGCATCCAAAAGTTGTTTTAATCCGAGGTATCACCTACCATTTTAAAGCCCTCTAAACGGTTCCGATTTTTCTAACAATAGCCGTCGATGCCTCTGCTTGGGTGCTGGAAATGTTGCCACATATATTAAGGAGATAAAATGCAAAATAGCTACAGTAATAATTTTTTTATAGCGTCACTCAGTTAATGTTTTATTTGTTTCATATTTATTCATTTTTATTTTCTCAGTCTAAGAACGTAGGAATAACTCCAGTATTTGTTGGATTGTTGAGTTTAAGAACATAAATGGCAAATATAGATTCTGATACTATGATGACAACAATGCTAAAACAGGAAATTCTTTATTTATTTTCAATATACAACATGAAATATACTGAATGCCGTTTTCATTAATACAAAGAATTATTTTATTGCCAGATAAGTGCGTTTTACACGAGAAAAACGTAAAAATCCCCAATGTTAATATTAAGAGGGAAATAGTTTGGATGCTTCGATTGAATAAATTTCTTTCAATTACGAGTGTTAGAAATATGCCTCCTTCCTCCTTTTCGAAGAACGGGTACTTCAGTTAGTAATAAAACAGCTGTAAGTACTAAACGATAAATAAAGCACTTATTTGGAACTATCAAAAAATGTAAATCTTATTTCATTTCGAAATGAAATAATGAGTGATGTTAAACTATTCGGTTTTCATGATAGAAAACTAATGATAGCAAATTAATGTAGATCAAACATGGAAATTCTACATATTTTACATTATAAACATGCACAACTTTGCCACAGAAATGTTAGAATACAATTTACGCCAAACGCATACTACTGAATATTGAAGTTCAGCAATTTTTTTTATAAAGGGATTTCTAAATTTTAATACATTTGTTAAAGATAATTTACTTTTAGTATAATTATGACTACCTTAAGTATTTATATGAAGAGATTTTTAGAAGGATTTCATAATTATAAAAGTATTAGAAAAAGAAATATACAAAATTAAAACTGTATTTTTTAGATCGTTTGAGAAATTTTTGTGTATTGTTTTGATACAATACTTTTTTAATTATGCGTATATTATAAACTCATCTCTCAAACAGATAAAAAAAAATATTTATCAAAGCACTTAGAACACAATAATTTTAAAAGAATTTTTATATTAAGAACAGTATATTCATATAAAGAGATAATTAGCTGCAGAATTATTAACTTTAAAAGAACAGAAAATTTGAAAAAGGGAAATACTTAATTTAAAGGCAATAATAATAATAATAATAATAATTTTCTGTATAAGAAAACGATTAAAATATCCTGGGTAAAATAAACATTCCACTTTACGTTTTTTCTCCCTTATATGGGGAATGTTCGTAAAAGATTATTTAGATTAGGGAAACAGGATTAAAAAATTGTTTGTTGCTTAGTATGAAGGAAAAAGACCAAATACCAAAAAAAGTTTTTATCTTAAGTTTTATATTCGAGAGGACAAAGAATTAGAAAAGTTTTAAAGAAAATTACTTTTAACTGAAAATCGAGGTCCATTCTTTTTCTACGAAAAAAAAACCCAAACAAAAGAAAAAAAAAAAAAAAAAAAAAAAAAACAACGAACGTACTTTCCTTTTCTACGAGACAAATGAGTCTAGTGCTGTCTTTGTGCATCTTTATCCTGTTTTGCCTCATCAGTACAGCACTGATTAGTTGCTTGGATTTAGAAATAAACTAATTGATGAATGACATGATTTTGAAACGGTCAGTGGAACATGAAAGAAAGTTTCTCAAACAAAAATAATTACATTAATTTTAGTTAATGCATGTGACTTGCAACTTTTCTAAAATGGAAGATAAATACAATTTTCACCAATTTCTTTTAAGTGACTTTTCATGCAAGATAAATAAATGAAGCATTGGAATTTTGAAGGTGATTTGTTAATGTTGAAGAAACAGAAATATTGTTCGCAAATGGTCAGTTTATTCTTTCTCTTCTGGCGTTTGTTTTATATAAGCCGAGCGATTTTGATGGATTCTTAAGAGATACGACACCCTCCCACTTATTAAATGCTCGATAAAAGGAATTTGCCATAAGTACATACATAAAGTCTTATGGGATGGAGGGATTCTGTGACACATTTCATGCAAAAGTGTTATTTTTTTAACCCATCTGTGCCCAGATATTTTTGCGACTTTCTTCGATTTTTGATGATACCAGCAATAATTGATAAATTTCTTATGTCAACTTCTTGAACAAGGGATGATTTCTTTTAAAATCTTTATGTATAAAAATAGAAATGTCAATATCTTACTTCGTCGTGTTAAAATATTTTGTGGATTTGAGGTTCAATATTCGTGAATAATGGCTAGGAAAAATAAATAACGTTTTCAACTAATAGCGAAAATGCCGTCCCAAAAATAGGACACTAGGCATAAATGGGTTAATACTGTTGCATAGTAAAAGAAACAAACGAAACAAAAAAGTACTTCTTCAATCGCTAATCAGATTGTGTAATTTATAGAAATTTTCTTGTGCGCACTTCTAAAAAAGGTGTAAGTGATTCACACAAGTAAGAACGCATGTAGAGTAGCCACTCGTTATATCGCGCTTGTTGGGAGACAAGAATATAAGCGATATAAATGGGGGAGGAGGGGATGATATGAAAAATTTTTACTTTTACGAACGTATGTACTTAAAATATAATAAAATTAATAGTGTAACTGTTACAGTAAAAGATAATCACTTAAACAATAAACGTAGAAGTTTAACTATTTACACAGAACTTTATAGAAAAGATTTCATAGAAGTTTAATCGGCTAATGGATTGACGGATGAGATGCGAGCAATTATCCACCGGCTTTCTTTCTTCCTCATTGTTTTTCCATACCACTCCTGTCTCATAAATTTTTGGTGGTCTTTTCTCCAATTAGTAATATTCATTATTTGGCAAGTTCAATTTTTCGCTATAGAATTTTCGAAGCAAAAGAATAAAAACAAAAAACAAACAAAAAATTGAAAAATTTTGGGAGTCATACAAAAAAAGCGATATGCCCGAATGTGCGATACATCGAGGAGCTATATACCGGGGGCTATTGTATCAACATTTATTTGAAGATGCTCTTAAAATTGCATTTCATAAAGCTAGATATTTTCGAACACTTTGTAAGAATAATTAAAAATACTACGCACACTTCGTTTTCTACTGGTAGTAACACTCAGTATCACATATTAATTTCGTTTTGTTTGAAATCTACTGTATGGATAAGATGCACTTTGAGTACATGTTTTCCACAGACTGTAATGTTGCAATGTTAGAATTTTATTAATACACTCAAGTTTCATGTCAATCCAGGGATATTTAAAGGGATGAGGTCACCGGCAAACAGACAATGGCAAAAAGAATTTGCAGCTAGTAAAAATTACAGCGGAAAGTGAAGCTCAAAGTGCGTGAATTCGTGTTTACTACACGTATAATGTAGAAACAGCAATTCTTAACCCTTAAACCCACGAATTTTAACCCATTCGTGCCTGGATATTTTTGCGACTTTCTTCGATTTTTGCTAACACCAGAAGTAATTGATAAATTTCTGATGTCAACTTTTTGAACAAGGGATGATTTCATTTAAAATCGTTATGTATAAAAATTGAAATGTCAACATCCTACTTGCCATGTTCAAATATTTTGTGGAATTGAGGTTCAATACTCGCGAATAAAGGCTAGGAAAAATAAATAACGTTTTCGAATGATAGCGGTAATGCCGTCCCAAAAAAGGGACACTAGGCATAAATGGGTTAAAGAAGTTTGCTGTCAATCACTCGATAGCCAAGAGTGTAAACTAAATTTCCTTCATCAGTTTTGTGAATAACTAATTTTTCAAAATACACTCAGTTTGAAAGAAATATGTGAAATTTTAATTATCCACGATATGAATCATTTATTATCAAAAACTATATTTTATTTGTGAAATTGACGTAAGAAATTTAGCTTCTACTCTAATCCGGCAGTGAACATGTTTTAAAAATAGGATGCATATATGCATCATTATGCATTTACGGTTAAGTACTTTTACAGCCAATACTTATGTTGGAAAGCGTTAAATACTTCTAATAGTTAAGAAAGTTTTAATTGGCTAATTTGTTTTCTAGTGCATGCATGTACACATTGGACAAATCTCGTGCAAGGGATATTTACCTCTAATGTCAAATATCTGCAACGCAAGTCTTTTTTAAGTATCTTAGCCTATGTTTACGTTACAGCAGGAAAAATTCCTGCAAAGATCTTTAAGCATTTATCTCCTAGAGATCTAACATTCCGAAACTATTTGTTGTGGATAATGTCAGGCCATTGCAGGATGGAAATTTCGATCGAGATAATGAAAGACCAACTCGATTTGAATAAAATTATTTATCACATAAGAAAGCAATTTAATAGTTATAATCTTTAGATAATTTAAGTCACTCATAACAATTAATTACATTATGTGAAACAACACGACCACCTACGACCAAGATATCATTTCATTACTGTCAGCACCGATGAACGATGTAAAGTGAGTCGTGTATGCCATTAAAAACGAAAGAATAGAGACAATATTTAATTTTCTTTTTGCTTAAAGAAAAATTATTAGTTAATGGATTTTATATTAGTTTAATTTCAAATGTATCACAGCCCTTGAATATTGTTAGTAATTAACATTAATTTGTTTAACATAATTTAATGCTGCTTAGCAAGTTTTTTATTCTCTTATCTCTGTACACACACACACACACACACACACACACACACACACATATATATATATAACATTCCTAATTTTTAAGGAATCATTAAAAAATGTTCTGGGAAGATAAAAAAAAAATAAAAGTGAAACATTTTTATTCTGATAAGAAAAAGTTGTAGGAAATTTCTTGCTTAAAAAATTTAGATTTGAAGCTTTTCTACGCGTATGGCATTACAGATATCTGAAGTTTCCCTTAAGGACAGCAGAATAAAAAGAAAAATCGATTGTAACTTAAACACCAGTTCCCTTTCTCAGAAGTATTCTGAATATTGGCTAGGTAGTAAATTTTACGGAACGGAGTGGCCGGTTGAATAAGCCAAGAAAATGTACGTCGTTTCAGCTTGTTTAAAATCCAAATGAATTTGCATTCAGTAAATAAATCTGGGCTTAAAAAAGGCACACAACATATATATATATATATATACGGTAATTCCGTAATTCCGTAACATAATATATACGGTATACGGTAACGGTTTTACGGAGTATACGGTAATTCCGTATATTCCGTAAAATTTATATATATATATATTGTTTAAAAGTAATCTAAGGTAGGCACACACACACACTCGCACACAAAGATGTATTATGTTCATAATTGCATTAGTATTCTCATTTAGATTATTTTGTTGTCAGATTGAAACAACAACGATGAGAATTAATATTTAGTTTAATCATATTTGCTATATTCAAGCATAATGTAATTTAAGGGTTAATTCAAATGTATGTTACTTGTACTCATTTCATTGGGATCTCAGAAAAACTAATGGATAAACAGCTTTTCGAGTTAAAATGCATATCGGTGTACATGTGAACGACAGGGCAGTTTTTCCTGTTTTATATCATTTGGCTAATGCTGAAAAATGTCTGCATTAGTTCTATTTACGATATATTTCTGGATGTCTTGTCCAGATGTAAAGTAAAAGCATTTGGCATATAAAAGTAGAAAAATTTGCAATTGATAGTAAAAAAGTGTTAAGTATAGGAATTTCGCATTCTCATTTAACAAATCATGTTTTACAGCTCCTGCAACTTTTGTAGCCGAAAAGACACATGTGAATCTTTACATGTTACTATCGATTAAGCGGATTGTGAGAAACAAAATTATTATTAGCGAAACGATGGACAGAATTTCTACTAATGCTCTCATTGTTTTGTGAGGCTAAAAGAACCAAATATAAAATCATGTTATAAAGAGTTAAACTAAATTAAAGAATGAATTTGATGTATAAAATGTTTAGCTATAAAAAATAGAGAAATTTGTTATGCGATACCAATCAGTAATATTTTTAATTACCAAATCAACAAATTTACTGTAGAAAGTTGTACTTTTCGAAGTTAACCTATGGTAGAAATTATATTTTGCACAAAGTACTTGCTCCCAGTGTCAGTCAGTGTACAGTACATTTTAAATATTTGTCTATGGAAACTTCAAATAAAATTGCATTTTAACATTTCTATATTATTGATTAAAATGATTAACCCATTTATGCCTAGTGTCCTTTTTTTGGGACGGCGTTTTCGCTATTAGTCGAAAACGTTATTTATTTTTCATAGCCTTTATTCATGAGTATTGAGCCCCAACTCTACAAAATATTTTAACATGACCAAGTAGGATGTTGATATTTCGATTTTTATGCATAATGATTTTAAAAGAAATCATCCCTTGTTCAAGAATTTGACATCAGAAATTTATCTATTATTTCTGTTATCAGTAAAAATCGAAGAAAGTCGCAAAAATATCCAGGCACAAATGGGTTAAAATTTTTTCAAATAAACTATTTTCTATTTTCTGATAAAACTAGCTCACATTACGCTTCGATGATCAAATGCACAAAGTACATAAATTATATCATCGGGATCAAAGTAATTCTTTAATATGAAAAAAGAATCTTTTAGGAAAGAGCATTAAATGATTTAGTACTTAACCTTGCGTAATGAATAAACTTTACCCGGAGCCTGAATGGCTAAATGTGAATAGTAATCCATTAATTCCTTTTTTAAATAGTGAATAAAGGTAATAATATTTTTCCGGTTGAAAATATATATTGGAGAGAAATTAATATGTACCGAATGAATGGAAGCAGTTAAAAAGATCCGGCAGGCAGAAATTCAGATACGCATGTTGGATATCATGCATTTTTTCCCCCTAAAGAATAGTTTGCTTTATAAAATATGTGAAATAATGTATCGCAAAAAGGTAGTGATAGTTAAAAGATAGCATTAATTTAATTGGTTTTTATGATGTGAGTGCTTTTCCGTATGGATTGGAAAGAGGTAAATATAAATTACATTTAAATGAATACAAATATCAAAACCTTAACAACCTACTGAAGAGCAGATTTAGGATGATAAACTAAATCGAACAGATGAAATTATTTAAGAGAAAATTTATTTTTATAGATATTTTTATATTCTTATTTTATGTTTAAATATGTTTATATATATATATATATATATATATATATATATATATATATATTTCTGGGTATGGCTCCTGAAGAATGTAGATTATAATTCCCATTCCATTCATTCTGGTATACTTTGGTTCATTTTATTTCGACCCTCTCATTCTGATATTGTACTTTTATTCGTATGGAGTATGTCATTTTTGCAGTAATATTCTTTGTATTTTACTTATTATATATATACACACATACACACGCACACTATATCTACCAATAACTAATTAGACACCTGTGACAAAAGAGATAAATACAATTTATTCATATTCAATAGTTGGTAGAGCCTCCACCTGAGGCAGTTACAGCCTTTACCCTCCAGGGCATGCTTTCCGTAAGTATTTGGATGATGAACAGCGGTATTTTCTTCCAACCGGCTTGGAGAAGACATGAAAGCTCTTTCAACGATTTTGCATGGTTGCTGCATCCCTTAATTCAGCGATCCAACTGGTCCCAGAGGTTCTCTACATGGTTCAAGTCTGGGCAGACGTGTCCAGTTGATTCAATCCATTCTCATCATACCATTCCATGGTGGACCTCGCAACATGACAAGCGGCATTGTAATCCTGGAAGTAACAATGGTCCAACCCGCAAAATTGCCACAGCGTAGGAAGCACATTGTTGTCTAGAATAGAGGAGTTGGAGTCAACGTTGAGCTTACCAGGAATTGGGATCAAAGGTCCCAGTTCATACCACGAGAAACATCTGCAGACCATAATTCTATCTCCGCAAAACTTTACTTTAGGCAATATGCATTCTGGCAAAAGGCGTTCTCCAAGCATACGCCTAACTCAGGCTTTGCCAACCAATTGATAGGGATTGAACCTTGATTTATCGCACCAGAGGACCTGTTTCAACTCATCTGCGGTCCAATTTCGACGTGCCTTTGCACCACCTCTACCGAGCAGCGTGGTTGGATTTTGTAATCAAAGGCTTATGGGCGGCAGCACGACCATGGAAACCAAACAAATGTACTTCCTTGCGGAGGGCATTTATCAAAATAACAGTTCCGGATGCTTGTTGGAACTCCTGGAGTATGTGGGTCATCAGTTTGGTGCGGTTTTTCCGAATTTCTATGGACAACACCCGTCGGTCTCTATCTCTTAATTTCGTGGGCCTGCCTGGTAGAAGCACATTTCCGACAAACCACTCATCATACACTTCTTAATCACAAACGCCTCTGTCCATTTTGAAATGTATAACTCACTAGGTTTGTGCTTTAAGGATCGGCTATTTCGTGATATCCGACAATCACGTCTTTTTCGAAGTCAGACAGCTCTGAATTTCGTGTCATCTTGCATGCAACTAATGCCAATGCTGTTTCTTACATAATATTTAGTACAAAAGGCGTGAAGTAGATCATTACCGCAGATATCCTTATTTGCATGGGTGTACAAATACTTATTGGTAGATAGTGTATACAGGGTGGTCCTAAATTATAGGTTAAAAATGTAAAGGCAGGTAGAGGGGACCAAGACGGTTCAGAATCACATAGCAATGTGGAGTCGGAAATGTCGTCTTCATCTACCTGTTAATAATCACGTTGGAAGAACTGCTGGTCTGAATTCTTAATCAAGTTTTAAGCAATGAGCTTTTTTCCGAGACATTCATGAATGAAACGAAATAGAATTTATAAACTAGTTTTAGTTTTAGTGAAATGCTTTCTGTAAAAAATGCGTTTGTTTTTGACAAACGATGGTCGGAAAGTTCACTGTTACTTTAAAACTTCTTCCAAAGTGATTATTAACAGGTAAATGAAGAATTTTGACCCCAAATTGCTATGTGATTCTGAACCGTCTTGATCCCCTTTATCTGCCTTTGCATTTTTGACATATAATTTAGGACGACCCCGTATAAGACAAATTCTATATTCAGAGGTAGAATGGAATACTTATTACTTTAAAAGAAAATTCACAGAATACACAACTTTCGTTTAATGAGGAAAAGGTGTTGAGAAAAATTCATGTTTTTTTTAAATTGAATTTTGTTTTTAAACTGAATTACAACTTTAAGAACCTGAGCTTTATTTTTATAACATAGAAAACAACTTTAATTGTGATTTGCAGTATTTTACATTAGTATCTAAACCACAATAAGTACTAAGCTCAAAGTTATAGAAGTTTTGTTTTCCGGAAGATACTCATAGACATATTTTGTAAAAGTAGTAATTTACTTATTTATTATTATTGCTATCTCTAAAGATATCAGTTTAAGATTTCTTAGCTTTCGGTGTTGTAAGGTCAACAATTTTTCTTAGGCATTAGATAAAAATGTAATGCCCAGTAAAGTTTGCTATTGTTTAAAAAATTACACTTTTTGATTAAAATTTATTTAAACATAAAGAAAAATTATTTATTGATTTGGCAAGATGTGTTAGCCAGAAAAAGAATTCAGAAAAATTCTTCCTGGATTTTAGAAATATCCGTTTTGAAACATTTTTCTGAAAAAAAAAAATGCATTTACATGAAATTACTTTATATCTCATTGAAAATTACGCACAAACTTTTTCAGACGACTCATTAAGAAACTATTCATTAAAACAAGGCCATTTTCGAGAACTATATTTATAATTATTTAAAATGCATATTTATTTGCTGCAAAGTATATTTTTCATTGCTTTTTAAAGCAGCAATCACTCAAAGAGAAAGAAAAACTGCACATTTTTATATTATAAAAATCTTGGAATAAATTTTCAGTTGTTGCAATGCATCAAGACCTTCTTTGCATTGTCACCTGCAAATAGCTGTTAATGTATATCCCCATGCAAAAACCCTCAACTGATTAAAAATTTGTGACGCAGCATTTTACTTTTTAGATCTATGAATTTTAAATACGGGTCTTAAAAATAATGATATCAAATTTTGAGTGACGCCCTGCTGAGAATTTTAAAGATTTGTTTTTAAATTCCATTACAGTTACTTTCGTTTTATTTTCTAAAGAAGATATACGCATTTAAGCAATGCTTTTAATTATGAAATACACTGTCAAATGTATCACACTTTCACTGAGTCTGTATAATGTATTCAAATGAATTTATTTCAATAATTTAATTTATCTTTTGCGTCACGCTATCCAAAAGGGCAAGTAAAATTTACGTAAATATTTAGTTAGTGTCATAGTAACCAAACTAAGTGCAATGTATATGAAAATTTTGCTTGCCCTTTTGGATAGCGTGACGCAAAAGATAAATTAAATTATTGAAATAAATTCATTTGAATACATTATACAGACTCAGTGAAAGTGTGATACATTTGACAGTGTATTTCACAATTAAAAGCAATGCTTAAATGCGTATATCTTCTTTAGAAAATAAAACGAAACTAACTGTAATGGAATTTAAAAACAAATCTTTAAAATTCTCAGCAGGGCGTCACTCAAAATTTGATATCATTATTTTTAAGACCCGTATTTAAAATTCATAGATCTAAAAAGTAAAATGCTGCGTCACAAATTTTTAACCAGTTGAGGGTTTTTGCATGGGGATATCATTACTTTTTAAGGGTATGGTCAGAAGATAATAAATTAGTTTCAAGGGCGAATTTCGGAAGTTTGCTTGACACTAAGTTATGTAAATAAATATACAAACCTGTTTTCATGCAGTATCAGAGTATTTGATTAAAAAAGTCACAGGAAGTTCTTTTGTAACGTGTAACTGAAAATTGACATATTTTTGTTAGAATTTTATAGTAAGAGACATAATACTGATTATAATCAATAATTTTTTGAGTAATTTTCTATTTATAATTTGGGTCGAGTACAGATTAGTATCCCTGCCACCACCTTTGATTTTATTTCATAAATTTGCATTCAGTTTAATGCTAAACGTAGGCTAACTTTTTTACTATAATTATATAACTATTGGGCCCCATCAGTGGCCGAGCGCATAGCGCTCTGAACTGGGAGACGGAAGGTGCCTGGTTCGAAACCAGGTTGCGTCCGCCGACCTAATCGTTCGGAGTTTCCGTGGTTTCCTCCAAAACAGCGTAAATACGGGTTAAGACCCCTTTGGAAGACCCCCACGGATTACACCCCACGTCTCGGCTTTAGAGCCTACGTGTAGCTATAATCGGCCGTAAATCTAGAATAACAACAACAATATATAACTATTCGTTCTATTGTTTTAATGCATTGTGATTCATTAATTTGCATTCAGTTTAATGATCACCGTAAGTTAAGTTTCGTTAAAATTATTAATTAATGATAATCTAGTTACTCGTTCTATTATTTTAATGCAATGTAATCTATTAATGCAATGTTTGCTTTCAGTTTAAAGCTATCTCTAAGTTAAATTTTTAACTATATTATGATATACTAAGTTTTTAATAAGTTAATGATACATCTCAAAATTGTTGATTAAATTAATTAATGACTATAATCATTAATAAAATAGAAAACTACTCAAAAAATTATTGTTTATAATTGGTTTTATGTCGCTTTTTAGAAAACTACATACTAGGTTTGTTTGTTTTTTTATCAGTTGATAATTTCATTTTTTTAGAGAACATTTAGATGAACTACCAGTTTAAGAATAAGGGTCTTGCGCGGTTGACTTTCTCAGTGCTTCTGAAGCGTATTTACGTTACATCGTGAGAAAAAAAGTCCAAAACTCCGAATTTTTAGATTATCAGCCATCCGGTAGACCAGAACCCTGGACATTTATACTTCAGTTATCTACCATCTTCAGTATCTTATAAATTCGGCTCGGCTGGGCACAACATCGTGTTTTAAATGCCATCTCCGGCCTTCAAATGTCTAATACAAAATATAGTGCATGTATAAATTTAGATTAATTAATCAAATTTCTATCTGAAAAGTATTGAACAAAATTTTAAATCTGGTATTTAAAGGAATACAATATAAAAGTGAGAAAAAGTGAGAAAAAAAGATTTGGAAAAAATATTGGTTTTAAAATTATAATTCAATAATTTCAATAAATTTTATATGTACATGAAGAGTAAAAGAATTATTATTAAAACTAGTTAGTATGTAAAACTACTATTTATTTTCCTTTGAATACTAAAATTTATTATTAATTAATAATGTGAGCTTTCTGAAGAGAAAAAAAAATTCATTAAAATATTAATTACATATTGAATTTTCCAAATAGAATTAATAATATTAGAAAAATAAAGACTTAATTTAATTAGAAATAGCTATCAAAATACTAGGGAAACGAAATACTTAAAGAAAAAGTTAGGAATGAGTTTTACCAAAATATACTTAAATTAATTATTTTTTTAATTCAAAGTCTTAACTATTTTTAATTATTAATTATAGCAAAATAAATTACAGAAAAAATAAGTAAAGTATATAATAATCTGTTATTTTTTAAAATGAAGTAAAAGAAAAACGACAGTAACACAAAGCTTATCTCGCAAAAGTTCGACGTCGAGGACAGAACTCAAGTCATTTGCTCAGGAAGAGGGAGCGAAAGGTACCAGCTGTCTAGGACCAACTGGCTTACAATATAAGGTAACTTGTGCAAATCTTGTCACGGATCTACAGCACTGTATTCCTACTCCCTGCCTTGTTTACCGCCTTTAAAACGAGATCATTTTCCGTATTTCCTTACGCGGGTTAAATAGTTCCCTCTTTGAACTGGATTAAATAAAAAAACGAGTTTTCCTAGCTTAACCGGCGACGTCACTCATTGAATTTGGCACCGATTAAAATTATATATTAATTGTAAAAAATTCGTTAGAGTGGATTCCGAGATCCAGATGAGACACTTTTGAAAATAGAAAAGTTAGCTGTATACATAAGTGCCGCGAAATTTTACGGTTGGTTGGTTGGGGCTGGCTGCGTCACTAGTAGAACTGTCGTTCTACATGATTGTCATCTTACTTTTCAAATGTTATAACTGTACGTACGAACGTTATACTTTATCGTATATAAACATAATTTATTAAATATACTTTTTAACATTCAATTTTAGAGAACAGACACGTGTATTCATAAACTTAACACAAACTGGATGCAGAATTAAACTTAAAAATACAATTGGTAGATTCTCATCAAATGACACACAGCATTTTAGCCACTTTATAAAAATATCTGTGTTTCGCTTTTACTATACTCTTTTATATTTAGATAAAATCTGTCTCTCCCTCCCCCCCCCCTTCCTCTTTAAAAAAATCAACCTTAGAAGTGCTTAAATAATTTTCGGCTTTGAAAAGTTAATTTGAAAAAAATTTACAAAAGATAACACATTATTTAGGTTTCAACTCCACGTTTTAGATTGATGATACATCCTCTCAAGAATTTTTATCTAACAGACACATTTGATATATGATTTCATGACCTGTAGTCATTTTTGTTTATCCAGCCGTTTTTGAGACTGGGAAAAAAAGTTAAAATCGTCTTCAGAAGGTTGAATAAACAACGCACTTTTATAATAATATGCTTTACGAAATAAGATTGATCAAGCTATTTAGTTAGATAGCGCTAGAAAAGTATAAATAATTAATCTAAAAAATGTGATTTATATATCATTTTTTGCTTAAAATATCACTGTATCCGTGCTTTCAAGTAAAGATACGTTCGGGAAATGTTCCTTATTTGTAGTAAAACTTAAATGTTTTCTGGAGCGTGGAAAATTAAACAGTACAATCAAAAGAAGGTATGATGTAAATATTAGAGATATTTCATAATTATTGATGAAGCTTCTTAAATATTACTTTAATGTCAAATCTAGCCTTAAAATATACCAAAAACTAATGTAAAGTATTAATAAAATTCTTAAAATTTATTTTGATAATTTAAATTTTTTCCTGAAAGTGTCCCGAGTAAACTAAAACATATCAAGACAAATGTAACTGTATTGTATAGATATCATTTGCAAGAGTTTTTAACATTTTATATCTTGGTTTTCATATTAAAAGCTTGCACATTCAGGTAATTTCTTTTAATAATAAAAAACGATTTCTAAATGCTCTTTTTTTAATGTCTCATATAAGAGGATAGACATGTACATTTATGAACTTAATACATGATGAAAGCACCATTGAATTTAAATGTACATTTCCCCATCTTATCAGAAGTTGCATATCCAACTTCGTAGATATTTGATAAATCCCACTAAAGTAAAAAATGGTATTTTCTTTTACTTATTTTTTTATCAATAAAATTTTTCAAAAATTGAAGCTTAAATAAGGCTCGAATCAACAATCAATTATGAAAAGCTAATTTGAAAAATTTTAGCTCACTCTCCTTGTTCAACCTCTTTTTTAAAATGATGATACATGGGAACAATTAAAAAAAATCTTGCATTTGTTTTATGCTTTTACAACGAGCAATCTTTGTCCTTTGCCCGATTTTTGTATTGAAAAAAGAATACAGACCGCACCTAGAGCGTGAATGGTTAGCGAACTTTTAGATAAATATATTTTACGAAATAAATTTAAGGAAGTTACTTCGGAGGATACCATTAAAGAAGAACAAATGAGCAATTTAAAATTCTGCTTTCAAAATTAGTAGGGGAAGTTGGCCCACAGTGATCCGAGCGGGTAAAACAATCCACATTTGTTTTCTTAGATACAGGTAGCGCTCTCTACCGGGTAACACATAAGCTAGTTGTGCCGAGTGAAGAAGAAGTAAAGGCGGTATTCAAGCGATCAGAGTATTACGCGACTAAATAGTATTTTTTGAAAAACTGGGATTTTAATATCTATTGTAAGGCAAGTATTAACTTTCCCATTTATTTAGCTATACAGTCTATCACGTAGAGAAATATGACTTCGTTTACTGAATGGAGTCCTTTGGACTTTTTTTCAAAATTCTATTTTTTTTTTCATTACTCTCAATGTGGGTTTAAAATGTTATTAAAATATTTTTAGAAAGCAAAATGTAGTGTAAAATATACTAGGTAAGAGAAAAGTTTTATTTAAAGATTTATATTATTTTACACAAGTTTTTCCCTTATTTCTTTTCATCATTTTAGGTCACATTCCCCTACATCAAAAATTTTTTCAGTTGAGTTCATGGTCTACATATTCTTCCTGGAGGAAAAGATTAAGCATACATTTTTTTTTCATACTGTTAAGAAAATGAAGTAGCATGTTAAGCCATTTGAACATGAAGGATGTTTCATTATTCTTCCCAAAACTTTTAAGACATTATTTTAGAACTAAATATAATAATTTTACGTAAAATATGTCAATCACATTTAATGCACTATGTAAACATTTTTAAGAAATTTCTCTTTTAACTGCACTGAGGAAAGCATACTAAAATCACGCACAACGTTCGTAATCAGGGTTTAAAAAAACGCCTCGTAGAATAAAAACACTTTTTACTTCGCAATATTTGTTTATTTGCTGCGAATTTCAAGCATGCAAACGTTCTGTTTGTCATAAAAATGACTTATTGAATTAATTTTATAACGCACAAGTATTGAACAGTGCTTTTGTAATTTTCATATAAATTGAACTTACAAACCACTATATTTAAAAGAACATTTAGCATTATATTATCAGGAACATCACCTTTTAGCCATTTGATAAATCTCGGCATTCAGCTTTTTCTTTGATCTTTCATAAAGATAAAAGCTGAAAAAAATCGAACTTAAAAGTTTTTGAATAATACTTAGTTCTGAAAAGCTAATTTGAAAAATTTTACTTGAGATAACACATTTCGAAGAGCCCAACCCCTCGTTTTAGTTTGATGCCAGATTCTCATAAGATTTTTTTTTTTTTAATCTGGCAGACACTTTTGATATATGGTTTCATAACCTGTAGTCATTTTTGTTTGCCCAACTGTTTTTGAGACTGGGAAAAAAGTAACACCCGTATTTAAAAGGTCGGAAGAAAACCGTAGCTTTATAATAAATACATGTTACGGTATAAGATTGATCAAGTTTATTAAGCGGATAACATCAAAAGAAAAAGAAATAAGCAATCTAAAATCATAAATTATTTCCGTTTTTGTTTCAAAAATCAATGGATCCATAAGGTTTTAAAGGGCGTCTAAAAATCGTTCTTCCTTTCTAATGAGAACTGGGGAAAAAATTATTGAGGAAAATTAAACAGAATAAAAGTTTCGCAAACAAAGAGGATGTATCTTAATTCTTAAAACTTTCAAAATATTATTTTAATACTAGAGTTAACCACTTAATAAAAAATATTTAATTAGGGCCTAGTTATAAGTTGTTTGAAACTTATTAAAACAATTGTTATAGTACTGTCCCAGGTAGCACAAACTTGTTCAAAGGCCGTAATTTCCCCGTTCAGATAGCACGTTACCATCCCGTACAGATTTACAGTGTCGATTACGTCAGAATGTCCGTACAAAACACGTACAATGCTCGTCAAAATCTGGGTGCTGTTCAGTGTCGTCTACACGTACTTAAAACGTTGTATGGCTAATTATGCAGGATGTACTATTAAATTAAGTAAATAACCGATATTCCACAGATTTTTTTGAATCAGTTTCATTGTTTATTTGAATTGACGGCTAATTAATAGGATTGATGTTGCTTATTAAAATTTTCGAATTATAAATCATATCTTGAATTATAAATTTATTACAACATTGTTTGTATAACTTGCACATACTTTGTTAAGCTACAGAACAACAAAATGATCAACCACAAGTCTTTGGCGGCCAGTGGCGTTGCGAGGGTTATTGGCGCCCGGGGCGGAGCTTCTGTTTGCCGCCCCTTACATTCTAGGATTAAGGCGTTAGAAGGTGACTAATTTTTCTGTAAGATTCGGTACAGAGTGAGGGGAAAGATGTTATTACCTTTTTTTAGTATTATCGGCTGTAGCATACTGTTCTCTCTCAGCTATACGATGAATGTAAGAAGATTAAAACATCTGCAGTTTATGAAAAAGAATGATAGATAGGAAAGATAGAAGAAGTAAAGGCGGTATTCAAGCGATCAGAGTATTACGCGACTAAATAGTATTTTTTGAAAAACTGGGATTTTAATATCTATTGTAAGGCAAGTATTAACTTTCCCATTTATTTAGCTATACAGTCTATCACGTAGAGAAATATGACTTCGTTTACTGAATGGAGTCCTTTGGACTTTTTTTCAAAATTCTATTTTTTTTTTCATTACTCTCAATGTGGGTTTAAAATGTTATTAAAATATTTTTAGAAAGCAAAATGTAGTGTAAAATATACTAGGTAAGAGAAAAGTTTTATTTAAAGATTTATATTATTTTACACAAGTTTTTCCCTTATTTCTTTTCATCATTTTAGGTCACATTCCCCTACATCAAAAATTTTTTCAGTTGAGTTCATGGTCTACATATTCTTCCTGGAGGAAAAGATTAAGCATACATTTTTTTTTCATACTGTTAAGAAAATGAAGTAGCATGTTAAGCCATTTGAACATGAAGGATGTTTCATTATTCTTCCCAAAACTTTTAAGACATTATTTTAGAACTAAATATAATAATTTTACGTAAAATATGTCAATCACATTTAATGCACTATGTAAACATTTTTAAGAAATTTCTCTTTTAACTGCACTGAGGAAAGCATACTAAAATCACGCACAACGTTCGTAATCAGGGTTTAAAAAAACGCCTCGTAGAATAAAAACACTTTTTACTTCGCAATATTTGTTTATTTGCTGCGAATTTCAAGCATGCAAACGTTCTGTTTGTCATAAAAATGACTTATTGAATTAATTTTATAACGCACAAGTATTGAACAGTGCTTTTGTAATTTTCATATAAATTGAACTTACAAACCACTATATTTAAAAGAACATTTAGCATTATATTATCAGGAACATCACCTTTTAGCCATTTGATAAATCTCGGCATTCAGCTTTTTCTTTGATCTTTCATAAAGATAAAAGCTGAAAAAAATCGAACTTAAAAGTTTTTGAATAATACTTAGTTCTGAAAAGCTAATTTGAAAAATTTTACTTGAGATAACACATTTCGAAGAGCCCAACCCCTCGTTTTAGTTTGATGCCAGATTCTCATAAGATTTTTTTTTTTTAATCTGGCAGACACTTTTGATATATGGTTTCATAACCTGTAGTCATTTTTGTTTGCCCAACTGTTTTTGAGACTGGGAAAAAAGTAACACCCGTATTTAAAAGGTCGGAAGAAAACCGTAGCTTTATAATAAATACATGTTACGGTATAAGATTGATCAAGTTTATTAAGCGGATAACATCAAAAGAAAAAGAAATAAGCAATCTAAAATCATAAATTATTTCCGTTTTTGTTTCAAAAATCAATGGATCCATAAGGTTTTAAAGGGCGTCTAAAAATCGTTCTTCCTTTCTAATGAGAACTGGGGAAAAAATTATTGAGGAAAATTAAACAGAATAAAAGTTTCGCAAACAAAGAGGATGTATCTTAATTCTTAAAACTTTCAAAATATTATTTTAATACTAGAGTTAACCACTTAATAAAAAATATTTAATTAGGGCCTAGTTATAAGTTGTTTGAAACTTATTAAAACAATTGTTATAGTACTGTCCCAGGTAGCACAAACTTGTTCAAAGGCCGTAATTTCCCCGTTCAGATAGCACGTTACCATCCCGTACAGATTTACAGTGTCGATTACGTCAGAATGTCCGTACAAAACACGTACAATGCTCGTCAAAATCTGGGTGCTGTTCAGTGTCGTCTACACGTACTTAAAACGTTGTATGGCTAATTATGCAGGATGTACTATTAAATTAAGTAAATAACCGATATTCCACAGATTTTTTTGAATCAGTTTCATTGTTTATTTGAATTGACGGCTAATTAATAGGATTGATGTTGCTTATTAAAATTTTCGAATTATAAATCATATTTTGAATTATAAATTTATTACAACATTGTTTGTATAACTTGCACATACTTTGTTAAGCTACAGAACAACAAAATGATCAACCACAAGTCTTTGGCGGCCAGTGGCGTAGCGAGGGTTATTGGCGCCCGGGGCGGAGCTTCTGTTTGCCGCCCCTTACATTCTAGGAATAAGGCGTTAAAAGGTGACTAATTTTTCTGTAAGATTCGGTACAGAATAAGGGGAAATATGTTATTATCTTTTTTTAGTACTATCGGCTGTAGCATGCTGTTCTCTCTCGGCTATACGATGAATGTAAGAAGATTAAAACATCTGCAGTTTATGAAAAAGAATGATAGATAGGAACATTTCATCTTGTTGATATTTTGTTAAAGCAAAGCACACTAGAGCTATCTGTTAAGGGAGGAATGCCTTGAGCAGAAGCCTTTTTAAGGCATTCCAGAGCGTATTCACATCTAGAGAAAACCGCCCAAAACGCCTGACCGTTAAATCGATAGCCGCGTAATAGGTCAGAAATCCACGAACCTTTACACTTTAGTCATCTACCAATAATGTTGAAGTATCGTTGAACATGCTTTGAAGATGTTCGAATTGAGACACAAAGGATCGAGAAGTAAAGTATTGTTTTAGAATAACTGCATATAAGTAGCTTCACTTAGTTTAATTTTACAAAAAAAAAAAATCTTATTTTCATACTTGCACTATAAAAAGGAGTTTAATGTTAAGTTGCTATGTAAAAAAAGGAAAATAACTCATTTTCCTGAGGTATCAGAGATCAGTTTTGTGGATCCCAAGCATATTGTGAAATATATACCAGAAATATTTACAAGACTGTCTAAACAATGCTGTCTTAACAACGAACGTTGATGTCCATATTGACGGGTATTAATTTCTTTAAATAATGAATTTTAATAAATTCACTTAAATGTAACTATTTAATTTATTCTTGTGACAAATTTCTTAAATATATGCAATTTTTGATTATAAAAAGAATTTAAATTTTCGTATATTTTTGTATTTGTTAAAATGTTGCTCTAGCTTGTTCAAAATACCACATTTCATGGGGCAGGTTTGAACAGAAATTTTTAAAAATTTTAAAGCTTTTCTACACATTTAATTAAAAAAACACTTTAATTTATGGATTATATGAGAAGGAAATACATTATTTTTCTCATATAGAATTTAAAATACAATATAATTAGAATGATCAAAATATCATTCACCAAACATGTACAGCTGCGGAAAAAAAGGCCCACTTGTACTTTTTTTGGCCATCGTTCGTCGTGCAGCCAAGTTACAGATACCAATCGTTTACGATTGAAGTACACCTTAATTTGATATTCATAAAAATTGCATAAGGGGCCATCTACATATTAAAATTCGCACCAACTTTTTTTTTCCTGAATAGCAACCCCTAGATTTCACTTCATATTTCAAAAATTTAGCTCATTTTAACCCCGGATACCCATTTTCAATAAATTTGAACTGAAAATGAGTGAGTTATGAGCTTCCAAAATCCCCCTCCCCATATGTTAAAATATTTTTTCATACTTTAATTCATATATCATATAACAGGGTTCCCAAACTTTTTTCTCCCGTGCACCCTTGTCAGGCTGAAAACATTTCGCGGCACCCTTGTCAGGCTGAAAACATTTCAAGGCAGGTTACCTTTAAAGCAATATGAAGATGAAGGTTAGAATTAAACAGTTTGGATACACTTTTGATTGTTTCTTTTAAGTTTAAAGGGCTAACTATCAAAATCTCTTAGAAAAGGGATAAAGAATTTTGCGACTGGACACTGAACTCTCTCGAACTTGACTAAAATATTTTTGTTTCGCCCACTCGATCTTCGGCTTGGTAAACTTTTTTGTGGGATATCGGTTCAGGGGAATTTTTTTTATTGCAGTCCCCCAAAACTTAAACTTTTGATTATCTCCACGGCACCCCAGGGTGCCGCGGCACACAGTTTGGGAATCTCTGTCATATAATATTGATAAGAAGCTGAATTTTATTCGTTGATTTTCGCTGATTTTTAACTAAACGACCCAAACATAATTCACTATTATTATGGTTTTTTAATAAAATATTAATGTGAATTATGAATTATTAAATTATATTAAAAAAATTATGATTATTAAATTATATTTAAAAAATTATTCAATTTGTAGAAAGTCCCGTAAAAACGCGCAAAATATAATTCACAATATCTCCGGAAATTATCGCACAAAATTAGTGAAAATTAATATTTAGGGTAATTTGAAGGTTTTCTTTCGTTTAACAAAGTCAAAATACAGTGTTGCCATTGAGAAAAACGAAGTTGATGCAGAATTAAATATAAAGACGGCCCCTTATGCAAATTAAATGAATAGTAAATTAAAGTATGCGTTATTTGAAAACGAATGGTATATATAACTTTGCTGTACGACGAATGACGGCGAAATAAAGAGCAAGTGGGCCTTTTTTTCCCGCAGCTGTACATATAATTGTACAGTGAAATAAAAAAAAACTGTTTACAGGAATTTACCATGATCAAAACTATATTTGATTGGCCGTAATTACAATATTACAAATTAGATAACTTGTTTTTGATACTGAAAAGTAAATTTTGCGGATTATATTAAACATTATAATTAAAAATCAATAGTATAAATATGTTTTTTCGATAGCCTTCATTTCTTTCAGAAAAAAATGCTTACGTTTTGATTAGGAACATAAAAAAATATAGGTGGCTAGGATATATATAACCGAAAACAATATTAAAATTCTGAAACTAGTTAATGATCGAGAATTTTTGAATCAATACTACAGCACATAAACAGTTTAGTAAATTTAGCAAGCAAACCTTTAAAAACGACGTTTTAATTATCGCTAATTAAATTATAACAATGGTGAGAAATACAGGATACCTTCGATATTTTAAAATCACCCATAAGTCTGATACTGCAAGATTATGTGGGAAATTTTTATTAGTAAAAGTTCAATTAAGTTTTATCACACTTACTAAATATTGCGTTGATCGAAGGAGGGGGGGGGGACAATTTATCGTTTTTTAAGTTAAAATGCATTAGAATTAAATATTTTATATAATTTCGTGATGTTTTTAACAATAGCGGAATAGGAGGGAATCAACAGCAAACTATTTAACTCAGCAAATCTAAAATAATAATTCAATAACAGCGAAATGGAAATAAATTTTCAAATCATACTTTAAAAAAATAAGAATTCAAGCTATTCTGTGAAGTTAAAAATTTGTTCAATAAAAATAATTTTTCGAGATTTTGCTGTATAAATTTTAAATTTGTATTTTGCTTGCTTTCTTATTTGCAAAGTCCTCAAAAACTTTGTCAAAAATAAACCTTTAATAAATTATACCTTCGGTATAATCCCAGACCTCCTTGATTGTATTCTATTCTTCTCTCTCACTCTCTCTCTCTCTCTTTTTTTTTTTTTTTTTTTTTTTTTTTTTTCATGGAAAAAATGTTTGGCCTGGACTTTCTGAGGATCGGTGTTGTGGAAAAAACCTCTTCGGGGGTTTGAAAACAGACACTTTCTTATCATGCTTACTGTTTGGAGAATTTGGGTTTTTCCACAGAAGAATCATTAGAAGTAAGTCGTGTCGATCGCTAGCCGCGAGATCCACCCCTACACTTAGAGAAGGGTGTGTTTGTGTTGTGGGATTAAGGCCAATTATCTACACGAGGGATCTAGGCCTATGGGTTGGGTGTCCTCCGTGGGGGTCTTCTAAAGGGGTCCTGATCCGTATTTACATCAAGTTTCGGAGGAAACCACAGAAAACTCCGAACGGTTAGGTCGGCGGACGCAACCTGGTTTTGAACCAGACACCTTCCGACTCTGCCACTGGTCGGGCCTTAGAGAAAGGAGAAATATTCTTTTTTTTCTTGAATATAAAAAACAATGTCATTTTAGCCATAGAAAAACCACGGGGGAGGGGGGGGTCTGGTGATTTTGACCCCCCCCCTCCCCCAATGGGCACCACGATGCCCATGATGCCCCTTGTTCACAACCCTGGTCCTCAGACTTTGATAATATCTTTTCGCATTGCTAAAGCAGGATGCGACATTTAACGGAATGTACTTCAAAAAACTTTCAACAAAATTATTGTTCTTTATCTATTTTGAAAAATTCAACTACCAACAGCTACTAAGACGATGTCTTTGGCAAGGGCATACTCATATGGGCATGGGCGCCCATATGAATGCTTTTAGAAGTAATCTTATATTTGTAAGGGGCGGCTCATGTCGGTCTTCTAAACGTTTTAGTACTAAAATAATAGAAAAAAGTTCAGTATGCTATAAAACTGCCTACTATACTTAAGGTAACCCGAACCGCCCTTTAGGTCAAGCCACCATTTTCGCCCAATATATAGACGGCCATGGTTTAGTGTATGATGTTTTTCATTAAATGGAGAGTAATAATTTTAGATATTCTGTAAGAAAAATATGCGAAAGGCAAAAAGTGGGGGTCTGTTCCTGCGACCTGTATCTCTAGTTACAGATTGCCGGCTTGGGGATATCCCCAGCCGACCATCAGGTCAAGCCTCATGTGCGCCCCCTGTATGGGCGCTAATGGTTCAGTGTAAAATGATATTCATTAAATTGAGGGCAATTCTTTTAGATCTTGTGTGAGGGAAAAACAAACAAACAGGGGCGGCTGCTGCCGCCCCCTAATTTTGCTTTCAGGTTGCCGCCCGGGGCGGACCGCCCCCCCCCGCCCCACCCTTGCTACGCCACTGTGGCGGCAAACGGCACTGATTTGGTTGAGGTGTCTTTGAACTTCTCGCTGGTTTTACAGATGGGATTAATTTCAGGAGTGGCCCTCTAGCGGGTATTTTTGTCGTCGTTTTGTACTATATTGAACCTCTTTAGTATGTGGTAGCGTAAGTGGATTATAGAATGGATTGTAAAATCTGTTGTCTGTACGTTAAGTAGTCCCAATAAGAAAATCTTTCATAGTAGATACTTTAGAGTACTACAGTAAAAAGTGAAGCTCGATTTGCCGAGGCACAAATTTTGAACCAGAACGCGTTTTGCACAATGTAAGACGTGGTGATCACGTTTTGACAACTTGTATGTGCTACCTGGGATGGGATTTACACTAACAATACACTATGGTATTCGTATAACATATGCACACGGGTCATTGCAAAATGTAAATGAGTAAAGTAGTTGCTAGGAGACCATGGCTTTTTCCTGGCAAAAATAGCTAAATACGTACAGCTTTAATAAGAGTACCGTTAGCGGGGGGATATAAACACATAGTGAAACTAACTCATTAGCGGAAACATAAGAGATAATTTAAATCATATTATGATCCTAAGTTACTTCCCATAAATTAAAAATCAAAATTCATAAGCAGACGCTTTAAAAATAATTAGAATAATTATACAGTAAGAAAGAAAAGCTTAAAAAACAATGACAAGTAACAATAGAATCCTATGTCAGGATTTCCTTAAGAAGTACTGGACTCACAACACCAAACGCGATTAGGTGAAGGGAAAATATTGGTTATTATATAAATGCTTAAAATGTAAGAAAAATCAAGCATGAGAAAATACAAAGAGAGGGATTAATCAAAACCCGGAATCGAACATAGATCAATAAACCTTTATACCAGAGCGAGAACCCAGTCTCCACCACAAGTAAATCAAAATTCTTCAGAAATAAGTAAAATACATAGCAAAGTCCGAGAATTTCTTCATATTTTTATGCAAAGATTAAATGCATTTCGTATACTATTAAAATCAGAATGAAATTATAAGTAAGTAAAATCTTTATTTTTGATGATGTAACACTTATGTAGAATTATAAAATCACTTCTATAAAAAACTGAATTGTGGAGTGTAAGGAGCTCTTTTTTCACCCAAATTGTTTTGAGCAGACTGGCTAATCACGGTCCCTTTCGCGCCAAACTGTATAATTTATCACCGTCGTGAGACCACCTATCATTGTGGCTTCAACATTTTCGGCCTCAAATATGCCAAATCAGCCTCAATCCGTTGAAAATGGTGCGTTATGTGAAACGAGAACTTGTTGAATTGTATCAACAACAATGAACCGAACTGGTTTGAGGGTTACAGATTTCGGAAAATTTCAAACAAAAGTATTTCGTAAACTACGAAAGTAACAGAAAAAGTGTAAGTTGGTGAAATGTTCAGTTCCTGAATATTAAAGCTTACATCTTGTCCTTTTGATTTAGTAAATAGCAAAATGTTAGATTAAACTAATAATTTTAGCTTATTTTTTGGTTTAATAAACTTCAGTTTAAATAAATTCAATTTTAAACGGGAAATTTAACTATCGGTAAATTCAAATGACTGTCTAATAATTTTATGAACCATAAATAATAACCCAAAGAAAACTTACGATTGGGAACTAAACAAATATCAAAAATAACTTAAAAGTAATTGTTAATCCACTTTCTATAATAACCCAAAGAACACTTACGATTTGAAATTAAAGAATTATCAAAAATAACTAAAACTAATTCTCTAATTCTTGGAATACAGCCTGTCTTATTGTTGTTTCCAAAAAATAGGAGAAAGGGGAGTACAGTGGGACGATAGATAGTTTCCTCTGATTCAAAAGCTCAAAACTTAAAAAAAATTCCATAGTTTAATTAACCTGAATTGCGAAATTGAAGAAACCAGTCGCCACCACAATTCATCTTGTAGGGAAGATGCAGCCATTTTTATTTGTACTATATGTTAGAAATATCAGACAAGTTTTACTTTTTCGAATTTGAGCAGTAAATTATCATCCAATAATCGACATATTTGCTTTAATTTAAAGCTTAAACTTTCTTAATTGCATGCAATTACCTTTATTCTATTGATAAATTTTGTACAACTTTTAAGTTTAGATTCAAAGACTTCTTGGGAGGTACAGTGGGACAGTTCACCATTGTATGTAAACCTTTGGCTTGTGGAGGTACAGAAAGAACAATGACACAATTATGATTTCCAGTAAACTTCCGATCTTTTTCCATTTTAAAATGAACTTTAGAAAATATTTTCTTGTCTTAGTCTCTTGTTCACTGTTTAATTTGATGTTACTTTATTATTTTCAATTCATCAAACATTATTCAGCGAAGAATTTTGCAACTCTTGAATGTGTTTCATCATTGTAACGATTTTTAAGTCTTGTCATTTGAAAACTGCTTCCCTATCTCCTGTGCTGAATATCTCAACCTGTGCTAAATAATAATAATAATAATAATGTTTTGTCGTAATACAGCTGATTTTGTGTGTGCCTTATTAGTTGTCACCAATACTTGTCCCACTGTGCCTCACAAAGGGTCACAATGTGTCAACGTAAGAACGTTTTGAAAATTAACTTTTTTTCATAGAGTAAAATAATGATAGATTTTGAAAAAAATTGTAATGAAAGCCAAAAGTTGTCAAAATATTGCTTGTGTGGAATTTTCAGTCTTAATTGAAAGTGAGGAAATTATTATAAAACAAATTAAAATTGTCTCACTGTGCCCCGCTCTTCCCTACACGATATCTTTCTGACATTTTAAAAAATTTAACTTATTCAATAGGAGACTAATTTTAAACACATCTGTAAAAAGCACATATTAAAGAAAACTAGATTTCAAATAAAACTTCCAAATATGCCACAGCTTAGAAAAATTCACTTGAAAAGAAATTTATTTGATTTTCTTCAGCTCCCAATTATAATATGAGGTAGAAAAATCTGAAACTTTAACGAAAAGTTAAAGTTCTCCCGTCTCATAATTTATCTGCAAATAAAGTTAAAAGCACTCAGACGAAAAAAAAAAGATTCTTCAATCGAAAAATTTTATGCTGATTTCAAACTACAGGGATGATGATTATTATTTTTAATAATACGAATTCATATTTAATAATCCGAAATTATGCAATAAAGTGGAATATTCAGTAAATAAAATGAAAAGAAAAACAGTTCAGAGGTGTTAACAGTGCGATATTCTTCTTTATTTCCTTGAAGTAGACTTTTTTTATGAAAAGGTTGCATTTCAATAATATACTGTCTGTTCATGAGACGGAAAAAAATCTTTCTGGCAGCTATTAAATGCATGTTTATATACCTAAAACTTTTTTCGCAAATTAAAGGCTTCAATATTAATATTTTAAGATTATAGTTTTTATATTTTAATTCCCATTGTTGAAAATTATGTTATTTACTACTGCTTTGACTTCACATTAGCTCAAAAAGTTATTCAAAGGCAACAATCTGTTTAGTGGAACGTATCTTGTAAATCATGCCGTGAAAATTAACATTTAGCGAAACATAAAATTTTAAAGATTTTAATGTTGTTTGGGTTGCATTTTGTTTCTGTTTGTTTCACTTGAGGAAGTATTTCTATCTACTGAAAAAAAAGAAAAAAGAAAGATTACTTGTGTTTTATGAATTATGTTTAAGAATTTAAAGTGGAGTGAAATGGATATGAAATCAGTTTTGTTGAGCAAGAGTGAAATTTATAGTTTTTCTCAACGAACATACCGGGGGATTGAAAATAGATGTTAATGCGATTATGTTTTAATCCGTAAGTGATCGAAACGCACTTCCAATTAGAAAAGTTCGTCAAATTAAGAGTAGCTTTCAGATATGGCATTTTTTACTGGGGGTTGTACACATATTAAAATACGAAATTTAATTTTTATACTGTCCCTCCTTTCCTACCCTTTATATTTAGAAGAATGTTGCTCTTTGACTTAGAAAATTAATAAAACAAATCCCGTGACTCTACGTAGAATAGTTTCCGAGATACATCAATTTAAAATTTTTGGAATTTGGCGCCACGCAATAAGGGGATGTCTCCAAATTGAGAAAAATGTAATTACTTTTCAACTGACGTTAATTTATGTGAGTGTTCACTCTACAGATGGATTAATTCGGCCAGCATTCTTCTTGAAATGTAAGCTTGGCAATTTCTAATAAAAGTAATGGCAGTGGTTCTTTTCACTATCGAACAAATTGGAAGATGCGTGAATGTCTAAGGATATGCACTGAGTAATAGCTGTAAACTGCAATTAATTTCAATTGAAAACGTGCAGACATTTTTGTAAACTTTCTTTTGTAAGAAAATGCTTTCTAACGTAAAGAAACAACGAAGACAAATAGGACCGAAGCATGGATTATGATGCTATTCCCATTATAATGAAATAAGAAAGACAAATAGGGCTGGCAAATGAATTATGGTACACTTAGTAGGATCCACGGATGGATAATGAATTACGCTACACAAAAGTAATACAACTCATTCGTGGATTATAATCAGTTCTACTAATTCTGCCAGGAAAAAATTGGCTAGAATCAAAGCAAAAAGTAGCTAAAAAGAATTTCGAGCTAAGAGAAAAATAAACTACTCATAACTGATTACAATAACAAAATAAAATTTTGATTTTTCCTCGTTTCTGTGGAATGTCTGTCCTAAAAAGAATGAATCGTGCCGTCAAGTGAAACTGCCCTATTGCGTTATCTACATCCGGACAGTAGTCTAGGCCGTTGGAGTCTAGTAGTAGTCTAGTCTATCCCTAGTAGCGATATAAGACGGGGATGGGATTGCCCTCCGTGGGGGACTTTCTAAGGGTCCTAACCCGTATTTACGCGAAGTTTCCGGACAAAAGCACAGAAAACTGCGAACAATTAGGTCGGCGGCCGGGACCAGACCGCCAATTAAGGCCAGACCGTCTCTGGAGTCGTTTGGCCTGATGCACCGTTAGCCTATTTTTCGGAGCAATAATTTGTGAAAATAGTTGTATTTACTTATGGAATTTTAACTATGTACAGTAACTTGGAATTAATTGAAATTATTATGATTTACGCTAAAAATGAGAATTAGTGCGAAACAGCCAGAGAATTCCGAAGACGCTATCCTAATTCACCTCGGCCTTCTCCTATGTACGTTCAACGATTAGTGCGGCGTTTAAAAAATGCGGGATCTTTCCTTCCAAGATGACGTGCTGCCGGCCCCTTGAGAACGATTTGCGATATGGATGTAAGAAATTCTTGGACAATTTTCTGCGCATCCACAAACAAGTATACGAACTGTGACATAAGAACTTAACTTATCTCTCTCATATGTGTGGAGATTGCTTCAAAGGTATAATTGGCACCCTTACAGTTTCCACGGCTGTCAAGCCTTGCTGCCCACAGATTTTCAGAGAAGGCTAGATTTCTGAAATTGGGTACTAAATTGACATGTCATGAATCCTCGTTTTCTTAGGAATGTCATTTGGACCGACGATTGTCATTTTACCCAGGATAAAGACATCAACCGCCAAAACGACTATTACTGGCACACTAGTAATCCAATGATAGTTAGGGAAACTCAGCACCAGAAACGTTTTTCTGTAATAGTGTGGTATATGGGACACTCAGAATATCGGTCCATTTATGTACAGTACTTCCCTTACTGGAGAAAGATATCGTGGTATGATACTGAATGGTACTGTTGAGGATTTCCTGGATGATGTACAGTTGGCTGTTCATCAACGAATTTGGTTTCAACATGACGGTGCTCCTTCTCATAGACGCAGTATAATGACTAACTGGCTGATAGCAGAATTCCCAAATAGGTGGATTGGGCTAGAAGGTCCTGTTGAATGGCCTCCCAAGTCACCTGATCTAACTCCACCAGATTTCTTTCTCTGGAGCCGTTTGCGAAATATTGTTTATGAAACAATAAAGATGTACGAGAGCCCTGCATTCGAATTTCACGAGCATGTAGAGAAATTACATCGGAAGCACTTGACTGAGTGCAAAATGCATTGGTGACAAGACTGCAACTCTGCTAGGGAGTTGATGGGGGCCATTTTGAATAGTGAATGCTGTTAACCCTTTGAGGCGCAACCCTTTCCCAATGCTGAAAAAAGGGCAGCCGTTGCCATCGCTCGACTTAAATACCAGCAAGATGGTGGACGATCGAAACGTTCATCGCGTGCCTCAGATCGAGAGACCCTTTTTTGACGCAGCTGGCTGTGCCCGCGCACAGCCAGCTGCGATAAAAAAGGTCTCTCGATCTGTGGCACGCGATGAACGTTTCGATCGTCCGTCATCTTGCTGGTAAATACGTCGAACGATGGCAACGGCTGCCCTTTTTTCAGCATTGGGCAATCTGTCCAGCTGTTTCTCGCATTCTTCTATTTTTCAGCAGATGTCAGTGCTGATAATCGTGACAATTTTTTTTGACAGGAAATGACGTGCTAAAAAGTAAAGGATTCTCTTAAAGCTATGTCACCCGCCACTATTTTTATAGAAATCCAATCTATCCTTCGTGACTGGCAACAGTCAAAACGTCAGAGTTTGGTGATCCCAGAGCGGGAACACTGCGCGTTAAAGGGTTAATTTGTATTGCACTTATTTTTTATTATTATAGTGTATGTGCTATTGTTACTTTTAAGATATACTTCTTATGAAATGTCTATGTAAGTTAAAATTCATGTTTCTTTACAAATTCCTTTGAATCTTGTATTTATGCAGTGCTTTATTAGTATTGCTTATTTTATTGTATTTTAGAATGATAAGTATTTTATAACAAATGTTTTATAGTGCTATTATTACTAGAGATATGTATATCTACTGAAATTAATGTATAAAAAGTCTTTTGTGAACACCGCATGACTACATTGTACATCTACGATGTAATTCATTAAAATTTACTTAATTTGAAATTGAGATGCAATAATTTACTATGGTTTGGCTTCTCCTTAAATAAAAGAGATACTAGCTGCCTCCGGCGACCAGTTGATTCGCCATCTTAATAAGTCTTGTTCGGACAGAATCCTGTTCCTCACCGGCTTTCTTGGCACTGAAATCTCTCAGATTTTGAATGGAATTTAAAATTAAGATGGTTACAAACAAGAGCGGCCATACGGTAAGTGTCGCCACCTGCTTATATAAAAAAGACGCTCCCTTTTATGCTCTACTTAATTTTTGAGTTCGATATGAAGCACCTTTGAAGCCGGCACCCAGATGCGATGTCTACTATGTCGGGCCACCCCTGGTTACAAAAATAAGATGGTTAAATGATAAAAACTTACAAAAAGGAACAAATTATTTTCGTCCTATATTAATTCTGAAGAGCTTCTGTATATATTGGCCTTTATCAAAAAAACGGAAAGGGAAAAAAAAGTAAGAGAATCTGAAACACTTTCAGATTTAAAAAAAAGACTAAAGCGCTATATATTAAAAGCGTATTATAATCCATGGGTCTTCCCTATTTTCTTTCCTTATTCCATTAAGTTGGAAAGTATCAGGTTGTAACGAAAGTTTTCCGCCAGATTTGCTTGAGTTAGCTCACGCGGTACCCAGCTATTGACCTTATATGTCAAGTTTATGCGATGCTTAGCGCGACTAATGGACATGACACTAAAGTCTAACTCTTTTAGCTAGCTCTCGTGGATGAATATTTTATCTCGTGGATGAATATTTTCCACAAATTCTCGTAGGCGGGCCTCATCAGCATCAGTAGTCTGGTCAGAGCGCTCTGCTTCTTTAATATCCTAGTCCTCGTTTTTGAACTTTCGGTACCAAATCTTCACAATGTCATATGATACAACAGTAGTACCTTAAGTTGTACACATGATTCAGTGTCATTCTGTAGCTGACTTTTTGCGACAGAACTGAGAGTAAATGATGGATCAATCTGGTAGCGTGATAGTTCCATTTCAGACACCTTATACTTAATCATAACGATATTGTTTTACGGATTTCACAACACAGAGCTCTAAAACAAGTCTTCAAATAACAAAAATCGTTTTACAAAATATTGGCAAAGACACCAACGCGAACTGCTTGTGCAGGCAATACTTGGAGTGGCGGAAAACTTTCGTTACAACCTAATATATCATTATTCATAAGTGTGATTAAACAAAATTAAAATTGATATTTCTAACATCCTTTTTCTGGATGTAATATATTAGAAATAGATGACAGAAAGCTGCGCAGAAAAATGCACAATTCGAACTGAGTGAAATTTTCTCAAAAACTTATTCAGGTGTATTCATAATCGAAGTAGCAGACGATATTTGCGCAAGCGTTAGGATCACATCTCCTCAAATTCGAACATCAGCCATTTTATTTTTCGCCAAATTAAAAAGTTGCACATTTCAATCTCCGAAAATTTCTAAATCCTATTTTTATTTTGAGTATAAAACATTTCATATAAAACATTCCTGCTCTGATTTCACATGTGCACGATATTTTAATTAAAAAACAACCTTACAAATAATCTAAACAAAACAAAATCGTTAGTCTTTTATTTTTACTTCAAAAGTCTAAATCATTTAATAAACATGCCAAATATGGCAACCTATATATGCTATATTATCTCTTTTTCCACTTCGGGGTTACAATTGCGAAATGGCGGAGCAAAAATTTGCCTTTTGCGACACGTTTTATATCGATATCTCATAAAATAATTCGAATTTCGAAAAAATCGCTTCGAGGAATGTCGGGACCCGTCCTGGAAAATTTCCATACAAAATTTGGTAGGTCTACGATCACCCGTCTGCGAGCTACGCCAGACATAAACAAACAAACTAACTAACGGGCAGTTTACACATTGCTTTATTTATATAGATTGCCAAACAATATTTTGGCAAACTCTTCAAGCTTGACAGTATTTTGCGATTAGCCTAAATAATGACTACCAGTAGATTTTCACTGTCATTGCAGCTATCTGTAGATCTTAATGTATTTAATGTACTGAAAGTCTTTTGGGCCTCCTTGTAAATAAACGTTTTATGCAATTCATTAAAGCTTATTTAATTTGAGACTGATTCATGGTAATTCATTAAGGTTTGGAGAAATTTATACGATATCAACAAGTGGGGTTTGGTTCTAAAAACTTAATTTTGGCACCATACTTGGCAATATTTCGTGAAACCTCTTCCCAAATATTTGACGTATTTTGAACATGCCCTAAGCAATGACCATCCATATTTGTGTTAAAGCTGGGTACAGATTTTAATGTATTGTCTTTTTGGTGACCCTGTAAATAAGCTACAAAATCTATTTAGTCGTAAATGTAGGCAAATATGTTTAGTCGATCGCTCTCAAAAAAGTTTCATACAGTAATATCGAGTAACATCGACCCAGGGCCTGATTACTGAAGAGTCTCAGGAAGCTTGAGCTTCCCCTCAAAATTTGAAGGGGGCCCAAAAATGACTGAAAAACGGCGATGAAAATTCTAAATTTTGTTTTTAAATGATCTTTTAAGTTATTTTGAAGATTTTTTAATGAAGAGGAGTGGAAAGCTGTTTTTAAGGTTTTTCAGAAGTGTTGATACTTCATGTGGCAACATATCTAACTTGTTTCAGTTCGCGATTCTTTGGGAATATCTGCTCCAGTTGAGAGAGTTTTTCTATTACGGGGGTACATTTGGACGTCACAAAGGGGTAGAATTTCAATTTGCTTTGTGTCTTCTAACATAGTCTTAAACATCTTCCAAATGTCAAAATTAATTTTGAACTGTCATGCAGTGATTTTTGTTTTCATCTAAACAAACAAAGAATTCCTGGAAAACGAAATGTCTAATGAAAAATACGAATAAATAAATAAAGTTTAATGTTCCAGTAAGGTAATGTTTTTAGTTTACTTTTTAAAGTAATTAAAAAAATTCTGTAAAATCTCATTACAATGAACTAACAATTATGAAGGTTAATGAAGAAAGTATTTTTATAAAAGGAAAATTTCATATTAGTGAATAAAATATTTTTATCAAAGGAAATCATTAAAACATTTCTTTTAAAAAACAGAAAAGGGGAGGGGATGGGAGAAATGAGACTGAGCTTCCCCTCACTTCAGAGGTTAATCGGGCCCTGCATCGACCAGTTGAAGTAAACTAAACCTGTTCATTTCACGAATTTGAACGCATTTAACTGTCAACAATGGGATCGTTATTTAACTTTTTTTAAATCATAGTTGGTCTCCCAAAGTAAAGATTTTTTGTCTTGAAAACCGACGTCAACACAGCAGGTAAAGTGAAGTAAGTCATCATTTAAAAAATATATATATATATATATATTATTTCACTTAGAGACACGGGATATGTTTTATTAATTTTCTTAGGCAAAGAGTAACATTCTTCAAAATATAAATGGTAAGCAAAAAAGGGGACCTTTTAAAAATTAAATTTCATGTTTAATATGTATACAACCCCCAGTAAAAAATGCCGTATCTGAAACCTATCTGAAACCTGCCGTATCTTAATTTGACGAACTTTTCTAATTGGAAGTATGTTTTGATCACTTATGGTTTAAAAATTGTGTGCGTGTAATCTTTACGCGCGATTGAAGTAAAACTTCTTTGACGTTTACGACACATATCACTGAAATGATTAAACTTTAACTTAAAATTAATATCATATTACAATTTAATTATATTTATTATCCATGTACTTTACAAAGATTATATAAATGTTATATTCATATTATTCATTGGAAATAGGTACTTGAATGTCATCATAATTTTTTAGGTATGAAATTATAGGTTTGTGGAAACTATAATGTGAAACGTAAATTTTACTCTCTAAATTTGCCAATTTTCTTGAAAATACAACATCTGTCGTTGTGCCGAAACGCATTGTTGATTGAAGTCGAGAAGTATTCATAGTTAGATCAATCTTTTCTTTTAAAAAATCAACAAACGGCGGAGATTCTTGAGAGCGAAAATTAACATTAAAATCTCCAGTAAGAATCCTCGGTAATTCATGATAATTACTTAGAATCCAGGAAGTGTCCATGTTGTAGTATTATTCTTTAACTGTTTTCTTATACCATTGTTCCGTCTGGAGGTTGGGTATGAATGGGGGAATGTCCGTAGTCTAGTATTATACTTTGTAGGGTCTTCCAACGTTTAGTTTACGGAAGCCACACTTGACTTCAGACACTTGATCAGAAGGTTTTTACTTTTTTGCTAATCATCATTAAATTTCATTAAAAGACGAAGTGAATAGTAACTAACAACTTTTATTAAAACTCAACAAACAAAATAACAGAACAAAGATTATCGGAATATAAATTATAAAGTTCCAGGTGCAAAAGCCGCCATAGTACGGTCGGGCCTTATGCACTCAGCTACACGCTAGCGCTAAACTAGGGAACTGACAAAATTATGCTGCTGCGAGTACTGCACGTGCAAGCTTCTTATACTCTGCACAGTATTTGCATACTGGCTGCACAGCAGTACAAGTGAGGTGGCGCTCGACTCCAGTCTCGTGAACCATAGACACTGAAAGGCATCTGGAGCATCGCTAGAGTTGATTCCGACGTTAATTCTCGGAACAGTTCAGTTGGTGCACAAACACTGGTGGCGAATGAAGGTCAGACGCCACAACTTTAACTGTGTTCTTTAACTGATGTTTTCCTCTGTTTGTTGGGTTCGAATGCAGATAGTGTACTTTTTTTGTGTTTTTCTATCACAGTGATCTTAAGCGTTGATTTCTTTTTTCTTAAAACGTTTTTATGTAGGGTTTGAATCGAGAGACGAGAACAATCTGTGAGGTTGGGATTACATGTAAAATATTATGTTGGATGTACCTTTAAAACGCCTATTGATATATAAAATAAAGATTGATGTCTCAAAGATACGCTCTTGACTGTTTTTCTCGCCGTTCCTCTCCCTAACTCTAACAGGTTCCGCGTATTTTTACAGGAGTAGTGATCGCCCAGTGGTCGAAATTCGACCGAAATATATTAAACCTCTAAATAAGCATTGCTTATACCTCTGTAATCAATGCTTATAACGTTTTTTATTTTGTTCTATTATGTCAGCTGCGAGCGTATACCGAGCGTCAGCTGCCAGCGTATTAATTTTCCAGTTATTTGAAAAATGCGAACGATAGGAAAAATGAGGTATAACTTGGATAAGCCATATTTAAAAAGCGGCCGTACGTTTTTTGGCATTTCCGGTTTATTTTACTTATTTTATTATTTATTTTATTTTCTATACTGCCCATGTTTCGTCAAGGCTACACAGTTATTTCGTGTATCTTTTTAAAAGTATATAAAATTTAAGTAGAAAATTAATATAACATCCCAAACCATGGAATGACCGAACACTACTTTTCTGCGACGTACAATTGAAAAACTGGCGGCTTCAATACTATTCATTTTTTTTTCAAATGTTTGTCCTTGAGACTTACTAATTGTCATCGCAAATGCAGGTATAATTGGAAATTGGTTTCTTTTGAGAGATAAGTGAATGATAAAATAGCTCCAGAATATATTGTACATGGGACATTTCGAACTGTCCGTTTATTTGGAATCCAAATTTTTCTACTGCATGGGATTCTAGTTAAAACTTCACAATTGATAGCATAACGGTGCATAAACTTGATGCGCATTCGTGCTCCATTGATTAATGCTTCCTTTATACGGGAATGAATTAAGTGCAACGGTCGAAGGGAGAAAAGGGTGAGTTGCACCGTTGACGATGATGAATTTAATCCACGGCCGCGAAATGGAAGGGACAATCATAGAGGAACACTATGGTCTCGCAACGGGCCAGCGGTAGCATTTTTTGAAGAGGCCCTACAGCAACGGCCGGACCCAGTGAGGTTCTTGGGGTCTTGCAAAGCGCCAGCAGTAGCATATTTTCGAGGTACCCCTTACAGCGATATCCGGACCAAGTGATATTTTTTGGGATCTCGCAAAGACCAGCGATAGCATGTATTTTCGAGGGCGAGCAAGATATGGATTTCGGTGCAATTCGCCCCTCGATTTGATTGATAGCTGTTGGCGCGGTTACAATTGACCCCCGTCCCTTTGTATTACTTAAGTTTCTAATCAGTAAAACTATACAATTAACTTTCAACACTAATATATGTGGTGGCAAACTATGGTACTTTTAGATCAGACGGCGTAAATCCCACCAACAATTTTTTCTCGGCGACATTAAAATACTAAAACTTGTTTCCCAAAACAAAGCCAAAAGTATTAATGGTACTTACGTATTATCCTGGTGGTCATTACCGCCAAACAATTTTTTCGTCAAATGTACTGGTAAACTGTTGCCAATCGTATTCCAAACCATCAATAATTTCTTGTGTCCGGCATTTATCTTGGCGAAAAATTGCTCGTCTTGGCGGACCGCTGGGATAATATGTAAGTACCATTAATACTTTTGGCTTTGTTTTGGGTAGTGCCGTATTAATCAATATACAAAAAAAAGTACTTATATACAAATTACAATGTTTAAACGTATCACTATACTAAAAAGAAATTTGTATGTTTATTGGATTGATCGGTCGTTAAAATTATGGAAATGGAAAAAACATATGGAATTAAATTAAAATTCCAAAGTATAGAAATGCGGATGCAAGAACTTTGTCCTGGAAATGATGCTCAGTGATTCTCGTTAGTTTTCTTTGCAATTGGCGCTCAAAAAATCCAATTAATAATTTTACTGTCATCATAGCAAATTATTTTATCGTGACTATGATATGTTCTCAGTTCACCGTGTATTTGATTAAGTATATCAGTATTAACAAAAGTACTATCATCATTTTTAAGGGCTAAAATAACTGACTTCTATATATCTGTTACCCGAGAGTATGTTTTGTCGGAAATATTTCCATGCACCTCATTAACAATGTAATATAATTTTCATCCCCTATTCATTGCTGATGTATTTCGATAACATTTTCACTAAACTGGCGATTAATTTCATTTTTTGGAGAATTTTGTTGGAATATTATAACCCTAATGTAACTTAATGCTGTTATTTCAAAATGGACACAACAATGGAACCATTATCCGACTTGGCGCACAATATTACTCGCCAATTTACTTCTCTAATTTTTTTACGGTGCATTAGCATATTACACAAAAATTTTAGCATTCGCACAAACAACTCCATACGAACTTTAACTATACCAAATTTCACCCTGCTAAGTTCACGCAGTGCGCTGCAAAAGGGAGAGTAAGGTTTTGCTTAGCGTGTTTATATATACATAGATGAAGTCAGCGAACGGCGAAAACACGGTAGCGGTCGAAAAAGTAGGTTTTCTGCGGTTCTTCTTTTTCCGCGCGCACGTCACTTCCTTTACTCAGCATTACTTCCGTCAGAAAAAAAAAAAAAATTGAGTTACTCTCTAGTTTCGCCTAAAGAAGTTCTACTTCAAAAATAATCGCCTTAACATCTATTTTGAATAACCTAGTACATCTATACAGTAAGTTGATGTAATATAGAGAGGTTTGTACTCTGAAAACCTAAAAAAGCTTCAGTTAAATAATTTACTTAAAATAACATTACTAAATGATAATAATGCGGTATAGTATGATGTTATTCCTTTAAAAATATTTTGTTTTTCAGAAATATGCCAGACTATATTTGGCAGAGGTAGTAAGATAGATTCAGATGCTTATCTAAAAATTGCCAACAGGAAAGTGGTCGAAGGCATGCCAGCATTTAAGGATTCTAAGCAGATTTATGCACCCCCTTCAATGAGTTTTCCTTATCTCCGTGGGTTAAAGGCTTTTGAGGATGAACTGTATCGTCGATGGATGAAGAAATGCTGTGTAATCACTCTATAAATGTTTGAAGTGAGCAATCATAACTATTTTTTCTTGAAATGTTCATCAAATTTTACTCCAAATCAAATAAAAATTCCCGAGAATGCAAGAAAAAGAATGCAAGTTGCAAGGAAGATTTAACTTAAATTTCTAAAGAAACACTAGTTTGCTTAGCTGAAATGGAAGACAAAAAAGAAATAATAAAAAATAAATAAAAAATTAAAAAAGATCGCAAAATAAAAGGAAACAAGGGAAAACCAAAGCTAATTAAGGCGCTTTAAAATCAGTCTACTAAAATTTCCACGCCTTTCAGCTTGAGTTTTAGCACAACTGAATCAGATAGGAAGCTCATTAAACATCTAGCGAAAAATGAAAAAAATTATTTCACAAGTTGTTGAGCTCAAATACTTTTGTATGTACTTTAGTTTCTAAGAAATCGTTGATGAGAAAATTTTTCGCTGACCCAACTGATGAAGAAGTGGAGATTGAGAAAGTACGTATAATCAAAAATGTAAGTTAGTCACCCTTCAGCTATCGCGGGCACTATATTTTGAATTACAATAAAATTGCGCATTATGTTGTTCAATAAATTTTCAATTTTGTTAATTTAATATATTTTTATGAAAAGTCAAATAAATTTATATTTTCACTCTGAAATTTAATTTCAAATGTTTCCATTCCATGTTTTACATTTTTTTTTCTAATGTCCAGCCTCTGCCTTGAAGGATTTAGCCACAACAGGCCGGAATTGTTAGCCTCTTTGTTACGAGGCACCTAGTAGGTGGACCAGCGTCGCCCCCTATGAAGGGACGGACATGACATCCATGCCCAGGCGGGGATCGAACCCCGGCAGTCGGGAGTTGAACCCGAATCCAGTGTACGGTTCTTTACCCACCATACAGCTTGGTCGGCCCATGCTGTGAAGTAGAATGGGTATAAAAACAAGTTTTGAAAGAGTAGCTTTTTGACCAAATAATAAGACTGCTTCACTAATAATAACTGTGGATATGATGTGGTGTATGTGTGTTTGTAAAGTAAATTTAAGTGTAAAAACCCAATCATTGTATTTTAGATGTTCGGCGTCCTTTTGAACAACTTGAAAATTATTTTAAAAAGCCTGTTTTTACACCCATTCAAACCCAAATGACTTTATTCTAAATATATATACAGGGTGTCCATAATTAAAGTCCCACTTTCAAAAGGCCGCAAAAAAAGAACCACTGGTCAGAATGACTTCAAATTTGAATTGAATATACTGGAAGAGGGGGGAAACGATTTGGCATAATAAAAAAAGTTCCAAAATGCATCAATAGATGGCGCTGTAAGCGGCATACTATGCAAATTAATTAAAAGACACGCATGCGCACGACACATTGCATGTGGTATAAAAGCGCAGGGTATGTAGCGTTCAGATCATACCGTATCTGAGTAGTTTGTGATGAGTCTCTCAATGAAGGGCCATTTCTTTCGAGGAGATTGGTAGTGTGGGTCTTGTTACCTGTACCGTGAATGGTAAACGGTATGCGAGTCTTTTGCGCAGCCAGGTCTTTCCAACACTTCAACAGTGTGCATGTCTGGATGGCATAATTTTCATGCAAAATGGGGCTCCTCCGCTCCGAGCAAAGCCAGTCATGCAACTGCGTAAGAGACATACCGGAAATAATCGACTTATCAGCCGTTATTGTCCAACATCCTGGCCTCCAAGATCACCAGACTTCAATCCTCGTGACTTCCTGGCTGTGGGGTTATCTTAAAGATGTTGTGTTCAGTGGGCCGATTGCAAATTTAGCTGAATTGAAGACACGGATTAAGCAACACTTTAGCAACGTCACCCCCGAGACACTCCGATCTATTGTGGAACTTGCTGTTTATCGCTTTCAGCTTCTGGTGGAGAATGGTGGAAAGCATATTGAACCTGTCTGCCGCACGTCTAGCGATAATTAACAGGCGTTTTTCATTGTTGCTTTTTATGCGGTTTTTGGCCCAAGGACAATTAAAAACCAATTTTTCCCATCCAATGTGGTACGACCTTGCCGTGGTGAATCGGCTTTCAACTGACAGTGCCACAAGTGTTGAGTGACTTGGAACTCATTTTTTCCGTTAAACGACCCAAATACACATGCACATTGAACTATAAGTTGGTTTACTGTGCAATTCATGCCAAAGCCGTCGTATTTCGATTCAAAATGTCACTTGTAGACGCATCCACTTTCGTTATGCCGCTTACAGCGCCATCTATTGATACACTTTTTTACTATGCCAAATCGTTCCTCCCTTCTTCCAGTATATTCAGTTCAAATTTGAAGTCATTCTGACCAGTGGTTCTTTTTTTGCGGCCTTTTGAAAGTGGGTTTTGTTTCATATTTGTATGTGTTTCATATTTGTATTTCAATCACATTTGTTTAGAATGATTCGCAGCTGCAAATCATTTGCGAAGAATATTTTGTCGATAACAGTTCCTGAATTAAATCAATTACTTATTTAGAAAATATGAAAAAATATCCAAAGATTTTTTTAATATAATATGCGTAATTATCAAATGTTGGAACCTATTTAACTTCGATAAAGTGAAAGTTTAATGAAAGCTTTAACGGAAGCGTTACATAACTTGCAGAAAAAGCTTAATGAAAATTCCCAACAAAGCATTCCGAAGGTTTGCATCATACTTTTGAGGTTTCGTCTACAGAAAAAGTAAGGTTCATAATTGCAGCACCACAAAATTCTACTTGCCATTAATTAATTCAGAATTAATTAATTATGTTCTTAACAAAGCATCGATATCAAAACTGCCTTCAAACAACCCCAATTACGGAATAGTTTCAATTTCAAGTTAAAGAATTACTGTATATATCTATCATTTATTTTATTTTGTTAATTTATTTTGTTTGCATAATGGGAGATTTGATTACAAGTTACTAGACATCCAATCAGAGTGCTTCAAATAGTACACTAAATTTTATCAGAAACTCGTGTATAAAACCAAAAATAAGTAAGTTTGTATTACTATTAATGTACCAAACGCATGTATAAGTAAGATTAATTGAAGTATCGTTGCTTACATTTCGTAAGCAAGTCTAACTTCTTCAGAATCGACAATATTCTGACATGCCAAATTAAAAAACAATCTCATAATTGTTAATGAAAAACTTATTGCAGTTAAAAACGACAAACGAAATAATTTTTAGAAGAGGTCAAGTGGTCAAAGTGGTCAAATAATTTTTCGAATAAAAGCTTAATTCTCAATCTCTGTTTCAGTACTAAAAAGTTATTATCACCCATAAACGAAAATTGTCAAGAAACTTTTGTTAAGATAAATGATGTCGTACAAGTTCTTTCCAGCAGCATGAATTTTGAAAAAACAAAAAGAGATTTCAGATTTTAACTTTGAGAAAAAAAAAAAGGTCCACGCATATGTGGAGAGCTGGAGCGAAGAGGCTAAATTGAATGCATACAAAATAATTGCTAAAAATATAATTTTCAAACTCCTGAGCTCAGACTTTCAAAATTTTATATTGCTATTGTGTAGCCAGGAACAAATATTTTAACTGTGGACAGTATTGGTAAAATTTAACATAAAAACAACTTTCGAGTATATGGTAAGTCTAAAGTAAACCCTCCAAAAAATATATTCCAGTAAGAGATAAATTTCCCACGTTGGTTTCGTATATTAAAAATTATTTATTATAGAATATGAATTAGGCTATGTATAAATATGACTTTCTATATTTCTTTCAAGTTGTGCGTTTTTCAAAAACTCAATTATTATTCTCAAATCTAAAATAAGAAATTTTTCTCTCACTCGAGTACCGTTTTTGGAGGGTGTACGTACGGCGAAATGAAATCGATTATAGAAATATCCACAACCCTCGTAAAAATTCGGATATTGCTCAGAAATGGGCAACATATAAAAGTTGTTAAAAAATGACATTTTAATTTTCTTTTAAAAATTATCTCATTATAAGATCAGGAATCATTTCGACAACAGAAATTACGTTTCCTTTCTGATATGTCCAACAGAATAGACTTCAACCTACCAGAGATCCGTGAAAAGGATTTTGTTGATAAAAACGTTTTAAAACTCTCTCAATTACAGAATCTTCTTTTATCTCTTCAAATCACAGAAGAGTTTTAAGCGTTCGATCTTCAGGAAAAGCGTTTATGCGCCGGTGGCTTCTCGGCTAATAATAATTAAACGGAAACTAGACAAGTAGAAAACCAATATTTTGAGTGTTTCATCATGCACCAGATTGTCTTTTATTTTAATCAAGTTAGCTCTTCGAGAACACTCTGTTGTAATTTTCTCTGGTAGAGGGTGTCTCTAATAAACGGAAGAATTATTTGAAAAGAACTCTTGTTTTTAAATTCGCAAATTGTGCAAGAAATTTGAATAGATGACTTGCAATTTAACTAAGCATCCTAACTGAACTCAAAGACTTTCTGAATAAATTCAATAATTAAAAAAATAATGCAGATAGATACAGCTAAATGCATATATTTGTATATGTATGCGGGTGTATGGCAGTATTGCAAGACATTTGATTTGATTTTAAGGAAAATGTTTGTATATAAATATATACATGTATATAAACACACTCACATGAGCATACAATTTAGAATATCAACATTCCGTGTATAAAAACTGATTTTCATTATGTTCTCATAATAACTAATGCTTGAAATTATTCATTTTACGAATCAATTAGTCGTCTAGGCTAATTGAAAAAAACTTGAATAAAAAGAAGTATAAAAGTTTTAAATGAAAAAGAAAAACTTACATATGCTGATAAAAAGCACATTCCGTGTAATTAAATTACGATTTCAAATGCTTTTAAATGTAAGTTTCGAAAGCGAGATGTCGTAAAATTTAATGATTACAGTAAAAATCTGCGATGGTTATTACATGTGTTCAATTTAGTGAATCACGTAATTGATGAAATGGTTGTAAAAAGTATGTTATTTCTACATTTTAAAAATAGGGAAGAAGAAATATACACAAAATGTTTCACTAAATAAAACACAGGAATATGAAGTATTTTTAAAAATTTGGTGTGTTTATACTTTGCTTCAGATATTTGAAACAGCTGTGTAATTTAAATCTCTTAATTTGTGAGTAGTGTCATTAGTACCGAAATATTTCAAATACATTTTTTTAATTGCATGCAAAACGCATTCACAGGAACAGCTGAGAAATATGGAAGATATTTTTAATAAAAATGATTACAGTTTATTAAAAGCTGTATTTTTTTAGATTCATTTCTATAGAATATAGAAATTGTAAACGTTGTAAGAGTAAAATTATAAATTTTTTAAAACTAGATAGATACACAGTAATTCTTTTCTTCAGTTGCTCAGGCACAAATAGAACTAATTTAAGCTAGTCATTATAAATGCAATTTAATGTATGGAAATGTATTTATTTAAATATGCACGTATTTTGACACTAAAAAAAACTGAAGATATTATGGTATAAAGAACAGTGATTAAGGCCTGAAATATTTCCTAATTTTTTTAGCATTGGAGAGCTATTTAGTTCACTCTATTTTCTGTCGACATAATTTGTGGACATATTGTTGTGGACCAATTTACGTCGACCAGTTACCGGTGCATTTTTCAATAGCGTAACGGTGCATTCGATTTATCTTAAATTTGGACTATATATTATAGACAACCGTTCTACGGCCGCTATTGATTTTGGTGTGTATAGGACTTTTTTACGGAGCTTCAAAAATGTTTCTTATTACGGCCTATGGAGAGTAATACTTAAAAGTACGCTAGCTCCTAAACGGTGCATTCGATTGAGCTCACATTTGATGCATGTATTATAGACCATTGTGATACGACCAGTACTGATTTTGGTGTGTATAGGACTTATAGTTTTTTACAGGGCTACAAAAATATTTCTCATACATTACAGCCTATGGAGAGGAATACTTAAAAGTGCGAGATAGCCCGAGGGGGGGGGGGAGGAGAATAAAATCTTGAAAGTCACCAAGTTTTGCGATTTTTAATGATTAATCGCGCAGTTTGTTCCCTAAATATAAGTCCCCAAAATTGAACCTAACTTGGCGATATCTTCCATATTTGGTGACTCTACAGTTTAATGTAAACGAGAAGAGTTATAGTTAGAATATCCTTGATGAAGATTGTAAAACAGTTTTAGAAGCCGTTTTTAATATTGATTTTAAAATTTTTAGGATAGCTCTTCATAAACCGCACTGAACTCTATAATAAACGATATCCCTTTGTGTAACCTTTACCTCTCTCTTCAATATTAAGCCAATGCAAATGATCTTTCCAAATTTCTTCTGGTAATCCTGCTACATCTATAGCTGTTGTAAAAGCAAGAAAAATTAGGTCTTAAATGAATGTTTAAGGTTGAAGACAATCTATCTCCAGTTTGTTCGTACCTATTAGCTCTTTAGAAGAGCTATTCATTTTATTTCTGCATTCCTTCCTTTGGTTATCAGTAGTGGGGTGCAATACTGTTTCAGTAAAAGGACTCATTCATCTTGAAATCAATACCCAATATTTTTTTCAGTATCCAAGAAATTGTCCATTCTCTGACAGCAGCTTAAAATATCCTAGCTAGTGAACGAACATGGGTGTTCAGTTACTGGATAGAAGGTATTTTTAATACATTTACTACATTATCACTGTGTAAAACAACCAGATAAATGAAAGTAGATATTTCGATTTGGTTTTAACAACAGAAAAAAATGCCAGTAAACAAACACGTGTTTATTCATTGGTTTTTCGCCATCAGCCAGTTATTAAACACCCTCTTAGCTCGAAATTTAGTTATTGTACAAGGTATGAAAATCCGTGCTTACATGTTCATCTTTATAATATATCTTTTACACACAATTTCTGAAAAAATACTAACACAATTAATTCTAACCTGAATAGGTAAGGACATCTCAAGAACCTTAATATTTTTCCAGAGAAACCACATGCTTCACGTTCATTGAGAAGTGATTATTTTTTCAAGGGAAGGACATGTGACCAAGGTAAATAATGAAGTGTCAAATAGCTTCTTATTACATGGAAGGAAGTCACTATAGCCAATCCATTGACAGAAAAATCTTCAAAACTTATTTTTTTTAAATGTATACAATATGCTCATTTATTGACTCGATTTACCCTACTTAAAATCACTTTGTCCCATATTGTTATAATATATGCAATCTGCAATAGCTATAAATGACGTACAGTGATCTCTCATTTACACCCGTTTTGAGGGACCGATTTAAAATCGAGTATAACCGAGAGCCGCGTATAGCTGAAAGGGTCTTATTTTCTCATTCTTTATCAAAATTATGAGCAACGAAACTTTTGAAAAAAATATGCTTAATAATATTTTTTCAGTGAAAAAGCGTAATATTATATTTTAAAATACCGGGTGGCCATAATTAAACTGACCGTGCTCAGTGTTCTGTTGCGCGATCTATTTGCGAGAATGACGCCACATTTTGTAGGAAGATTAAACAAGACGGGGGACGAAGGATTCCGCAAAAAAAATTAGTTCCAAAAGTCGCCGCTAGGGGAATATTTAGCGCTGTGTAATAGAAAATAGAGTGTTTACAAATGCAAATTAATACGGAATAAAATTACCTTTTATTATGCACATTTTCTTATTTAGTTCAAGTGCAATATGGCAACACTTTTAAAAAAGCGTAAAATCTACATGAACACCGATAAAGTCTCGTGATCTGCAGTATCACGTTACGCTGAGCAGCAGAAGTTCTTTATTCAAATTTCCCGTTACATCCATTGGCACAGTGCCAGCTGCTTGGGTTTTAAAAGGCAATGTGTTACGTTTCGAATCAATCGGATTGAAAGTTTATGTGCAATGTCTCCTTCTTAAGTCGAGCGTGCGTTACTGGTCAAATTCTTTTACCTTAACCAGTGCAACGCGTCAGCCGCTCTTCGTGCTTTTAGAACGCACAAAAAAATGCGTAAAGGTAACGGTCCTTTGTCAGGTAATGGGCTAAAAGCAATGGTTGCGACGTTTGAGAAAACAGGTTCTCTGAAGGTTCAGTCAGGCAGAGGACAATAACCTGTACCTAGAGGATTCGGTCCCCGGATCCCGATCATATTTTAGTTCCGAAATTTTCGGGATTAAATTCAATGAATCCCGGGATTTTCGGGACTAATACTTTTTTTTATATAAGTCAATAAAAATGTGCGTGCAACGAAACGCACTTACTTTCATTTGACGTCAAACGTCAAAATTTGCCGGCCATCTTGTTTACACAGCTGATTGCGTTTGTTTCTGCTAACGACCGGTGTGTTGAAGATTGACAGGAATTAACTTTTAAAAGTCCATAACAGATGGCAGCACCAGAAAGACATTCATAAAACTTTAATTTTAACTCATAAAAAAACTCTGGTTCGAGAGTATTCGAAATTCCGTTTAGGAACAACTTCGATGGTTGTTTACGGCCATTCATGCACATTCTATTGTATTATTTTATTTATTGATTCATCTGTGTAAAAGATATAACTTCATTATCCTTTAATAAGAGATATTCATTTCTATTCATAAATCAATTCATTCAGTGATGTAATATTCTTAGATATTTAAATAATTCTACGATTCAAGCCATCTTGTTCTCAAGTACTTATTCTGATGTTCCATCCAGAACAGGTAAGACTTTACCTTTTATCCAAGTACTGATATTTGAAATTGGTGATAAACAATTGATTTATTAAAAAAACAACAATGCATTAATGTGTATGAGTAAATATAGATGAAAAACAGCGAATGTCTTTTCTGTTGATCTAAGAGGTTATGTTTATGTTGTTCATAGATTTAAATGTTCTTTTCATTTTTATTTAGGTTTAAGAAGTAAACAATGTCACTCTCCAAGGAAAGTTTTTATCTCAAGCATAAAAAAGATGAAGACGTTACGTCAGTGTAGAGTCATTTTTTAGTCGACCAAACGGGTGGCTCAGCACAATGTAAGCGTTGTTTAGCTATTTTAAAAACCTTAGGAGGATCAACCAAAGGCGTACATACTCATCTATTTTCAAAACATTCCGTAAAAGTAGATTCTGCTAAGGCATCTTCCTCAACCAAATAATGAAGGACAACCAAAATAATGAAGGACAACCTTCGAAAAGAAAAATGACGTCAGTCGGCGACTATTTTGTGAAATCTGATACTCTTGACGATGTTTTGGCCCGTATGACTGCGCTAGATGGTTTTCCTTTTAGCGTATTTGTGACATCAAACGATTTAAGATCGTTACTGTTAGCAAAAGGGTACTCAGACTTACCCAAATCTGCTTCAACAATCCGCAACAGAGTACTAGACTATAGTGTAAAGATAAAAAAACAAATAACAGCTGAACTATCTACATTGAAAAAAGAAGGACAACGATTTAGTCTAAGTTTTGACGAATGGACTTCTACATAATAGTGATAATCTTAAGTGACTTAATCGTAAGTGACTTCTACGACATAGTGATAATAAAGAAAATGACATGAACATTGAACCCACGCAGACAACTAGTAAAACTGATTTAACATTAAAAGAAAAGCTTCAGAACGAAATAGAAAACAGTATGAAAACTATAAATCCTGAAGCATATAAAGAAACTGATCTTTCTAAGATCATTAAACAAGAAATGAATCTTTATGAGGCTAGTTCCACACGAGGTTATAATTTGGAGAAGGCTTACTCCAACTTCCATCCAACTTCCATCGAGCCTGAACGCGCGTTTTCCTCTGCTTCATATTTGTGCAACAAATTAAGAAGTATGCTTTCGGATGATGCGTTGTTATTTCTTAGATTTTATTTTCGTGGCTTAAATAAAAGTAAATTATAGTTTCTGGTGTATTTGATTTAAAATTTGAGTCCTATGAACATTGATCTCTTTTGACTTTTTGATTTGAAATAAAAGGTTGATTTTGATATATTTTACTTTCTTTTTGCTACCACTTTCTATTACCAATACAATCCCGGGACTATCCCGGGATCCCGGTATTAACTGTTGATAATCCCGAAATCCCGGGACTAGAAAAATCGACCGGGATCGAATCCTCTACCTGTACCACAGGATACAATCGAAGCAGTTTCCACGGCGATTGTCGACAGAGGACCAGAAAATGCTGCCACCTCTAGCGCTCGTGGAGTAGCTCGGAATATGGATATGCCTTACAGTACGGTATGGAAAATCTTAAGATTCATTCATTAAATCGAAAGATTATCCACTTCTATCCGTACAAGATCAGCCGTGTACAGGAGTTACTGTACCCCGACCATGATAAGCGATTGACTTTTGCTCTCACCTTTCTTGCCAGAATGGAGGTGGATGATGCTTGGCCGTGGAAAATCTTATGGGGAGACGAGGCCCACTTTTACCTGAATGGAACTGTCAATACCCAGAACTGCCGAATTTGGGATGACAAATCACCACATGCAGTCACAGCAATGCCCTTACATTCACCAAACGTAACTGTTTGGTGTGGGTTCACAGCAGAATTTATCGTAGGTCCATTCTTCTATGAGAACATTACCCCGACAGGACCGGAAACCTGTTCTGTTACCGGAGAGAAATATCGCCACATGTTGAACAGCTTTGTCATTCCGGCACTTCAGCAAAGACAATGCCTCGGGGGAATCATTTTCATTCACAATGGAGCCCCTCCACATGTTGCTGTACGGGTGCAACAGCTGGTACGACAGAAATTCACAACAGCAAGAGTCATTAGCCACTACCTTCCAACTGCATGGCCACCTCGGTCGCCCGATCTTACCCCATGCGACTTCTGGCTATGGGGTTACCTTAAGTCCAAGGTCTATCAAGGAGTGGTCCAGGACATGGCTACGTTGAAGGATAACATATCACGGACTGTACGGGAGATTCCTGCAGACATGTTACTTTCTGCTGTTGTGCATACTGTGCACAGAATGCAATATGTGGTCCACAACAACGGCAGCCACATTGAACCTCATTTGAATGCATAATAAAAGGTAATTTTATTCCATATTGATTTGCATTTGTTAACACTCTATTTTCTATTACACAGCGCCAAATATTCCCCTAGCGGTGACTTTTGGAACTAATTTTTTTTCGTGGAATCCTTCGTCCCCCGTCTTGTTTAATCTTCCTACAAAATGTGGCGTCATTCTCGCAAGTAGATCGCGCTACAGAACACTGTGAGCACTGTCAGTTTAATTATGGCTACCCTGTATATAACTGTTTATACGTTCATTCTATTTTTGACTTAAAAGTTAATTTCACAACTTTAATACTTTAGAGAGACTTTAATTGAAATAATATTCCTTTCTTAAAATGTCGTAAACACTGTAGGTCTTTCTTGTTTAGGCCGCTTTTTTAATACAATCTTTTCTTACTCATGAAAATCTGTAATTGTATTTTGAAATTAAGTCAGTTTTACTGATAACGTCACAATTTTTCTAGGGTTCCTAAAACAGTAGCGGACAGAAAGATCAGTTGTACTATTATCATCTTTTTTATCATTATCACCAGTCACTCATCAAAAACTGTTTTAATGTCTTACATATTACTTGATAGTATATTTTTAACAACATTCACAACATTCGCGTTTTCTAAACAACATGTCTTCCAGGACGACGGAGAAAAGTGCATCTGTAGGACAGGATTTGTGAATTGGACTGTTAACTTTAGCGTATAACAGAGAGGCAGTTCAAAGCGGCTCATATAAATAACAGACTTATATCATTACTATCCTATTCCTCTTGACGGGACCTTTTTGAAATTCGCGTATAAAAGTGAGACGCATATACTGCGAGGCGCATAAGTGAGAGGTCATTGTATCTAGTTATAATGAAGGAGCTGTAATCTATATATTAAGGTACCTAACCTGGCCGACTGGCGATGAGTCAGAAAAAATTGTGACATTTGAAAACTAAATGACAAAGCTATAAAAGAACATCGGTGAATACAATAAATATCACCATGTATATTCCAAAAAATCGGTCATCGATATGATATGTTTTCTGCACATAAAATACAAATAGAGCTCCGAAAATGAAAAAAAAAATTATGCATATATAAATTGTGGCCTTGTCAAACCAGAAAACAACCGTATGCAAATATGACGTGAAATAACGTATAGATTATGACTATGCACTATTGTTAATATGAAATGCTCAGAAAGTTTTCAGAATTAACTTGTAAATATTGGTACTTTACTAGCAAGTTTTTATTTTAAGGCTAAGCCCACAAGGGCTATCTGCCAAAGGGTGGAAAGCCTTGAGCAGAGGACTTTTTCAGGGATTCTAAGTCGCATTCACGTTACATCAGGAGAAAAATGCCCAAAACACCGGACCAATAGATGAATATAGCCTTTTGGTAAGCTAGATATTTGGACCTACCCACTTTAGACATGTACTAATGTTCAGTGTCTTATCTTACGCGGCCATTGGTTGGGCCAGCAATGTTTTTAATGGTTTAAGCATGCTTATTATATGATAAGTTTTTATTGCTTTCAAATATTATTAAAGAATGCCTAAATCAGTTTAAGATATTTTGTGCTTTGCAGAGGACGATTTATAGCATTCGCATTGATACAATACGATTTATCATGCTAATCCAGTAATTACCATCCTTTTTACCTTTACGTTCCGTTTAAAATCCCAAAACCCCTTATTTGATTCTAAACGTATCCTACTATTTATGTATATTCACTTTTGTAATACAATTGTTTGTGTTAAAAAGATTGCTATGTGAAGCGTTAAAAATGTTCGCGACAGTTTAGAACATTGCAATAAACATACAAATTATCCCATATTTTTAAGTTATTATGCATTTTTATTGGGTTAATTTACTAAATAATACAATGCATTCATATACTAGAGCAAACATACATGTGTAATTAATAGGGATCGACCGATAGTATCGGCAACCGATAGTATCGGCGCCGATACCTGCTATTTTTTTAGGTATCGGTATCGGTTCTTTCGATTCTAAAAGTATCGGGAAAGTATCGGTTTCTGTTGCTTTCATCCATTTTCCCCGATACTTTTCAACCGATACTTCGCTTTTCAGAAGAAAACCACGCAGGCGCAACACCATTCTGGAAGCTTTATTTGGGTAATGATATGAGAGGCGTCGTTTCATTGGCACATTTGTTTGCGCCAGTGTTTTCGAACTGTTTTTTTTATTTTATTTTATTCTGACCATCGCTGACTGGATGTCATATCACCAAGTGTGGTCGAAATTATGGACGAAGAATCGTTTGATGACAGTTTAACAGGACAATCGTCTATTTTTCTAAATTATTTTGATTTAAAGCCCAACACTAAATACCCTATCTGCAAGGATTGCAAAAAACAAATGTCGAGAGGTAGGTTATAATTTTACTTCAGTTTTATAAACGTTTATTTTCTCACTGTGTGGACTAGAAAAAGAGTTCATTCATATATATTATATACACACACAATGGAATCTCCCTATAACGAACTCGCTCGGTTCCAGTTAAGAAATTCGCTATTGAGAAAATTTCGTTGTACAGAGATTAGAGATTTTTTGCAGTTATTTCAGCAAATATTACAAACTTTTTAGTTCATTCGATGTTTAAAAGTATTTAATTATGACTTTGAATTAAAAATAAATTGGTATTTATTATAAATTTGTTAAACTTACGGTTTCTTACTTTTCATTGTATAAATGAAATGTTCAAAAATTACGACAATCCACGAATTTAGAGAATAAAATATGTAATACACTTACGTTTATTTTGCTTCAAAATTCCGTTATTTTACATTGTTTTGCATTCTGTGATTTTAAATTTTCATAAAAATATTCACATTTTAAAAGTGCGTTGAAAATAGAGTGAGGCACATTTTTTTTCATTTGTAAACCTCTTTTTAATGGTTTTGAAAGGTTGAAGTATTTCGGCATGATGTGGTTTTGATCGTGAAGCGCAGAGACTTATTATATGGGCAAATCGGGACTTTGCCCAGGGCCTCCGACTTGAAAGTTCCCCAATTTCAAATGTTTTTTTTTTCTGAAATATTCTTTTTTATATCAAAATTTTACGAAAAATATAACGAATTTCATAGATGGGGTCCTCCAAATCCATTAATGCCCGGTGCCTCTGTCGGTCATAATCAGGCGCTGGTTAAGTGTCTTCATTATCGGAGTCAGTTTCACTTTCCTCGCTTCCATTTTTATCATCTGTTACTCTTCCGCTAAGTAGTCTGTTCAAAAATTAAAATTTTCTTCATAACTAACAAAAAAAAAAAAAAAAATCAAAGGTAAATCTGAAATATTCGCTATCGGAAGATAAGCTCTTCGTTATATGGAGAATGTTTATAGTGGTATTTAAGCCTTAAAGTTACGTTTCCATAAAAAATTTCGTTATAGTGAGATATTTGTTGTAGGGAGACTTAGTTATAGGGAAATTCTACTGTATATATAGGCTTTTGATATCGTTGGAGAAAGTCTAGCTCTTGATATAGATTTCACGCTTAAGAGACATGCTTTAAATTTTTAATTAAAAAAATTGGCGCAAGGACATCTGATTCGGCATGGTTATGATATAGATATCAAAATTGATGGGGGAGACAGTCCTTGACATCGCTTGATATTTCAGGGGGTGACGACCTTTAAAATTTTAAAACAAGTATGGGCAACCTTTGGAAAGTTGTGGGCCAAACTTTAGGATGTTAGCGAAGTCTCGGGCCAAACTTCCGGATCTGGAAACTCCCGTGTGCGGCCCGCCACTTCTGAAGTGGCAGACCGTATAATTGGGTTTTATATGGGATATTGAATGGTTTATACGGGGTTTTCAAATGTTCCGCGGGCCGGATCAAAAGCCAAAAGGATGGCGGTCCACATCCGGCCCGCGGTTGACCATTTGTGTGTTAAAGTTTTAGCTTATAAATTTTGAACGTAATCAAGTTCTTTTTTATTTTGTTTTGTGCGTAATCAAGTTTTTTTTTTTAATTTTGTTTTGTTTAATGTTAAAAATAAATTTTACTTAAATAAATTTTACTTAAGAAGTCTTGTGCTCAGTGTAAAAACTAGAATTTAATTATACACGGTAGATTAAAAAACATGACGTACTGCAATTATAACGATAGTCTGACAACCTAGAACAGGTAAGTTCTCTAAAAATACTTTACTTGGTAGGGGAATTATTTGAGGGTTCTAACGCATATTCAAGGTACATCTGGAGAAAATCGTCCGAAACTCTAGACCATTAGATCGACAGCCACGCGAGGAGAAAGAATTCCGAACCCTCACACTAAGACGCTTCCCAGTGCTCAGCTTTTTATAAATTCGACCATTCGTCGGCATGATAGAATAGAAAAGAAAGACTAGAACTACTGTAAATTCACACTTCAATGTATCCACTGCTTTTTCTTTTCAATGCTCTCTACTGGGATCAAATTTCATCATGCTGTTATTCATTTTAACGAGAACTACACTCTCGTTACAAAAACTGCCCAGAATAGAGATGTAGGTTTAAAAGACATTAAATTATGTAAAGTATCGGTATCGGTTAAGTATCGGTATCGGCCGATACCATAACTTAAAAGTATCGGTATCGGCTATTTCTGAAAATGAATTTATTAGTAAAGTATCGGTATCGGTCATCGGTGAAAATGTGGTATCGGTCGATCCCTAGTAATTAAATACAATAATAGAGCATTATGCATGTTTATCAAACAAATAAGCAATTTGGATATAAAAATTGAATAGCAAATTATGTCATTTTACCTTAACAAACATTTTGACTAGTATGTATTAAATAAACAATACATACCATTCTAGGCAAATTTAATAGATCGTTTAAATTGCATTTCATTCTATTACGGTACAAAAAATTTGCTAACAAAAGCAATTTACATACTTCTGCTTGTGGATGACGCTTTTCCTTGTCTACGAATTTCTAAACAATGAAAAGTCCAGAGTGTGTCTTTGAGCTTACTTGCATGTTTGAGCAAGCGGATTCAGAAAAATGCAGATTTTAAATTGTCAAGCTCGTTTCTCCTCACGGCAACAAGAATTATGCACGAAGTAAAAATGTTTCTTTAAGGTTTTGAAATAAAGCATTGCGTTTGAGGAGACTTCAGAAAATTATTTTCGGAGTGAAGTTCGTGAATAGAGAATCTTAGGCATCTCGAATAATTGATGTTATTTTATACACGCTAATGAATATTTTAAAAACATCTGTTAAGGAATTAAAGTACTCCAAACTTGAATCTTAAATATTTATGTAAATAACCAGTCCATTAAAAGGTATACGTGTATTATATTACAATCACAAATTATTCTATTGTTATTAACAACGCATTTGAAAAACCAAACTAAAAAGGGCGATAGTATTTGAAAATTACGTCTAAGCTCACACATACACAGTTGCGGTTAAAAGGAAGCTTAATAAACCTAAATGGCCTTCCTCCAAGGATTGATCTAGGGTCCATTTTTCCGGTCAGGAATACATGTGTCCACCCACTTTCCCCGCCTGCCCCATGCTCGCAATAACACCAAGGGTTATTCAAGGCTCTAAGGGGCCTTCCTTGGTCATGCACCCAGATTTCATTTTCCATTGCTGCAAGAGACTCTTGTTTAGAAAACAGTGGATATTTGACAAAATTACTTGCATTTAATTAATACAACAATTACTGCATTCTAAAGTATGTGAGAAATTTTAACTATTTTCCCAAAGTTGTTCAGTGATAGAAAAGTATGGAAACATTTTATAATCCTGTGCGTACGTCCATACAGAAGAGAGAAATTGTGTGTGTGTGTGTGAATGGGGGAGTTCTCACTGGAAAGGCAAGGGAAGTCGGCCAGCTGCCTCGAACCGCAATGAAAGAGGACCACTAAAATCAAGAAATGACAGTACTGCCTACAGTAGAACTGTGTGAACTGTGTGTGCGTAACACGTGTGTATACATATACTCGTGCAATATACACACGAAGAAAAAACATTCTATGTTTTATGTATGTGTGAGTCAGTGGCGTAACCAAGAGGTGCATAGGGAGGGTCACCCCCATGAGGAAATTTTTGTCATAAAATGTATGTTCTTCACTCCCTTATCACACACACGTATACATATATGTGAGTTGCATTGGTCGTACTCCCCCGCCCCCCATGAAAAATTACTGGTGTGAGTATAGGTGTGAGTACATAGAGTTCAGCGCAGACCACGATCAACGCCTATGTATAAAACAAACGAAGCCCCTATCGGGATTATTACCTGCCGATCTCCCCCCCCCCTCCCCCTCAGAAAAAAAACTCACTTTTGAACTTACTTTATTTTTAATATTGTATTGTCGTGAAAAATGTACTTTTTTTGTTAGATACTAAAGAGAAGTAACTAGTCGAACCAAATAATGAAGTAAATAACCTACTCTTTCAAGTAGCACATTTCATTCTTAAAAGGGATAGAAATAAGTCGCGGCAACCATGGCAAATGCCGTGAGATTAGCCAAAATAAGCTCTATATTAAACAGATCTTGCGCCTAGTTTAGCTACGAGTATTTAGAAATTTAAATCTTGAGTATTTCTGTTTCTTTCAATTTCAAATGCATTTTAAGGCTACATATGAAATTGCAAAATACTCGCAAGAAAAGTGAAGCATACAGGGTGTCCAGTGCTAAAGCTGTCCAATGGCTATTTCCTAAACCGTTTGTCAGAGACACATAGTTTCAATTGCAAAAATGCTTTAAATTGTATAATCTATTATATCAGAAACAATTCAAGTCAATAAATAAATTCCTATAAAAATTACGAAATTTAAATTTTTACACGGTCCCCTGGTCCTATCAGTTATATTTAGAAAAATTTTCTTCATCCAATTCATCAATTATTTCGTGGCACATCTCTAGCAAGTTAAAATATGTAATCTATATAAATAAAATTAGACTTTTGTCTGTACATTTCTTGGAATTCAAAAATTTTGCGATTTCTATCCGTTTCAAGCACCCGGGAATCCGATGCGACCCTCAAAAAAAAAAGTTTGTCTGTCTGTCATTCTGTCGTTCTGTCGTTCTGTCATTCTGTCCGTGACGCTTTTTCTGTTTAAGCATCACGTAAAAACGGCTGAAGCGAATGATATGAAATTGGGTGTCATGATAGGTTGTCACTCAACTTAAAACATAGGCGTCGAATTTTTAAAAAAAATCTTGATTAGATTTTCAGATTTTGCGAAAATCGTTTCAAACTGCCTAAATTTGTGTTCAAGCATCACGCAAAAACGACTGAAGAGAATGATATGAAATTGGGTGTCGTGATAGGTGGTCACACAACTTAGAACATAGGCGTCGAATTTAAAAAAAATCTTGACTAGATTTTGAGATTTTGCGAAAATCATTTCAAACTGCGTAAATTTGTGTTCGCACATCACGTAATAACTGCAAAGGTGAAAACATGATATTTGGTGAAATGATAGGTGGTCACTCACCTTAAACTATAAGCATCTAATTAAAAAAAATTGATCCGATTTCGAGATTTTGCGAAAATCATTTAAAACTGAGTGAATCTTTGTTATCGCATTAAGTAATAATGACTAAAGCAAATGATATGAAATTTGGTCACATGATAGATGGTTGCTCAACATAAACTATAGGTGTCCAATTTTTTAAACACTTTTATTAGATTTTGAGATTTTGTGAAAATTCTCTCAAAATACGCTTATATTTCTTCAAACATCACGTAATAACGACTAATACGAATGATACGAAATTGAGTGATAGGATAGGTAGTTGCTAATCTTAATTTATAGGCGTTGAAATTTTAAAATATATTGATTACATTTTGAGATTTTGCGAAAATCGTTTTAAAATGCTGAAATTTTGTTCCAGCATCACGAAATAAAGACTGCAGGGAATGGAACGAAATTAGGTGACAGGATAGGTTGTCACTCAACTTAAATTCTAGCCTTCAAAATTTTTCAAAAATGTTGATTAGATTTTGAGATTTTGCGAAAATTATTTCAATATGCGTCAATATTCGTTCGCGCATCACATAATTACGACCAAAGTGAATGAAATGATATTACTTAGTTACTCTCTAACCTGTAATATTTTAACAATACTTAAAAATTATAACTTCGCTTTCTTTACTTTGGCAACATACTACATCCATTCTGTGTACTCCTACAATGCTGACGAAAGTTCTTGCTTTTTGGAAATTTGCATTCACTAACCCGTCAAGGACGGGTACTTCAGCTAGTATAAAATATATATATGGGAAAGGATAAGAACTATTATAAATTCTTAAAGAAGTCATGCCCCCCTTACTTGACAGTAATTAATTGCCAGGGAGCTGACGATATCAACAAAAGATACTTTAAGTTCCGTAATGTATTTTTCAAAGCAAATGAGAAATAAATGTGAATTTGCTTTTGTCAGCAAAAACAAACATTTCTTGCTCTCTTCTTGGATGTGCATAGTCATATATAAGAAAGAGTTCAGAAAGCAGTCAGTGAGTCTTAAGTACTGTAACTGATCCAAGCAGACCTGTTCTCTAAGGAAAGTTGAGCTTGTAAGGTTGTGCTCGCAAAAACATTTTGGTAAATTCGAGTATTCACATAGTTTTTCCTACTTTTATTGATTATTTCTCTCTTTTTTTGTAATGTTAAAAAAATGCATATTGTATAGAGGAATTTCTCAATGCATTATTGAAACTAGTGTTTTTGAGGCAATAATTTATGGTTAGCATAAGCAAACATAAAAATAAGCTTGTGAAAACAAAAAGTTTTAATTATGGGGTGATAAATTACATGACTCAACAGTTAGTTTTAATTTTTCGAGTGAAAAAAAAATTTGATTTTATAAAGTAAATATGAATTTTTTAAGTTTAATCGAAGAATAGTGATAAAATAACATCATTGTCACAATCCATTTTCTGTGAGCTTTCCTGTGAAATCTTGTTTATACGATTAATATGGAAATCAATTAAATTAGTTTTATTTGATGATACTGATTTCTATAAACAATTTTTTTCCCAAAATTATTACGGCACACTTTGATGAAAACCATAGTTAACGAGTATTCGGGTATTTTTATTCACTATCTTTCTTCTGAAAGTTTTAAAAGATGTGTATTTATGTAAGTATTATTTTACTCATGGAATGTTCTTCAAAGAATTAAAAATTTCACTATTTATCAGTTGTATATTATGTTTGATATACCTTTAAAACGAATGGCTGTTTTCATTTATTTGTGGTTTTGTGAGAAAAAATTATCAGGATTTGATTATCAGGATGATTTGAAACTTCAGTGCCGGATTAGCCATATAGCAGAAGTAGCAAATGCTACGGCCCCCACGCTTTTAGGGGACCCGCGCCTTTAGCTTGAAAGTTTTCGTTTCCTCCTCCTTCCCAAGATCCGGCTCTTTTTTAGCGAAAGATAATTACGGTAATTTTTCTTTCTTTATTTTTTTGTTTTGCACTAAGGTGCTGTTTCGTTCAGTCCCAGATTTTTGTCTACGCGACTAGATAGACATTATTTGTAGACAGGTTTCGTAGACATCAACTCCCACTATGAAGGTCTTTTCAAATGTGTTTGCGAGATAACGTGGAGGTGGGAGAGAATAAAATGTTGAAAGTCACATTAGGTTATAGATTTCAATTCCAAAAATGTGTTTTATGGAACAAGAAAAACAAACATGGCAAACACATGGATTATGATGCCCCTTCCAAACAGTATTTAAAATTTTGAAGTATATTTGGAATATGCTTGGCAAAGATTGTAAAAATAGATTCAGTAGGCGATTTTAAGATAGATTTCGGTTTCAAAGATGCGCTTTATGGAACAAGAAAGAAAAGCACGGCACACTCATGGATTATGATGCCCCTTTTAAACAGTATTTAAAATGGTGAAGTATAGTTGTTATATGCTTGGTGAAGATCGTAAAACTGTTTCAGTAGGTGATTTTAAGTTAGATTTCGATTCTAAAGATGTGTTTTATGGAACAAGAAAGAGCTGATTCCTATTTTGACGCCACTAATCTAGCCAACGTAAAAAAAGTTGCCGCACTTTGGCCAGCATGGGTCTCTAAGCGTTATGAGCAAGTTTCAACGGTTCCAAAAGAACTAGATGAAAACCAATGTGCACAAATTAACGATAAACGCACCAGTTAAGGAATTTGAAGACACTTAATTATTAAAAGTACATTAATTGCCAACCCAAAATAAATAAATAAGTAATGGATGCTGTACTTACATGTTGTTCCAAATCGCCATTTTAATTCAGAATTACGGTTGCCACATAAATACAAAAAATCGTCGAGGTAACTGAATATGTTTAATGATCGCCACCTTGACGAGAGCCGGAGCGTTAAAGTAGAAATTAACCCAAGAAAGACAAACACGGCACTCTCATGGATTATGATGCCCCTTCCTAACAGTATTTAAAAAGGTGAAGTACAACTGGACTATGCTTGACGAGGATTGTAAAACATTTTTAGCAGGCAATTTTAAGTTAGATTTCGATTGCAAAGATGTGTTTTATGGAACAAAAGAAAGAAATTAGGGGTTATGATTCGCTTTTAATATATAGCACTTTAGTGCGTATTTAAAATGTGAAAGTGTTTCAGATTTTCTTACTTTTTTTTCTAAGACAATTTTTGAAGCTCTGTTATGGTACTGTAAGTCAACTGTAGATAATTAATTCATCGAAAGAGTCTACTGAAACTTAATCTAGCTGTTGCATGCCTGCATTATTTATTCAACTGATTATGTAGGCGAAACTGATTTAGTATTCTAAAGTCAGCAATGAGAGACATATACAAGAGTATATTCAACACATTGTAGAACAAAATATGCGGTACCCAGAAAAAAAATTCAGATAGGGTCCAAACGGGAGAGTCAGAATTTAAAAAAAGTCTTCATTATTATCTTTTTGTTGACAAAAAGCGTAACACGGAGGAAGGGGTATTCAGACCCTTGGACCAACCACTTATGTATGGCCTTTAAAAAGTGCATTCCTTATCAATAATGTTAGAAGTTTGTCTTTATTTGAAGAATGAATCCATAAATAAATAAAACATGGAAAGAAAACTAAGTGCTAAAATGAAAAAAACAGAGTCAGGGCCAGATCAAGGACGGATTAAAGGGAGGGGGTCGGAAGGGGCGGCTGCCCCTCCCAAGAGAAAAGAAAATAATGCACACAATCATATTTTAGTTCCTTAAAATGGATGCGTGTGTGAATCGTCCAACTAACCGCCTTCACCCGCAAAATTGCATTAATCCATCAGTAGGCAGGATTATTCATTAGGCTGAGTAGGCTGTGGCCTATCGGCCCCGGTCATTTCAGGGGCTTTTGCAGTAACAGATAGAGTGAAATTTTTCATTAAGTTGTAATTAAACTTTTCAAAATGACTTTGTACAGAAAATATTTAGGGCTATTTCTGAGGATTTTCTCTGGAAAGCGAGTTGAGCCTCTGCATTTCCCCGAGAACCCAGGTCCATAGGAATGTAGGAATAAAAAAAAGGCGCATCATGAAAAAGATATTCGCATACGAAACAATAATTTTTATTTGAATATTATACATAAACTTTTCTTTTGTGGTAGGTATGGAGATGGTATTTAACCGGATGTTGGGCCGTCCCAAAGTTCTTTTCTTTTAGAGTAAATGGGAGGTGTGTGACTTTAGTCAAAATTCGAAGGTGTATAAAGTAGGGGGGGAAGCCATCCTTAGAAAACTTTTGGTATTTGGCTTGAATTACTTTTATTTATTTATTTTAGATTTTACAATGTTTGAACACTGGAATTTCGAATTATTATTTCAAACAATAATAATACATGGAATGTAAGCCATTTGTTGTATTTTGAGAACTCACAATTATGATAAATTATCGTATTAATCACAGAAATTAACCACGTTAAATATAAAGGAATTGCTTTTGGTCAGTCGAAATCACAAGTCAAGGTCGCAAATTTCAGTAAGTTCGTTCAGATAAAATAATTAGAACGGGGAGGATCTTTGCATCAAGACAAGACGGTCGCGGTATTCGGGAAGCCATAATCCCAGCAAACTGAAAACAAAGAGGATTTTCTGATACGTTTGCTTCATAAAGAAACTCACAAAATAGTTGATCACATTCAAGATTAAAAACATATACGATAGTGAATGTTTTATCCGAATTTTTAATTATTTATTATATCGATTATTTTGTTAAGAAAACATATTATCTTGTTATTGAAATTTTTTTAAACAAAGTATTTTAGATAATTTTTGCGAGGGTGGGTTGAAAATTAATGCACACATGCTTATAGAACATGAACAAAATGGCGGTGAAAAGTGCTCTAAGCGTTGGTGGAAGTAACAATTCCCATCTATACGCATGTGCAGTTTGAATTCGTTCCGTCCATGCAGTGTATTTTGAATAGCGGAAGTATAAGTGCAGTATATCTACCAATCCTTAGTTTGGTTTCTTACGAATAACCAATTAAATAAATGAAGTTTAAAATGTGTAACCTAGAATTAGTAAAGACCTTCAAAATAATGGAATAATTTTAAAGAATGTATTTTAAGAGGGGGAAAAACTGTGTTTAAACTTACAGTTTAAAGTACATTTTGTTTTCGAAGGTTCTAAAAATTTATAGACACAATTATCATTGTACGTATGTAAACTTGGCAGGTTGTATGTTTGCATATGAGGAAAGAGGTAGGGATGTTAGAAACTCGAAATATATACCCATGAACATTAACAATCATAAAAAAACTGAGTTGTAGGTATAAATACCTTTAAACATCGTCAATCTCACTAATATTTTCATCTGCAGTTACCTTTATTTAACACCTGCCATTATGTGTAGTGAACATTGCCGATCAATGTGCGAGTGGTTAAAGCACTTAAAATTGGAAGATGGTTGACGTTTGAAGGTTCAGGGTTCTGGCCTCCCGTGCGACTGCCGAGCTAACGGTCTTGAGTTTTTCTGGAGATGTAACGCGAATAACATTAGAAGCTCTTAAAAAGTCCCCTGTCCAAGGATTACCCTTTAAGCAGATAGTTCTCGTGTAGCTTTCTTTAACGAAAACCAGGTAACCATCTTAAATAGTAAACTTGCATTAACTTTAAAATTTAAAGTAAAGATCACATTTAATATTTATTTGAATTTTTTTTTAATCATTTTCCTGCATTCCTCAATTTGTGTTCAGCAGAAGCCCAGTGGAATCCTGATATTTAGATTATTTATGTAGACATCTTTGACTCGGAAAACTTATTTGATTGTTTTACTATATCAAACGGAATCTCCATATCCAATTTGCTTGCTAAATATCTGTAAGTATAACGTATTTTAAAAGTTTATTACTATTCATGTATTAAAGTATTCTCACTAAAGGTTTACAGCCTCACCTTACCCTGTATCAATCAGAAAATTACGAAAGAAATTTTTATACTTAGCTATAAATTCTACTTTTCAAAAATCTTTCCGGCAAATGCATTTTGTAATGATGAGAGAGGTGGTATATGTAATATATAGATGTGATGGATAATTTTATCTAAAGGAAAAGAGATAATTGCCTATTATTAAGGCAGTACAACAATTTAGTTTGGAAATGCACATTCATAATAACTGACAGAAGGTGTATACTGTCAAAGATGGATTGGTATGTGAAGCAATACATTTAAGTTATATTTTCAAATATTTTATTTGTCAGAAAACTGAAGAAACGAGAGAGTTAATTGCACTAGATTAGAGTAAAACTGTGCATAAATAAATATGAATTTTATAAAATATCATATGCATATCAGTTTTAGTAACGAAAATGTCCGTAAATTTCAAATTAACTAGTTTTTGGGAAAATAATAGTGGCAGATATTTTTAAATAAATGAAGTTCCCATTTGATTTAAATAAAAGATAAATATTACTTGTTTGCTATTACTTAAATTGAATTCGTATATATATATATATATATATATTGTTGTTGCTTGCAAATTAATTTTGCATTAGAAATGAAAATAAAAATATTTCTTAATGCAAAGTAAAACTTTATTATAAAAGCATGTATTAATAATTTGCTTTGCCAGAATTTAGTATTTGTCAAACAACTGTATAAGAAAGTTTGACCTCAAGATTGTGTTACTTGAATTAGAAAATGAGAAAACAAAGAAAACAAAAATAAAAAGATGCACAGTAACATGGATGCACGTTAATTCAATTCAAATTTAAATCTTAAAATATGTTTGTCAAAAATGAGTTATTAGAGATGTGTCATATCTCTAATAACTCATTTTGTGAATAAATGTGATAGATGAGACTGCAAATCTTAGGACCTTGAATCTATGCATCGTTCATTAATTGCAAATCATCTCTTTTTTTTCTAAAAGAAGATATCGTGTGTTCAGTAGCTTTTTGGATAGTTCAAGAGCATACATTTCCGAGATATCTGCGTATAATCACTGAATACAACCAAAATTCTATCTTGCAGCAATTTGTCGACTTACCCTATGCATTTATGCTTCCAGGATGTTTCAACATTAGCAAATATTTATGAGATTTAATGTAAAAAATACTGCATATTTCCTATTTAACAGTTTTGGTCGTGTATTATTGATTGAAATGTAAAGATTGTGTATAACTGTCTGAACTTCTCATAGTAAAAAAATGTTTTTTTTTTTTTGTTACGAATGTCAGTTTTCTTATTTTTTCCACACCACGATAAAGTAGCAGTATTTTTTCTTCTCTGCGTTTCTAGGGAAGACGTTACTAATATGAATTTCACCGTCACAGTAAAAGCCTATTGTAATACCTAATTTATTTTTGTTATCAGTTCTTGGAATTCTCGAATTGCTGTAATGATCGAATTTCCGTTATAATATAAAACAGCAAATGACAAAATTTAAGCTGTTCATGAGTTTCTTATTTTAATTATTTAATAGAGAAATAAGTAATTAAATCAATAAATTAAAAACTCAATTAAATTCGTTTTCAAACCAAATTATTGTTCGCAATCATATATACATTAAAAAAAAATTCCAGAAGATTTATGAACTAGTGGCGTACACAATTGGGGGGTGGGATGTTTAAACTCCTCCCAATAACCGATAGACTGAAATAAATTCGTACGTTTTAATTTTTAACATCAAGATTACGCCTATAACTTGCCCACCCCAATAAGATATATGCATATACTTCCCAGTATGGGCCGTGTACTTCCTTCAGTTATTATACAGAAAGATCCAGAACGGGCCATGTACTTCCTTCAGTTATTATATAGAAAGTTCCTCCAAAACTCTTTATGTGATTCGTAAGTTTTCGCTCGTAAGTTTTCCCCAATATTCACAATATGCACAGCAGCTCTCTATTTCGTGGAATTTAAAGCAAGTTGAGAATTATGGGATACAAAATGATAGATTAGGGTGGTCAAAAGAAATCAACTTTCGAATTTTGGGGCGGCACCCACCAAAAAGTTGCCAATAGGCTCAAAAATGAGATTGGTAAAGTTTCAGCTCATTTGCATAATATTAACCCGTGCCGCATTAAGGTTAAAATTTAGAAAAATCGCGGTTTTTTCGAAAAAAGAAGTTTTTCCATCATAAAATGGATAAAACTGAGTCTAGAAACATAATGTTGGTCTCGTTTCAGAAGAAAACTTCCCGTCTAGATGAGTCACACATCACTTTTATGTAAAAACTTACAGATTTAACCCTCCAAGCGGTTGTGATGTCAAATCCGGTGCACTATTCCAGTTTTCACTGCAATACATCTATAATAATACTTATTTATAACGCTGAGATATCATAAAATATGTTTGATATTAAAGCTTGAATGTAATTTAGAAGCCTTTTTTTAAAATAATTGGAAATCTTCCTGTTAAAAATTTTATTTTTTTTATAATTTAAAAATTGCATGAAAAATTTACCGTGAAAACAACTTTAGATTATTTGCCCATTTACAAAATGCTCAAAGGTTAACATTCAGATCATATCTAGTCCAGCATATTTCTATGCTTTTTTCAGGACTAGATACGATACGAATCCTAAAAGTTGGCTTTTTTTATGAGAGTTCAAAAAATTATATTTCGTCTCTCCTCCTTTTGTTTTTCTCCGTGTTTCTTTCTTTTTTGTGTACAAAATGAAGGTTTTAATTTTAAAAAATCTGAAATAAAAAAATGAAATTTAACTAAAAGAATTAGCAGAAACTAAGGTCAAAGAAGGCATAAAATTGAGAACAATTAACGTTTAGATATATTTGATTATTAAAGTTATGTATCTAAGAGGAAACAGATTATAAAGAAAATAAATTATTATTGTTTACAATTTTTTGTTAAAGTAGCAAAGCTTAGATAATGTGGCTTTTGAAGAATCTGGAAAAGTTTTTCTACATTCGGATACTACCTATAGTAAATATCACTTTTGTTCTTCTTCCTTAGTTAAACAGGAATTGAATCCTGGTATTAATTTTACCTGAGTCATTAAAAACCTTAAAAGCTTTCAGTTTTTTTCTTTCAATTAATACGGATTTTCACACCATACATCGGGAATAGTATTCAAAAATTTGTATATTAAAATTAAATCTCTTAAAAAAATTACTGTTCGAGATGAAATAGAAAAGCAACTTCTTTGTTCAATAAATGATTCAATTCCTTGAAACATTGTTGCTCTTACATCTTCATCTTCATCATTTTCTTTTTCAAATGCAATTAATTTTACAACCATGCTTATTTTGGCTTTTTTTGCCCAAGTGTCATCAAAAAATGAAAATGCAACTTGCTCCAAGTTAAGATACCAAACATGGCTTATCATTTCATAGATCTTTGTTTGCAGCCTCTTTATCAAAATTTCAGTATTGTAATAATTTTAAGTCTTGATTGAGGATAAAATCTGAGTGGGAGTGTTGAACCATGCCTTTACATGAATATTTATTATAAATAAACAAATATCTGTAATACCCCCTTTTTCTAAATGTGTTAATGAGACCTGATGTCTGAAAAGAAATTTTGAGACAATAAATTGCCTTAGACATCCACCTGGCAAAATGAACAGCACCAGGTACTCTGAAAGAAATGTCTATTTGGGAGACTCCTATGAAAATTAAACAATGTTAAATAATGTAAACAACAAAATTTTTGCATTCTTTATGTAATAGTTTCATCTTCAATAGCTTTTTTGTACTTTGTCTTATCCAACTTATACCACCCAAATTGAAAAAAAAAAATATCTGGATGAAGAGCAGTATCTTCGACCATTTTGCAATCAAAACAGATTTTTAGGTGATTTCTAAAATAAATATGATGGCGACAAGGTAAATATAGAAGATTTCCATCCAGTAATTGCTGCAGCAAAAAGTGCACGTTCCCCTAAGGCAACCAGTGGTATCAAAACACATTGCCTGAATTTTACCAACTGCCTCCCATTCTTCAACTGCTGTAAATGCAGCTTTTGCCTAAGAGTTATTCTTATATTATTTTCAAGCTGAGGAACTCCTATTCACTGTTCTTCATCGCGACAGCTAATTAAAATAGCTATTCTCTCTACATTTTCTTTATTTAAAATATGAGGAAGCATTTTTCCATCCCAGTGAACAACAGCACCCTCTAAATCAGAATTTTAAAATCTGCTTTTGATGAGATCAATTCTTTGTTTTCGAAATCCTTGTCTTCGGAGTCTTATTGCACGTCAAGGGTCCTGCACCGGAAAGATATTATGTGTTAGTGTTGAACCACTTCTGCGTTACACCAGTATGTAAATCATAACAATAATATGGGAGCTAGGGGAGGCATAGCCCCTCCTTGACCATACGTATGGGCAACCATGTCCATTCTAAAAGTAAATAATAACAGATAACAAAAATAGCATTGTAATAAAGAAAATCTGAGATGTTTGTCTTAGATGTACTTCAACTGAAATACAAATCAAGATCTTTCTTCTGAAGCACAGAAATGCATATCAAATAAAAATAATTCACGAATTGTAGTTTAAGTTATGAGAATTCTTGATTTATTTCTTGTTTTTTGATGCAAATAATACAAAAGACGGTCAAAATTACTTAAAATTCTTAATTTGTCTTTTTTTCACAAATTTTAGAAAAATGCAGATTTCGGTGGTACGATTCACAAACTGACCTAAAAGACACTGAATGTCATTAAATATTGGTTTTATTGAGAGTAAAAGTTCAAAGCAACAGCATTTTTTATGAAATAAAACAAGAACCAGGTCTGTAGAGCAAATAGTTTATACTAAATGAAGGAAAAACTAGATATTTTTGGCAAAAATTGTAATTTTTCAAGAATTCAACCTCGATGCGGCACGTGTTAATATTATGCAATTGAGCTAAAACTTTGCCGATCTCATTTTCTAGTCAATTGGCAACTTTTAGGGGGGTGCCCCCAAAAATAACATAAAAAAAATTTTCCCCATATAACTTGTGACCACCCTAATGATAGATTCAACATTTAGATATTTTTAGCGAATTTTAACGCTTAACGGAAGTAAACGAATCTTAAGTTTATTTTACAGTATCTTCTTTTTTTAACAAGCTAAAATTTTCGTAGAAAAATATAATATCAATACATTGTTCAATTTACATACGATTTTTTTGCATAGACACTACAGTTGAGGAATATTTTAACTGTTAAGTTTTTGAGAAGACCTTTGTTGAATTTCTGCTCAACCCATTAAACTGAGTATGTGGTTTCGAAAGTAACATTCAGTCGTCATTCGCTCTCTTGTGAAAACTAGAACAAGTATCTGAAATCTTATGAAAAAGTCCTTTGCGTAATAGTATATGACCGATTGCTTAATTTTCGAACAGAAAACTACATTCAAAATAGGGGAAGGTCGGGTATTATGGGCCACCTAAGCATTTTCTATCTTTTGAAATATTTTTGAACGTCAGTTGGATCAGATTACATCCTATACAAATTATGTTAGTTCTGTTAAAAAAAACCAGCTTATTTTTCTATGATAAGAATGTGATTAAATTTCCTACTTCTTTGCTGTCATTGCACTTTTATTAATTTTAAGTGTGTGTGTGCAGGGTAGGGTTGGTGGTTTGTATCGAACAATATGAAACTGTGAAAAGAGGAGTTACTTTTAGTTAAGCAAAGAACTTTTTAACGGTGTTATTAGAAAAAATTATGTGATTTTGGTACATAATTACAAATAAACTAATTATGCCAGGCACTTCAAAATTTTGATATCGTCTCTTTACAAGCTGTATTACATACTGCGAAGACAGGTCAATCTGTATCAGTTTCAAAACTTTTAGAAAGAATTCTTACAAATCGGAAATTTCCGCAAAGCGTGTCACTCTTTGAAAAATCTTGCAGCTCAGATCCATGTTTAAGAATTTTTTCTGAAAATTTCACAAAAGCCACAGCTTTTTCGCTTATCGTAGTGTGTAAAACAGCTTATGAAGAACCATCTGGTATTTTTTGGAGACCATGGTGCTATTAGTTTATTTAAATTTGTGTACCAAGACCAAAAACAGAGTTCTTTTTTTTCGAAGAACAGCCTTAATACTAAGGAACGTTATTCTTCAGAAGATTACAAAAGTACAGTTATTAAAACTGATTTAACGGATAAGAAAAGGTATCAGATGGAGAAATATTAAAAAATACCAGTCTTTCAAGCTTTAAAATTTGTTTTAAAGACAAATGGGTTTACTTTCTTGCTAAAACTTCCACTTCTGACGTAGTTAACCCACATGTCCAGCAAAATAAAAGATTCGCATGAGAATGCAATTCTTATCAACATTAATCTGTGCCCGATATAGTCCGAACATCATAGACTAAAGCACGTATGGGCAACCTTTGGAAAGTTGCGGTCCAAACTTTAGGATGTTAGCGAAGTCGCGAGCCGTATAATTGGGATTTATGTGGGATTTCGAATAGTTTATATGGGTTTTATATGGGGTTTTGACATGTTCCGCTGGCCGAATCAAAAGTCAGAGCAGGTCCCATCCGGTCCGCGGGCCAAAGGTTGCCCATATATGGACTAAAGCGGGGGTTCCCAAAGTGTGTGCCGTGGCACCCCTGGGTGCCGTACAGAGAGGCAACGGGTGCCGCGAAGCGACCATGATTTCATTAAAATACTTACTTGAATTTTAAATAACAACTGTATTAATTAGGTTAATTCTGGGACTCAAGCGGCAATTTTTTTTTGAATTTGTGTAAAAAAACCCAGGGTGCACATGCAATAAAATAAATCAAACTGTGCTATATAATGTAGCATATAAAACATGTATAAATATATATAAAACAATATATATATATATATATATATATATATATATATATATATATATATAATAATTAATATTTTTTAACAATTTTTTTTTCTAAAACATTGCACTGCTGGTGAGACGCCGCTCTTGTGTGGGAGTTATGCCGCGCCGGTCATAAGAAGTTAATGAAGTAAAAAATAAAAAATATTAAAATGAATAATTATATCTGGACTTGTGTTAATACACCTAAAAGGAATACCTGAAAGAGGTTAAATGAGTACAAAGAGATTAGTAGGTTTCAATCAATATTAGTCCGCCAACTTAGTTCACTACTAAAGTTAAATCCTTATAAATAAAAATGAAATTCTGTTTGTTTGTTTGTGGATTTGATTCGTATACAAATCCACAAAAATGGTCCTGTCAGCCTGAAATTTTGCACAGACATGTAAAATAATATAGAATAAATCGTAGTCCACTTTAAAACTTTGAAGAGTCCACCCGTTCCCGGAATTTAAGAGATTTTTTTATGTTCTCCACGCAAAAAGCTTTCCGTAATTGTAACCCCTGAAGTCAAAAAAGTCTGAAATAAGCATCGGGGTTGCCATGTGTGGCGATTTTGCCGAATAAAATGTTTTAAATTCTCAAAGTAAAAATAAAAGAATAATAATGATTTTTTTTTGTTAGTTTATATTAGTAAGATTATTATTTTTTATTATAATATCGTGTGCATGGGAAATCAGAGCAGGAATGAAATGTTTTATACGCAAAACAATAAGAATTGAAGATTTCCGAGGCTAATATGTAAATTTTTTTAGTTTGGCGAAAAAATAAAATGGCTCAAATGCCCAGAAAGTGAGTTCTAGCGGTTTGCACAGTTTTCGGCTTGGCGCAATTTATTGAGAGCTTAAGGAAATAGATTTTTGAAAACAAGTGCAAAGGTTTTATTAGAATACAGCGTTAAATTTTAATGATCCGTGAAGAAATAATGCAGTTATTAAGGGATTTCAAGCGATCTATCTTCAGAATTCTCGCCAATTGAGTACATTGATTTAAGTTGGGGGAATTCCGCCAAATTTCAGAAAATTGAAATCTTCTCATTTAGTACATCGGAGTAACGATGAATAAAACACGTTATAGTTGATAATTAAAAAAAATTCGGCTATATTAAGGGATTCCACTTTTCAAAAAATGCGTGCTTTACTTTTTGGCGGTTGAACCATTTCCCATATTGATTGCTGCTAAGTCAATACTTCGAATGATTCCCTGAAAAAACTCTTGCAAAATGGCATATGTTGGCTCTTTGGCGAGGCTTAGATTTGAAACTGGATTTTATTTGAGATTGGTATATATAATGACACTGGTTATAGATAAAAATGAATGTTGGTACGTGTGTATGAGGTTGAAAAACTCCAGCACCGTTTGACCAATCACGATGAAATTTGGTTCACCTAAGTCTTTTATCATGGAGAAGGCTTTTATGCTATCCGTTTTCCTCTAACTTGCCACTTGGTGCCTTAGCACAACGTCGAATTCTATTCCATTTAGCCGTTTGCTATGCGAATATCGTCCAACCGATTTCGATGAAATTTGGTACACGCGAATATTAGAATACGGAGAATATTTTTCACTATCCATTTTGCTGTAACTTGCCGCTAAATGGCGCTGAAACGCATCAACTTCTATACCGTTAGACCGATCGGCATAAAAAATTTTATACTTACACATCTGAGCACGAAGAATGTATTCTAACTGCGTTCCATTCGATGTTACTCACCACTAGATGACACTGCAATGCATTATTATTTTAACTCGCCACTAGATGACGCTGCAGCAGGCCAAATTCTTGACCATTCAAACGGTCGCTATGAAAATCAGTTACATAGCTATTTGAACAATGAGAATATTTTGGCGTTATCCATTTTGCTATAACTCGCCACTTGATGGCGCTGTAGCAAATCATTACTTTTATTAACCACTAGATGGCCCTGCAGTGTATCACTTCTTGACTGTGCAAATGATTGCTATGAAAATAGGTATGCATAGATATTTGAACACGGGGAAGAGTTTAGCGCTATCCATTTTCCTATAACTTGCCACTAGATGTCGCGTCAACACATGAACTTCAGGAGTGTCCAGCCGATCGTCATGAAAATTCGTATACATCGATATCTGAATGCGAAGAATATTTTCGCCGTATCCGTTTTGCTAAAACTCGCCACTAGATTGCGCTACGCCGCATAGACGTCTGCACCGTAGAAACGATTGCCTAAAAATTCGGTATGCATAATTATTGGACGCAATATAACGCGATATCCATTTTTCTATATCTGTTTATTACAATGAATAGTAATCACCACAAATCGTAATATCAAAAAGTCCATTCATTCCCGTGCGAAGAATGGGTACTTCGGCTAGTACTGTTATAAAATTAGGGATGGACGCGAGACGACTTTTTTGCGAGACGAGACGGAGATTTACAGGTTTTTTGCGAGACGAAACACACATTTTTAACATTACGATATAGGATTTTTGCGAGACGAGACAAGCTTTTAGGCTATTTTGCAAGACGCGAGACGCTTATTTTTCGTCTCGCGTCCATCCCTATATAATATTGTAGTGTTGCTTGCCCTTGCCAATGTGTATTACGGGAAAGTGCGTTGTACAGGCATTGTTGAAAGTGCAATAAGTATGTAACCTCTTGACCTTGGCGACAAATTTGGCGACAGAGAGAAAGTTTTCGAAACTGGTGGAATTTTGGTTCTATCTCAACTAGGAGAGACGTTGTCAGAAAAGCCTAGAAAATTGTCACATCCTACTTGACGTCACATCTGCTGGAAAATCTATAAATAAAGAAGTCGTTCTCACTATCAGTCAGTGTGTGATAGACTGTGAAGCTATACGCTGAGTTTGCGCTGTTGTTATTGCTGTATTAGTTAATGTTTGGCCTTGGCCAGTGTATTAAATCCCGCAGTTTTGTGAGGTACTAGTAATCTGATTCGTAGAATAAAGTGTCATAATTGTTTTTTCGGGCTTGTGGAATTATTTTATCATACACCTACTACCGGACTTTGTAAAAATACTTATTTTTTAATTGAGTTTTAAATGTTATTTCATCAACAATGTAACATCAGTGTATTTGGGGAGGGAAAAGGAGTAAATTAACGTTTATTTTGATTTATTTGTTTTAACAATGTTTTATTCTTTTGTTTTTGCATTGTTTTATTCTTTTACAAAATGTGGGCGTTTCTAATAAAATCTGTAAACAAATATAAAATTAATCTGGTTTTTAAGATCAATATTTCATTTAAGCCAGAATGTTAAAATGCAAAATTATTACAATCACAATTAATGACTTATAACATGCCCCACTTGGTGAGTCTGTGCAAAATGAAAGGGGAAAAAGTTAATAACAATTTGTTAAATCTAGCAAGCATCCCGTACAAAAAAAAAAAAAAAAAAAAAAAAAAAAAAAAAAACTGCGGCATGTATACTGGAATAACAGTGCGGCATGTATCCCATTTTGTACGGTACAGACGTAACACATTAAAGTTGTCTGTCTTGCAACGGAAAGTGGAGTAACCATACACACAGTACTCCATACAGGTGCTACACTTAGTTTTGACTTCGAAATCATACATGGATTCAGTAATTAACGTAAAAAAAAAACTTAAGCGAAGCATGTTTAAAAGTTTGGATAGTGAAATCATGCACTTATCTCAAATTAAAATGTTTATAGTTTCAGCTAAAGAATTGAACCGGATTCCTGCTATACACCAGTTAAGAAAAATTCACTGCACACCTACACTGCGCATGTGACTGCATCTATCGACAATCACCAGAAATACAAGGGGTGTGGCATCTCTCCCGGACGGGGCGACTCTTCCGGAATTACCCTATGTTTATGTTCTCACTGCTTTACTTTCCCAATTTATTTTTCAAAATCATATAAGTATATATATGCATACGGAATTACGGCATTCTACACATAATGTATGACGAAGTTGCAGTGAAAAATTTCTAATTGTCTTAAGGGTGCAGCTTCTTCGATTAAGTTAGGGAACCACTGGACTAAAGCATCGATTAACAGGTACGTATAAAGTAAGCTTAAGGAAATTTACATCTGATGATTTAAGGAACAATAACATTTTTTTGAAACAGTAAACAACAGAAACAGCTAATACTCATTTTTAGGCAAAGTACGACAGCCTGAAGCTACCTTCGTTCGCTCAAACAAGAATAAAAAAAAAACTGCTTCAACAGTACTGCCACTTGACTAAATATGGCGGTATCTCAAATTTTTTCCTTCACACAACACATAGATTTTTTTACTAGTGCTATTTTTTACTAGTGACCGTAAACGTTCGATTACGATTTGGAAAGAAACGTGAAATTCTAACTGGGGATGATAATGAAGTGCGACACTGCCAAAAATTCCAACATTAGATTTAAAAAATTGAAAAATATTGGAACCTTCGTTTTAATTATAAATAAATATTATGCTTTATCCTTCTATCATTGCAAAAAGATAATATATATATACTAGCTGAGGTACCCGTCCTTGACGGGTTAGTGAATGCAAATTTCCAAAAAGCAAGAACTTTCGTCAGCATTGTAGGAGTACACAGAATGGATGGAGTATGTTGCCAAAGTAAAGAAAGCGAAGTTATAATTTTATGTATTGTTAAAATATTACAGGTTAAGACAGTCACTAAGTAATATCATTTCATTCGCTTTAGTCGTAATTATGTGATGCGCGAACGAATATTTACGAATATAGAAATAATTTTCGCAAAATCTCAAAATCTAATCAACATCTTTGAAAAATTGGAAGCCTAGAATTTAAGTTGAGTAACAACCTATCATGTCACCCAATTTAGTTTCATTCCCTGCAGTCTTTATTTTGTGATGCTGGAACAAAATTTCAGCATTTTAAACTGATTTTCGCAAAATCTCCAAATGTAATCAAAATATTTTAAAAATTCAACGACTATAAATTAAGATTAGAAAATACCTATCATACCACTAAATTTCATATCATTCGTATTAGTTATTATTACGTGATGTTTGAAGAAATATAAACATATTTTGAGAGAATTTTCACAAAATCTCAAAATCTAATGAAAATGTTTAAAAAATTGGATACCTATAGTTTATGTTGAGCAACCATCTATCATGTGACCCAATTTCATATCATTCGCTTTAGTCGTTATTACGTAATGCGGGAACAAAGATTCACTCAGTTTTAAACGATTTTCGCAAAATCTCGAAATCGGATCGATTTTTTAAAATTAGATGCTTATAGTTTAAGGTGAGTGACCACCTATCATTTCACCAAATATCATTTTTTCATCTTTGCAGTTATTACGTGATGTGCGAACACAAATTTACGCAGTTTTTGAAAACGATTTTTCGCCAAAATATCTGAAAAATCTAATGAAAAATTTTTTAAAAATTTCGACGCCTATGTTTTTAAGTTGAGTGACCACCTATCATGACACCCAATTTCGTATTATTCGCTTCAGTCGTTTTTACGTGATGCTTGAACATAAATTTACGCAGTTTGAAACGATTTTCGCAAAATCTCAAAATCCAATCAAGATTTTTTTTTAATTCCACGCCTATGTTTTAAGTTGAGTGACAGCCTATCATGACACCCAATTTCATATCATTCGCTTCAGCCGTTTTTACGTGATGCTTAAACAGAAAAAGCGTCACGGACAGAATGACAGAATGACAGAACGACAGAATGACAGACAGACAAACTTTTTTTGAGGGTAGCATCGGATTCCCGGGTGCTTGAAACGGATAGAAATCGCAAAATTTTTGAATTCCAAGAAATGTACTGACAAAAGTCTAATTTTATTTATATAGATATATATGTAATATGGGGGTAGCCCCCACTAGCAGTCAGGCCGTCATTAAGACACAGTTTGAGAATTGAATCATTTTTATTTAACACGATTCAATATGTGGATTAGCAAAGCAGTCATAATACAATTATAGAGCAAGAAACAGTCAAAAAGCGAAAAGCGAGTAAAGTTCAGCGTGCAGCTGTATTTAAATAGGGATAAGGCATTGAAGGTTGCAGACAAAGATTCCCTGCGATACGTAATAACACGTGACTAACTGGGCAGGAGCAGGGGGTATTAATGGGCTTGATTGGCCATAGTAATTTAGACAAGGCGGAGTCAAAGTCTACCAGGAAAAACCATGTCTGGCGGATTTTTAGAGGGAAAAGACTTTAAGACTCATATGGCTCTGACGAGGCGAGCAAATTGCCTTTGTTTTGAGTAAAAGATTAGTAACAGTGACTCATATAAATATTAATTAAGAAAACTTAATTAAAAAGCCTAAAAGGGGTTTTTATATATTATCCCCCCTCTCCAAGACGCTTCCTACATCTCCGGAAAATGAGAAAGGTCTAAACTGACTTTATCTGCAATCTTTTTTATTTATTTATTTTTTTTTAATTCTCCAAATTATAACAAAATATTTTTTCAACACAATACAATACAGTAACATGAAACTAGCTTTTCAATACAAAAATTCTTATTGCCCTCGGCTTGTTATAAAACAATATGAAGTTCTTATAGTCTTTGGCTTGCCATAAATATAGTCCTTGGCTTGCTATAAAATAAAACAAGCTATCTACGTTTTCAACGAAATGTTTTGGCTTCTCACCATTTCAAGAAGAGGTATGTATAGTAATATTATTATATTTTGCATAAAAATATACATTTTTAAGAAAATAAGAAACAATACTATAAAATTATATACAATGAACTATGTATTTTTTCAATGTTTATACTCAATTATTACACTCAACATAAAAATATTCATTTTTAAGGAAATAAGAAATAATGAACTATACACTTTTTCAAAGTTATTCATGTGACAATTTCAACTTGTCAGGTGAGTAATACCTTCGTAATCTAGAAACATGTACTATTTCTGATTTTTCTTTTGTATGGACATTTGCCTTATTTATTTCGTAGTTAACATCATTAATCTTTGTAAGGATTAGATAGGTGCCACAGAACGGTTGTGCTAATTTTCTTGTATTGGGGTATTTAAATTCCTCTAAGATGACTTCATCATTGGGATTGAAAGTTATGTCTACAAATCTGGCATCATAAAGAATTTTGTTTCTTTCGTGGTATTGTTTAGTTCTTTTGATGGCTATTTTTCCGGCTTCTGCGACTGGAGGATAAATACTTTCTTGTAAAGGATTTGGAAATGGAACATTACCATACATTAAATGAGCAGGGGGAAACTTTGTGACAGAGTGAGGATTTAAGTTATATTCCTGAGTTACTTCCTGTAATAATTTTGGCCATGGAATTTTTTTGGAAGACTCATTCATTCACTTTGCATCTTAAACGGGTCATTATTGTCTGATTAAGCCTCTCTACCTTTCCATTGCATTCTGGCCTATGGGCAGTGGTCAACAATTGCTTAACCTTATTATGCTTAAGAAATTTCTTAAAATGGGAGGAAGTAAATGAGGCATTTCTATCGCTTAAAATACTTTTAGGTACCTGAATGTTAAAAATTTGTTTGAGAAAATTAGTATAGGTTTCAGTAGTTATAGATTTAGATGCAAAGGACCACACGTATCTTGTATGATGATCAATTATTAAGGTTAAATATTTTTTAGTAGAATTATAATAGTTTAATCCCCCTACACTATCTAAGGCAATCAAATCAAATGGTTGGTCAGCTGGTGGCATAGATTGTAAAAGGCCAAAACGTTTTCGCCTAAGTTTTTTATTTACCTGACAGGTGTGACAATGTTTGTTAAAATTTGAAATGTCTGAAGTTATATTTTGCCAGTAATATACAGGGGTAAGTAAATTAATTGTCTTTTGTATCCCTGGATGCCCGAATTTCTCGTGAGCAATTTTGAGTAATTTATATCTTAACGAGAAGGGGATAACAGTCTTTGTAAAACCTTTTTTACGAAAGCATAACACATTGTTAATTTCAGAAAATTTTCCAGTCAAATTATCATTTTTTTGAGCCTCTTGGATTTCATTTAATTGTAGAAGGTGTGAAACATGTGTAGATTCAATTTTCATTGTATTCTCACTATCATCAGAAATATCTCGAGACAACATATCAGCTTCGTTGTTTGTGGTACCTTTTGTGTACTTCATATCATACTCATACATACTTAATTGTAGTGACCACCGGAACAAACGTCCTTTTAAGTTTTTAACACTTTTGAGCCATTTTAAAGATTGGTGATCCGTATGTATGGTAAATTTTTGTCTAAACAAGTAATGATGAAATTTACTTAAGGAGTCCACAATAGCAAGGCATTCAAGTTCTGTAATACAGTAATTCTTCTCATAATCTTTCAGTGAAAGGGAATGGAATGCTATTGGATGCAAGACACCCGAAACATCTGGCTGTTTTAAAATAGCACCAACACCAAATTGACTGGCATCTACAAAAATATGACATTCTTTTTTGGGATCAAAAATATTTAAAATTGGTTTTGCATATGAGAGCATTTTTTAAGTTTTCAAAAGCCTCTTGGCACTCATCAGTCCATTGCCAAGGTTGGTCTTTTTTGAGGAGTTTATTTAAGGGATTTCTTAAGGTAGAATATTTATCTATGAATTTATGATACACATTTATCGAACCCAGAAATCGTTGTAAGGATTTTACGTTATGAGGAGGTTTTAATTTTTTGATGACTTCAATATTGATGTTATCAGGTGTGACAATACCATTAGAAATTTCATAACCTAAAAATTGAATTTTAGTTTGGAAAAAGGAACACTTAGAAGATTTTAATTTTGTATTTTCCTGTCTACATACTTCAAAGATTTGATTTAAATGATCCAGATGATCCTCATGACTTTCAGAGAAAATAATTATGTCATCGAAATAGTTAGCTGCAGATTTGATTTTATGTTTAGTAAGAATTCTACGAATGGTTCTTTGAAAGATACTCGGGGAATTTTTCCACCCAAAAGGTAATTTTTTCCATTCAAATAACCCGCTGTTAGTTGCAAAAGCAAGCTTTTCTGTATCATCCGGATGAATGGGAATATGCCAGTAACCTGAGGCCATGTCTAATTTAGAGAAATATTTGCTTTTTCCTAACTTATCTATGAGCGTTTCGATTAAAGGTAAAGGTTCTGCATCTGGTTTGGTAATTTGATTTAATTTTCTGAAGTCTATGCATAATCTACTCTTTTTATTTTCATCCTTTTTAAAAACTAATGTCACGGGTGCTGAATAAGGTGATGAGCTCTCTTTAATAATACCGGCTTTCAATAATTCTTGTATCTGATTATCAATTTCCTCCTGTTGTTTTGGGGAAGTTTTATAGGGTCTTAAAGACACTGGTAAGTCGGATGTTAATCTTACCCTTTGAGGTTCGATCCTAATTTCCCCTACATCATATTTATTTCGCGCGAAAATATCATCATAGTTTCTTAATAATTCTTTTAATTGGCAAGGTTCTTCAGCCTTTTGAGTCTCCATACTTCCGCCGTTTCGATCCTGGCAACGTAGGCCTCCATCAAAAGGGTCAGCATCAGAAGCATCGGTGGACTCGCAACGACTGTTTATTTTCTGGCCGTTTACTTTTTCTCGTGTACTTTCCTCAGCTTTGATTTCTGGTGCAATGTGTAAGGACAGATCACCAGCCTTGGAATCGGAGAAGGTGATCAGTCTTCTCCATCCCTGCCTAACAACCTTTTTAACACAATCAATCACCAATTGAAACCCGACGCAACTTGGCAACCCCAAAATGGCATACGGTAGATCGGTATCGAGAATAAAAAACTCCACCGGCCTAACAATATTACCTATTCTTAATTGCAGGGTACAAGTTTTGTTAAGCTGCAAAGTGCCTTTAGTTTGTTTAATTCTAACACATTTTTTCTCGTTAATTTTAACATTTATTTTATCAACAAATTTTTTTGGAATGATATTCAAAGTAGAACCAGTATCTATGTTTAAATATACCGTTTTACGACAATTCGAATTTTGACTTTTGACATTTTTTCCATATATCGGGCCATTTTCCTTTTTCAGCGCTGATTCAATTTGAACGTACCCGGGTACTATTAACTGTCAATAATCATTTGGTTTATTTTGACCATTTTCCTCTGGTTTGTGAGGTAACGGTGATTTTACACCAACTTTAGTAGCCCTATTCACACACGATTGTCCCCAGTGGAAGGTGTTGGAAATTCCTAACTTAGCGCAAAATTTGCATGGGTTTGAGGGAAAATCTTGTGAAAAATGACTCGCATAATTTGTAGAAGTTACTTGAGGTCTGCCTTGGGTTGCCCCATAGAAATTTTGTTTAGTTCGAAATGTATTGTTTCGACCTCTTGGGCTCCACTTCTGCTGCGATTGCGTTTTGTACTTGTGTTCTGAGAACACCGGTTTATGTTCGGTCTTGGGTGTCTCATCGGGAACCTCATGTATTAGTTTATTAACTAACTGCAGCCATTCAGAAGGGGTATTTACCTCTTTAACTATGAGACAAGCTCTAATGTGCGGTGGCAAACCCACAGACAGACTTTCTAAAATATGTTTTGTATCCAGGTTAATCCTTCTCCCTAATTCTACTTTCTCTGTAAAATACTTATGTAAATCTTTAGCTTTCCCAGAGAAATTTACATTTTGAAAATCCATGAAGCTGGCACTCGGAGTGAAATAATGTTCTTCAAAAATTTGAATTATTTCTTGAAAAGAACTACAATTAAGGCACTGATTTACAAAAAGTTTCAAAGCCGAACCAGAAATAAATTTTCTGAAGTTTTTAAATTTCCATTCATTATCTAACTTAAATTCTTCTGTTTGTTGGTTAAAATGAGCTAACCAAGCTGAAAAATGAATACCTAATTCCGGTTCAAACTTTAAAATTTCCGGAAAACCTTTAATTTCTTGAAATTTACAATTTATAGAATTTTTCTGACTTTTGCTATCTGTTAGAGAAGCAGTAGAATAGCTTAAATTTATCTCCTCAATTTTTTCTGTTATGGTTTGGGATTCCGCATCTATCCCACTAACTTCTTCCTCAGTCTGAGTGTCAGCCTCACTTGTTTCAGACTTTTCTTTACTCATTTTTATTGGATAAGTCTTACCACTCCTTAAAATCATACAAGTTTACACAAAAATACAGCAATTCACTTAAAATAAAAATAAATAACTCTAGCACATCTCTTATTTAATGATAATAACATGTAATCATATAAAAACATTACGATACCAAAATTATGAAATTTTTTTAAAAAACTCTATTCAGATATTTTAACTACTAAGACTTTCTCATAAATACTGTACATTTTCCTCGACTCTATTCATTAAATAATAATATTCGATAACAGTATTATGTCCATTATATGAGCAAATAAAGAACCAAATCACTTACTTTTTCACAACTAAAAAAAAAATCACACCACACCACACCACGATAACATATTCCAGCAAAAAGAAATAGTACACATTATAAACAGAACTCTCTTCGCACACTCTTATTAGATTCTATTTATTTTTTCATTTCCCCCCTTGACCTATTATTTCTTCGTATGCAGTAGTTTACTGATAACACGCTACAGATGAGTCGACCAGGAGAGCAGTTAACGAATGCCCATATGCTCTTTCTCTCTCACTTTTTTTTTCTTTTTACTTACGAGGCTTATAGAAGGAACACATTTTTTATTCCAAGATCCTTTGGTGCCCCATTTTCGATAGCACTCCGCAACAGCGTAAATCGGGAACTGGATGGGAGATGGTTGACCACGGGTTGCGCTATTTCTCCACTTGGGTTTAAGCAGAGGAGGGGGGCTGCCGGTGCAACAAATGACGGACTGCTTATTTGCACCCCTGATTTAGAGGGGGAAAGCACAGGGGAAAGCAGTTTTGGTCGCCAACCAGTGGTGTACGGTATTCATCGCCAACACGCCAATATTGATGACGCACAGGGGTGCAAATAAGGATTCCCGCGTTTTGATTTTAACGGCCGTTTCGTTGTTTACGTGGTGTAAGCTGTAGTCTGATGGATGGTATACAAGAATAAAGGAGGTAAATATTGCTTTTTTAAAAGAAATATAATTATCAGATTATTAAGGAATAGTTTGTGTGCATTTTTCTGCTTTCAATTTTCCGAAATGTGTATCTGTAGTTGTGTAAAATATTTCTGAATGTGATTTACTGGCCATAGATTTGTTTATTGGATTACAACCTGATTTTCTTTTTATTATTTCATTTTTAAAACGTAAAATTGATTAAAAATGTAAAGATGTTAATATTTTCGCGAAATTTTTAATATTTGTATAATTCACTCAAGGACAGTGACAAAAGCTATGCTGACATTTCCTACTCAAAATGAAGCTTAATAATAATACAGGTACATTTAAAAGACGAACTATAAATTTATATTTAATGTGTGTAAAATGTCAATCAACATTTCCATTTAGCGATTACAATTTATTGCAATTAGATCATCAATTTAAACAATATCTGTTTATTCTCTTTCATTTGTTGTATAATTTGTTGCATTAATTAAACCATTTATTCTTTATCATTTAGAAGTATAATGATTCTAATCAATGATTTTTTTCACTAATCTGTTAAGGTTATTTTGTGAATCATGTAGTAATTAATATTGTTGTAAATAGTTTGCATTTACACACAGTAAATTCCTGTTAAAATCTAATTAAAAACTTTCTAAGTAGGTAATTTAATTCTGTGATTTTTTCTTCTTGCCTCCCCCCCCCCTTCCTTTCTGAAAAAATTAGTAAAATTTGTTTGATGTAATTTTGAATTTTGCTGTAAGTAGCTTATGTGATTAATTCCTTCTATTTATTACATACTAAAGATGAACAATTTTTCATACAGATTTTAAATTGCTTGGATATGTGCCATCAATGACAACTTTTCATTGTCTGGAGATTTTTTGATGATTTAGGCATGTGTGTTGTTCATACTCGACAAGCATAATATGGTTGACATTAGAATAGTTCTCCATTTATTCTCATACATCTGAGTTAAAAATATGAAATTTTCAGCATGTCCAGTTGAGCACATTGCTCTATAAAAATAGTACATACCTAGACAAAAGATTTACATACCTAAAAAAAAAGCAAATTTGCCAAAACAAAACCTAAACCAGTCGAACTTGCTCCCCCACCTCTCAGATCAAACTTTTTTACAGACAGCCAGTTCCTTTGACTCAAAGAAAATACTTTTTGGTAGAGAGTACAACTTACCTGTTTACTGTCTTCTGATTATGTGAATATGAAACATATATATAGTACAAAAATACTAGCCCAATCATGTTTTTGCTTAATATACCTTGTGGTTAAAATTTTTCAGTTATCATTTATTCATTGTATTATTTGTTTCCTTAAGGTTGTGAATTCATTCATTTATTGCTTTTGAAAAGTCAAGTTTACCACACAACATATAGCTGAAAGAAAAGCCAGCTGGACTGTGTTCAGAGTCTGGATGATTTTCTTTTTCCAGTCTCTGAATGTGGTCTTGCTAGCACATAAAAAGATGAAGAAAGGGAGATTCCTGATATGGCATCTGCTTGTGAAGTAGGTCTTTAAAAAGTAAACTTTATGCTACTATAACTATATTGCTACAATAACCTTCATGTTGCTCAGCTTATGAAACACATTTACTTATTTATTACAAAAATACTTTTATCATCCAAATTTTAATCTGTTATTTTTTTCTGAAATAAGCTGTTCATATAAAAAAAATTCCATCTATTTTGGAATGGATATTAACATGAAGTATTATAAATAGATATGTAAAATTGAAGAAAATGCATAAATGAATTAATTTTGTAAATAATTAATCCTTTGAGAATTTTAGAAAAGGGAAAAATATGGTTGTGTATGAAAGAAGGATGTTGTTAAGTGGCTAAACCCACCAGTGAACCTCGGAATAACCTGTTTCTTCACATCATTCGTACAACTGTGAAGTATCATAAGCTATGTTGTATTTAGACAGGGTTTCTACAGACCTGGAAAGTCAGGGAAATGAGTTTTGGTCAAGGATTCGGGGAAATTGAAGAAAGGTCAGGGAAATGCAAGAATATTTGAATTTTGCAGCAAACGCAAGAAAATACTTCCTGTTTGAACCTAATTGTAGAAATTGTTTTATTTACATTTTCTTATTTAACCTTATAAATAATTTTAAAATGTGTCCTTTAACATATCTTGTTCAGTTGAAATATTCTTAATTTTATCCTAAATTATTATCAAACATGGTTTTTGTTAGAATCCAGTAATGTCCAATAATATTTTTGTGTACATTGATTTTATTATTATTATTTGTAAAAAAGGGGCAAAATATGTAAAAAGTTATTAATTAAAAGATGTAATATTAAAAGTGGAAATGCAAAATTCGGGAAAGCACGCTAAATAAAAAGTCAGGGAAGAGCATGATAGATGTCAGGGAAGCAAAAGCTATGAAATCTGTAGAAACCCTGTTAGACCATTGCAAGTGGGGCAGATGACTGTCCTTGACGTGACCAAAAATACCATGTAAGTATTGTCTAACATCCTTTTCATGCATTCAGCAGTGTTTTTTTACATACTTCTAAATATTTTGTTTCTCAGTCAAACACTGATTAAGCAATAGCAAAATCAATGACTATGTAAACAAAGTAATCACAACTTAAGAGATGATTCTTATAAAGGAGGAGCAATATAAAAGATTGTTGTAAATAAGATTCTAATAGGTGCATATTGGTCATTCAGAGATTGCATATAATATGATCCCTGAACACAAGTTAAAAAAACAATAAAATGTCAGAATTTCTAAAGAATCAATTTATCACTTAATCAAAGTAATGAAGGCAAGTAGAATTTTCTTTTGTAAGTGGTCCACCGCATTTAATCTATAATACCAACAACTTTTAAAAAATGCCTTAGAAACATCTTAGACCATATCTTACAAAAACCTTTTTTACTAATCAATAAAGTATTCACGATTTTTTCTATATTTGACCATCGTGCTGTATTTGCTTTAAAAAAGCATCAATTGCTACAAAATTTTTAATGTAATGAATTAATATGAACTCTAAAAATGATTTGCATGACATTAATAGTTTTTTTTACACATCTGTTAATTCTCTCTCTCTCTCTCTCTCTCTCCACTTTAAGCTCTATTAGCAGTCATTGCTTAAAATGCCTTATGATGATGCTCATCTATTTTTTTTAAATGGGGAATTTATAAAAGAATGCTTTTTTTTAAAAAAAAAACAATGTCTATAGCATTTATATTGCTCTTTTGCTCAAAATAATATGCATATACTCAGGCCTCGCAGTTGTTCCTATTTTTTTTTTTTTATTCCTACCTTCATCAAAGTTTTATGTATATAGCCTAGTATTTTAGTGATTTGATAGGTGAAACCTTAACATCTAAAAGAACATTTAACAACTGTGGAAGAACAGAAGTAGGAATTTAAAAAAAATAGGACCGACTGCGAGGCCTGATATACTTTAATATCTTATTTGCTTAAACCTGTTTACTTTCTTTCAGTCCTTATTAATCTTTTTTTACCAGGAAGCAACAATGAACATAGAAAAGGAATCAAGTGCAAAATAAAAAATTTTCATAGGTAACTGCACCTATACAGTAGAAGACCCAAAATCTGCCGATCCGAAATCCGCACTGTCTGTTCAATGTAAACAACGAAATCTGCCCTGCCAGTTGCAAGCTCATAAAACTAGAGTATAACCACAAAGTAAAACTAAATAAGCTATTCCCACTTGAAAAAGAATTTTTAGGACTCTGTGAGCTCTAATCTTCTCAGTGATAACTTTCAAATGACTGACAGTGACATAATTGACACTGAATTATGATCACATGACACTGTAACAAGTGAGGATAATCAAAAAGTTGATAAATTAACATTTAATGAAGGTTAGGCTGTGAGAAAACAATATCTCAGATTTGTAGAGCAGCAAAGCTGTGTTACTAACAGAAAATAATGAAAATAAATAAATAAATAAATAAAAACTATAATTAGAACATCCCAAAGTCCTAAACTATTGAATATACATGTTTAAATAAGTTGTACTATAATCTCATAATTTTGTATATTGCATTAATCCTCTGTATTTTTATATCATGATTCTAATTATAAGTAACATGATTTGTTTCCCTTGATCTCTATTGTATTTTTTTTTATTATTTTCTGAGGGGGGGGGGATAGAATAAATTTCCTATTATGACCCAAAATCCACAAAATTCTAAAATCTGTACAAGGTCTGGGACCAAGCTGTGCGGATTTTGGGTCTTCTACTGTACTTGGTTTTATACTTGCAAAAGCACAATGCTAAGCTCTTGAAAAGTATTCAGAGACCCTCTTGTTGAGACTGCAGTTTGGCAATCTCATGTCTGTGTCACCACTCCATTCCTAGAAAGTCATTCTTTTTAAGTGCCACATATTATAAATTTTATGTGCACATGCCATAGACTTATATAGATCATCAATAAAATTAGTGAGTGGTGGGAGTTGGGATCAAACCTGAGATATAAAAAGTAGTGTCTAAGGCATAGGTTCCCAACGTGGGCAATAACGCCCCCTTGTAGGCATTTGAGGCTTTCAGGGGGGCGGTAAAAAGACCCAGAGAAAATTAGGGGGCATTGATATGACATGGAGGGACATGGGAAGATTAACCAAATATAGTCTAAGAAAGACTTAAAAATCACTCTGATAATTCATTTCTATCACGTGTGCAAAAATTCACATATTTCGATATGAGACTTCGCTGTTGAGAGAAAGAGATACCTCTCTAAAACTTTTATTCCTCCTTTTTAAATGAAGAAGAAATTCAGTAGAGTTTCAATTCCAACGATATCCTATCTATTAGTAATTTTTTTTAAATTTAATTCTTGTTTCCACCATGCATTATGTACGCTCTTATTTCTCTGGAGTGGGAGGGAGGGGGCGGTATTGAAATATTCACTAGAAAGGGGGCACCAGTTCAAAAAAGGTTGGGAACCTATGGTCTAAGGCATTAAACCAGTAGTACCAGTTCTCCAGCCTTCAAATGCCGATGTTCAGTTTTGTCAAGATGGCGATTAGCATGTCTACCTAAACCTTAACCCTTTAGTACACAGTTTTGCAGTGCATTTATGCAAAGCTGCATATCCATACACCCTTTCAAAAAATATTCGATTGCAAGCAGTGGTGGATCCAGAAAGTCTGTTTTGGGAGGGGCTACATTTTGAAAAAAGCTTATTTCACCCAAACAAAATGTACAATAAAGCAAAATTTTAGTCTAAACCAATGTAAAAACTTTTATGAAGGGCTACGTGATTAAAAAAGATCACTTTACATACTCAAAGTGCATAATGAAGCAGAATGTTACCCTTTAGTAATCTCTTTTGGTGGGGGCTGAAGCTCCCTAGCCCCTCCCCTGAATCCGCTACTGATTGCAAGTCAATTTTATTATAAAGGGTTGTTCTTTATAAAATGTAGATTATGTAGTATATAATAACTTCTAACATTTATTATCAGCTGCATGCTTTTTTCAAAAATTAATCAGTTGCTCATAAAATTAACATAGGGAATTTCTCTCATAATCAAATACCTTTTGGGATGCATGTACTATAAATATTGATCTTTCTAGAAAAATATGTGCAGTAAAGAGTTACAGATTACAAGTTCTGAAGTTTCATACTTCAGTTTACCCAGATCAAAGGACCTGTGTTCGAAATCATACTTATTAAAGAACACCTCTTACATGAAACAAATATGAGCATTAATTCTCTGGTATCATATATCCTGAGGTAGAGCATGTGATCACCACCTCCACAAACTCAGGAAAATGGCATGTGTACTTTTTATCCATTTGGATAAAGCCTGTAGTCGCCGCTCTTGAGTTTTTGGTTTAATACCAACTTCCTCCATGTGCTCCCTAGTTATTCATAACCTGAATAAACTCGTATCTTTCATTTCTCTACAATGAAGACTAATGGTAAAAACAGCACACTTCTGTGCTTAGACACTAGCGATCCTGTGACAGGTGACACATAAAGTCTGTAATGAAAGGTCTGGGAGGCACGTAATGGTCTGGGGGGCCACAGCCTATGATAGCCAGTCCACTCTAATTGTGGTATGTGGAATCTTAATACGAAGGGCTTGGACTGACGAAGGCCAAAACAATTTTTGGTTGAAACGTGCGTATCCTCTTACCTATAACATCTTATGTGTGTTTTTTATTTACGCCACCGTTATGTTTATGAAATTCTTCGACCCCACATGGGACCTTTCCTAAATGGTCTCCCAGGGGCAATTTTCCAGCAAGATAAAGCTTATCCGCATACAGCTAGAGTTGCTCAAGACTTCCTATGCCATGTTCAGACTCTTCCATAGCTGGACGCTCCCCCGACTTGTCCCCTGTAGAGCTTGTACGTGATCAGCTGAAATGCCAGATGCCACCGTGTCACTCTGTATATGATTTGAAGGTGGCTGTTCAAGATTTGTGGGCCCATCTGCCTCAGCACTATATCAGATGTCTAATCAATTCAATGCCAGACCATGTTGTGGCATATATTGCAGCAAGAAGCGATCCAACGTGCTATTGAAGTTGCCCTGTATTTGTGTCATTGCACTCTCTGTATTTGTTTAATTGTCTTGATTTTGAAATCAAGTGAATCTCTCATCTATGTCATTAAATTTCATTTCCATTCGATGCTTTCTTCTTGGGGCAATATTTTCAATGTTACTGAGTGTGCTTTAATTGTGTGGAGCAATGAATGGTGGACCTATGAGGCTGAGCAACACAGTATTTTGTCCATTCTAGCAATGAGACTAAAGGATCATGCCTAATATTCAAAATGTATTTATCTGACAGAAATGTCATCTTATGTACTGATAGTGAAAATACAATGGCAGCCATTCTGACATCTGCATAAAATAATCCACAGACATCTTTCCTTTAAGTGACATCACATTGTTGCAAAATACTTATCTGTCTGATTCATAAGTTTAAAAGTCTATTGTGTAAGGAATGTTCCAGTAATCAGTCTAGTTGACAGGACAAAACACGAATTTTATTGGTTGTAGAAATTTAATGAAAAATATCTATTGCCAATTCACAAAAACGATTTTAAACAATCAGCAAATCTTCAGAGCGTAAATTACAGAAATACAGTGGGCTTTCGTGATTTTTCTGAATGGGGCCTTCTTCTCTTTCTTTTAATGATTTTATGATGACTGTTTCCTCTATCTTGTATATTTCATCATGATGAGGCTTTCAAGATTAAGTTTGAAAGGAAGCTTGTGGCGAGGACTGGTTATCTCGCGAATTCCACGTGGTAAGGCGTTATCCGACCGGACAAATGGTATTCATTTTTCCGGCCAAGGTAAAGCGCGTGCGTTTGCGATCTCGTGTCGTCGCACTACTCCGCCCCTCGAGAGTCAGCCAGAGGTTAATGAACGATGGTCCTAGCGTTCGTTATGCACATTGCCACTCGTTGTATGCGGACTTTGAAAAAGCGAGAGATGAATGGGATCGGTGTTGGAGCCATCTGTCATTGAAGGCGAGAAAGAGAAATGCGTGTTCGGTTGTCTGGGTCATCGATGAAGGGAAGCGCGTGGCGTGGACTGATTTTGATCCCGCGAGATAGATTAAGGCGTTGTCCGACCGGGCAAAAGATACCAAATTGCCGCGATGTAGCGTGCGCGTTTGCGATCTCGTGCCGCCTCAAATTTATTCTGAATTTGTAGTGTTTCAGTATTTTTTCGCAAACATAACCTAAACAGCAGCGCCGTACGGAAAAAGTAACTATAACTGCCTTTATAAGATTATTGTTTTTCCATTTAATAATCATTCGAGTGCAGTAAATGAGTAAGGTTAATTATCGTTTTGTGAAATGATGGAATATTTCAAGTAAAATAGAATATAAGAAAGTCTCCCAGGCAGTCCCTGACGATAGCACGAGCACTTGGGGGTCCGTGCCTAAGGAACACAAGCAGAAATAGGCTCCTAAGTTAAGACCTATATATAAAGCCACAAAATTTTAAAAACGCCTGTCCACAAAATTGTTATAGTCAAGTCCTGGCGACGCCACGAGCAGTTTTCGCCATGTAAAGCAATGAAGCCTAAGGCAGGAATTTAACTTCCACCAACATAGCCTATTTGCAGCAACAATTGACTTCCAACACGGCGTGGCTTTATCCGACGATATCAATTTCTAACCAGCAGCGTTGCCACCAGATGACTTCAAAACCTCTCGCTCGTGGCGTCCCAATAATTCTACCCTTGGAATACTGATGTGTTATCTTCCATGTAAAGTTTCAATTTAAACCGAGATATTTGATTTTCCTCTCGCACAGATTCTGAGCTATGACGACTTTAGCTTATTATTGTCAGCTATGCTGCTACAGAGCAAACAGTGGGAGATCCCGAAAATTTTCGATTGGATTAAAGAACAATTTGCATTAAAGGATGGACATGGTCCAACAGGATAGTTATATCTATCATCATCCCTAGTCCCATCCACAACGATGAGTAATAGTTCATCTGTCCAGTTGGGTAGCAGCTACAACTGAGGTCCTTCTTTTGGTACCACCTCCCTCCATACTTTTCTTTCAGTTCTGCATCTGGTGTTGTCATTTATTTATTAGAGTGCAGCCACAAATCATATATCTTTTTCATGAAGATGCTCTAAATTGTGCGAAACAGCGAATCATCGTACTCTGGAGTATCACTGAAGCAGAGGTTAACAGTTCAATTAGTGGCAACCGTCCAAACAACGAGACTGGAAAACTACGCTAACATTTCATAATGTAACAGCTCTAGAGATCAACTGATTCAAGTAATTATGTAAAAAAATCTACGTGAGCCTTATAAACTTGTTCATTTACATGGTTTTTAGATATAGGAATCACTGTTGAGCATAATAAGAGATAACTTGATGTCTCCAGAAGGTAGACATAGTAGTGACAAGCGCATACGTAGAATGATAGATACTTAAATGATTTTTTTTTTATTTGTTTTAGAAAAATCTGTATTTTAAAAAATATTTTAGTATCTACACAGTCCAGTCACGTTAATGTGACCACTTATCAAAAGCCAGAATAACCACATTACTCAGAGCGGATCGCTGAGGGACGCGGAGGAAGAGAGTCACTTAGTTGTTGAAGGTGTACACTGGGATGTTCTAGGGCCCATGTGGACTCCAGTACACTGGTCATTTGCGATAGATTACACGATTGGGGGTCCATGGCGCGACTAACCCTATCGAGGGATCTCACAGATTATCGATTTTATTTAAATCCGGAGAGTTTCCTTCTACAATGATGAGCGCACCCAGAGAATGCCATGAAAACATTCCCCAGACCATAATGCGTCCCCCCCCCCCGCAGCAAACGTTCACTGAATCGTCGTTCCGGAGAACTTTTGGTAGCCCTTTGGTTCATCTGGGTGGTCAGTTATTCAATAGTTGCGCGTCTGTACGACCAAACGCATCACAGCAGCCGTATTTCACCTCTGCCGTTTATGGAACGTTGTTCACCACATTTGCCATGTCGCTAATTTTGGATAATGCTTTCACAGTATGCTTTTACCACGGCGGTACGCGACCAGTTTAGAAAACTACCCGTTTCAGAAATGCTCCCGTCTTTGGCCCGAGATCCAATGATCACGCTCTTTTAGACGTCGGATAAACCGCTCTGTTCTTGCATTACTCCAAAGATTGCAATGTTTTCCGATTCCCTCCGACCAGTGGCTGAGCGCGCTTGCACTCTCAACTGGGAGACGGAAGATGCTTGGTTCAAAACCAGGTCGCGTCTGCCGACCTAACGGTTCGGAGTTTTCTGTGATTTTCTCCGAAACTTCGCGTAAATACGGGTTAGGATGCCTTAGGAAGTCCCCCACAGAAGGCAATTCCCCCCTCCTCGGCCTAGATCCCTCGCTCAGATAATTGGCCGTAACACCACATTTGCATCCCTCGTACCAACACCACACTAAAGATAATGCCTTCAGACTGCATTCTGACGTCACAGAGGTCGGCAATTGCACACAAAGGTTAACTAGGCTAATTGTCGACAGCGCATCGTCTGAACTTTCTGTGACATGAAACAGTGGCGGAGGCGGAGGGGCATCTGTTCTCCGGCGCAGGATCCGAAGGTCGCCATTGCATTTTGGCAAATAGGAGGGGGCGCAAACTCATCAGTTGCTAAAGTTCCTAGCTACACCTCTGACATTCGAACGCAGTCCGAAGGCATTATCTCTAGTGTGGTCTTGCTCAAACACCCTTTGAGGTGACCAGAGATTTGAACAAAGAATTGGGGACAAATTAGGGTCGTGTTCCCAATACGACTACCATAATACAACGCCTGTGAACCTAGCCGTTCGGAGTTTTCCATGGTTTTCTCCGAAACCTCGCATTACTACGCTTCTCGCGTAAATACCGGCTAGGATCCCTTAGAAAGTCCCGCACGGAGGGCATTCCCTCTATAGGCCTAGGACCCTAGTGCAGTCAATCGGCCTTAATCCACAAACAAACCATAATACATAAAGTGACCATATTTTTAAACGTAAAATAGAAGACACATCCCCAAATATGAAACAAAATTAGGACATTTTATATAATCTAAGGTGACCAGATTTTTGAACATAGAATAGAATCGGGGACATGTCCCCGATTTTGAAACAAAACTGGGGACATTTATAATTAGTGAAATAATAAACAGTAATTTAATTGAAAAACAATGCAATTAAAAATTATCCCCAATTCCTGTTTTACATTTTGGGGACAATTTGAAAAGCGTCCTCAAATTGGGCACTGTCCCGGGGTACGTTTGGTCATCCGGGTCACCTTAGAACAAATCACAAGTCCCTATTTTCCGGGGACAGTCCGCAATTTCAGGACGTTTTTCAAATTGTCCCCAAAATGTAAAACAGGAATTGTGGGCAGTTTTTAATTACTGCATTGTTTTCTTATTAAATTATGAAAATATGTTTCCTTCAGTTTATGATTCATAATAAATAATGCTTCAACTGAATATGAAGTTTATTTGAAAAGTTCATGGAATTTATAATTTTCAAACATGGACACGTCCTCAATGTTTGTTTCAGAATTGGGCACACCAAGCTGATTTGTCCAAAAATTTTTTTAACGGTCAATAACGGTATTAAATTCAAGTTGTTGGGTGATTGTGATTCAAAATAAATACTTTAGTATCTCGCCAAGGTGACCAAAAGTCCCCAATTTCAGAACTTCTTTTTTTCAATTTGCCCTCAAAATGTAACACAATTGGAGAAAAAATTTTAATTAAAAGATATTTCTACAAATAGAAAAAATTCATGTTTCCTTAGATTTATGAATGTTAATACTGCTTTTGTTAAAGGAATAGAAGCCTATTTGAGAAAAGCACTGAATTTATAAACTGTCCCCAATTTTTGTTTCATAATTATAGTCTGTTCACAGAGTCGAGAGAACGAAACTAAACAATTACATGTGCATACTGGCGAAGAGTAAACACCTGGCATTTTGCCAAAGTGCCAAACACAGTGTGAATTTCTGCTTTCTTCCATTTACGCTGTTCGGAATTAAAAAAGGTTAAATTCGCCAAACTAGGGATTGGTGCCAAAAAATGTAATTCTTTGGTAACCCGTTTGTTTACTTTTGTTCTCTCGTTTCTAGACTATACAGACACTAGGAACAGACTATAGAGACACTACACAGATTTGACCCTGATTCCTGGTTCAAAAATTTATTCATCTTAGTCTTACTGACTTTAACCTGCTTACTCCAATTGTTGCAAGGAAATGATAGCTACGGTTCTCCCTTCTGTACCAACTACTACTCAGCTTGGATCTTTGAATGCTCTTGTTGCGGGCCAGTATTTGCATGCAAATGTATGTGCTGTGATGCAGCAGTGGCATTAACCCTTCAACGTGCTGTGTCCTCTCTAGCATTCCATTCATGATAAATAAATTTGATTTCAATATAATACTTCAGGCATACACCGACAAGTCAAAACATTATGGCCAACCCCCACATTTTTCAATGAACTCATCTGGACCATATGGAGGGCAAGTAATTAAGTGGGAATGGTATTTATCTATTGCTAGAGAGGGTAAGGAATCATTTTTGCATTAACGTTTGTGAGTGATGGGAAAGGCTGTTTATCTAAGCTAATTTGATAGAGAATATGATGAAGATATACAAGGGGAGCTGGAAAATAAGTTTCCCCTGCTGATTGTGGTCAGAGTTGTGTATGAAAGTCAAAAAATAGAACGAGACATTAAAGATAAGACATAACTTTATTTTCCACATAAGTACCAAGTACATTGAGACATTTGTCATACCGCTTGATAAGCTTCAATAAGCCCTCCAGGTAAAACTCAGGTCTTTGCATACGGAAGAAGCATTTAACGGCTTCAGCATTGCTTTGAAAGTGCCTTCTGCCAAGATTCTCCATCAAAGCCGGAAAGAGATGGAAGTCACTTTGTGCAAGATCAGGACTGTATGGGGGATGATGTAGGCTCTCCCAACCAAGAGTTGCAATATGATTTTGCGTTGCTGTCGCCGAGCGTCGTCTCACATTGTCATCCAACATCAGAATGCCAGATCTGAGAAGGCCAGGCCGCTTTTTCTGAATTGCTTCTTTCTATTTCGAAAAGGTGTCACAGTACCACGTAGCATTGATGGTTCCAACCTCCAAAAAGTCCAACGCCAAAACTCCTTAGTGTCCCAGAAAACTGTGAGCTGCACTTTACCTACAGAGGGAGTTGTTTTGAACTTCTTTTGGACAGGTGATGACAGATGTTTCCACTCCATTGATGCGGCCTTCGTTTTGGGCATGAAATAGAGAATCATCTCTCGTCACAATACGAAACAGAAACATCTTCATGGTAATGCACAAGATGTTCCAGGCTGACTGCCATGCGCTGTTCCATGAGTGTCGGGGTCATTTGTCTGGGCACCCATTGTGCTGACACTTTCCTGAATCGAAGATTGTTGTGGATGATCTTGTGAACTCCCTCATGTCCGATTCCAAGTTCTTCTGCTACTCCATCGATGGTGATACACCGGTTCACTTTAATCATGTCATCCATCTTCCTGACATTTGCATCTGTAGTGGGCATGCACGTCCGTCCAGGTCACAGTATGTGCTGCACTTGCTGACGTCCATCACTGAATTTGCGTCACCATCTCCGCACCATTTGTTTCAACATCACACCTGGGCCATACACTTCCACAAGGCGGTTATGAATTTCTGCTCCTGATACTCCAAGTGCTCATTCATAGCGGATAACTGCTCTCACTTCCTCCTTTGACCACGAATTAAAAATACACCTTCTCTCCAAACCTACTGGGACCACACTGAGAGGCTGGTCTCTGCTTTGTGGAGGCACTGCAATGTGCAACAGCACCATCTGTTTGATTCGAGTCAACCTGTACCCAATGGTGTATCGGTGTCTTGCACTTTCACTTGCTGTGTTGTCTTTCGCTCATAACCGTTCAATGCTTTGTCCATATACAAACCAATGATGTTTTCCTGGAGGGCTTTTTGCAGCTTATCAAGTGGTATGAAAAATGTCTCAATGTGCTTGTTTAAATAATAAAAGTCCAGTTCCTAACAATTCTGGGATTGACTCATCGCTCATGGTGCATCTGCCATCTGCAGCCATGTTGAAATTTTGATAAAAACGACATTTTTATCGCTAACTAAAAGCAAAAACTTTTTGTACAGTCCGAAAGATCTCTAAGAAAGAAATTTTTTTTTAACTTTCAGCTACTTTCAACATTAAATATCTAGCGAGATGTCATGCCTTGAAAAAGTAAACCGAGAAGTGAAGCAAATGATTCATCCCTTGATTCTTTGAAAAAAAATCACGGAACATAATCACCTTGATGGTAACCATAGGTAGCTGTGCCAAGGCAAAAACAGTTTAGCCTTGGCACAACACTTAAACATCTATTTGTAGGAATTCATTTTTAGAAATTGGCAACGTAAACGTATATTGTTATTATGAAAAAAACACTCTAAATAAAATAAAAACTTTGGGGAAAAACACACATAAAATGTTACTTATAAGAGGTATTAAGAACCGCGAATATTGCACTTGCATCCTGACATTACTGTGTTTGCATCGGACAAGAAAACCTAATGATTCAAGAAACAAGAATGTTTCAAACGTAAATGGGAAAAACAGTTAAACAAAGATGAATCCATACAGACAATACAAAAGCAGTAAAGAAATAAGCAAGAAAAATAACACAAAGAAAGAAGGGATTTAAGTGAGTACAAAAGTGAGCGTGAACTGAAATCTATATTAAAATTGCCAATTAAAACTGTTTTACAATCTTTGTCCGGCATATTCTAACTAGATTCTCACCAAGCTAGATTTAGTTTTGGGCTCTTATTTTTTGGCACCAGACTTAGCAATAAATCTTTAAAAATTGCAAATGTTGTCAACTTTCAAAATCCCCCCCCCCCAAAAAAAAAACCAAGTTGCAGTTTTTTAAATGGTGAGCAAACATGCCATCACATTCTACAAGATGTCTTCTCTTGACTGAAATCAGGTCACTTTACACAGCATTTTTATCTTCAGAAATTACCAAAAGTCACACAAAGCCAAGCCTGGTGTGTAAGGAGCTTGACGACACACAAGAAAGTTGTTTTTGATCAGGAGAGCCTGAATCAAATGAATGGGCATTATCATAACGAAACTGATTTCTGTCTAGAGAAGACATCAAGCGGAATGAGATGGCATGGTTGTTCATCATTCAGAAATTGAGTTCCAGAATCATTTTCAACAATTGTGAAAGCTCTGAGAGAAGTGTGTGCACTTCCTTGGAGACTATTTTAAAGGGGATTAGTGTTTCGGATTTCCAAATCACAATAAATGCATTTTTGCCAACCTAAGGCTTAATACTTTTTGAGCACACCTTGTACGATTCTGCTCATAGTAGAGTTCAGCAGTGTCAAAAATACATTTATACATTCATACAAAAATACAAATTAAAATAATTAGTGAAAAAAATAAGTCAAAGTGTGTTACACAAAGTGCACGATTTTCAAATAGTAAGTTCTCTTAGATAGCAGGAGTTTAAAATTGACGCCAATTCATTTTTCTAATACTTCTTATAATAATAATTGTAACTAATTTAAAAAGCGCCATTTTGGCATCAAGTACGATCTGGCAAAAGGCGATCTCAAGCAGAGTGAATCTAAATTCTCTGTGTGTTCTAAAATGTTAGCACCCAGTATTTTGGAAATGAAAAATAATTCAAATGCATATTGTAATAATACCGGTTAGGTTCAGCTTGGGTACTTGCCTCCCGTAGAAATATTTGGTGGCGTTATTTATACCAAGCAAGTACAGTTGGATATTTGTCTGCGTGGTGAGATGATATGTTTTGTGGTGCTGAATAAGCCAATCTGCAAAGGATTATTTGAATGTATGGATAACTTTTTTTCACAGCAATCTTACATGAACAATGATTATCGGTTATGTGCATGTGTAAATTGCCATTAGTAGAAAGATAACAGGCTGTTCCGTAGTTTTTATCAAAGAAAACATATGAAGTATTGTTTTCTTTTTCTTAGAAATAAATATTAACTATACGTAAGTTGCCAAATTATGAAAAATTGCCATTGATGGCAAATATACAAGGTGTTCCATAGATTTTACACAATATAAAATAGCGTGAAGTTGTCCCAAGGAACATGCAAGAACCTTCTATCAGATCCAATCTTTGGGTTTTGTCAATTATGCCTTTTTTATGAATAAGCCTTATTAGGGGCCCGAATGCCTCATACGAAAAACGAGCGTAGTAAGTCTAGGGGCTTTGGCCTCTAGTATTTAAAGAAGAGAAAAAGGAAAAAAAATTTGAGAGATACAGTTGTTATTAAAAGAATCTAGAGATAGATAGTCGCTTAAACTGGAATGAAAATATGCTTCGGTTTTGGGGAACTTTTGGACAAAACGTGTTCTGGGGAAATATTGCACCCTAAACATTTTCTGCACCCCTGCTTAATACTAAATTCCTCTAAAACTTGAAAAGGTACAGTCAATATTTAAAGATTAATTTCTTATATATAAACAATAAATTTTAAGAATATTCCACAGTTTTTAAAATATATTTGTATTTTTTATGATAAATTAACACTTTAATCTTAAAAGGTGTGTGACTATAGTAACAAAATAAAAAAAAATCTGGAGTGACTCCACTCGACTTTCCGAACACTTACGATTAAGATAATTACCAAGCATTTAAATAAATTTTTATCGATGAATAATTCAAACATATATACCAAATTGAAACTCAATCGAATGCACCGTTTAAACGCTTGCGCACTTTCAAGAATTTCTCCCCATATGCCATTATATAAATGAAATTTTTGTCGTAGCCCTGTAGAAAAACTATAAGTATTATACACACCAAAATCAATACCAGTCTTAAGATGGTTATTTATAACATATATACCCAATTTAAGCTCCATCGAAGATACCGTTTAAACGCTAGCGCACTTTCAAGAATTTCCCTCCATAGGCCAGAATGTAAAAGAAACCTTTGTCGTAGCCCTGTAGGAGAACTATAAGTTCTATACACACCAAAATCAATACCGGTCTTAGGATGGTGGTTTATAACATTTATACCCAATTTGAGCTCAATCGAATGTATCGTTTAAACGCTAGCGTACTTTCAAGAATTTCCCCCGGTAGGCCATAATGTAAAAGAAATCTTTGTCGTAGCCCCGTAGAAAAACTATAAGTCCTATACACACCAAAATCAATACCGGTCTTGCGACGGTGGTTTATGACATATATATCCAATTTGAGCTCAATCGGATGCTCCGTTAAGGAGCTATCGTGTTCACTCACATACACACAAACACACATACACACACATACATACATACATCTCGTAAAAATAGCATAAATGGATTCAGAAGCCCTCAAAACGTGTAAAAACACCAAAATCTCGAAGTTGAATTTTTTCATGATTACAATACTTTTCTTACATGGTACATGTTCGGAAAGTAACAAGTAGGTAATGACTAAATGTGCTATTTTGTTTTTAAAATAAAATTCCACAAGATTTTTAAAAAACTGTTGCCAAATTCTAGTACTAGAATATGTAACAAATAAACAGATAAGTCACTTTTAATGTTTTGTAAAGAAAAAAAAAAATGGTCTGAAGATTGAGATTAAAATGGAATAACCCTCCACCCTAATGAACAGGCTTAAGCATACAAATAAACCAGTGGCGCACCCAGGATTTTGGTTTAGGGGGGGGGCTGGGGTTACAAATACTGCTGAACTCTATAGTGACCTAGATTATAATTACAACTCTCTTATAACCAGTGGCGTACGCAGACATCCTTCAAGGGAAGGGAAGGGGGGGGGTGTAGACAAGGGTGCCGGCAGGATCATTTCCAGGGGGTGCACCCACGATATATATACATATAACTTGGCCGTTCGAGCCTCGTCAGGGGGAGACCCCCCTAATTTTTTAGTTTCATTATTGCCGTATTAAAACGATATTAATTGACTATTTTATCTCTCACCCCTTTTTCTTTTATTCTTCCTTTACATTCATTTCATCGAGTGGAAGTAGGAGGGTTTCCTGATCTTTCCTTGCAATTGCAAACGTGGGTCAATGATAACTGAAGTAACTTATATATAATTTTTAGTATCAATCTTAACACACCAAAAATTTTGCTTTTAGTTATTTGATATTGTTGGGAGAGCTTTAGGCGAGTAAGGTTGCTGTAATTCACCTGGTAACCCTATTGGCGAGTCATCCAGAGTGGATAAGAATTCCAGGCTGTTAGGCTTATGTTTAAAATTATTCTTTTTTCCACTTTCACATTCGCCAGCCCAGTGCGTTTACACCTTTTACAAGTTATTCTTGAAGCATCCTTAATTTTATGAGTCCATGTTTTATGTTTCTATGTTTTGTAATTATCTTTATTCAGCATTTCAATTCACCAAGTTACAGCTGCCATTTTGAGGATGAATGATGCAGATGCAGCCTTGAAACGAACGTTAAAAATCAGCAAATAAATAAATTAATCCATCTGGTGTCCATAACCTTTTAGAAATGTTAGCAGAGTTATGGTACAAACATAGTAAGTGTGGAATTTTAACATAACACTTACTTTATTAAATTAGAAAAGAAGAAACAGGCACATCACATAACAAGGTAACACCAAGAAGGAAAAAAGTATAGAAGTAAAAAGTATATGTGTGCGAGCACAGTTACAGTTAAGTAGATAAATGTTTATTGAGGGATACAGAATTCAGGAAGATAAGACATTGCACAATAAAAAAAATAAACAATTCAATACTCAACAATTTTCTTAAGCTGTTGAAATTTTTATGATTGTAACCTATTTATACAAAAATACATGTGATGCATATTCTACAGCTTACGAAATATTGTAACAGTAGATTAAAGCTTTTGTGAACTAATAGAATTAAATATATGTAAAATAATCAACAACTTTTATGTCGCATTTTTGGGACAATTTTCAATAAAGGGGGTGAGAGATAAACTGGCCTATGAATTCAGGGTGTTCCTGAATTCATAGGCCAAAATTTAAGACTAAAATGCATATAAAGAAGCATTTTTTGTATAGAAGATTAGCAGTATGGGGTTAGAAATAAAAAGTGTAAATGGAAATATAGCAAATGAAAAAGCTCTACTGCAAATGCTCAATGTGCTGGTAGCGTCTAGAAAGTGATTGGTGTACTCTTTCGGAGATGCCAGCTATTCCACAAATGGTTGCAGCAGTTACTAAAGCTTTGCAATGAGACCCTCATCTGTGTCAACTGGAGTCTCGTAAACGAGTGCCTTGAGGTGTCCCCAAAAGCAAAATTTGATACTTGATTAATCTCATGAAGGTGCTGGCCAAGTGACTAGTTCAATTTGTCCAATTGACCTGATGTCAAAGATGACAATGGGGTAATTACGCACATTATATTTACGAAATAGGCTGGAGCCATATCCTGCTGAAACTATCTACATTTTTCATTTGTGACCAAACGTTGCAATGCAGAAAAATGCTTCTTTGTATGTATTTTAACTACCTTCAGGGCACCCTGTATACATACATATAAAAAATTAGACTATTTGGCATTGAAGGAAGAAGAATCTTGACTGGAAAATGTAGCATCAATATGTAAAATAAACATTGTCATAGTTATTTTGTCACAGCTGAAAAGTACAAAATCTTAAACTATTAATTTGGCCTAATTAATAATACCTCAATTTAAGTATATTAATAATTAATTATTTAAATTATATGCTATTTTGATAACATTGTTTTATATTTGAACAGACGAATTTTTCCAGAAAAACTGAAGCGAAATGTATTTTCTCTAGCATTGATGTATATAGCAATTTTTTGGCTTAGGGGTCCCCGCCATGTACAGTGCTATGGTAGATGGCTGAAATGTGAAGATCAATAGTTCTGGCCTGCTGCACAGTTGTCAATCTAAAGGTTTTGAGTTTTAGCGGTTTTCTCTACATGTTATGTGAATACGCGTTAGAACCCTTTAGAAAGTCTTCTGCCCAAGGCAACCCCACCCCCTTCCATGACAGATACCCCATGTGCAGGTTTGTCTTAAGTGCACTTGGCAAGGACATCCAAATATTAAAATAGAGCCCAAGTTTCAAAAGTGACGCAGTGATGCCTTCACTTAATATTTGAAAAATGGCCATGTCAAAAAACTCAAAATACAAATTTTCATCTAATACTTTTTGAGTTTAAATCTCTGAAAAATTAACTCTATAATGTTAAAAAGAAATGTTAAACTTTAAGCGTTAAGTCCTAAAATAATTGCATTTTATCATATTCACAGTAGAGTGTCGATAGTTCGAGTCTCGATTGTTCTACTTTTCCATACATCTTAGTGAAAAAATCAGTTTAGCTCCCAAATAATGACCAACATATATAAAACGGGCAATTTTTTTTAATTGCGGGACAAAATTTCAAATACTTGCTGCACCCGGAAGCCCTATCAGAAATCCATCTCCCAAAAAAAAGCGGGTCTATTTTTTTCTGTAGATGTCCTCATAGACATTTTGTGCAGTGTTGACATGCTGCTCTGGCAATAGTGCGATATTGCTGTACAGAAACGAGTCAACACAAAACAATTGACTATTATTTTCCGATATTATTAACCTGCTCTAATCAGTAATGTGATAATATGTAACTACATTTTTCATTTAAATATGCACTCAAATCACAAAAATTGCTTTATTTCCGTTTATCTGTTTGTTAATGGAATGATTTCGATAGTTCGAGACAAGCCCGGTCCCGCCTACCTATAATATTATTGTGACTATTTCAAAATATTTTGTTCTAATTGTGGGCACATGCTGTGAGGCATTTAACACTACTACGACGGTAAGCGTTAGTCAATACATTATGAGGACTCATGTGCGCGCGCCAACATTATCCCAAAATAAAAATGTGGATGACTTCTAAAAATTTTAAAATTTATGTACAATGGTAGAAAATATTAAGCCACAAACACAGGTCTAAACAGCTAATTTAATGCGACAGTTATACGTAGAATACAAAATATCACACACACATTCAGGCTCTTTTTTTTTACTGCACTAAGGGTAAAACAAATTACTTATATTTTCAGGTTAATTATACTTTTTTGAAACTCAAGGGGGAGGGGGGGTGCAAGTGCACCTCCATCCAGGCACCCATGGTTGTAGACATAACTTTGTGTTAAAATGCATAATATTTAAGCTAAAAACTCAAAATTTATGGACATTTTGTTAAAAAAAACTGACAAGGGGGAGGGTTTGACTCCCCCCCCCCTTGTATATACCACTGCTTATAACGTTAAAGCATGAGAGCTTGCCCATACAACACAAGCCCACTATCAACATAACTTATTAGAGTCATAAATAATTATTCAACTTTTAAGAGGCATTGTGCCCAAGTTTAACTTTATTTCACACATTAACTGTAAGTATTTATTTAAAAACCATCATTCCCACTTTTAATTAATCCCCTCCCCCACAAAAACATTAGAAATAATTTGAGGACAATTTTTAAAATAAAGTATTTTAACTCATTAGACACAAATTTCAATTTTTAAAGCTTTTTGTATCTAATGCTCCAGGTTTAGAGGGGCTTTAGCCCCCATAGCCCCCTCCGTAGGTGCGCCTATGACATAAACACATATATACAAAAAGCTTGAGTTGGGTTTTTGACATGACAAGCATCAAAAACTAGTTTAAACTGTCAAAAACTAATCCATAAAAGAAATAGAACAATATGATAACTTATGCAGTATATTTACATTTGGCATAACTAAATGTATAATTAAAATTGATTATATTAAAAAATAACAATTATGCTAACACATAAGTTGTGCTCATTAAGAATAATTGGTTTAATACCATTTTTTTTACATGATACAAATTTAGAAATTTAATGTATATGTACATACAATAATTGTACATATAATTATATAAATAATGTTCTGCAGTTTTTCAAAAATTTCCAAACTAAAGTATAGCTAAACATGTTCTAGAAGCAAACATTAAGTTTAATTTTGGTTTAATCTAAATACCTAAACTGAAAAGGCTTAAAACAACAGCAATAACATAGTAATTTCAGTCATTTACATAAATAAAATTAAGATCAGGACCTTTAATTATCAATGTACAATAAAGTGTACAAAAAATTTCGTAATTTAAATGTTAAGAGTAAGCACTTTCTTATAAAACACATAATGCTCCTATCTTTTTAACAATAAAATAACCCTGATGGATGTAAACAATGTAAGGATTTTTTTCTGATTATAAGGCTTTATTTTTCTAAATATTAATTGATTGCACATATTTAAATACAAACTATTTTACAATAAAATAAACAGAAACAACAATAGCAACTTTAATTTAATGGGAAAAGAAAAAAAAAACAGTACAAATTTTGTCGCTACACAATTAAGATTGACAATTGTTTAAAATATTAGATTAAATTTAAATTAAGGGAAAGATAGACTAAATGAAAAGACAATTTTCACTGCTAGTTAAGCTCAGTAAGAGTATTCAAAAAGTAAACCTAAAGTATGCTTGTTACATCCAGTGTACAATTCATATCAAGATTTCTCACCTAATATAATTAGTAATGACGTTTACACAATAAAATATCGATAAATATTTTTTCGTTAAAAACAGGATTTTACTTGATAAATGGTTGGCAAGGTAACGGATTATAAACGTTTAGTATTTGAACGATGCATATTAAAAATAGATAATAATAATTAAAAAAATAAGATTGCAACAATTTGATTAATACGCTTGAAGTTTAAGCAAACGTAGATTAGAACATGAAATCAAAGTAAACAATAGCTATTATAGAAGTTTTTAAATCATTTTTTTATTCTTTTAAAATATAATATATTAAAGTGAATAAAATTACAACAGCATAAATAACTTTTATAAACAAAACAGAATCATTTCTTATTCTGAACATCTTTAATTAAAAATTAGGTAAATCTCACTGTTTTTATTATCATCTTACGCGACAGGGGTTCAAATAAGGATATGTAAACAAACAACAAAAGGGTCCATATAAGAACTTCCTGTTGGCGTAAAACCTTATGTACACCCCGCGATTCATTTTCTATTCTGGCAGACCAGGTAAATAAGAGAATTCCGAATGAGCCAATCACGAGGCGTATAGGGTTGCCAGAAAGGGTGCAAATAAGCTTTGCCAACAAATGAAGGACCCCGAAGGAGCATCTAGGATCCTGGGCACGTCGCATATGAAGGAAGCGGGATTCGCGAAACACGACCGTCGGCTCTGGCCAGACATGGGACGTCGTTCAACGCAGCTTTTATTCTGGAAGGCTCCTGGTTCATCTCTCAGCTCCTGTTAGCTCCGCTTGTCATTTTTTTTTAATTTAACATTTTTAACGCCGCAGATAACTGTCCTTCCGGCTTGTAATATGGGGGTAGCCCCCCACTAGCAGTCAGGCCGTCAGTAAGACAAAGTTTGAGAATTGAATCATTTTTATTTAACACGATTCAATATCTGGATTAGCAAAGCAGTCATAATACAATTATAGAGCAAGAAACAGTCAAAAAGCGAAAAGCGAGTAAAGTTCAGCGTGCAGCTGTATTTAAATAGGGATAAGGCATTAAAGGTTGCAGACAAAGATTCCCTGCGATACGTAATAACACGTGACTAACTGGGCAGGAGCAGGGGGTATTAATGGGCTTGATTGGCCATAGTAATTTAGACAAGGCGGAGTCAAAGTCTACCAGGAGAAACCATGTCTGGCGGATTTTTAGAGGGAAAAGACTTAAGACTCATATGGCTCCGACGAGGCGAGCAAATTGCCGTTGTTTTGAGTAAAAGATTAGTAACAGTGACTCATATAAATATTAATTAGGAAAACTTAATTAAAAAGCCTAAAAGGGGTTTTTATATTACATATATATATATATATATATACATATATATATATATAAATTGGTGGGTTTTTAATAGTTAAATGCATTAATGCATTACTCTCTATATAGAATTTATGCGACTAGAAATTTGCGACTGTATTGTGCTTTTGTATAAAATCAAATATTAATAAAACGATCTTTTTTATCTTCTAATAAATTTGTTACCCGACAAATGTATTAACAAAACAAATTTTCACGCTTGCGGTGCTATTGATCTGTATAATCTGCAACTTGAATTACTGAATTAATAATAATAATAATTACATTTATTGGACTCGCCACAACAAAAAAAAATTCTGATATATGCATGGTGTTTTAAAATTAATCACGGTGTTCTCATTCGTGTGATTAGATTTTCGCAAAATTCACATTTACAGATTAAAATATAAAACCTTTGAAAATTACTTAGTATATTAAAGTGAATAATGTGTATTTATTTACTTAGCGATAGTGAAATGTGTCAAATCAAAAATTTTCCATTAATTAATTTAATTACTTTACAGGCATTTTCTCGCTCCACATATATGAAGTTAATTATCTTGTAATTAGAGAGCAAAAATAATCTTAACTATGAAACAGAAAGAGATGAACTTGCCTTTAAGACAACTCAAAAGTTTTAATCAGATTACAATGTTTAATACGAGGTTCTTTTCTGGTAAATGCCATTTAAAAATTTTCCATAAGATGACTAATTTAGTGATTTGAAAATGGAGGTTGGAGAGATTATTATTTCAGATGGAATAAAAAGTTTTTCTCACTTTAATCTAAAAAGTTAAATATTTTATGACGGTTAAAACTTGAAAATAGTTCATTTTATCTTATATGATAATTCAACCGTATTTAATTATTAATTCATGATATTTAAATAATTTATAATAATAAAATTGGATTTCATAAATTAAGCTGAACCTGCATAAGTAAAAGAACATGTCAAAATGTTTTGTATAAAACAGTGTGTGGAACTTAAGTTACATTTCTACACCCCAATTTAGGAGTTTGACTTCTTAAACATATCGTGCTACTTTCTGTTTGATGTTACCTATAAGATTTCAAGAAACACTCCTGATATTTTTTGATAATTGTTGGAAAAAAGGGAGCGGGTTTTCTTAAGCATAAAGAGAGTTTTCTCACAAACCTAAGCCTTCTTAATTTATATGGTTTCTCCATTGCTTTTTTAAAACTGCCTAGATGATGCACGTGGTTTAGGATAAAGCTATTTATCGTCAAAATAAACAAGAGTTTGCCAGTTCTTATTTGTTTCTCAAAAATCTCCAAATGTTCTGGTCGTAATACATTCAGTAGCGGGTAAGTATTAACTCTGAATGGCTTTTTCTGAACTGAGCTCTCCTTTTGCTAGTGTTGACGCCAGTTTTTGCGAACTACTTGATTATAGTATGCATTTAATTACACTTTCCAAAAAGAGAGGATGATACACATAGAGCTGCTGTAAAAAAATCAGAAAGACGTTTGAAAAAATGCTCTGGATGTTTTACACTTGTCAGTTTATAAAACTGAATGACAGAAACATTTTTTTTTCTCTTACGTTTATCATGATTTTGTAGCGAGAGTGTCTTTGAAGAGTCAGTTGACAAATTTATGGTCAGAATGAGATATTGCGAGATTCGAATGTTCCAGGCAAGTATTCTGAATAATTTATAAAACAGATAAATATCTAATTTGCAAGAGCAGGAATGAGAAAATACATTTATTTGTTAGTAATATTCGATTTAAAGGATGTTCAGAGAACTGTAAACGAATATTCCATCACACGATGATATTAATTGAATATAAGGTGCGTAATTTTTTAATATTGACTCGTTAGTCATTTTAGATGCAAAAATGTAAGTTTGTACATATTAATGCGTGCTTTAATAGCTTGTTCCATCTAAGAAGAGACAAATGTATACTGAAATCGTGAATAATTAAAAATTCTTTTTGGAGTAAATTAAGCAATAAATAGAGCTGAGTGATTTACAGCTGAAGAGTAATAAACGTCGTTGTAAGAAATCCAAATGAAAGCAGTGAATTGTTCAAATGTACGTGATCATCGAAACGATTAGAAACAATAAAACATATATACAGGGTGTTTCTAAATTGTTTTTGGAAAATTTAAGAGCAGATAGGGCACATAATCAGCAATCAGAATCACACAGCAATGGGGGTTCGGAAACGTCGTCTTCATGTAGCTGTTAATAATCATTTTGGAAAGGGTGCTGAAACAACAGTGAACTTTCCGACTATTGTTTGTCAAAAACTAACGTATTTTTCTCAGTAAACATGCGACTAAAATTCATAGTTTAAAAAAATTCTACTTCATTTCATGGATGATATTTTTGGAGACAAGCCCATTGTATATGCAACTTGCTTAAGAAATTAAACAAACACTTCAACACTTTTCAGAAAGGGATTATTACCAGGTAAGTGAAAACGGCGTTTTTGACCTCATTGTGATTCATTTTGAACTCATTGTGACCCTATGTGATTCTGATTCCTTATTATGTGCCCCTTCTCCCTTAAAATTTTGTAAAAACAATCCAGAAACACCCTGTGTATATATATATATATATATATATATATTGCCGAATGTGTTACTTTTATAGTACCTTTTTTGAGTTGTTTTCATATTTATCATATTTGACTGCTGAGAAAGTTTATGTTTTGTGAGATTTGGGATGAAGTAGCTTTCAGTGAAGGTAAATATTAGTATGTTATTGCCTTTTTGAACATAAGCTGTTTTGAGTGTATTTGTTAAAACTAGAATTTTCCATGCAAATTTTAGAAATTTAACAAATGATATGACATTGAGGCAATATAATTATACTTTTATGGGCATTTTTATGTCAATATTGTGTTTATGCAATAAAAGTGTAGGTTTAAAACAATACAATTGAACCCGATCATTTGAGATGTCATCAAAAAATCATCAAATAAAATATTTTTTCGAATAATTGTATTCTGAAAAGCAACATGCAGAAAAACGAACCATATTTAGAGCTTGGTAGTTGCTTTTAATTTTACCAGTTACTTGCTCTCTTAAACAACTTATATATATATATATATATATATATATATATATATATATATATATATACTTTTTTACATTTTCTTGATTGAAAAATTGTTTTTTTGCTTCCTTTTTACAGTTTATGGATGTGAAAAAAAGAATGCATTATTTTGAATAATTCATATTTTTATTGCTAAGATGAATGAACACAGAATTGTTCCACTATGACTGTAGAGCTCTCTCAGTAATCCCTATCTTATAGAAAATCAACCTGCTATACCAACCCATTGATTAAATTTACGCCGCGCTCATTGTTGATGATTTAATAGCTGCTATTGTATTAGACAGTTTCAGTTACAACTTCTCGTAGATGTCGCCATTAAAAGATAAAGTCTATCTCTAGTTCACCGTAAATTAGACAGCCTTTGTGTTAAGCATTCTGTTTTGTGCATTTGAAGTGATATTGTAATAACTAGCTATAAAAAATATCTGTATTTGAAATTGAAAGAAATAAGAACTCTCCGGTAGTGCTAGTGCAATTAGATTTTTATTTACATTAGAAATAAGAACTCTCCGGTAGTGCTAGTGCAATTAGATTTTTATTTACATTAGTGTTTTGCTTTTTAAAAAGGGGCGTATAAGTATAATAAAACAAAGTTTAATTCAAGGTGTCCCTTAATAGGAATCAGATTCAGATTCCTTGTAAAGGAATCAACATAGCAATGCGGATTCAAAAACGCCGTTTCCACTTAACTGTTAATAATCACTTTGGGAAAAGTGTTGAAGTATTCGTCCAGTTTCTTAATCAATGAGCTTGTTTCCAAAAATTTCATCAACTAAATGAAAGAGAAAAAACTATCAATTTTAGTCATGTGCTTTCTGTGAACGATGAAGTAGTTTTTGGCAAACAATGGCCGATAGTTCACTATTATTTCATCACTTCTTTCAAAGTGATTATTAACAGCTAAATAAAGACGACGTTTCTAACTCGACATTGCTGTCTCGGGATGGACGCAAGACCATGCGAGACGAGAAATACCTCAGGTCTCGTCTCGTCTCGCACTTTCATATCGAAGTATCGTCTCGTGGTCTCGTCTCGCATCCGTGGGTATCGTCTCGTGGTCCTGTCTCGCTTCCGTAGGTATCGTTTCGCGGTCTCGTCTCGTGCAATTTCGCGAGACCAGTCTTGCATTTTGTCTGACGCCCAATGCCAATTTTACTTTCTTGTATTAAGTACATAATGTACAGCTGCGGAAAAAAAAGGCCCACTTGCTCTTTGTTTCGCCGTCGTTCGTCGTACAGCAAAGTTATATATACCATTCGTTTGCAAATAACGCATATTTTAATTTACTATTAATTTAATTTGCATAAGGGGCCGTCTTCATATTTAATTCTGGATCAACTTGGTTTTTCTAAATGGCAGCACTGTATTTTGACTTTATTAAACGAAAGAAAACCTTCATTTTACCCTAAATATAAATTTTCACCAATTTTCTTAGATAATTTCCGGAGATATTGCGAATTATTTTTGCGTGTTTTTAAGGGACTTTCTGCAAATTGAAATACACTATTTGTAGGTTCCAAACTTTTCGCCTCATTAATTTCGCTCGCGAGAATTAAAAGAAATAAATATTATTTTCAAGGAAAATATTGTTTCCATCTCTCATAAAGTTTTTTGTACTGAGAATGTCAAGGGAAGAAATTAGATTATTTAGTCAGTGGTCCAAATAACCCACTATTATATTTATATATGGTCCCTTAACTCATGAAAATAACATATTTTATTCAATATAAATTAAACTACTGAACATAAAATTTGAAATTTTGCACAGCCATGTAATATTACTTTCTACATCTATTTCCATCGAAATTTGGCTAGGTCGCTAGTCATAATTTTTTGAATATTAATTTAATAATTCATAATTCATATTGATATTTTATTAAAAATCATAATAACGGTAAATTATGTTTGGGTTGTTTAGTTCTAATAACAAGAATAATAATCAGCCTCTAACTATGACTATTATATGAGATATGAATTAAAGTCTGAAAAAATATTTTAATATGTGGGGAGAGGGATTTTGGAAGCTCATAACTCACCCATTTTCAGTTCAAATTTATTGAAAATTGGTATCCGGGGGGTTAAAATGATCTAAATTTTTGAAATATGAAGTGAAATCTAGGTTTTGCTATTGGGGAAAAAAAGTTGGTGCGAATTTTAATGTGTAGATGGCCCCTTATGCAATTTTTAATCATAACAAACAAATTGACGTACAAATTGAAGTGTACGTCAATCGTAAACGATTGGTATCTGTAACGTTGCTGTACGACGAACGACGGCCGAAAAAAGTACAAGTGGGCTTTTTTTTTTGCAGCTGTACAGCCGTCTGAAGTTTATCGCGGTTCCACATATAGTCTTCATATCAATGGCGAACTAGAATTTTTTTATAGGGGGGGACGCAAAAGTGTAAATATGTGTCTCTCGGAGGGGACGCGCGACCCCTGCACCCTCCCCTTGGATGAGCCCTTGCTTCATATTTACTTCCGGGTACGAATTATCAAAATCTGCTTGCAAATTACTTTGAACACGAAATAGGGATGGTTACCAGACGTACTTGAGAACAAATCCGGATTGGGGCATCTGGCGGTCGGGTGAACGCCCGATGTACCGGTGGTTTGGTGGGCCGCAAGGGCTGTCCTCGGGAAGCTGTAGTTTCGAGCCAAGGACAGCCTCGCGAAGCTCTAGATTCGACAGCGACCAGCAAATGTGCAAGGAATGTGCAAGGAAGGTATCTTTGAACAATGAGAATCTAGGCTACCTTTATTCTAATATATAAATAGTTATATGTTATATATAATTATTCTTATATATGTTATAATACATTAAGTTTGTTTTTTTGGTATACAATTCTACACTGTTAGAACGATGGGCTTGAAATTTTGCACAGGTATGTAAAATAAATGGTACAGAGAAGCCCTGCCCTAAGCTACTTTAAAATTCTGTAAATTCATCCGTTCCCCAATTTTCCATTATTTTGTTCGGTTCTTGTCGTACCCGATGGAAGATGGGGGGGGGAGGGTCTGTCTGATCGAATCGCCCGGGCCGTTTCAGCGGTTCAGTTCGGCTCTGCTTGAGAACCAACTTTTACGTCTGCATGTTAAAATTTTAAGTGTTTTTGTTATGTTATTGCAAACAGAAGCCAGAAAATTCAGCATGACACAGATTGTTAAGCACGGGTCTTTGAACTCTCCAGCTGCAGGGGTAACTTCCTTAATAAATGTATTTCACCTACACTCGACACATCGCCCGTGGAAAAAGTTTCAATAATTCATTTAAATACTTCCAAGAAAAAAAAAATGACAGACTCATTTGAAAAATGCATTTTTATTATAAGAATAATAATTAAAAATGCCCATTTGAAAGCTAATTCTAAAATTCCCGTTTACTTGGAGTACCGACTTGTAAGCAATGTCTTATGTACCTGAGGTACTGATTATAACCATATTTGCCTGTTATAGCGCGAGACTGGTCTAGTAGTCGCGCACGAGAGCTGACACGAGGTATCGTCTTGCAGTCTGGTCTCGCAACCAGTGGTATCGTCTCGCGGTCTCGTCTAGCACTTAGTAGTATCGCCTCGTGGTTTCGTCTCGCACACCGAGCACACTAGAGACACTTTTCATATCTCTAAAGGATATATATATGACCTTTTTTTAACATTTACCAAAATTTGGGCGTTCAGAGTGGATTGAATTAGCGCTATGTCTTCCGTATACCCAGTTTTGGTATTTATGTATGATGATTTTCCAGAGAAATAATAAAGAAATAAAGTAACATGATATATATCATTAAGGTGATATAGATTAAATACTCAGAGCGTGAATGTTACAGTCATTAGGGAGTTTTGCGCAACGTTTCTTCCTCCGCTAATAGTAACGCTACCCGCTAAACTGGTTTTCGACAATATTGCGTACGCTCACATTTAGCGGAAGTTATCGGAGCACGTTATTTCTCAAGTTTAGGGGATGCTGATTACGGTAAACCTTATTTATAAACAATATGGCGGACAAGCGAGTGCGATTTAATATTCCTAATATAATGGGAATATATATAGCCGACAAAGAAATGAGATTTACTATAAAAGTTAACTTATTAATGCTGTAGGAGGTTTTGGCCCGAAATCTTGACAAAAATAGTATGGGCTGCCTTTATTTAATGAATTTCGTACACACATATTATGTTTTTGCATTGAATCAGTTATCCTTATTTCACTTGATATTGTCACCTAGCAACAGGAAAATAATTTTTTTTAGGCATCCCCCCCCCCCCGCTTGAATTATTTTTTCCGTATTTGCATTGCTTTGCTTTTAGAAAATATCGTATAAAATTTTAAACAAAATGAATTGATACAACTAATGAAATCAGAAATAGCTATAAACAATTTTAAACATAATTTTTAGTTTTAAACAAATTAATTATTAGAATATAAATTTATTATTATTACTATTTATTTTTATAAGTATTTCTTTATTTTGATTTTTGAAGTAAAAACTTCTTTAGGCCCGTTGGGCACTTTGGGATATAGAAAAAGAACCCAATTCGAGTGACCGTCATGCTCAGAAACATATGGAGAAAAAGGTAATTGTGACGCCATAGGTACGCTGTCTCCTGCCTGCTGAGATTTCTTCCTCCTTTCTTTGAATTTTGGTGCTGCCACCTGTTATCATACGTAAGAACTTCAAATTACCTCTAAACAGTGTCCCAGCTTCCGCGACTAGTGTCGAACCGTAGACCCGAGGCTTTGTGAGCGAGCGTTCTAACCACCAGACGGGTTCGACTCGGGATGAAATGACTAAAGTTTAAAGTCATGGTTGTTTCAATTTCGTAATGGGAACTTTTATGTATCTAAATAAATAAAATTAGACTTTGTCTGTACACTACTTGGTATTAAAAAGTTGTGCGATTTCTATCCGTTTTAAGTATTTGGGATCCCAGTACGACCCTAAAATAATGTTTGTCTGTCTGTCGAGCTTCCAGTGACGCCTTTTTTTTATTCGCACATCACGTAAAACTGACAGAAGCGAATGAAATAAAATTTGGTGACATGATAGGTGGTCACTCAACTTAAACTATAGTCAACGAATTTTTAAAAAATTTATTATATTTTGAGATTTTCCGAAATTTGTTTCAAACTGCGTAAGTTTTTGTTTGCACATCATGTAATAACTAAAGCGAAAGACATGAAATTTGGTGACATGTGATAGGTGATCACTCAACTTGAGTTCTAAGCGTCGGATTTAAAAATTTTTTGATTAGATTTTGAGATTTTTTTGAGAATCGTTTGAAAATGCGTAAATTTTTGTTTTAGTATGCATAAAAACTGCATATAATTTGCACAACAAGTGTATACTTTTAAAATATTCAACAATATCCCCTATTTATGTATAAATTGTGTACAATCTATATATTTTTGCAAAAAATACTTTTTCTGGATGAGTAGGTGTTATAATTTTCGATTATTTATTTAAAAAAACTGTACTTAATTAGGATCGCTTTATAATTATTGTGCAATAAAGTTAATTTGATTATGTGGAGAGTGTTAATAGTTATATCCAGTACATTATTTGAATTATAAGTGTAATATTGAAAATTACTATTCGTTGTTAAATTGAGCTGAATTTTTGAAATACGAAGTGAAGTATAGTTGCTGATATTGTGAAAATAAAGTTGCTGCTGTACAGATAATGTTGCTGCATCTTTAAATATGATGACCCGTTATTCAAACTTTATATATAACGAATTAAAGTGTACATCTGGCCGGTAGACAGGGGGGATGAAATTATGGGGGCAATCCCCTGTCAGAAAAAATCTCATAACCCCCTTCCCACATAAAAATTTAACACTTCTCCCGAATTAGCAAAATTGACAGAAAAATGATTTGGAAAAATTATGTATAATTATGTAAAAATTTTTAAATCCTGTTTTACCATTACTAAAATATTAGGTTGTAACGAAAGTTTCCCGCCACCGCAAACTTCGTCAGCACACAGTTCTCGTTGGCGTTTTTGCTCATATTTTGTCAAACGATTTTTGGCGTTTGAAAGAAAGAAGTTTACTTTATAGTGAAATCTGTAAAAAATATAGTTATCATTAAGTATAAGGTGTCTCAAATAGAACTATCACTCTAGAGGATTAGAACCACCATTTACTTCCAGTTGTGTTGCAAAAAGTCAGCTACATAATATCAACGAATTATGAGTACAGCTGTAAGTACTATTGTTGTATCATGTGACACTGTGCAGGTTTGGTACCGAAAGTTCAAAAACAGTTATCTAAGGAGTTAGAAGTTAGTATTTCAGGCAGATATGGCGGAAAACTTTCGTTACAACCTGATACATGCGATAGATTGCGCATTTTCACCACAGTTCTAAAACTCAAAGCCCAGAGGATTTTGTTCGGTGCCGTGTTTAGGAAATGGGAGGGTGAGAGGGCCCGCCGCCCCTCCAAAAATGTACAATGATTATTAAAAACGGCTATTTTAAAACATTTTCATTAACTCTTGTAAAAATAAGATTTAAATACGGTTTTCCCCTTCTCCGAAATAACCTATATATGCCGCTGATTTTGTATACCGGTTTGTCAACATACCAATGGCCTAGATTGCTTTTACAGTACACCCTCCAAAAAAAGTATCCGAGCAAGAGAGAAATTTCGTACGTTGGTTTCATATATTAAAAATTATTTATCATAGAATATGAATTAGGCTATGTATAAATATGAATTTCCATATTTCTATCAAGTTGTGCGTTTTTCAAAAACTCAATTATTATTCGCAAATCTAAACTAGGAAATTTCTCTCTTGCTCGAATACATTTTTTTGGAGGGTGTACATCCTATTTATATTCTTTCTAGTGTTACAAATATAAAAAAAAACTATAAATTAAGTATTGAGTGTTTAATACATTTTCTCGTATGAAATATAAAATTTAGATTTCAGAATACTGGGAGTATTTTATGGGGATTTTCTTTTTGTTTGTATTAACATTTTCAATAAAGAATTAAGAATAAGGATAAATAGTATGCGGCATATTTTATGGGGCTTTTCTTTTTGTTTGTATTAACATTTTCAATAAAGAATTAAGAATAAGGATAAATAGTATGCGGCATTGCCGAATATTATTTTTACCGCAGTGGTAAATAAAAGCTAGTTTTATTTGTTAACAAAATTAAACAGTTATAAAATTAACTGCTAACTAAAATGAAATGAAGAACGAAATTCAATTAAAAATGTATAATGTTGTCAAACAGTTTGAAACACATCCACTTTTCTGCCTAATTTTTGTGGTTGACTGAAATTTTCGTTTTGAAATTATGGTAATATTTTAACTATAATTAGTGTTTCTAATGGCTTTTTAACATTTTCCAACAAGACTGAAAAGTGTTTATGATTTTGGTTTGCCTGTCTGTCCATCAGTGCTCTCCCTGATGTAAATACAGAGGCTGTTTACACATTTTTTGAACGATTTTGAGGCCATATATATAGTTGATGTTTAAAATATGTATAAGACTATTTTTCTTAAGTTCAATCCGATAGCCCTTTTTCTTGACCATTAGCCTGCATCGTGATTCCATGATAGATGGGCTTTTTTAAAAATTTGCAGGTGTATTGTTTTTTATTCCTCTCTCACAATTTTACAGAGTCACTGTGAATCTAGGTACTCCTGTAAAGGAAGTATAAATGATAGAGACACTATGGAATGCTTTGTTTTGTAATCCTTAATAACATGCCGCAATTTTTTTCCATTTTGATTGATCGATTTTGTCAAAGATGCACTAGAGCTATATCTGCCTAAACGGGCGTTTGCCTTGAGCCGACGACTTTTTAGTGGCGTTCTAACGGGTATTCACGTTACATCTGGAGAAAACCACCAAAACCTCACGACGGTTAGTTCGACGGCCGCGCCGTAGGCCAGAACCCTGGAACTTTACTTTTCGGCCATCTACCGTGTAAAGTATCTTATCTATTTGGCCATGGTCGGCCCCTTCTTTTGTTAGAAATAGCCGAATGTCTCTAAAATAAGATTAAGATTTACTGCCCATAGAGCAAAATGAATTCTTTTGTGTGCTCCTGTAAAATCTTTATAAATCCTGCATACACAATTTTCAATACGGTACATGGTACAGTAGATAGGGATAACATGTAGAAGCTTCGTAGTAGTCGATGAATGTTTCCGACTATTAGAACAGGGGACGGACGAACAGAACAGACGGACAGACAGACTAACTGAAATTAGAAGCACTTTTTCAGCTTTGTACGAAAGCGTTAAAACACATTAGAATCAATAACAATAGTTAAGATATTACGAGACGAAAAATGAAGACAACCACAAAAACTAGGCAAAAAATTCAGCGAGTTCAGGACTTTTTGTCTGCGCTGTAATTTTTTACAGCGCAGTAGTAAGTAAAAACAATGAAAAGTTAATGTTAAATTAGCAAAAACAAAAAAATGAAATAGCCAGAAATATGCTTTCTTAACACTTAAAGAACCTGCGAGGTGGGAAGGGAGGAGAAGAAATCCATTGAAAATACATAGCCATCCTGGGACACTGCCCCATCTAGTCGAATCGTCTGGCTACGGGCCTGTTATTCATAAACGATTAGTACATGTAATTTTGCTGTACAAAAGTGCAAGTATCATTTTTCCGGAGCATACATTAATCAATGTTTATTTTATGTTATTTAAAATTACTTACTTGTATCACGCAGCTGAACGATGTTATTTATAATTACCTATTTGTATCGCGCAAAGTTATTTTACTGTATTGTATTTTGTGTATTAAGAAAAACCTGCACTAGGGGTATGTGCCGAGAATGGGGGTGCCTGGGTCGGAGGACTTTCTAAGGGGTTCTAATCCGGGACATATTTTCAGAGATGGGGGCCCAGGGCAAAAGCATTATTGTAGCCACCCGTACGAAAACTTTCTTATACCCTACAAAGTAAATTTCATATCATACCCTACAAAGAAGGATGCTAGAACAGCATAAAAAGGATTATGAATGCAAAATCAAATGCAATTGTTCTATAATTATAAATCATGTAGGATAATATAATATTTCAATTATATTATTTAATTTTCCATCGTTCATTTTAATTCCCTATTTTTCAAGTAACATGGTCTACACTATTTTTGTATTTATTTTCCTAATGTCCATATCAGAGAATTTATTTATAGTAGGACAGATCTTCAATTAGCTCTACTTAGGAACTATTTCCTTTTATATGTCCCGATTAAATATGAGTTCTATGGTTTTCTCGCGATTAGCATACATCACTCCACAGAGCATGCCTAAATGATAAGTTTGAGCTGATTAATTGCCTGAGACTATACCGTTTAGTTAAAAAAAAGTTGTGGATATAATGCTATAATAATAGCAGGTAATTATTATTCAGGTTTTTTTCACAGAGCTAGTTTCTCTGTCTCTTATTTTAAATTAAATAAAAATTTGCTAATTTTTAAACGTAAAAGGTAATTTACGTTTAAAAATTAGCGTTACATTATACGGGCGCTTGTCCCGATTGCCCTGCCGGGAATGGGTCCCTGGTTCTAACGCATATTCACGTTACTTTCTGGAGAAAACCGACTAAAATTCCAGGCCGTTAGATCTGCAGCAGCGGCAGGCCTTCCCACTTCGGCCGTCTACCATATTGAGTGCCTTATCCATTCGGCAATGGTACGGCGAATGGAACGTTATTATCATCTTCAAAAATGTTCTATATTTACAAACCCTTTATAGATTTTTTTTTGTTTGTTAAATCTCAAATTTGTTCATCTTTGCTTAGCTGAAAATTTGTTTCTTAAGAAATGTTTTAACAGTTTTCAAATCAGGTAACTAAAGTTTGAGCTGTGTTATCCAAATACATTTTCAGCCAAGCATACTGACCTATGTTTACAAATCAACAAATAAAAGAATAAAAAAATAAATAAAGAGAGAATTGAAAGGATTAGGTTGTAACGAAAGTTTTCCGCCACTGCAAGTATTGCCTGCACAAGCAGTTCCCGTTGGTGTCTTTGCCAATATTTTGCCAAACGATTTTTGTTATTTGAAAGAAAAAGACTTGTTTTAGAGCACTGTGTTGTGAAATCGGTAAAACAACATCGTTATTATTAAGTATAAGATGTCTGAAATGGAACTATCATGCTACCAGATTGAACCATCATTTACTCTCAGTTCTGTTGTAAAAAGTCAGCAACAGTATTACATTGAAATGACACTGTGAAGATTTGGTACCGAAAGTTCAAAAACGAGGACTAGGACATTAAAGAAGCAGAGCGCTCTGACCGGCCTACTGATGCTCATGAAGCCCGCCTACGAGAATTTGTAGAAGAATATAAAATATTCATCCACTCGAGAGCTAGCTAAAAGAGTTAGACTTTAGTGCCATGTCCATTAGTCGTGCTAAGCATCGCATAAACTTGACATAAGGTCAATAGCTGGGTACCGTGTGAGCTGACTCAAGCAAATCTGGCTGAAAACTTTCGTTACAACATGATACAAGTGATTTGATTTATCAGAAAAACTAAGACAACAACAATAAAAAGAAATCTTTCATAAAACGACAGAAAAATTCCACGATTAGCGATTAAACTTTTTAACCTTGAATTCAAAATACACAGGGTGGGCAGACGACATTTCTGACTCCACATTTCTATGTGATTCTGAACTGTCTTGATCCCCTCTATGCCAGGCGCGTAGCCAGGAAAATTTTTCGGGGGGGGGGATATGCGCCTGGAAAAAAATTTCCGGGGGGGGTATATGAACTTATATGAGTATAAATAGACGGAATTTCATCACTAATCCAAACATTTCGGGGGGGGATATATCCCGATATCCCCCCCCCTGGCTATGCCCCTGCCTCTATCTGCCTTTACATTTTTGACATATAATTTAGGATCATCCTGTATATATTTGTCTTAAGAAGAAAAACATGTTTGCATTTTTCCTGATGTAATTTTCCTTTTGTCTTGCAAAAAATCAACCATCAATTCTAATTGGCGATGTGACGTGTAACGCTGTACATTCGAGGCTTTTTAGCTGTTATATTTGTTAAAGTGATCGAACCTATAACTAATTTACTCAGTAAATTCTTAGAATTCTTTTTTTCTTCAGTTACAGTTTACAAATTTTCACTGCTCTCCGAAAATCGTTCGCCGAATTTTCATCGGCTAAAATCTATAGGAAGTGACGTAAAAATCAAACTCCTATTTGTGTGACATCAGTGTTGTAGGACTAACTGTATGGAATTTGCTCCGGCTTTTGCACGCTGTGCTCTGTTTCGAATGTTCGTTTGGAGGGCTTCCAGAATACCAAGCTTTCGAACGTTCGCTAACTAGGCAGAGCCCGATTTAACAGGGGCTCCGGGCATTGAAGAATTTCGGGGGCGCCCATCTATAAAATTTGTTATATTTTCATAAAATTTTGATATAAAAAAGTATATTTCAGAACAACATTTGAAATTGGGGGCCCTTTCGAGCCGGGAAGGGGAGGGGCCTCCCCGGAGAAAGTCTCCCGATTCGCCCATTGGATAATAAGGTCCTGTAACTAGGATGAGGTACGGATAAGTTTTGGATGACGTCACAAATCCGAACCTTCACTTAAACGAATGAGTCAGAATAGACCCCCTGTACGCATACCTCCTAGTGTAGCGATTTCAGATAAGTCCTCCATGTTTGTTTATATCTGACGAACGCTTAAAGGAGGAGGGAGACGAATGTTATGCAAAAAGTAATTCGGAGGTAGTCCATATGCCATAAACTTTATACTTGCGCATGCGCTGTATTGTTCAATGGCATTTAACATTAGCGTTACCGTGAGTAAAACCGCTGTGCAAAAGCTCCCTAATATCTTAAACAAAGACGTAAATATGGTGCCAGTTATAACAAGTCGTCTAGCATCGCTTGTCCGGCTTCCTAAAGGGGTTTTGTAATTCCCTCCTCACCCATTTGATGAGTACACATTGGGCAAGTGTTTTCCCTATATCCTCTAAAGTGAACAAAAATAGCTCTAACAGAATTTTGTGTTATGACCTGTTTTTTTTAATGAAATTTAATAATTATGTTTCACTTCATTAATATGGTACAAAACTTGCATCAGTGAAAGTATTACTTAATGCGATGTTCCATTTCGCAAATGTTTACATCCGAAATAAATGTGAAAAAATTATAGGCACGATAAAATCTCAATTTTTATATAGTGCCGGAAAAAAGGAAGTTTTACAGAAAATGCATTCAGTTTTTTTTCTCCATAAACATAATAAAACGTCCAGCGGAAAAACGAATTCTTTGAAATGTATTGCAGTGACAGAATACATCTACGAAAAACATCATAAACTTACTTTCGAAAAAGTAAGATCAGCACAAGTAAAATGTATCAGTATTGTTTTATCTCTGGAGATTAGGGAAAAGAAAATTCTTAGGGATAAAAAAAGAAAACAATACACCGAATTAGTAAGAAAGTACCTTTATTCACATAATCAGTTTTGTTTTCAATAAATTCTTATTTAGAATTGTACACAATCAGATATTTTTGACACCTTTTTTTTAAATACATTGATGATTTCAAATATAGTTACACATACACACGCAGACTTTCACACTTTCACACACAGATTGTATATATATGTATATAATTATATAAGTAGCCAATATAAACTTGAGTAAGATTTTGTGACATTACATGCACTTTTTTCAGAACATACTTACAAAATGTCTTATGTATATCATTTCTATACACCTATCATTTTCCATTATGTTATAAGTGATAATCACTCTGATATGCTTTTAAAACATACACATATTTAAGAGAATTTTTAAAGATGTACAAATGATTTAACCATAAGTTGTACAGTACAAAATAAATAAATATATTTTGACTGAAAAAAACATCTAGAAATGAGAAAGGTGCAAATAAGCATTAAAATTATAACAGACAATGTATGAGTATTCTTTACATGCATTATGCGTAGTTTCAAATTGCTTGTAAGATTTATAGATTATCTCTATATGTTTTTTAAACCGATTTAGTTACATGGTAACCATCAGTATATGACTGCATTCTAAAGCTTACGAAACACACATTTCATTGTTTACATTTCAAATATTTTTAAATATCAGTAATTTGTTTTCAATCATGAAAAACTCCTAGTACAGTATTGTTTACCATAAATAAATAGAGTATAAAGAATTCTAAGACATTATTCTTATTTTATAGTGCAACTAAACAGCGTATATTTATACCTTTTACAGCAACATGCTAAACATTAATATTTTATTTTAATTAAGAAAAATGTAATGGAATATATGTATTCCCCATAATAATGCTGAGGCATTAAATATGGGAATTTTATTTTCAAACACAGAAATAAATACTTTTTATTTATTAAAGGCATTTAATTTATTTTATGCTAGTAAATAAAGCATGTATGCATTTAAAGTTATGAAAATTGTTACATACTTCTAAAATATTCAACAAGATTTGTTTTACGTAAAGGGCATTGAAATAATCTGTTCACTTTGAGCAAAATGTTCTTATTGAAAACATACCTTATTCAAATATCATGGAACATAACGGAAATACAAAAAAGATATACATTTACATTTTTGAAAGGATTATGAGATTATGCGGAAAATACATACACATACTTTTAAAATAATAACATACACATACTTTGAAAAATCATAATCCTATAGTTTTGTTTATATTTACGCTGCAACCTAATTACAACATAATAAAACAAAATAATTTCTTAGTATTTTTTCAGTAAAAATTGAAGAAATTTTTAAGTATTTAGTACGCATATGTATTACTGAAGCTATCTAAATACTGAATTCTTCATGATTTCTATCTTTTATTTATTCTAATATTTTTAAATCAATTAATATATCTCAGAAACTGAATTTGCATTTAATAGTGAACTTGCATTGAAATTACTCAAAAAACCTCTTTTAATATCTCTGTGTCTTGTATTTATACATTTACGACACCGCCGTGGAACTTATCTTAGATTATGTTTGAGTACATTTATCGGTTACGGACATTGGTTTACGAACATTCTCTGAGTAACAGTATTGGATAGGAGAATTGCTCGTAAAAGTCTACGGGATATTTGAATAAAGTACAACAACAACATATGAAAAGGACTATGGAAGGATATTTGCCGACTCAGTAAGTCCAGTAAATACTAGGAATCATCCTCTCTGTTTAGTTTAAAGGTCAAGTGAATTCAACTGTTATCTTAATGATATGCATCCTAAAAGATTCTTTTAGGTGATAAGATTGAGTGCACTGGATTTTACGTTGAAATTGATATGATATGCCCGTTCAATGCCCCAATCCTTTTAAAATCCTCAAGTAGAATGAATTTTAATAAATAGATATGGTGGAGAATTTTTCTAATTAGAGCTTCTTGGTAGAAAGCAGTTTCTGTAACTGTTTACTAAAGACTGTAGTTATATAGCATATGACAACACAAAGAACCTTCTGTAAATTGTATAGCCAGTCAAAATATATATTTACAAAATTTGCTTTGCGAAGAGTTTTTTTAAAAAATCTCAACTTCAAATATAATTTAAACAATTGGAACAGTAATTGCATTTTTTATTCAAGAAAATATGCACTGCATCACATTTCTTCTGAGACATTGACTACTATTATCCAGATCGAAAGCAGTAAGGGAGACCGGGGTACATTTTCCACAGGGCAAGGTTTTCAATTCGCTTTGGTTTTGAAATGGGCATCTAGATGACGCCAGGGGGAGAACTGGCTAAAATAGCAACACACAGTAAAAAAATGCAGAAACGTTACATACTTATAGCAGAAAGGTTTCCGAAAGTATAGCGTAACCTACCAATGCTCTACTCGAACTCACGATTTCGGAAACATAACCCACATTTCGGGGTAAAGTATTTTGGGGAAAGGAAATCTTTATTTGGGACTTCGCGCGCATGCGCCATGTGCCAAGAAACAGGGGGAAAAGAGTGAACGCGTCTTCCCTAATAGCACAGATGATCACAAGAGTCGCTGTGACGTCACAGAGTGTTACAATTGTCACAGGACTGTCACATTGTAACTTGCAGGGCCCGATTATGATCAACAGGGGACCCGGGCATTGATGAATTTGGGGGTCCCCATCTATAAAATTTGTTTTCTTTTTCATAAAATTTTGACATATAAAAGAATATTTCAGAACAACATTTGAAACTAGGGGCCCTGGGCAAAGTCCCGATTTGTCCATGCGATAATAAGGGTCTGGTAACTTGGGAGTGGAGTAAATCTACTGTGAAGTTTATTTGTGACCAGTCACCAGGTGACGTCGCCGGATGAATACTTAAATAAAACAGCACATTATCTCCTGAAAATAATTTATGTGGAAAAAAAAAGATTTTTAATTTATATTTATGAATACTTAAATAAAACAGCACATTATCTCCTAAAAATAATTTATGTGGAAAAAAAAAGATTTAAGATTTTTAATTTATATTTATTAATTATGGTATTTTCCCTCCATTTATAAAACCCCCCGCAAAAAATTTTAAGTTTCCAAAACAAGCCATATCACAAATAACTTTTGCAGTAGTCAGTTTACTGTTAAATCAAAATACGGCAAGGCAAGAAAATCACAGCGTCGCGGTCGCGTGCTCTCCTCCGAATACGTACGTCCAGGGTTCGATTCTGGTCGCTAGTCCTGACCGCTCCTTCCGTTAGAGTTTGGTGCTGCCATCTAGTGTAAGATACTCGAAACGCTTCATCTAGTGCATGTTACTTTTTTCTGAAAAACTCAGAAAGGTTACTCGTTAATTCGGAAACCTTTGTGATATACACGGAAAGGTTACTCAATATTTTACCAAAATATACAGAAACGTTACCCATCTTTTCCAGAAACCTTACCTAAAAAGCGTGAAAATATGTAAATATTTTTCCGATATATGCAGAAACGTTTCTAAATACTTTACCCGCATAGTTCGAAAACGTTTCTGAAATTTAAACTACAAGAGCTGCCCCATTTTTTGGGGTAACGTTTCCGAATTTTTTTTTTTTACCGTGCACCCATGATCTACGAAAGTTTTAGTTTAATAGCTGCTGTCACATCATCGGAAGAAATGTTTTCTTCAGTTTTTCCAACTGTGAATAAACTTTCAGGTCATTACTGAACCTTAAAGTAAATATACTAGTATCAACTTACCGTTTTAATAAAGCAGCAAATACATTCCATGGAATGTACTAATTATTCTGCGATATTTAAAAATGAAAATAATTTATCTGAATTTAAAAAAAAATTGAAGTTGTACTTTCAAATTTTTTTATTCTTATCTCAGCTAAAATGTTTAATCCTTTATTGGTCGCTGGTAACAGTTTTTCCTCTATGGCTGGGACGAAAAAAGTTAGCAATAAAGAAGTTACATAGGAAAGAGGAATAAAAAAGTTACATGTTTCTGATATTCTCCGCTAAACTTAAAAAGAAGCGAAAAAAGAGCCCCTCAGTATGTTAATTTAACACTTATTTGATAGTGTTATTAAAATGTCCATCCAAAATAAGTGTACTAACAATAATCATTGACTTAAGAGAAAAAAAAGATTTTTTGTACATTGGGTTTATTTAAGCATGGTGATAGTCAGAGTATCGTTCTGCACAAAGACACATTTTAGGAGCTTTGTAAAATTTTTAAAACATTGTTTTTTGAACAACCATACGGACTTTAAAATTTAATTATCTTTAATTATTGTATCAAGTTCTAAATTTTTTTATTCTAAATACGTCTTCTTATTTTTTTCAGAAATACAACTACATTTAATTCCAATAATGCAAAATTATGAAGAGTAATTAAATTTTAACAAATCAGCATAAAAAGTGTGCTTTGCTTATTAATTAAAAACATAGTTTGTTTTTACTGTACGATTCTTAAAATAATTCCTAAAGCATTTCCCCAGTATAAAATTCAGATATTGAGCTTCTGTTTAGCTTTTGCCATGAAAAGTGAATACTCGTTTAGCTATTCATTATTTTGACATATTAAAAGATTATCTATTTTGACATGTTAAAGAATAATTTTCATGACTTGATATGATGAAGAAACATTGGAAGATAGAGGATTTTTTAAAATGATATGTTATTCTTTAACGTATGTTTATAATTAATGATATAATTACTTTAAAAAATAAAATAAGTTTATTTGTTAATAAAATTAAGTATTTTTTATATATTTAAACTAAAATTTCAAATGCTGAATTGGCTTTTAAATCTACATTATGACTAGTTAAAATACTACAATGTTGTGAAAACGTCTTTTATACCAAACTTACATTTTAAATAAACGTGATACTAAAATTATGATAGATGATATATTATAAAGTAAAAACACTTTTAGCAAAGAAAAACATAATTCTTTTATTTAAGTGCATTGCTTATGCTTGAGAATACGATTAAAACTAGCATCCCCCCCCCCCCTTAAACATACATTGGGATACTGAAATAAAAAATCCAGTAAACTATGCAAAATTCTTAAATGCAAATGACTTCGTGCAAAGACTTTCTATGTCTAAATAGCATCTATCAGGCAGCTGTGCTTAAAATTCTTGTAGTTTATTACTGCAATCATAAACATGATATCAAGGATCTTCATTCATATAATCACTTTGTATAAAAAATTTAAAAATTAAATAAATCGTAATTTTGTGATTGAAAAATGTAATAATGGTGCTGTTACAGATAAAGTAATTAACAGAGGTTAAATCGAAATTGATCATAGTTCAAGTCACATTACTTAGGTCAATATTTAGTCCTTCAATATACACACTATCATTGTATATAAATTACTTTTCATCCAGTAAAACTTCGCTGCACTGTCTTTAAACATTATTAAAATTAAGATACATAATATTCTTAAAAATAAGATGAGTATATATATTTTGGCTCTTTATTATTTCAATTTTCTCATCCGAAATATCCGATTTTCCTTTGAGTTGATAGTTTTCCGTTAAAAGAAGGGAAACTTAATTTTCAAAAATTTCGTGAGAAAACTGTAAATTTCCAGTAAAAGATGGGAGATACGTTAACTTCCAGAAATGTTGTGGGGGGGAAACTAAATTTTCGTGTTTTACATTTTAATTAAAAAGAAATTAAATTATTTAGTTAGTTTATTTTTCTCCCTCTTACAAAGTACCCAAATTTTAAATTTTAGAACTCATTTTAATTCTTCCGATAGCTTGTAGCAAGATTTGCATCGTATTGTGGCTAGCAAACTCGTATTTTGATCCGGTGTTTAGAGTTCAGTCCTGTGTTATGGTAGGTTGCGCATGCTAAAGACCTTTCATATAGCACCTCTATATGTTATTCTCTGAATGAATTTACCTTATGGGTTTCCACTTAGTAAAAATCGGAAAGTTACAGTTCAGATTCTTTGAAAACAAAAAAAGATAAAAACAGAACGGAAATTTGCTTCGTGTCTTTCCTGTATACTTTGCAGATTTTTTCAAACAATGTATTTTATACAATTAGTTTTTAAATTTATACCAGTTGTTTTGCATCATACTTTAAGATAATGTTGAATGAATCGTATTTAGCTTATAAACGACCTTGTTTTAAAAGTTTATTTTTACGTAGTTTAATTTAAAAACATACCGATTCACTGTTGAATTTTAAAGTCTATGCCATGTTTGCAAGTAAAACAATCATCGACGATAAAGATTAAATATATTCTATTATAGCGATATAAACAATAGTTCTATTGAATAACATTAAAAAAATATTAATTACTTTGAAGATTATCAGAGTTTCTTTAAACGGAAGGCGAAGTCCTTTGGTAACCTATAGGTTACCAAAGGAGGAGTTAAACAAAAGTGTAAGTTCTCTGTTTAAAACATTAACTTTTCGGAATAATTTATGTTTTAGAAAGTAAAAGCTCCATTTTTTTTAATATATGTTTCAAAATCAAAGCTTTTTCATACTCACAAGAATGGAATTCACATTTTACATGTTATCAGTTGCAGATATTTTACATTAATGGTATGACCTAACAATTGTAAATTGAATTCAAAGATCTCATACATTAATAATCTTTAACACACAAGGATTAATTTGAAATATAAAAGTTTAAATGTGCTTGCATTGTAGTAATATTTATATTTAAAAATATCGTCTTTAAATTACCAATTCCATTGTATATTAGTAACAATTGAAAATATTGCTTAATTTTTGTTTTAACAATGTATTTTTTAAGTGAATTTTTTTTAGCATTACACGCATAAAGTTAACACTTTTTATAAAAAAAATATTAAAAGCATATTTTTCGCGTTAACTTGTTTCAAATATTTACTTAATGTAAATAAAAAAATATTACATTGTCATTTGTGATTACTTTGTTTAATTTTTATGTTTCACATATGTGTTTACTCAAATTGTATAAACGGTGCAATCTTTAACTAAAGGTGTGTCTTTATATGTAAGTTTTTGATTAAAGTCCTTTTTTTTGTTTACTTTCTCTAGCCGAATACTTTTTATCCCTCTTTTATTTCAATGAAAATAAGTAAAACTAGGAATTTAAAGAATATTTTATATTTTTCCAAGAAAAGACAGCAGAGAAGTATGTTTCAAACAGGGAGCATTTCTTTTTTTTTCTGTATTAAAAAAAAACATTTTCCGTTTTGTTTAATATTTTTAGACTAAACTTTCAGAAATAAGTGCACTGTACTACGTGGCCAAATTTATAACTGCGTGATTTTTTAATGATGCACATTAATATTAATGCTCTTATGACTATGCAGCAAACTTTCTAGATATGATTGATCCACTGTAAATACCAAATGAAACTACATTTTAAAGCACTGTAGAATTCACCTACCATCAAAATAGGTGTTTTGTATCTACCAGAAGCAATTTATTTTTCATGGGCAGTATAATAAAGTTAATTATGAGAAAGACTTTGGATTGCTAGAGAGTAATATACGTGTTCTGAATGAAAATTAGACACCGAATTTTTGCTTAGTTAAAACATAATTACGTTTCGTTTTATAATCCCATTTTGTAAAATATTATAAAACAATTATTTACTTTAAGAATTGGTAGTGTAATCACGAAGCAGCAGTCTCACTCCTTTGTTTTAAGTGCGTTCGCAACGTCAGTTTTTTTAGTGATTATAAGGATTACGATTTTTACAAGGTACTGTGCAATCCTTTTTATGTATTATAGTGTTTTAGTTGCGATGTGCCAATTAAAAGTAGAATAGTGACAAAAGCGAAGCTCGAATGGATGTTCCGCCATTCGAAACATTAAATGAATTACCCATGCAACAAAATATTGTTATGAAAATTCTGTTTAAGTGTTGATAATATATTTAAAATAGCGTTAGTATATTTTCAGTTAGTAATTGCTTTTCTTCAAGATAATATTTTCCCGTTATATTGCCGTAGTCGCTTCATCAGTGGAAATGAAATAAAATGATTACTGATAAATATTTGTTTTTCTTAGTTGGAAATATTTTCAGCTGAATATCAGTATTTTAAAATAATGTATAACGACACCGCAAACATCAAATGTTTCAAATATCGAACTGCATAAATATTTAATTTAAATATAATCAGAGATCGAGGACAGATGTTATAAAAGACCTTAATAAAGATCTTAAATGAATACTTGTGGTTTTACACTACTTTTAAGTATGGTATGAATTTAATTTTGTAAGTTAGAAATTTAACAAAGATTAAATAAAAATGAGAAACTACAATATTATAAATTCCCCTTAAGTGTAATAACTACATGTTTGAATGTCAGAGTTTGGATTTGTATAGACATCAGCAAAACAGTTCAAGTAGATTTAAATACATAATAGATATCTACCTTCGAAAATTGATATTTACTTTAACATAAATTAATTTTTTATAGCAGTTTAATCATAAAACATTATTTAACATTTTAAGAGTAATTTAACTCTGGGTCTTAGAGGGCTCTATTAGGTATACCTAAAAAATATTTAGTTTTCACCCACGCAAAAGTTGTGTGAAAGAAATTTCATACAAATTTTCAATTTTAGTAGTAATTATTTACTTTATCAACGGATTTAATAGTACCAACTCGCAACAAGTTTTTAATGGGGGAAAACGCTCTTGCATGCCACTGTTTATAAACATTACATAGTATTGTATAATGTACACAGAGTGTGTCCCAAAAGTAACACAAACATTTTAAAAATTAATAAAAATTGCAAAAAGCCATATAAAGGTAAAATTTCTGAATTCTATTTCGAAATTAGGGCATTTAACCTCGTCCAATTTTTAAAATTAGTTCCAAAAGTCATCATTAGAGGGAAAAAAAATGAAACAGAATGAATTTGTTGCAATGACTATGTGTATGTTCCCGATAAAATATGTTCTCCAGTTACCTCTCAAAGAAAAAATCGCATGAAAAAAAATATCACGTTACATCATGTTCTTGAAAGACAAGACGTGTCTCTCACAAACGATCATGGAACTGGAACAGCGCATCTTTTCTGCATGCGAAAACATTTCGACTGCATTATTTTCACGGATTTTAGCAAATTTTGTTCCCAGACTGAGCCATGTTGTGGCTGGAAATGGTGAGTTTATTTAACACCTTGTTTTTCCGTTCCTGCAATTATCATTGTAAAATGTTCATCCGGTAACTTAGATTTTTCCAGTCGACAGCGCCATTTATTGGCAAACTTTGGAACTAGTTTTTTAAAATCTAAATATGAAATTCTTTAGTTTCCTAAGTAGGGTGCAGAAAACGATACTCTTTTACTGTCTTTCTTTTTTTATTATTTTTAAGAACGCTTCAGTAGTAATTGGGACACAAGTCACACGGCTTTGGTCACGTTCCTATAGATCTATCTCAAAGATTCAATGTGGTTGATGCGTGGGATTTAGATAACGTGAGTATACTCCTCAAGAGAGCAAATGCAATAGGATCATTTACTAATTATAAGTAAGAATTACAATAAAAAATATGAAGTAATAAAGAGTAGAATGCATAACACCTTTGATTTAATAGTGAAACCATCATCACCTTAGTGAGATTGGAAATTTGAGTAAATGAAACTTGGTGGGCTTACTTAGAAACATTCAATCTGATTCTAATTTATTAATGATTGCAGTTGTTTTGAATTCTACTTTGTATATCTACCCATGACATTTAATTACAGATCTTTAAATTTAAATTATACGTTAATTCTTATTATAAGGTGTGCCCAAAATGAGAAACATGAGTGAAAAACACAATACGACATAGATGCAAACGACAACATTGACGCTCTTGAACGCACAGATTTCCTTCAGATATAAGAAACACTTGTAATCAGAAATTTAAACAGAATATTTTTTCTTTTTGTTTTGTTTCACTGAAATTTTAACCATTCAGTTTTGTACTAGTTCACAGGTTCAATAATTAATGAACCGATTTCAACACATTCAAGTCAGAATGTGCTGGTTCTAGATTTTTCAACCCGATATCTGTTTTAAAAAAATATATACCACAAAATGTTATAAATATCCGAAGAGACTCCCCTACTCTCTAACTAAAAATGATTTCAAGAAGACTTAATTTTTTAGTTTCTAGGTTTTTTGGATTGAGTTCTGACTTCAGTAATGTTTTTACAATTCAATGTATTATAAGGAAAATATGTTTACTATAAATGAAATATATACAATAATGTCGCCGTAAAGTTAACATACGAAATTTTGTCTAAGTTTTCTTTATATGTAAGTCATATAGAAAATGCAAAGGAATTTAGTGATTTATTTTTATTTATGTTTAAAATATCAGAGTTTGATTTCTGATCTGTATAACAAAAATTCATATAATTTTTTTTTTCTATGCTAAAGCTTAGGTAAAAAGTTTGAATTTTCAAATACGAGTCAATTAAAATTGTTTTAATTCCTAACATGCTATGGGGAAAAAAAGAACTTGTTTGATGATTTTACTTAAGTCATAAAACGTTCTAAGATTAATTTTCAAAAAACTTAAACAGTATTCTAAGGGACAATGAGTAACTCGGTTTAGCAATCTAAAAATGTATAATGCATATATCTCTTCATACTTGTTATTAATTGATTAATTGAATTTGTGCGTTACTGTTTTTAATTTGATATATATCTGAAAAAAAGAGTAATTATCATCAGCAATATAACTGAGTTGACGCTCTTTTGGTTTAAAATATTTTATCTTTTGGATAAAAATTATTTTTCTTGATTTATTATGTGAAAGATTTAAAGGGAAAGAAATATTACTTTTAGAAAATACACTTTTTTATTTTATGAGTTCAGTAGCAAAAATTGAATATTGAATCAATAATCGGAATATTCAATCATTATTAGATTGTTCGAATTTTACCCAGTATTAGTGAAAATCTTGAAAAATTTTTGCATAAGCCCATATTAACTATTAAGCTCATACACTGAGAGAACATAATGGAAGTATTTCTAATGTAAAAGCAATGTTGTCAGTATGGTGAAATATAATATTTTTTACTAATAACGAATTTTAAGAAATAGTAGTAATACTAGTTTGCTTTGTAAGTATTTTTTGAAAATGTAATTTCAATATGTAGTAACGATATAAAAATGTCAAAACCTCAATATTAGTGCATCATTGTGGAACAATTTTGTCTTGAAAGTAAGGTATTGCTTGAAATCATTATTGCAGAAAGAAACGAGAAACTTCAGTAGTTACTAGAAAAAGATATGATTTAATGATAAATGATATATGATAGATGACAGCATAGCTTGGAATACTGCAAGCACGCGTAATTGGATTTTAATTTGTGTTTTATTTCATAGTAATAGCTTCAGTACGGTTTTTGAGCCTGTCATGTCAATCTTGTCTTTTATCTCTCGAAATATACAATTTAGAATCTAAAGCATTCCTTTTCCTTTAAAATTTCTGTCAATTAGATAATATTTCAGGACAAATGTCTAGCAATGTAGAATGAACTATATCTTATCGTTGAAAGTAATTTACTTAAAAATACAAGTTCAAAATTTTGTGAATCTTTATTTACTTTGAATTTAGAATATCTGTACTGTGCACTTGTTATAACATTTCCAAATAGGTCTTTTAAAAAGCTGAAGGTTTTGTTTAACATTTAGCTTCAATTTTAAAGGACACGAAAAGCATTCCAATACAAAAACAGTGGTCCCAATTTTCTTTGTATAATTAAGATAGATAGGGAACCTTTATAAAGACTTAAATATTTTCCAGACTATCTAAGAATTAATCCGTTAAAATACACATTTCATACACAAAATTAAAGAAAAAGGATAATTCTGCTAACATTATATAAAAAGTATCTCTTCTACTACAGATTCACTGATTTTTACCATTCACAAAAGTATTTTTGAAATAAAGCACATTAATATAGTTTCTACTGTTTCAAAGTGAAATAAAAAAAAATCTTTCAATATATAATATGCTTAATAACTTTCAATCGGTACATTAAATTCTATTCTTTAGCATGAGTCACACGTCATTGAAAAATATCAATTCATTATACTACAGCTTCAGTCATTACTCAACAGATTGCGTAAAGCATTTCGCTATCGCATTCCATCGGGCATTACAATAACAGTAAATAGAAACGTACAGTAAATGCTGTTTTAAGAAACGCTAATTAGATTTTTTTCTAACATTTTTTTTTCAATACCAATTTGTAGTTTGAAATTACACCCTAGCCGCTGTAAAAAATATCTTGATGCCTATGGAAGCCTAAAATCTTACAGTTTTGTTCACCCAATTTATTTTCTTTTTCAGATCAGTTGCGTAGCCATACGTCCCTCTTGAATGATCAATGCCGTTGTTCAGAAAAACACCAAACTTACCATAACGAGGAGGTAATGGGCTGATTTCCATCTGCTTTAATGTGCACAGTATAAAACGTTTTTTTTAAATTAAACTTGGAACACTTACAGTCTTCCATTTTTATATATACATACAAGTATGCATATCCAAATGTGCATACTTATTTATATATAATACTATTATATTCCACAGTTGTCTGAAATATCCAAGCAATGAAATTTGTGCAGAAGTATTCACAGTCGCAAATTAAAGTGTGTATATCCCGTCTTGAAAGAGCACCGTCTCATATACTTGGGTTTTGTTACAGAACATACAGTGAAGTGGAACTCAATTCAGCTCAAGGAGTAGGAGGGGCCCACGTGTTAGCTGTAGAAGAAGAAAAATAGTCATTAAAGGACTTATACCTATCTATGAATATTTTGTGTTCTGCATTTTATAATAAACCTTCAGAAATTTATTTAAAAATTTACATTTCAAATCCATAATTCAAATATTGACAACTATGTTAAAACCCTTTAAGGCGCAGTGATTCCGCTCTGGGATCACCAAACTCTGACGGTTTGACTGTTGCCTGTCACGAAGAATAGATTGGATTTCTATAAAAATAGTTGTGGGTGACATAGCTCCACCAGAATCCTTTACTTTTTAGCACGTTCATTTCCCGAAAAAAAATTGGTAACGATTCTTTTTAACAGCACTGACATCTGCTGAAAAATGGAAGAAAGCGAGAACAGCTGGACAGATTGCCCAATGCTGAAAAAAGGGCAGCCGTTGCCATCGCTCGACTTAACTACCAGCAAGATGGCGGACGATCGAAACGTTCATCGCGTGCCACAGATCTAGAGACCCTTTTTTGACGCAGCTGGCTGTGCTTCGTCCGCCATCTTACTGGTAGTTAAGTCGAGCGATGGCAACGGCTGCCCTTTTTTCAGCATTGGGAAAGGGTTGCGCCTCAAAGGGTTAACTCTACAAGGCTCAATTTTTTTTTTCTGTGTCTGAAATAAATATATGTGATAAAGTTGGTGACTATTATTTAGGGAAAAATAGTTTAAAAAATGATAACCTAATATTTTACTAGAAAATCACTTTTCAATTTCAGTTTTGTTTGCGGTACACTGGGCATCAGCTATACTTTTTTGACATTTATTTTGAAATTTTAGTATTCAAATCATTTCTTGATAGGACGAACTCCAACACACAGTCATATTTTCCGGGTCAAAACTCTTTACTATAACTATTTTTTGTTAATTTTATAAAGTAAACAAAACCCGATTCGAAAGATGACTGTCTAAATTTCAACCAGTTTTGACAACAATATGAACATCTGCATGCAACAGCTTGAACTATATCGTTGCTATCTATGTATAAATGCTCTTAAAAATCGACAGATGCCCATACTAGTATTTTATAGATGTCGAGGAATAATTAAAGTGGTTGTTCCACATTTGGTACCAGGGTTAAGCGTATGTTCATATTAATACGTTAAGAGCACTTTATCCAAACGCTAGTATAGAAATGCTGGTAACAGCTATTTATATTTGCTTTTAGTAAACATTATTTAAAGATGCAAAAACCTAATATATTCAAACACGTAGAAGATGCCTTAAATTTATAGAAAGATATAAAGGAAACTTAAATGAACCCTGTATAATTAACGTTGTATAAGCTTAAACTACATGCTCTCTATTGCAAATGTCTTGAAATATTACAAGGAAAATTGCCCTACAGGGGAAAAAAGAGAAAATTTAGAGCTTATCAAGACGTAAAAATACTTTAAAATCTAGTATTAAAAACATAATCTAAAAACTAATCTTTATAAAATAAATTCAAAGTATTTAGAATATTGCTGTTTAACAAAAGGCTAAACAACATATTTCACAATGAGCATTCTAGAAAATGAGTCTGATATACATAGAAAATTAACGGTTTTTGAAAGTGTCGTACATGAATTCTCTGAGCAAGCCACGACAAAATAATAAAATACCTTTGTAAACACTAACAAAGTACTGATTTTCTAGCCACTGAATTTCAGCTATTTCCTTATCTCAATCGTTATGCTTTGCGCCCTCTAAAGGTTGTGTTAGCAGATTGGCTTAGAGAAACGAATGATCAATAGTTGCAAAACGCTTTTTCATGTAGACACATCATTACTCGCATTTTTATACTTTATTTAAGTGGCATACTTAAATCAAATGACCTTAATTAAAAAAAATAGCAAAAATAGGTGATTTGTAGGAATTTTATCAAAGAAAAATAAAAATTATGATAAATCCCAGTGCTCTAGTAAAATCAAGATTCTTATTTAATCTAATTCACTCACCTTGGTATCGCATATTTCTGTGCATGTTGGGACACTCTTTTCCCTGAAAAAGAAAAAAAAAGAATATTAATTAAAATAAAGAAATCATGCATTGAGTTAAAATAATAAATTAGAACAACATCAGATAATATGAATTAATGGTGTTTTCATGAAGGTTAAATAATTCGTTTGTAGGTATTTTAAAATGATTACACCGCCAGGCGTATTTTTGCCTATCTGATTATCGCCTTTTCTAACAACGCTATCTACTTAGCATAACTAAGGATAGTTCATATAAACTATTGTCATAGCCTTTACTAAAAAATAACAATAATATTTAAATTGCTCATTTTTCTATCGTAAATCTTATTCAAGTAATTCTGAATACATTTTTTTGTAAAAATCCAAATTCGTTTACAATAGTGATTGATTTTATCTCTATTGTAGCAATTAAGATATGTCATTAATCGAAGGTAAACTTCGAGATTTTCATCAAATGGTTATTAATTTAACTATTATTATTACTATTTTGTGATTTACAGTTATTCATTTTATATATTTTCGTTTTGAAGAAACAGTGTCTGTATCAGAATAAAAATTAAACTTCTTATATCATAAATTATGTAAAAATAGTGATTTTCGCCAGCTTTATTGAATAATTACCTATAGAAACTAACTAATAACACGTCCAGAAGATAAATTCTTAAATATTCAAATTCATTTCAAAATTTCTGTAGTGAGCCATTTAGACTTGTAATATATTTTGATAGTTTCATGAAACCTATAAGTTTATATATTTTAACAGTGCATAAACAGTAGAAAAAATTTTATTTTAAATTGTTTTAGAGTCCCTGTAGCACTTCACTAATTTTGTACCGTGAAAATGAATTACATGCTTCATTTTTTAAATAACATATTTAGGTACATTTTATTTGCAAATTTCTTATAAATATATAATTCTATTAAAAATTCATACTTAAAAAATGTGACTTGTTTAAAAAACCATTGTAGTGTGTCTTCTCTTTGTTTCAAATATTCTTTATGTACAGGTAACTGAAATGAATATGGTATGGGATGTCTAGGTATGGTATTCTATAGTATGGTATGTAAGCTGGTTGTCTATTTTAATATTTCATCTAAATATAGTCTACTTTGTGTATATATACGTTTGTGAAATTAAGTCTTTTAAAAATATTGTGATTATCTAATTATACTTAATTTAATGTTAAAAAAGTCTTCGATCTATATTGCGGATGAAGTGTGAAGGTTTAGCGTTCTGTCTTATCACGTGAGTGTCAATATAAATGTCTGGAACTTTCGTCTGTTTTTTCCAGATGTAACGTAAATACGCGTTAGAACCCCTTAAAATGTTCTCTTACCAAGGCACCCCCCCATTCTTGGCAGCTAGTCCTTGCATTGCTTTGCCATAATACAACAACCTACTCTATCTAAATCACTAATAAAAAGACGCAGATTTTCACATTTCAGATTCATTTTCATTTTCCACGCACGCGTGAATTGATATTAAAGAAATCCGCATACACTTATGAAATGAACTATTCACAGATATATCACCTAGACATATTTTATTAAATTTTTCAAGAATTTTCTTCCAGATCATTAACAGCAAAAGATACCTAGTTTGCATTTCTGCTTAATTACAAGAAGACTTCATCGCAACCTGTTAACACTCGTCACACTTATTTACTTATTACTTTTTTTCCGAAGGAGATAATAACAGTGGGATTGTTACGAAAGACGTAATCCTTCTTATTTTCGAAACTCCGATCGGAAACAATTTTCCAAAAATACCCCTCCTCCCTCCTGTCTCGTCTCTTATGTAACTATTTTGCTTTAATCACAGGAAAACTGTAGTGAAACATGGAAATACCCACTTAGCTCAGCTGATTACTCATCTAAATTAAAAACTTTCTAAGAAAATATGTTTTTGAAACACCCTGTAATTAAAATCAGAGCTCTGTTCATTATCAAAACTTTCGGATGCAAAAGCGATAGAAGTTTTTAATTTTTCATCACTTTAGGGGGTTGAAACAATTTCAGGCAAACTGTCGAGCCGATTGCATTTATTATAGAAAACGTCGAATGATATTGGTTTATTAATTTGGAGACTGCTGCGTTTATTATCGAAGCGTTAATAAAATGCTTTTTGGCAATTTTAAATGTACTGTGAGATTAACTTTCTTCAATTTTCTCGCAGCCAGAAAATGAAAAAGAGTATTCAATGTGTGGGTGCATATGCTATAAATTATTTATTAAGAAATGCTGAAATCGCTTCAACTAAACAGACTATGAAAAATTAATTGAAAACTTGAACTACTAAAATATTAGTATTTTTACTCTTCATATGATTTAAAAAAGTGATTTCAACAATATACATATCGGTGAGTTCAAAAATATTTTTCCTTTTCGCCATTATTAAGCCAAATTGCTAGTTACAAATTGGCCGAAGGTAAAATTTCACCTGTGAAGAGACTAGAATCGAGAAATAAGCAAGCTCGGTCTACCAATTTAAAACATGATTATCAAGAAAGTGATTTCAGATTAGTAAGATATAATAGTTATTTTTGAAGTTGCAGTAGTTATAATGGTAATTAATGTAATGAGATGTTCATCAAGAACTTTCTGAAATCAAATTTATTACGATACAAACTGCATACATGCAGCATGTTAGAATTACGTGACAAAAAGGCACTTCCATTGTACGGGAAATTAAAATTTATGATATATTTTCGATGAATTCCTGTGCACATAAGTGGACACTTTAAAGTGATACTGGATATATATCATTCAAGAAGCTCTAATATATTTATCGCGTGGTTCTATTTAGTGTATATTTTAAGTCACCAGATCAGTATGAGGAATATAGAAATTCCAAATAAAAAGCAGTTTTAATGTGAGCAGCATGCTGCTTTGGTGGTGTAGTGGCTAACGAAGCAGTCTTTCACAGTCCTAGTTCGATTCCCGACTTGGGCTTGGGGGTTAATTCGTCCGTTCCTTTATAGGGGTAACATTATACGCCTACTGCGTAGGTATCCTCACAATAAAATGCTAATACTTCGAGCCATAGTCGTGGCCAGTGCCTGATGGGCGAGTGCCCGACCTTAAAAAAAGTAATGAGTAGAGAAGGCGATGTTTTTGTGTATTTAAGGTGTTTATAAAGAATACTGTAAATTTGAAGGGCTAGAATTGCAAATCTGAAGAAGTTAGACAATTTTGAATAAGTTGAAACAAAAACAGCAAATTAAAGTTTATAAATTTAAACATTTTTAATATGACCACCCTATACAAATCTATACCATCTAGGTGTCAACTTCTCCTCTCAAAGCTTTAAACACACACAGAGAGTTTCTAAAATATCTTTCTAAAATGAAAATACAGGTAGAATTGAAGAAGATAAGTGTATTTCATTGTGAAAAGGCGGCACGCAAATGACACGTTAAGGTGGCGACACATAAAGAAATATGAATAAAGAGATTATGACCTGAATAAGAGAGTATGAGACATGTATGATAAGTAAAGAGAATATGAGAGTCTCAACTGTCTTTATGACTTCTCAACAGTCATAAAGACTGTTGAGAAGAAAATGTCAAGCCAGAAGAAACAAATATTTCATCTGTGGAATTATGAGCTAGGTGGCTGACGAACATCTTTATCTGACGAGATCCAATGTGGACTAAGTTTTGTAATTTTTGAGACTGCTGCTAAAGTGAGGTGAAGCTTCATCGAGTTGAAATCGTAGCTTAAAGTGGCAATAACGCACACCTTTTACATTAAAAATATGCATATTTGGTCTCCTCTACTTTTCATTTTTGAAAGCCATAATAAAAATACCTAGTATATTGCTTACAAAAGAATACCTGAACATTAAAGAGCTGTATCTCCTCAACCTTACAGGGGAGATCACCAGTGTGGGGGCTCTTTTTTGCAAGTAATATATTTCTTTCATTCTCTTTTTCACAGTAATAACATGGAAATTTTCGAGTGGGAATGGGTTTGGACTCCTACCTCACTTGGCTAAGGCTTTGATTCTTAGTGGGTAATCAAACAAAAAGTTATTTGATCTAATTTCTCCAAAAGTATTATCAGAAAGTATTTACCACAGAAAGAATTAATAAATGCAGGTAATCAGTGTTGTAATATGGATTAAAGATTTCTGAAAAGTAGCAACACACGAAACTAAATTTTAGAGGATTAAAATTGATAACACTGTAACATATATAAATATATATACAGTGGGTGGCGAAATTATTATTTTCAAACGAATTTCATCAAATAAATTTATTTTACTCAAACACTTCAAAAAATCTTGTTTGAAATAATTGTTCTGACCTTTTTCTCTACCAAGAATATTTTACTACATTTTGTAAGTCGGAAAACAAATTAATAACAATAAACACACAAACAAATTAATAATTAATAAAAAATTAACAAATAGATAACAATAAACAAATTAATAATTTGGAAATGGCAACATTGTATAAGGAGACTTTTTTTTTTTTGCATTTGGTGAGTGCGACTAGTAGTCACAAAAGACAAATTATTATATTATTATTGAAGGAAACTCTTTTGATTCGAGATGAGTTTCATTTCTAAATTATTAATAATAGAAATAAAATATTTATTCTTAATAATATTATTATTTTTTGTCTCTTTTTAGATTTTTAGTATCTTAACCTCAAATGCCGCAAATTTTAGCCATGTGGAAGTCTGCAGACATTTCTCCTAAGAAAAAATCAGCGATAAAAACACTTTTGCAACATACCAATCAGTCTCAAAGAAAAATAGTGGAACTAGCAGGTCTTTCTCAGTCTACAGTACGAAATGTAAAGACAATGCCAGACGAGGACAAGTCATTATCAAGAAAACGTAATGGTAAATTTAGGAGAAAACATCTCAAAACTGCTTGAACTGTGGGGGAGATCAGGCCTATAAGTACGCAGAATAGTAGAAAGCCTCAAAAAATTATAAAAGTCTTGTTAGACGGCTCCGTCATATGTTTATCTGACAGAAAGTGAAGAAAGAAACAACTTGAAGTTAGAAACAACTGAATTTCAATTTTTCTTGTCTTCTAAAAAAGATTAAATTAACCAAGACGATGTTTGCTAAACCACAAGCACTTTCTAAAATGCATATACATTGGCTTGTAGAAGACTGGGAGAAGATAAAGCTGTCATATGAAATGGTTTTTTTAAATTGTGATTGGAAATTCGTTGCCTCACATAATATCATTGATATTTTAGATATGTTTTTCCAACGACTAGTCTATTCAGCTACTAAAAAGCTCAGTTTCTCCTTAGTTGGCGCCGTGAAATATGATCAAAGCTGTGTACTTGTAAAAGTAAAACATCCTCTATCAGTTATGATATGGGGCGTAATTAGCTCAAATGGGAACGGTCCTTCAATTTCTGAAGGACGAATGAGTGCCTTCAATTTCTTTGAAGGCACTGTGCGTCAAGACCAGAGTCTGCGAGTTTTGGAAACCCAACTGCTTCCGCAAATGAAGGAATACATTTCAGATAGCAGTTGTGCCTTATGCAGGATTTAGCACCATGCCATGAAGACAAAAATATTATAAATTTGTAAAAAGGTAACCCTCTTGTACTGGACTGGCAACTTTTTATATTTCAACCTGATCAAAAATCTATGGGTGGCCCTAAAAATGAAATTTGCTAAGATAAAATAATTGGTAACAAAAGTGAATTGATGAAAAATATTATTAAAGCTTGGCACATTACACCTAAACTTTAAAAATAGTTAAAAAATGCATTGCCAGCATGCCACAGGGCAATCAAAATGTGATTGCTCAAAAGGAAAGATTAGCTAAATATTGAAATTGTACTTTGAATTGTATTTCTATTATTGAATTTGTGCTGTCCTAAGAGAATAAACCTATAAAGATAATAGCTGAAACGATATTGTGAGTTTAATGGTAAGCTAAACCCTTAAAAACGCTTGAAAGATCAAAATTTTCAAGTGAGCATAATCATTTGGCCACAAAAATCATTTGGAAAAGAATGGGCTTTGTATTTTTGTTGATCTCACCCTCTCATTTCGTGCCCCTATGCACAATAATAACTTGTATAAAATTTTGGTAAAATATATTTATATTTAGAGGTTGCACAGGCGTATTAAAATTTCGTAATATTGACAAAAATGCGCAAGGATGCGTAATTAATAATAAAGTTATACTGTATAATTTTTATATCTATGAAAAAAGAAAATATACAGTAAGAAAAAAACAAACAAATGAAATACAAGAAAAACATGAAATACAAATCGAATGCAGAAAAATATGCAAAAAATATCAAATGCACACAATATACAGGGTAGTTATAATTAAACTTCCCCTATGAACAGTGCTCTATAGCTAAAACAGGCGAAAGGATTGTAACCAATATTGGTATATTGGCTATACATGATATGCCCTCAAGGAATTTTGAAAAAATGTCCACTAGGTGGCGTTTTGGCATGAAAAACGGCAAATTTAATGATGGAAATGACTAATGCGAAATACACAAAGAATTTTAACATACACTCTATAACAAAAAAATCGACGCACCAAGAAACAATCATCCGATTGCTTTGAAATTTCGTATGCATGAATGTTTTGAACAGATATGCAAATGATTCAAATTTGGTGTCCAATGAATGAATAGTTTGATCTCTAGCGCATCAGAACTGCGCATCCAGCAGACGTATATAAGGAGCAGTTCTTCAACGGTTGTTAAAACTTTCGGTTTGATTGCGATTCAGATGACCTTTCAACAACTTAAAAAATGCCTCGCTGCAGGATTCGTGCTCATTACGAGCAACTGTCAGAGTTTGACAGAGGTCGTATCATTGGATTGAAAGAGGCCGGTTGGACTAATCGGAGAATCGCTCGTCATTTGAGTTGAAGCGATGCGACGATTCGAAGATGCTGGCAAGGATGGGTGGAAAATGGCAGAGTGCAGCGTCAGGATGGTAGCGGTCGACCTAGGGCTGCAACAGATCGTGAGGACAGAGTGATGGTCCGATCAGCTGTCACAGCGCCTTCTTCATCTCTATCAACCATCAGACGTTCAACCCAAACACCAGTGTCCATCATGACCATTCACAGACGGTCGATAGAGCGAAATCTACGCTCGCGCCGACCGTTACGCCACCTGCCACTCACGCCTGCACACTGCCGAGCCAGATTACAGTGGTGCAGGGCTCGATCAGGTCGGAATGATGCCGACTGGGGACATATAGTCTTTAGCGACGACTCCCGCTTTCAACTGTGTCCTGACGATCAACGAAGACGTGTTTGGAGACGCACAGGGCAGAGGGGGGATCCTGCTTTCACTATTGCACGCGACACCGGCCCTCAACAAGGCATTAATGTCTGGGGTGCCATTTCCTTTGACAGCCGGACCCCTTTGGTCGTCATTAGAGGTACCCTTACTGCACAGCGGTACGTGGACGACAGCCTAAGACCTGTTTTGCTACCGTTCCTTTTGCAGTGCCCTGGGCTGGTTTTTCAGCAGGACAATGCCAAACCACATACGGCTCGTGTTGCTCTAAACTGTCTGCAAGCTTGTCAAACTCTTCGTTCGCCTGCCAGATCGCCAGATCTCTCTTCCATCGAGCATGTCTGGGATATGATGGGAAGGCGATTGCATCTGGCACGTACTGTTGATGACCTCGTTCGACAATTGTGGCGAATTTGGCAGGAAATACCGCAGGAGACCATCCGGGAGCTTTATCGGTCTATGCCACGCCGTGTGGCAGCTTGTATCCAGGATAGCGGTGGGTCAACACCTTATTGAACTTGTTACTGTAACTCTGAAATTCAATTGTTCTGAAATTTTAATCATTTACTATTCTGTACATTGTCTTCCTATCCACCAATTTTCGTCTCAATCGGACACCTCCTTCTTGGTACGTCGATTTATTTGTTATAGAGTGTATATTTAATAGTATTTTTGGCATTTATTCACTAATTTGGGTAATATTTGAGCTGATTTTACCATGCAAAGTGCTATCTAGTGGACATTTTTAATACTAAATGTTCTGAAAAATTCCCTTAAGCGCATCTCGTGTACAGTCCTTACGCCAAATCTAGTGACAATTTGATAACCAGTTACAGCTGCAGAATGCTGTTAGTAGGGGAAGTTTAATTATAATTACCCTGTATAATCATTCATTACTAAGGTCTGAAAATAATTTTTAAGGGAACTTTTATTGCAATCTCGGTACTTTTTTCAATGTCCTGAATCACTGGAAGAAGACCCTGTTTCTGCTCTTCGTTCTTAGCGCTAGTCTTTAGGAAATGCTTGAGGAAGGGTCTCGCCACGCTCCGCATTGTCATTCACAACTCTCGGTTTCTTTGCTATTTTGAGCTTCGTTCGTAGTAAAGTTCCCAATGCTCAAGATAAATTGGCAGGAACTCCTTGTCGGTACTTAATAGGCTGAAAAACATGTCTGTGTTTTTCATCACAAAACTGGATAACGACTCAGTCATCAATTCGTCAATTGCTTTTGCAATCTTGCGTGTTCCAGTGGTTCATCCTTCCAAGCTTGTTCATGAGGGGCTTTTACCATCTTTCACTTTTACTTCACTGAAATAACCGAATCAAAGAATAGTGCTACGCAGTGTTCGCTGAGATACTAAAGATGTCGTGACAGTTTCTCGTCATCCTTAGCTGATATTTTGGGGTTTTCCTATTTATATGCTACAAGACGCGGAAGAAGCTACAAATCATCGGTGCTTGCACAGGAAGGGGTGCTGTAAAACAAGCTCTTATATATTCCTTCACAATAAAGATACAGATGTAACGAATATCTTTCTTTTCTCGAGCTGCAAATTTGAATCGGCTCCGAAACATCCACTTCTTGAAGCTATGAAGGATCTTCGACATCCTTCTGGCAAGATGGATAGCTCCTGGAGCACGGAAGAGTACACCACAAATAGGTGTTCCTCTCAGAAAAATTATAACAAGCTGCATCATCTCCCTGAAATCTTCTCTTGCATGGGACATCAGAAGTTGGCTTTTGGGCAAATTCCATCACCGATTACATATGTCATCATAGATTACTCAGAGTTTCGTACTCCAGGTTCAAAATTAAAGTGATGTATTGTTGACCATAACTGCTGAAATCGTTTAAAAAGCAGTACAATAGGTCCACTGGATGTGGAGGGCCTCAAGGATTGCGCGAATACGGCAGAAGGCACAATTTCTGGAATGTGGTGCAGGAAAACAAAATACGAAAGTTGTTTTCTAGCTTTTGTTCCGATGTCAAATATGTTCCAGTATTACTGGCTGCCGCATTGAAACACATACCCCGTATAAACTCCGCAAGTTCACAGTTTTCTAGCACTTCTGCAATGATACTTACCATACAATTCCTGTCCCTCACTGTAATTTAGGAACACCGAACAGTTGACCTTCAATTTTTGGTCCTGATGCTATTACTGGTAGGTGATCCTCCTTTGCTTTTTCAGAAAAAATTTGAATTAGTTTTCTGTACGAGTGCACAATCAAGGGGACAACAGGCATATATTGAAAGGATTTTTGTACGTTAATTCTTTCTATATACTCTATCTTTCTATATAGGCTGTACTCCTCATCCTTTCAATATATGGCTGTAGTAATGACTAGTTCGGAGCGGATAGTTTGCCTTTGAAGAGTGACTAAGAGTAAAATCTTCCACCTCGTTTTGACTCATATTTTCTACTGTAGCTGCTACTATCAAAGTGGCTTTTCTATCACTTATATCAGCACATCTAGAATGGAAGCTAGTTTTGCTGTGATAGCTACGAGCATAGTTGTTCTGATGTTCGCCACCGGGTTGTGATTATAATTGTGCTCACAACGCACGGTTGCAAAGAAAACCAGGACAAGCGGGAAAATCTTATTTCTTTAACTGATCTGCCATTGCTTACTTTATAGAGCCGTTAAACATTTGAAACTATACCCTATTGAATGTCGTATTATTTCGGGTTTTGGTATTATACAGTATTCTTCATCGGTCTATTTTGCCAATTTTTCAACAGAATTCGATTGAGCTGCGCGACCTCTAAATATTGTTCTATTAAACTGAAATTTTGCATACATATTATTTTAGAAGAACATTTAGAACACATAGAAGAAAAATGCAGAGTGAGAACAAAGAAATTCGAGATTTTTTTTTCGAAGCACCCACAGCATATATATATATATATATATATATATATACATACATACATACATACATACATACATATATACATATATATACATACATACATACATACATACATACATACATATATATATATATATATACATACATACATACATACATACATAACATATATATATATATATATATATATATATATATATATATATAGGGTGATTCGCTACCAGAGTGACAAACTTGCAGGGGGTGTAGGGGGTAGAGACGGTTCAGAATCTGATAGCAATGGGGGGGGTCAGAAACGTCGTCTTCGTGTACCTGTTAATAATCACTAGACGAAGTGCTCAAGTCATAGTAAATTTTCCAACCATGGTTTAACAAAAAGTAATCCTCTTTCATCGATCGCATTTGATAAAAATTGTTATTTCAGAATTGTTTCTTTCATTACATTTATGAAATTTTCTGAAGAAAGTCCATTGTCTATGAAACTTGGTTTAGAAATTAGACACACACTTCAGCACTTCTTCCAAAGTGACTATTAACAGGTACATGAAGACGACGTTTCTGACCCCGCATTGCTATGTGATTCTGAACCGTCTCTGTACCCCCTACACCCCCTACAAGTTTGTCAGTCTGGTAGCGAATCACCCTGTGTATGCAGTCAGGCCCGTAGAGAGAAAACTCGGGCCCGGGGGTATGAGATCTGACGGGCCCCCTCCTATAATGATCAAATTATTCTCATTGTAAATTAGAAATAAAGTGCTTTTTCTTTCACCCTAGAACTTTTAATTTTCTTATTTTTATATAAAAAATCAATGTTGGTGTTATATACAACTAATTGCTTTTTTTTCTTTACAAAAACAAAAGTTCTTGCTGCTAAAAATGAACTTTTCTCCATGATCTGATTATCGAAAAAGATCGGAGCCCGTTTTGATCAGACTGATCCATGACAAGTCGTTCTATGCAAATCGTTTCCACCATCGCTACGTGAAGCTAGTTAACCAGAGCCAGATGACCTCACAGGCTAATTATGCGTCCGACTAGTTTAAGGAGACGAAAAATGATTAAAATAGTTAACGTTATAGTCTTAAAAAATAGCATAAAACATAAACAATACATGCCGGCGTGCAAAAATGTTTGTTTACACTGTATTCAGGAATAGAACAAACGTTAAATATCAAAGCATTCCACTATGGAACATTCATTGAAGTGACATTATTCGAAGCATAACTTTTGTGAATTTAATTTTTAAAATGTTGGAAAAAGGGTGGGGGATTAAATCTTTACCTTATATACGACACTGCGAACAAATAATTCTGCCTTATGACTATATGTGTCAACAAGAACTGACCGTATAGGGACCCCCGAAAATGGCTAGGCTAGGGTCTGCAAATGTCTCAGTCGGGGCCAGCAAATACTATGTAGATTTAGCAGTTCGACCCAAGCCTTCCAATAAGTCTCAGCCCTCACGAAACGGTTTGCGTGTGAAACGGCTAAGTATGGGCACGGTATATGTGGCGTTAGCAATTCAGTTTCGTTTAGGTCATCAGCTTTCCTTATTCCAGTCGGTTCTGGATTTCAAATATTCTTCTTTCTATCTATACAACAAAACGTTTCAGGAAATTTATAATCACGGGCCCCAAGAAAACCCGGGCCCGGGGGGAATCCCCCTCTTCCCCCTCCCCTCTCGTCAGGCCTGTATGCAGTTACATATATTTCTGCACTTGATGTATCATACAATGCACAATATAAAAAAAATTAATCCTTTTAAAATATATGTGATTGTTTAGTAAGTGTAAAGAATTATATAGACATATTTATAAAAAAATTACACTTAAGAGAATTTTGACATTTCTGGTTAACTACTTATACCAAAACATCAATTATTTAATGCATTTTAAAAGGAAAATAATCTTAAAAAATCCCAGAATATTTACACCACTGTGCAAAGCCGTTTGAATCATAAAGAAGAAAGCATTTTAATAGAAAATTAAAAACAATTTTTTGAAGCATGATTAGAAACACGTTTCAAAAATTTATACCAGAACACAAAATAGTTTGACAGCAGATAAAAATATCGATATTTATGTCGAATAATAAGAAAAAAAATGCATAAACATCTATTAGAATTTAAAAAAAAGGTGAACATAAGAGGGAGAGACATTGTTTCAGATAATTATTATTTTCCCATTTTTCTTCTTAAAAGACAGGTATTACGTGTATTATCTTTTAAAGGCTTAGGCATTAACTTTCTATAATACATTAACATACGAAAAAAATCTTTAATTTTGCTTGGGGATATTTCATAGATATTAATATGCAATATATTAGGAATGTCATATAATTAAAAAAAATTACTATGTGTCTTAAAATTTAAAAAGGTATAAAAATGCAATTTTCAACACTTTAATTGCCTTAAGAATGATAAACAAACGTTAATGGTTTCAGTAACAACTTTTCAGTTATCTTTTATAAGCAAATACTGATTTATAAGTTCCATTTTCATATTAGGTTGTATCGAAAGTTTTCCGCCACTCCAAGTATTGCCTGCACAAGCAGTTCCCGTTGGTGTCTTTGCCAATATTTTGTAAAACGATTTTTGTTATTTGAAAGAAAAGACTTGTTTTAGAGCACTGTGTTGTGAAATCCGTAAAACAATATCGTTATGATTAAGTATAAGGTTTCTGAAATGGAACTACCACGCTACCAGATTGATCCATCATTTACTCTCAGTTCTGTCGCAAAAGGTCAGCTACAGAATGACACTGAATCATGTGTACAGCTTACGGTACTACTGTTGTATCATATGACACTGTGAAGATTTGGCACCGAAAGTTCAAAAACGAGGACTAGGATTTTAGAGAAGCAGAGCGCTCTGACCGGACTACTGATGCTGATGTGGCCCACCTACGAGAATTTGTGGAAGAAGATAAAATATTCATCCACGAGAGCTAGCTAAAAGAGTTAGACTTTAGTGTCATGTCCATTAGTGGCGCTAAGCATCGCATAAACTTGACATATAAGGTCAATAGCTGGGTACTGCGTGAGCTGACTCAAGCAAATCTGGCGGAAAACTTTCGTTACAACCTGATAATTTGCATTCCTTGATATGGTATGAAATAAATTTTTAAAATGCACCATGAGATAAAGTTTAATACATCATTATTCTATTAAACGCTGGCTATGTGATTTTAAATGTTTTGCATACTTTAGTGAATATCTCTTAAATCATCATATAAGTTTGCTACGCTTTTAAATCGTTATTAAGTATAATTATTGCACCTATATTGAGAACATTTGTTTTAAACTCTTAAATAAATATTTAATAATTAGAAATTTAATTGTGAGTAAATACATATGAAAATAAAGAACTGAATACAAGCACCTAAAGCAGATTTCTTTCGTTCTAATTAGGATAACTACACTTAGAATATTTATACGCTATGTTTAACCGAAGAAAACCCTTTATTTTAAGCGTGATTGAATAAGAGAAACAATTTATATGTATTGTCACAGTAAGTACAATAAAATACACATATGAATTGGGGTGGATAAATAGTTACGATGTATAAATACCGTATGAAAATGAATCTGTTTAAATAATGACGCGGTTTTCTTTTCTTTTTTTAAAAATAATTGTCGTTGTTTTATTTTTTCTTTTACAAATACCAGTATATTGCTTGAAAAGAATACCTAAATATTGAAGAACTGTATCTCCTCAACCAAATAAGTGATATCACCGCTGTGGGGCTCTTTTTTGTTAGTCTGTAAATTTTGGCTGGGAAGGAGTTCTAACTACTACCTTCTTACCTATATAATATAATATCCTCTCCATCTGCTTGTGGTGTATCCGTGGGCTACCTTTACTTTTCAAAAGCGCCTCGTATTTAAGTTACCAAGAATTTGCTGCAGCAGGTTTCATAGAAAAAGTATTATGTATAGGAATCGTTCTTCATTTACACGAACATAAAATTTTTCCATGCATGCTGTATCCCACTATCATGTAGTCGAATTCAGCTACTATTCTCCTTGGTAATCTCCATATGATTTGCAATTCAAAACTTTCAAAAGCTTTTTTTTAATTTCGCATTTTAGCATCCATAAAATGAACACTAATAGTGCGTAGAAAATAATTTTAAGCAATTAGGCAGCGTCACTAAAGCATGAATTCGGCTACATGATGGTGGGATACAGCGTGCATGGAAAAATTTTATGTTCGTGTAAATGATAAACGATTCCTATACATAATACTTTTTCTATGAAACCTGCTGCAGCAAATTCTTGGTAACTTAAATACGAGGCGCTTTTGAAAAGTAAAGGTAACCCACGGATACACCACAAGCAGATGGAGAGGAAAAGTTTTGGTAAGCGCGTTGGCAATACAAAATGCAATTTTAAACCTCCTTTTTTCCCTGGTGGTCATTCGTTATTTCTGCACTAAGGAAGTCTGATTCGACTAGCAGATGTGTTTCTAACGCCTGCGTCAGTTCGGAATTCCCTCAAATGTGTAGTGCGTTCGAACACATAATTATCGCTTATGTATATTTCGGAACTGTGAGACGTCTTTGACAGAGAATTAAACAACAAGCAAAACAAATTAGGGGAATACCGACAAGAAGAAACTTCTCGCTTCAAGACAGCGATCGACAGCGACTTGAAAACAAGTACTACCAGTGGCGGCTCGTCTACTCGAGCACATGAGCGCGTGAACCCCAGAAGGAAAAGGTAAAAAAAAATAAAAAAATAAACACACTAACAAATTAAATAAAAAATATTAAGTACACTTCCAGATTTTATGGAATTTAAAACATGAGTTTTTCAGTCAACCCTCCCCCCATTAGCATAGCTAACGCACAGTATTGTAGATTACTGCAGCACAAAACATCAGGTCTTTCGATCGCACATGCGATCGGAGAAAGGCCCTTCTGAACCGCTCTCTGATAACAGAAGAGGATGGAGTTGCGGGAAGGCGCTGCTGATATTATTCCGTTCGCATTTTCAGTGTGCGCATGGACCATTTTTTTTTTTGCGGTTATCTCTTCCGAATTCTTCATTCGTTTGTTGTGTTCGGTTAGTGGATCCATTTTTTTTTCATTTTCTTATTACTTTATTTATTTTTATCATTTTTCAGTGCAATATTTTTTACAAAGTAAGGTAAATAATTAAAATGTCAGAAAATTAATTGTTTCGAAGCTAAAGTAATTAGATTTTTCAGCATTGTGTTTGGAAAGAAAAATTAAAATAAAATTACTCAAGCGAACACCTTTGCTAAAACTTTAAAGACAGATGACGAAATATAAGACTAGAGATTACATTAGATGCATGATTTGTTTTCCTTCAACTGCTGAAAACGCAAATATATTTCAACTACTAAGTTGCGTCGTATCTGCATATTTAATTTTCGAAATTTGTTTTGCGAACCTCCATTTAAATACCCACGAGCCGCCACTGAGTACTACCCAAAAGATTCAAGTGGAAAATTTTAAACTATTCGAGACCTTGAATCAAGTGACTCCCTTTACCTGAGGAAATCATATTTTACTGCACAAAGCCTCTACGACGTTGATGAGATCAAAACTCAAGATGAAATTCGAATGCGACAACAGGTGGTAAAATTCTATGACTACAAGATACTAAAGCTGACATAACATAATCTTGAACACTGGCAAAAACAACATTGGAAGTAAATAGAATGTACCAGTAAGTTACTAGTAATAAACTTTTTATCAATTATCAACATTTTTTGAATGGCTATGCAGCATTTTATCTTTACTTTTTGAAACACCCTTGTACATTTCTTAGGATATTTTAGAGCGTGGATAACGAAGGTCTTTTTTATGAAAACCCAAAATCTTTTCCTATAAATAAGTATTAATAAACGAATTCTGATTTTACAAACTGCTATTTTTAAAATTCGACGTGATGAATTTTCTTTAAGTTGTTTTAATTAGATGATGTATATATTTTAAAATCACATCTTTCTGAGCCAATAAAATATTATTTAAGCTACAATTATACAATGCTCAAAACAATTAAAGGATTTTGTAACTTTTATATATAATAAAGATATAAGCGAAATTTGTTTTGATGAAAATGGAAGAAGAGAATCACAAATGCAAATTTTTCTGATTTTCAAACTGTGGAGTGTGCTAATTTTGAGTTCGACGTCAAAAACGTCGCTTCAGAGGCAGCGAATGAAATTGGACTTTCAACTGAATAAAAGACAATGAAGACAAGGATGATCGGCATTCAGTGACTGCTTTGTTTCGATGAGTACGATGTCTCAGCGAAGTCATTTAACCGATTCAGAAGCTTGTAGAGTTGTCGGAAGGTTAGAAGGGGGCCAAACTCAAGCCGAAGTAGCGCAAGCCATTGGAGTGTCACAAAGTGTGATTTCCAGGATCTGAAACTGGTTTTTGGCGACTGGAAGTGCAGGCCGAAGACCAGGGCAAGGTCGTAGGCGGGCAACAACGCCCAATGAAGATCGTTATTTTGTGTTAACGGCTCGGAGACACCGGAATATGAACGCTACTCTTCTCCAACAACAATTTCGCTCGCTACTGGCACCACGGTTTCAACTCAGACTGTCCGAAACCGGCTCCATGGTGTAGGTCTGTATACTCGCCGACCGATGATATGTGTTAGACTAACATCAAGGCATCGTCGCGACTGCAGGGAGTGGGCAACCGAGCATGTGAACTGGGGGAGAAATGAATGGAGCAATGTTCTTTTTTCTGACGAGTCCCGTTTTTCAGTTCCTCCTGATAATAGGCGTATTTTCATCTGGAGGGACCGTGGCAGTAGGAATAATCCTGCGTTCGTAAAGTGTCAGCTTTGGCGGTGGGGGAGTGTTGGTGTATGGTGCCATCTCCATTGACGGGCACACAGACCTCTACATCATTCGAGATGGACCTCTGACTGGTCGCCGATCGAATCGGTCGCCGAAGGAATCGTACGAATGAATGGCCAGCGTGTTCTTCAGACATGAATACAATACAGCACGTTTGGGACGCTCTAGGAAGACGAGTTGCTGGCCGCCAACCACCTCCACAAACTCTCCAAGAACTGGAAAGAGCACTTCTGGAAGAGTGGGACAGAATACCCCAACTCGTGATTAATAGCCTCATTGACTCCATGCCTTAAAGGTGTTCAACGTTGCTGGCCGTCCGTGGAAACCATACCCCCTACTGAAAATGATTTCCTTTGAAGAAAACACATTTTCTTATTATTTTTTCTCATATGCACAAATTGTGTTTTTTTCCTTTTCTACACAAATGCGCAATAAAATGCAATTTTTTCTGCCAAATATGTGTAATTTATTTTCATGTGACCTACTACGTCTGTCGACCATGTATCAATCAGCTAAAAAGTTTCCCAGCCACAAGATCCACCTAAAACCTTTAATTGTTTTGAGCAGTGTAAATAACAAAAGAATCTAAAAATAGTTTGTTGTTTAGTGAAAACTTGCCAAACTATTCTTTCTTATAATGAATACTGCTCGAAATTTAACTCGTCTCAAAGTCACTTTAGATCAATTGCTTCGCTTCGTAGCCATTCTAAAAGGATAATCGGTTTTCTGCTGTATTGCGCTCTTAAATCCTAGGAATTATTGTTAGTAAAAAAAGAAGCATTCTTTTGATAAAAAAAAAGAATGAAACTCGGATTAGGCATAATTATTAAAAAAAAGTGAAAAAGTTACACTTTCTATAAAGTACTCTCAAGAAATATCTTAAGTAAGAACTTAGAAGAAAAAAAAGTATATTGGATATTTTTTGAAACCGGAACAAATAAAGTATAAACAAGTGAGCATCGTATCGGCCGTAAACAGAGGTGACGATAGATATCGATTAATCGATGATGACTTACGTCTTGACGAATGAAATTTATGTTGCTCCTGAGGGCTCGTCGATTTAGCGGCAGAGGAGGCCTGAAATTGTTGCCCAAAGGTGCTTTGGGATTGCGTTCATCACCTTGCATCAACTTTCGTAAGATATAGAGCTGAAAAGGAAATAAGGATAGAAAAGATGAGTGTGTATTACTTACAATGAAAATTTTTATAAGCAAAAAGGCTAAATAAGTAATAGAATTATTGGTTCAGTACTTGAAGTTTTATTTAAGATTTATTGATATATATGAAAATTCAATTATCATACTTTCTCTACGCATTTTTTATTTAATAAAAGTAATTAAATTAATATACCCCGAAAAATCCATACAATTGAACATCATGATAACAAAGTAAACATGAGCACGGATTATTAAAACTTTTATTAAAATAAAATACTTTACCATGCAAATAAGGCTGCCATTAGGCATATAAAAAGTTCATCGCAAGAAGCAACGAAAAAAAAAAACTAAAGAAAGCGTCTTTTAAAATCATTAAAATTGCTCTCTGATCATAAAAATACTATCAATCATTATGAATTTGGTAATTTATGACTGCGTCAGAAAAAATGTACAAACTATTACATCTCATGAAAATTTCAATAATTGAAGAGCATGATTATTCGTGTGCATATATATATATATATATATGTATATAGATAGATAGATTGATAGATTGATAGATAGATAAAGTTTTATTTAAAGTTCTAGTTAATACGTTTCAAAGAGCATGATTGAAAAATATTATGGTATTTAATCTTATTAAATAAAATATGTATCAGAAGGATTGCACGGTAATAATTGTTTTTAATTGCTTTTATTAAAAGTACATCTGATGAGAAAACATTTCTGTATATCCCAAAAAGACACCTTGGTTAAAAAAAATTTCTTTTTCTTCCCTCTCTATTCGTTAGAATGGCTAAAGCATCTCCAATATACTTGAGTTTCTAGAAGCAATAGTGTACACCCCTAGCTATGTGGAAAGTTTATTTTGTAGAATTTTAAAAACTGAAAAAGATATCGCCGGCTGTCATTACAAATTCCAATAATCTAAGATGGTATTCTTTCTATACTTTCAATAGTAAGTTCTCTGAATTCACAAAGTATACGAGAATTAACAACATTTTTTAAATCATATGTTATTGTATGTTTACAGAAAAAGTACGTGGGCAATTTTTTTATTGAAGTCACGTCTACTATTTTTTTTTACATGTCTTAGTCATAACAGGTATTAAAAATCAGGCGTATAAAAGTCATGGGGTAGAGAATAAACGTGAAAACCGATGGATAAAAAATAATTTAGATCGAAAAGAAATTTCTTTCGATCTTTCTAAAAATTTCTTCTTTTTATGAGAAAATTACAAAAATATTCTCTTGTGTTTGGAGTCATTCTTGTTAGTATAGTTAACTTATTATTTTTGTAGTGAAAGAACATGTATTTGTATAGAAGTATCATCTGCATAAAGCATAATTGCAGACGTAAAATAACACGGATGTATGAAAATTAAATTTTGCATACACGAAATATGTTTGATTTAAAATTTTTACATTGATTTTAAATCAATATGAAGTTTGATTTTTAAATCTTTAGAAATCTTTTTAGTGCGAAAATCTCTTTTACATACCTTTAAACTGTATTAGAGCTCACAGGTAAAATACGTTTCATTGAAACAGCGCCTTGTAATAATTTTTACTCGTTCCCGTGAAATGAACCTCGAATGTTTTCGGATACCTTAAATTAAGTCCCCTTTAAATATAACCACTGTGCACACATATCAGTATATACGTCGAGTAATTCTCTCTTCCATGATTCATAATTTCGACGTCATGCTGAAATGAAACCATTCATCATTTTGGCAGGAATTAGTGATAATAACTAACAAATGCAGAATTCGCTTTTAATGCCTCAAACGAAAATATTTCTGCTCTCGAACACTTAATGAAATTAGAGACCTTGAAGCGTAAATCAGTTGCCTGCTAAAGAGATGAAGGCAGAAGGTATAGAAAAATGTTTCCTTTCTAAACTGCAAAATTCTGAGAAACTATCATTAATATCATCTTTAGTGTTTTATGCCTAATCTAAGAGAAAAAATGTCGAGACTTCTCAAGCATTTTCCCTGCTGATAATTATTAAAATTTGCTTGGTAAAACACCATGCTTGCTTGTCATTTTACAGTTAAGTTACTTTTAATAACTCTTGTTTTCTATGTTATTATGTCATATTCGATCAAACAGGACTTTCCGGTAAAAGATTTTCCGTTTGATAATTTTTCTTTTAATTCAGTGGTATAATAACTTGATCTACTCGTGAAACTTACTGAAACTGTAAGTTTTTGTAATAGCATAAAATTTTAACCAGGAGATTTTTCTTGCATCGAAAAAATAATTTGTGTTTCCCCGTACCAGATTCATATTTAAATTTTTTGTGAATGGAAATCAATTGCACGCTTTGCATATACATACATTGGACCTTCTCTTTCCGCCGTACACCTTTTTAAGAGATTGATGTGTCTTCTTACGGGATAGACCAGGTGTGATTAATTCATGGCATATATGCAGTCTATCTCACTAGGAAAAATTCTTAGTCTGTACGTGGTTAGTTTTATAATTTTTCACAATTGTTGCAAAATGCATTCAATCTAGGAAAGAGAATAACTACTCCTGTGAAAGCAAAAATAGTCATCTTTTACAGGAATAATTACTGAGTACTTCGTGAAATATATTTTTTGAGAAACTGGTATCTTAATTTTTCAAAATTTCGGAAGTTCAATATTCTTTCTTTCAGAGATCGAAAGCAATTTCTACTGTAAAATAGTCTTTAAAAAAATTAAAAAAAACACGTTAGCGACGTGCTATGCTATGAAACGAATAAATAACTATATTCCTTATTAATTCACTATATCCTGCATAACATAACGCAAATTAATCCAGATGCACCTGCGCACTAAGTAAAAAAAAAGTAGTGAAAATATACTTTCGAATTAAATAATACAAATATATTTTTGTTTTTACTGTAAAATATGCCGGAACATTAAAAAATCAGAAAATTTTAAATGATTTTAAACGAAAATCATTGATAAGACTAATTAATTACAGCCCTCCTATTTTTTTACATTGCTCAAGTTGCATTTCCTTTATTTTTAAACATAAATTACGCTCAATACTTTTAACTGATAAATTAGAGTTCGTTTAAGTCAAATAGCATGAATTTTCTAACAAGCACGCATTTCATGTTTTTAGCCCGTCAGCCTTAAATGATTAATTTAAAGTGCCCAAGCGCTACACGAGATTACTACAGCTATAATTTTTCTATAACATTTATTAGCTAACGCATCTTCGAAGAACAAAAAAAATTGCACTCTTTTGAGCAATTATTTTCTTCGTTATTTCTGATGTTTTCATAAAAAAATATTTTTGAAATTATTATTCCAGGTGTTTGGAATGAAGTATTACACTGGATTAGAAAAATGTTTTTCATAACAAGTGAAGGTATGAAAACAGCGGCTGTTGTCTTACAAATTTTTCAAAAGAAAGTAGCAGTACCTCATCTTTAATTATTTTCTTCGGTTTGGGCAGAATAGTGAAGTGCAAATTGAAATTTCCCCGAGGCAGAGAAGGAGACTTACTTGAAAATCAATAATTTGGGCTTATTCTTATTCTAGAAACTAATATGGTGAAATAGGGAACTACCATAAAATATATTATTTATTTGGAACATTGAATTACCCACATCGTTTGAAAATGTAGATAGCTTTTTAAAACTTTTCTATTCTTGAATACATTTATCAGTATATAAGCAGTACTTGAAATTTGTGGCTTGAAAAGTTGCTTTGAAAAAATTTTATAGCTACTTTTCAACATTGCGCGCAGACATAAATAAGCATGAAAACTATCCTCATGCTCTTGTAGTATATAGAGCTTTTAAGTAAATTGATAAATAAAGGGACATTTTGAAAAGTTTCAATTTCATTGAGTTAGTATATTGCCTTAAAAGGAATATAAAAATACAGATAATACTAAGATATTCGTCTGGGTTTAAATTTTTTCTAAAGAAAGAGCAGTGAAAATAATTCAGTGGTAATTAATCAATTACATGTTTGAAAATAAATTCTACTCATCAAATTTATTATATTTATTAGAAGGTTACCTTTAAGTATTCTATATACAGCTACAGGTACAAACCAGACCAAATTAAAAAAACCTTGCATTTACAATAAATTTATGTAACGAGCACATCCAACAATTTTTGAAGTAGGCATTTCAATTTCATGGTTGCAGTTCAAGTTTCTGAGCTTCAACAAATTTTAAAATTAGTCACATTAAAATATCTTTTGCTCAGCACGATATTTCTACGGGTATATTTTTCTAAAAAAGATGGTCGTTAGAAAATATGACGCTTTTACAAACCAAAGAATGTATTTATAGCTGTAATCCAATTACAATTTTCAAGCCCACAGAAAAAACCAAACTTAAATCAATACACTCGCTAAACATTTAATATTTATGTAAAATTTCTCGACCTTTCGAAGAATGTTTCATATCTTTTACAACACAGTTTCTCATGTATACTCTTTAACATATATTTTACTATTGACATGGAATTTAAATATCAGAATATTGTGCATGATACATCAAAGAACAAAATACAAATTCATCTCTCTTCAGTATATATTTTCACAGTAGTTAATGTGTGCTTAATTAACATCCGAAAAAACAAGAACGCTTTCGCGCTGCTTCTAAATCTCACAGCTTATGCCATTTTAGAACTGTGATAGTTTGCTGTTTACTGAAGGATTATGTTTTAATATTTACACGGCAAGTTGTTCATAAATAGAAAAAGTGCTTAAACAAATCGGAACGGAATATTAATTACTTATTCTTTTAAAAATATTTTCAACAAATAGTTAATAAGAAAAGCTTCATAGCAAATCGTTACTATGGAGCAAGTTGCATTGGGATATATTTCAATTGTAAAATCACCGTTAGTATTACATCTTTCTAGTAGGTCTGGGGAAGGCTGGAGATATAAACATTTTCAGTTTTAAATGAAATGAAATTCCTTTGATTAAACCTGAAAAATAGAAGTTTTGTTTCATTTCAGACATATAAACGACTCGATAAATAAAACACCCTTGTAGAAAGTCTAGTTCAAAAGACATCTTTTGAACGCCATTTGAACTAGTTATGCTACTAGGGGAGAGATATTTAGCTAATATTTGCGTCCTAAAATTGGCCAGTTTATCTAATCATTGATTTTACAAAGTAAAAATAGGATCGTAGTAAATAATAAATAAAACGTTCATGGAGATTATATATATGGCAGTGCATTAGAAAATATATCACCAGCAGGACGCAGCTCTTTAACGCCTCTAATGGTTTAGTGAAGCAGTACTTAGTAACACGATTCGGTAATGTCCTACTTTATCTTTCATTTATAATTTTCGTAATTTAAACCAGATGGATCTAACCCACGACTACATAAGCAGCACACAGTCTTTAGGTACCATTCATATGGACCGAAAAATGAATGAAGAAGAAATTATTATCTACAATAATTTTCATTAATTAAAAACCATTGCTCATATATTTCTGACGCATTAAGCTGATAAAGGCAAGCATGAGTGCGGATTTTAATTTAATTAAGATAATTATTACAACTTTCGAATATATACTATATATATATACATACATGTATAAACGAAAAATGCAGCTAGGATAAGTATTCTCTACTCTGTAGATTTCGACTGACGTTGAGTATTGATCCGAATATTGTCAATTGTACTGCTATGCAAGGCTTCGAAATGTATAGTCAAATATATTAAAAATACTACAAGATTTTTGTCACTCTTTCTAATCGAGTAAAGTGCTTAAAAAATACGTAAGTGTTTGTATAAATGCTGCCAGCATCCCCAGTTAAGTAAGTTGACCTGATCTTAAATTTTGATCGGGATAGTAACAAATGCATTGCTACGTAAGGTTCCAGAAGTAAACTGAATGTATAGAAAATACTTTGCTTCAAGAATTTTGTGAGTCTCACACGTCATGTAAGGTATTTATGAAATCGCGTTTGTATTTTGGGTCATTCCACGTCAAATCAACACAAAATTGGAAAAAGTTCACAACGCCATTTCAGATTTTCCTCAAATTTTGTGTAAATGATTTATAGAATAGGATAACTCAAAATTTCAATTTTGAAGGTTCTACGATAATTAATTACTGAGAAATTAACTATGCAAATTTTTAAGTTTTCTGCAAGATACACCGTTTCTTCTCTGAATTTCTTAAATAACTCCTTAACTGTAAAAGTTACTGAAGTGAAAATTTGTTTCTAGACGTAACTTTTTAAGCTGATTCAAAAATTTTATCGAAATTTGCGTATCTTCTATAGTTTATGCAAGAGCATCGCATTTGCTAAAATCATCATGAATTTTTTCGGCATGTTTGATCAGAAGCACATGTTTTAAATTTTTATATGTTGTTAAATGGTACGACACTACATTCCAAGAAAAACGTCATCTTGGCTTGCTGAATAATAGTCCGAAGGTCAAGGACACGTTACTAAAATTTTGCTGGGAAGATTTGGAGCACCTGGCGTAGTCCCTTCGGACTGTCATTTATGTTCGTCAATGAACAATAGCTTGTCTTCTCTACACTTCCCCACAATGGATGAAGTACGAAAATCCGTTGATGACTTCATTGCATCAAAAGATGAATCCTTCTATGCAGCGAGCATCCGTGAGCTACCTGACCGTTGGCCGTGGGTGCTGGGAAATAATCGAGATTACTTTGACGAAAAAATGTATTATTGCATATTCATTTCTTTGACACGCTATTTAAAACTTATTATTAGACCCAATATACGAAAATTCACATGAAAATGTAAGAATCTTTTTGCTCTTGCGATGTAGTGGCAAATCTTCTTATTAACATATAAAAATTTAAAACATGTGCTTCTGATCAAACATGCCGAAAAAAATTCATGATATTTTTAGCAAATGCAATGCTCATGTATAAACTATTGTTATGAAAATCGCCAAATGGGTGTATTTTGAAACAGTCCAATCAGCACATTAAATAAAAAAAATAACACTTTATTCACGGCTCGCAGCTCAATAGCTCAAAATAATACAAGAAACTTTAAAATGCGCTAAATAAAATCATAAATCAGCACAACAAATAACGCTATTCATTTCACAGAATCAACCGTGCGCTTCAAAGTCTATCACTCAACTGAACTCCCCGGAGAGAGATCCTAGCGCTTTTATAGAGATGATGACGTCACCAGAATTGCCGAGAAATTTCTGGAACAATCTTATCAAATTGAAATATGTTCTCGAGACATGAATTTTCTAGAAGCCACCATTTGTCGCCAAGGTCGCCAAATCCGTCACCAAGACGATCGCCAAGTTTGTCGCCAAGGCTACAGGGTTACTTCCACAGGTTTACCATTACCTGAGGGCTTCGCTATTAACTAGTTTCACGGCGGCGCATTCAATACGAGAGCAAATTAAGTTATTATTTCGCAACACTATAGAAGATACCCAAATTTTGATAACATTTTTGGAATCAGCTTAAAAAGTTACGCTTAAAAACAAATTTTCACTTCAGTAACTTCTACAGGTAAAGAGTTATTTAAGAAATTCAGAGAAAAAATGGCGTATCTTGCAGAAAACTTAAAAATTTGCATGGTTAATTTCTCGGTAATTAATTATCGTAGAACCTTCAAAATTGAGAATCGTGGTTATCTTAGACTATAAATAATCTATATGAAATTTGAGGAAAATCCAAGTTGGTATGGTATACTGCACTGTTTGATATGATGTGGAATGACCCTTTTAATAAATAACATAACTTATCTGAACTGATATAAAACTTCTTGTACTTTATGAACGAACATTGACGAAGAATGCTTTTGAAGACGTAGAAAACAAAAATATTCGAAAGCTATAAAATACATATTAAGAAAATTTAGAGCATAGAAATAAAGAATTCTTTTTGAACTAAACCCACCTCTCTACCGAAAGTAGTGGGATGCTTGATTGTGTGTGATTACGGCAACGCTTCACTAGGGCGATCTGCCAAAAGGGGGTGCCTTGGTAGGACTTTTCTAAGGGGTTCTAACGCGTATTCACGTTACATCTGGAGAAAACCTACCAAAACTCCAGACCGTTAGATCGACAGCCGCGCGATGGGACCCGAACCCGGGACCTTCTCACTTCGGCCATCTACCATTTTCAGTGGCATATAACTACTGTGCCATGGTGAGGCGTCGCATGCTTGAACATTCAAAATAAGAAACATCTGATTAATTTCCTATTTGATTAACATAACAAAAAATATGTATTGACGAAAATTTATGTTACAGAATGTGTTGCGCAGAATACATGTTACGGAAATCTACAGCATGAAGTAAAGATTTTTTTATAGATAAATCAACCTTTACTGAAATCATTCCTTGACCATTTAATGTAAAAAGCAGCATTCTTAATTTCCTACTTGACTGACCAAACACATAAATATATATTAAAGATATATTTAAATGTCACATAATTCTTATTTATAGGATCAATATTATTTTCCATTCCGCAATTTTTTCTTAATTTCATATTGGAAATGTATCAGAATTTGATAAATGGGGAGATCGAACGGCTAGTTCGAAGCTTCCAATGTAATTATCAAGTTTATTTGGAAAGAGATAAATTCAATTCGTTGATAGAATGCATCTGCAATGAAGATTAATGCATATTTTTGAAATCCTTTCCCACTAATTTAATCCTTTTCTTGAAGATTCTACTTAATAATGAATGGGTATACTAAAATAATGAATCTTACGAAAATGATTTTAGCTTGGCTTTGTTAAGAAGAAAATCATTGACATTTAGCATCATACATCTTTTCCAACCACTTTAATTGAAACCCTTTTACGCTGATCAGAGAATACGTTTTCTCGGAAATGCAAACTAATGATGTTGTTGTGTTTGTATGATGTTAGTTTTCTAGTAATCCCCCCCCCCTTCCCCGCTCTCCCCGAGTTAATACGTTTCCAGCATTACATTATGCAAAGAAATATGTTGCAGTTATGCAAAACATTCTAGTATTAAAGCGGAGAACTACCAAGTTTTGAACAAGTTTTAATTATATGTTTGGAATAATATATAGCTTTCACTCTGCTCAGAGAATCACAGGCATTTAAATTAGAAGCTCATATAGCCGAGGATACTTATTAATTATGAAAGTGGAAAAAGGAGAGCAATTTCAGGAATTAATACAAAGGCGTTTAGCGTTAGAAAGCTGAAGATTTATTTTAAAATTATTGTTCAGTTATTGAGAAAAGCAACTTAATTTTGAAAACGACGATTAGACGGGCGATAACTAAAAAAAGTTGTCATTAGAAGAAATGTTAATGAAGTGAAAAAAAGTGTTTTGTGCGAATAACAGAAATATCTCAGTACGGTTGTTCGACAAAATTATAAATTAAAATGAAATTGGAAAGAAACGACTAGTTTAATTTTACTAAAATATTTTGCCACCTAAATATTATGCTCACATATATAAAATATGAAACTTACCTTTTAGTTAATTCTGAAACATTTCAAGTTTTATTATTTTCCAATTGAAATTCTAGAGCGTATTTTTAATTAAAGTACCGTTTGCCGCCCTTGTACTTAAGTACAATCTACACTGCTCAAAACAATTAAAGGATATTGCGGCTTTAGGTGGATCTTGTGGCTGGGAAACTTTTTAGCTGATTGATACATGGTCGATAGACGTAGTAGGTTATATGAGAATAAATTACACATGTTTGGCAGAAAAAAATGCATTTTATTGCGCATTTGTGTAGAAAAGGAAAAAAACACAATTTGTGCATATGAGAAAAAAAGAATAAGAAAAGGTGTTTTCTTCAAAGGAAATCATTTTCAGTAGGGGGTATGGTTTCCACGGACGGCCAGCAACGTTGAACACCTTTGAGGCATGGAGTCAATGAGGCTATTAATCACGAGTTGGGGTATTCTGTCCCACTCTTCCAGAAGTGCTCTTTCCAGTTCTTGGAGAGTTTGTGGAGGTGGTTGGCGGCCAGCAACTCGTCTTCTTAGAGCGTCCCAAACGTGCTGTATTGTATTCATGTCTGAAGAACACGCTGGCCATTCATTCGTACGATTCCTTCCTCGAAAAGTAAATCCTCCACCAGGTTAGCACGATGTGGCCTGCAGTTATCGTCCATTAAAATGAAGTCACCTCCGATTGCTGCAGCGTAAGGGACTACAACAGGTCTGGGGATCTCATCCCTATATCGGCGACCAGTCAGAGGTCCATCTCGAATGATGTAGAGGTCTGTGCGCCCGTCAATGGAAATGACACCATACACCAACACTCCTCCACCGCCAAAGCTGACACTTTTGTGCACAAACGCAGGATTAGTCCTACTGTCACGGTCCCTCCAGATGAAAATACGCCTATTATCAGGATGAACTGCAAAACGGGATTCGTCAGAAAAAAGAACATTGCTCCATTCATTTCTCCTCCAGTTCACATGCTCTGTTGCCTACTCCCTGTGGTCGCAACGATGCCTTGATGTTAGTCTAACACATACCATCGGTCGGCGAGCATGCAGACCTACACCATGGAGCCGGTTTCGGATAGTCTGAGTTGAAACCGTGGTGCAAGTAGCCAAGCGAAGGTGTTGTTGGAGAAGAGTAGCGTTCATATTCCGGTGTCTCCGAGCCGTTAACACAAAATAACGATCTTCATTGGGCGTTGTTGCCCACCTACGACCTTGCCCTGGTCTTCGGCCTGCACTTCCAGTCGCCAAAAACCAGTTCCAGATCCTGGAAATCACACTTTGTGACACTCCAATGGCTTGCGCTACTTCGGCTTGAGTTTGGCCCCCTTCTAACCTTCCGACAACTCTACAAGCTTCTGAATCGGTTAAATGACTTCGCTGAGACATCGTACTCATCGAAACAAAGCAGTCACTGAATGCCGATCATCCTTGTCTTTTATTCAGTTGAAAGTCCAATTTCATTCGCTGCCGCTGAAGCGACTTTTTGACGTCGAACTCAAAATTAGCATAAGCCACAGTTTGAAAATCAGAAAAATTTGCATTTGTGATTCTCTTCTTCCCTTTTCGGCAAAAAAAAATTTCGCTTATATCTTTATTTTGTATAAAACTTACAATATCCTTTAATTGTTTTGAGCAGTGTAGTAGCATAAGTCGGTCCCAACTATAAAATCCTTCCACTTTCATTCTTTAAAAGACGTCCCTAGTAGCAAACGGTCATCGGTTCCTGAAATGCCGATGATCGGACAGGGAGGAAGCGCAGCGAGCGCCATGCAAGGTTCTTCATCGCGTCGGGGGCTCTTATCTCGGTATTTGCTCGGGCATGTCCTCTCCCGAATAGTAGAGTTGGATCATCGGCAAGGGGCAAAAATTGGGCGTAGAGCCGTTGTAAAGCCGATGCGATTGGGGTTATATTCGTCTCGGAAGAGCAAACACCCTGCAACTTAGAATGTGAAGCCTATGACCTTTGATAAAATTTTAAACTGAACAATCGATAAAAATTGGGGTATATCCCAGCTAGATAAAAAATTTTAAGAGTAAAAAAAAAAAAAAAAAAAAAAAAAGGAAATTCGAACTTCTTCCTCTTCTCTGTATTTTAATGCTGCCATCTGAACTTCATTTTTCAAGCTTCCGAGACTTGGTTTCGAACTGGGGAACTAAAGCTTGATAGCCCGGCATTCTAACCACTAGACGGGGTCCGACTCGTTACTGGCGAGACTAAAATTGGACGTGATCGTTGTTTCAAGTTCCGAATTGGAATATTTAAGTGTCTAATTAAATAAAACTAGATTTTTCCTGTACACTACTCAAAATTAAAAAAGATTTTGCGATTTCTATCCGTTTTAATGGGCATTTGGGACCTGTGTACGGCCGTAAAAAAAAAAAAAAAGTTTGTCTGTTTTAAAAATATTCATTATAATGAATATTTTAAAAATCTCTCTATAGATTTTGAGGTTTTTCGAAGATTGTTTCAAACTGCGTAAATTTTTGTTCGCACATCAAGTAAAAGTGACTTAAGCGAAAGGAATGAAATTTACTGACATGGTAGGCAATCACTCACCTTAAGCTATATAATCGTCGGATAAAAAAAAAATAGATTTTGAGATTTTTTCTGAAAATCGTTTTAAACTGCGTAAATTTTTGTCGGCGCATCACATACGACTTAAGTGAATAAAGCAAAATTTAGTGACACGATAGGTGGTCGTACAATTTAAACTATGCCCCTAAAGTTTAAAATTTGGATTAGATTTTGAGATTTTTCGAAAACTGATCAAACTGCTTAAATCCCATCTAGAAAATGTTTGCACTTCTTGTGCAAAAAATTTCCATATAAAGTGAATATTTTGAATACTTTGAGAAGTATACACTTTTTGTTCACAATTTTTGACAATATAGAATATTCACTTTTTAGTATGCATAAAAACTGTATATAATTTGCACAAAAAGTGTATGCTTTCAAAATATTAAAAAATATCCACTTTTTAACTGAGCAACTTTTAAACTGAGCAATAGATAAAAATTGGCACATATATCGTTGATTTGCATATTAGCTTGTTTATTTCTTTTATTGTATCAATTAATTCATGTACTTTCATATGCATATATAATTTTATAACTAAATATCCTTTTCTTCAAGGTTGTTCTAGGGAAGAATGCAAATTTTTGAATGAAATGTCATTAAAAATTTACACAAAGGAAAATTTCTTATATATATTTCTTATATATATTCACACTTTTTCAGGAAACTTCCAGAATTTTTAGTCGCTGACAAATTTTGCTTTAAAATCCTCCGTTGCTCTTTGCACATTAATGAAGGAACGGAGATATCGAGCCGTTCAGCTACTTGGGAGAAAGACCGATATAAACCTGTTTGCTCGCTTTACCCTTCGCAATCTTGAAAGCGCCTATCAGATCTCAGTGTAGCGAAGATTCGATCAACTGCGGAAAAGTGTCAAGCATCACGAAAAACTTAAGGAATGATCAGTAATTGAGTGGCGATGAATAGCCGATGCACCGATACATAGGCCTGTTAAAGATCCTGATGGATTTGAGATTCTGCGAAAGTCTTTCAAACTGCGTAAATTTGTGTTCAAGCATCACGTAAAATCGACTAAGCGAATGATTCGAAATTGGTGCATGATATGTGTCACTCAACTTAAAACATAGGCGTCATTTCTTAAAAATCTTGATTGGATTCTAAGATTTTGCGATTTTCAACTGCGTATTTGTGTTCAAGCATCACGTAAAACCGACTGAAGCGAATGATATGAAATTGGTGTCATGATAGGTGTCACTCACTTAAACATAGCGTCGAATTTAAAAAATCTTGATTCGATTTTCAGATTTGCGAAAATCGTTTCAAACTGCGTAATTTGTGTTCAAGCATCACGTAAAAACGACTGAAGCGAATGATATGAAATTGGGTGTCATGATAGGTGGTCACTCAACTTAAAACATAGGCGTCGAATTTAAAAAAAATCTTGATTAGATTTTCAGATTTTGCGAAAATCGTTTCAAACTGCGTAAATTTGTATTCAAGCATCACGTAAAAACGACTGAAGCGAATGATACGAAATTGGGTGTCATGATAGGTGGTCACTCTAAACATAGGCGTCCAATTTTTAAAAAATCCTGATTGGATTTTGAGATTTTGCGAAAATCCTTTCAAACTGCGTAAATTTGTGTTCAAGCATCACGTAAAAACGACTGAAGCGAATGATATGAAATTGGGTGTCATGATAGGTGGTCACTCAACTTAAAACATAGGCGTCCAATTTTTAAAAAATCCTGATTGGATTTATAGATTTTGCGAAAATCCTTTCAAACTGCGTAAATTTGTGTTCAAGCATCACGTAAAAACGACTGAAGGGAATGATATGAAATTGAGTGGCATGATAGGTGGTCACTCAACTTAAAACATAGGCGTCGAATTTTTAAAAAATCTTGATTAGATTTTCAGATTTTGCGAAAATCGTTTCAAACTGCGTAAATTTGTGTTCAAGCATCACGCAAAAACGACTGAAGCGAATGATGTGAAATTGGGTGTCATGATAGGTGCTCACTCGACTTGAAACATAGGCGTCGAATTTTTAAAAAATCTTGATTGGATTTTGAGATTTTGCGAAAATCCTTTCAAACTGCGTAAATTTGTGTTCAAGCATCACGTAAAAACACCTAAAGCGAATGATACGAAATTGGGTGTCATGATAGGTGGTCACTCAACTTAAAACATAGGCGTCCAATTTTTAAAAAATCCTGATTGGATTTTGAGATTTTGCGAAAATCCTTTCAAACTGCGTAAATTTGTGTTCAAGCATCACGTAAAAACGCCTAAAGCGAATGATACGAAATTGGGTGTCATGATAGGTGGTCACTCAACTTAAAACATAGGCGTCCAATTTAAAAAAAATCCTGATTGGATTTTGAGATTTTGTGAAAATCTTTCAAACTGCGTAAATTTGTGTTCAAGCATCACGTAAAAACGACTGAAGGGAATGATATGAAATTGAGTGGCATGATAGGTGGTCACTCAACTTAAAACATAGGCGTCGAAGTTTTAAAAAATCTTGATTAGATTTTCAGATTTTGCGAAAATCGTTTCAAACTGCGTAAATTTGTGTTCAAGCATCACGCAAAAACGACTGAAGCGAATGATGTGAAATTGGGTGTCATGATAGGTGCTCACTCGACTTGAAACATAGGCGTCGAATTTTTAAAAAATCCTGATTGGATTTTGAGATTTTGCGAAAATCATTTCAAACTGCGTAAATTTGTGTTCAAGCATCACGTAAAAACGACTGAAGGGAATGATATGAAATTGGGTGTCATGATAGGTGGTCACTCAACTTAAAACATAGGCGTCGAATTTTTAAAAAATCCTGATTGGATTTTGAGATTTTGCGAAAATCATTTCAAACTGCGTAAATTTGTGTTCAAGCATCACGCAAAAACGACTGAAGCGAATGATATGAAATTGAGTGTCATGATAGGTGGTCACTCAACTTAAAACATAGGCGTCGAATTTTTAAAAAATCTTGATTAGATTTTCAGATTTTGCGAAAATCGTTTCAAACTGCGTAAATTTGTGTTCAAGCATCACGCAAAAACGACTGAAGCGAATGATGTGAAATTGGGTGTCATGATAGGTGCTCACTCGACTTGAAACATAGGCGTCGAATTTTTAAAAAATCTTGATTGGATTTTGAGATTTTGCGAAAATCGTTTCAAACTGCGTAAATTTGTGTTCAAGCATCACGTAAAAACGACTGAAGCGAATGATATGAAATTGGGTGTCATGATAGGTGGTCACTCAACTTAAAACATAGGCGTCGAATTTTTAAAAAATCTTGATTGGATTTTGAGATTTTGCGAAAATCCTTTCAAACTGCGTAAATTTGTGTTCAAGCATCACGTAAAAACGACTGAAGCGAATGATATGAAATTGGGTGTCATGATAGGTGGTCACTCAACTTAAAACATAGGCGTCCAATTTTTAAAAAATCCTGATTGGATTTTGAGATTTTGCGAAAATCATTTCAAACTGCGTAAATTTGTGTTCAAGCATCACGTAAAAACGACTGAAGGGAATGATATGAAATTGAGTGGCATGATAGGTGGTCACTCAACTTAAAACATACGCGTCGAATTTTTAAAAAATCTTGATTGGATTTTGAGATTTTGCGAAAATCCTTTCAAACTGCGTAAATTTGTGTTCAAGCATCACGCAAAAACGACTGAAGCGAATGATGTGAAATTGGGTGTCATGATATGTGCTCACTCGACTTGAAACATAGGCGTCGAATTTTTAAAAAATCTTGATTGGATTTTGAGATTTTGCGAAAATCCTTTCAAACTGCGTAAATTTGTGTTCAAGCATCACGTAAAAACGCCTAAAGCGAATGATACGAAATTGGGTGTCATGATAGGTGGTCACTCAACTTAAAACATAGGCGTCCAATTTTTAAAAAATCCTGATTGGATTTATAGATTTTGCGAAAATCATTTCAAACTGCGTAAATTTGTGTTCAAGCATCACGTAAAAACGACTGAAGGGAATGATATGAAATTGAGTGGCATGATAGGTGGTCACTCAACTTAAAACATAGGCGTCGAAGTTTTAAAAAATCTTGATTAGATTTTCAGATTTTGCGAAAATCGTTTCAAACTGCGTAAATTTGTGTTCAAGCATCACGCAAAAACGACTGAAGCGAATGATGTGAAATTGGGTGTCATGATAGGTGCTCACTCGACTTGAAACATAGGCGTCGAATTTTTAAAAAATCTTGATTGGATTTTGAGATTTTGCGAAAATCATTTCAAACTGCGTAAATTTGTGTTCAAGCATCACGTAAAAACGACTGAAGCGAATGATATGAAATTGGGTGTCATGATAGGTGGTCACTCAACTTAAAACATAGGCGTCGAATTTTTAAAAAATCTTGATTGGATTTTGAGATTTTGCGAAAATCCTTTCAAACTGCGTAAATTTGTGTTCAAGCATCACGCAAAAACGACTGAAGCGAATGATGTGAAATTGGGTGTCATGATAGGTGGTCACTCAACTTAAAACATAGGCGTCCAATTTTTAAAAAATCCTGATTGGATTTTGAGATTTTGCGAAAATCATTTCAAACTGCGTAAATTTGTGTTCAAGCATCACGTAAAAACGACTGAAGGGAATGATATGAAATTGAGTGGCATGATAGGTGGTCACTCAACTTAAAACATAGGCGTCGAATTTTTAAAAAATCTTGATTGGATTTTGAGATTTTGCGAAAATCATTTCAAACTGCGTAAATTTGTGTTCAAGCATCACGTAAAAACGACTGAAGGGAATGATATGAAATTGGGTGTCATGATAGGTGGTCACTCGACTTGAAACATAGGCGTCGAATTTTAAAAAATCTTGATTGGATTTTGAGATTTTGCGAAAATCGTTTCAAACTGCGTAAATTTGTGTTCAAGCATCACGTAAAAACGACTGAAGCGAATGATATGAAATTGGGTGTCATGATAGGTGGTCACTCAACTTAAAACATAGGCGTCCAATTTTTAAAAAATCTTGATTGGATTTTGAGATTTTGCGAAAATCTTTCAAACTGCGTAAATTTGTGTTCAAGCATCACGTAAAAACGACTGAAGCGAATGATATGAAATTGAGTGTCATGATAGGTGGTCACTCAACTTAAAACATAGGCGTCGAATTTTTAAAAAATCTTGATTGGATTTTGAGATTTTGCGAAAATCGTTTCAAACTGCGTAAATTTGTGTTCAAGCATCACGAAAAACGACTGAAGCGAATGATATGAAATTGGGTGTCATGATAGGTGGTCACTCAACTTAAAACATAGGCGTCGAATTTTTAAAAAATCTTGATTGGATTTTGAGATTTTGCGAAAATCATTTCAAATGCGTAAATTTGTGTTCAAGCATCACGTAATAACGACTAAAGCGAATGAAATGATTTTACGTAGTTACTCTCTAACGTGTAATATTTTATTAATACATGAAAATTATAACTTCGCTTTCTTTACTTTGGCAACATACTACATTCATTCTGTGTACTCCTACAATGCTGACGAAAGTTCTTGCTTTTTGGAAATTTGCATTCACTAACCCGTCGAGGACGGGTACTTCAGCTAGTCTATATAAATAAAATTAGACTTTTGTCTGTACATTTCTTGGAATTCAAAAATTTTGCGATTTCTATACGTTTCAAGCACCCGGGAATCCGATGCGACCCTCAAAAAAAAGTTTGTCTGTCTGTCATTCTGTCCTTCTGTCGTTCTGTCATTCTGTCGTTCCGTCATTCTGTCCGTGACGCTTTTTTTGTTTAAGCATCACGTAAAAACGACAGAAGCGAATGATATGAAATTGGGTGTCATGATAGGTGGTCACTCAACTTAAAACATAGGCGTCGAATTTTTAAAAAATCTTGATTGGATTTTGAGATTTTGCGAAAATCCTTTCAAACTGCGTAAATTTGTGTTCGAACATCACGTAATAACTGCAAAGGTGAAAAAATGATATCTGGTGAAATGATAGGTGGCCACTCACCTTAAACATAAGCATCTAATTAAAAAATATCGATCCGATTTCGAGATTTTGCGAAAATCGTTTAAAACTGAGTGAATCTTTGTTCCAGCATTACGTAATAACGACTAAAGCGAATGATATGAAATTGGGTCACATGATAGATGGTTGCTCAACATAAACTATAGGTGTCCAATTTTTTAAACATTTTTATTAGATTTTGAGATTTTGTGAAAATTCTCTCAAAATACGTTTCTATTTCCTCAAACATCACGTAATAACGACTAATACGAATGATACGAAATTTAGTGATATGATAGGTAGTTGCTAATCTTAATTTATAGGCGTTGAATTTTTAAAATATTTTGATTACATTTTGAGATTCTGCAAAAATCGTTTTAGAATGCTGAAATTTTGTTCAAGCCTCACGAAATAAAGACTGCAGGGAATGAAACGAAATTGGGTGACATGATAGGTTGTCACTCAACTTAAATTCTAGGCTTCCAATTTTTCAAAAATGTTGATTAGATTTTGAGATTTTTCGAAAATTATTTCGATATGCGTAAAAATTCGTTCGCGCATCCCATAATGACGACTAAAGCGAATGAAATGATATTACTTAGTGACTCTCTAACCTGTAATATTTTAACAATACATAAAAATTATAACTTCGCTTTCTTCACTTTGGCAACATACTACATCCATTCTGTGTACTCCTACAATGCTGACGGAAGTTCTTGCTTTTTGGAAATTTGCATTCACTAACCCGTCAAGGACGGGTACTTCAGCTAGTTGAAGAATAAATGCAGGGAAGCAACACTAAGCACAGAAAAAGAATCTTTGGCATGGCATCTTTCCAACTAGAAAGATCGTGAAAGAGCTTCGACGAAGCTGTTATGATTAAACAAGAATTTTGCAAAAATTGCCCCATAAACGTATTTTTAAAATCATTTAAGCATATAACTAAAACATAATGTATTACTTTGCCCTAGTGCCTGGCATCAATAACAAAGGATGGAGTAGTTTTTTAACTGGGAAATTTTTAAATATATTAAAAACATCACTGTATTAAATATCTGTAATTTTACAACACAATGTGCTGTATCTAATTTACAACACGTGCAGCAAAACCAAATTCAAGCACTCGCGCTTGGTTTTTTAAACTTAGGGTGGAACTTCTGGTGGTCACATGGCATTCATAGCGAATCAGAATAACGTGCCATTATCTGTGAGCTAAGCTAGGACTCCAGGCAAGAATATGTGAGTTGAGTGAGGGTTTGGTTGCCATGCCCATGTTTTTGAAATCTGGTATATGTTATGTTGTTTAACCGACTCTTGTTATACTTCAACGGATGTTAAAGATTAAAGATTCCCATAAAATTGATTATGGGAGGGCGGTTGTGCTCAGACGTTAATTGTTGAAGTCGTTCCAGATTTGAAAAGAAATGCGTTAATTTCGAAGATATTGAATGAAGAAAACATTGTTTATAGTGAACTGCCGATGTGTTACAATGGAACCCGGTTACGGTAGTTAGACTTTGCAGTGTAAGTAATTCTATTATAATATTTATTTGGTTGAAATTATGATATGTTGTAAACAGTTTAGGTTCCAGATAATCGTATAATGTAATTTAGTCTTTCAAAGCTTCTAATAACGTATAAAGTATGTGTTTATTGTACGATGTTTAGATATTGGCGGTATTCTAAACGGTGCCAAACCGAGTTCCGGTGTGCATTTGTTTAGTAAACAAGACTGCTGAACTGAAAAATTTCTGCAAGGTTATTACGCGTTAATGATAGTAAACTATCAAATTGTATTAATTAAATAATAATATAACTTATATACTGCTTTTATTTTTATTTTAAAAAAAATTTAAAGTGCTGCTTTTTCATTTTATAAAACCAAGTTCGTATACATATACACAAGGGCGTAGCCAAGGGGGGGTCATAACCCCCCCATGAGGAATTTTTTGCCATACAAAATGTATATACTTCACTACATTATCACACGCACCTATACATATATGAGTTGTAGTAGTCGTAACCCCCCCCATGAAAATTTTCTGGCTACGCCCCTGCATATACATATTTATAAATATTATTTCTTCGTTTCAATGAGCTAATAGAACATCGATTCGAATATAATTATTTTGAAACATTAACGTCTTGTAGATAAGAGTTATTGTATTAAAAACTTTTCATCTTAAAGAATATGTAAATAAATATAAAAATATAGTTATAAAATTTCTGTAGTTTCTATTACTTGCTTCATTATTGTATTAATATATTTTAATGACAATATTGATAAAATATATTTCCAGAAAAATATTTTTTTAAATTCTGCATTGAGTTTTGTCTAACTCAAAAAAAAGTTTAAATTTATTTTTTTAAATTGATTCTGAACGCCACATTAAAATTTTAGAAGATATTGAAAATTTTAATGTGCCTGTCAGCGAAGGTTTTGAAATTTGTAATCTGCTGGTCCATATTTGTAAAATGCGGAGAAACACTGCTCTATACAATATACTACTATTAACTTATATTTTATATAAAATGGATTTTAAATTTCAAAATATCAGGAGTATTCACTGTTATTTTAATATTTTAGTATGAAGTATCAGGTTTTTGAAATCCTTCTTTTGATTTAATTCATTTTTAATTTTTTTATTTATAATACTACTCAAGTTTTAATCCCATTAAACCAATATTGGTAAGATGTATTTCCCGACAAAAAGTACTCTTTTAAATTCTACATTAGTTTATATCCAACTCGAGCTTAAATTTATCTTGTTTTATCACATTTTTAAATTGTTTTTCAAAACTGAAGTATATTTATTTATTTTCAATAATTTTTAGTCGAGTTCCCCCTATACATTCAGCAAAAAAAAAAAGAAAAAAGTTGAACTAATTGCTATGCGTATTTATACATAAACTGTATATATTGGTGTACTGTTCTCCCTAAGTAATTTTTAAATTCCAAAATATTAAGTGCTCATTGTAATTACATTAAACTAATTCAGAACTGAGAACCAGTCTTTGGAATCATTCTTCTTTCATAGCATTACGTTTATGAATTATTTATACAGAATATTTTTTAAAATGTTGTTTACAGGGAGACTTTTAAGAAATTTTTTTTATTTATACACCTGTTTTTTCATGTTTTTGTACCTATTTATTATTTAAAAAAACATTTTTATGTTATGAAAAGTAGAGATTTTTTCATTTTCTTTTTTCATTGAACCCTGAGGGGAAAAAATTGAAAATTAAAAATATTATTTAGGTGTAGGTTATAGACATTAATAACACGTACTTACCCAACACGTTTCAAGATAATACCTGCATAAGTTTTTTTACAATCATGCGCGCAAGTCGCAAAAAGCAGTTTTGAGAAAAACGCGTTCAGTTTTAAATCCCCTCTTTAAACTCCATTGCATCCACATTTTCTTTTGCAATTACTCGCGTTCTAATAGGAATGTTTTCGTGTAGCTTGAAGCATACGATTCAGAAATATTCGAATTTTTGAAAAATGCGATAATAGTTTTTTCGATATTTTGAAGGTTTAAAGATTGTAACTCCCCTTAACCGAGTTTAAATGTATTTCATACACTAACTGTAAGTATTTATATAAAAACAAATTTTTTCCCTAAAAGATATTTTAGAAATAATTCAAAGGCGATTTTTTAAAAATAAAATATTTTAACTCATTAATGACAACTTTTAATTTTTAAAGTTTTTTGACATCTAACTCTCCAACTTTAGGGGGAAGGGGGTTCTGTCCCCAAAGTCCCCCTCCGTGGGTGCGTCCATGTACAATTTTTTTTTCTTTTTAAATGTTTATAGGGACTTTTAAGAAAGAAATATTATATTTCGTTAAAATATGTATTTAAATATAATTAAAGTAAATATGATATAAGTATTTTTTTAAAATAAAATTATGCAAAAACAGTTTAAGTAATGGAGTTATCTTGTAACTGAATTGTTTGATTTGTACAGATTTATATGAATATATTTATAATATTGAATTTTAACATTACAACCTTTATTTTAAAGATGTTGAAAATTTCTGATTAATTTAAAAGAGGATATTAATCAAACCATGGAAAAAAACACTACATTTAATTTAATTTTAGCACAATTCTCAATCGGCGGCTTCCACAGAACTAAAATGGAGTTATTTAAGTTGGAATAGTCAAATGAATAGTCAAATCCATTTTTGACACGATAAAGGATCCAGTAGAAATCTGGGTAAAATTGACAGAGACTGTGCCAGCCCCATGTAAACAAGGTGGCAGTCGCTGGAAGTTGGCGGTCGCCAAGCCTCCCCCCCCCCCCCAATATTTAGATTCTATTTGCACCCCTGTACTAATATATGTTTATAAATATAAAAAATGCAGCGGTATCTATAAACCTGTAATTAAAAAATAATGATTCATGTTATAACAAGTTATTACTCGTATGCGAATATACAAAAATATTTTATATTGTTACTTTTTATGTGAAATAATAAATAGTTTTGTGTGTGTGAGAGAGAGTGTAATATTTCTATATAATGCAATGAATTGTTGAAACTATACATACACTATTATAATTTAATAAAAATTATATTCATAGGTACTTCAAATTATGCGGCCTCCTTTATTACTGCTCAATTTACATATAACCTCTAATGGTAAATAGGTGTAGTCTAGAATGTGTCGGGATATTCAAGAGATGAGCGACTTCAATTCGCAACCTCCTAAAGAAAGCATTGAGAGCCAGGAAGCAGTGTTGCTTAAGGAGCCGAACCAATTGCCTCTGGAACTCATCAACTGCTTCAAATTCAGGTATGAAATTTCACTGCGAGGCTTGCATATTTAAAGAAGAGACCATATTTATTATTAACCCCCCCCCCCCCTTTTTTTGTTGTTGTTTTTTTAACCTAAAGAATCTGATGAGTGTTAATGCATGGTAATGCATGTATATTTTATATGTTGAATTTTTTAATAATTTATTTATTGTTTTACATCAAATTAAATTTCATTAAAATCTTAAAAGAGGATTTGATTACAGTGGTCTTATTGTGATTTACAAAATACTTCAATACACATAGATGCTGGGACAAGATACAGAAATCAAGTAAACATTACAGATTTCTTTAAGCAATTAATGTTAAAAGAAAATTTTCTAGTTTAATGTTATGCATCTTGAAAATGTAAGTAAATTGTATATTTTTGTGCTGATGTTGATTGTTTTTCTTTTGGAAAGGAGTTTTCAAATTGATTGTGTTCTTTTATTGGCTGTGCAACCCTTCTCAGTGATTAACATAATAGATAATCAGGAGTTTCTCTGTATAATAATGTCATAAGACACTAACAGTTTTTCTTTCAGAAATAAAATTTTAAGAGCATGCTTATTATTTATTAACAAAAACACTTTATATTTAATATACTTCCTTTTCAATAATTAAAGATTTTTAATTGAAATAATTGAAACTTAAAATGTTCTTCAGTAAAGAATAATATTCACATTGATTGATTTAAATAATTATTGTGTCAGAAATATAAATTTTAAATGTTTTAGAAGTGCCACAGATCTAGAGACCCTTTTTTGACGACAGCTGGCTGTGCCAGGCACAGCCGTCAAAAAAGGGTCTCTAGATCTGTGGCACGCGATGAACGTTTCGATCGTCCGCCATCTTGCTGGTAGTTAAAAGTTATCATATAGTCCGCCATCTAGCTCCGGTATATAGTCCGCCATCTTGCTGGAGATGGCAACGGCTGCCCTTTTTTCAGCATTGCGAAAGGGTTGCGCCTCAAAGGGTTAAAAGTTATCGTAGATTTCAGAGAGTTGACTGTAAATAAAAATCATTTTCAAGGGGAAATATCACCGTAATCACCGATCATAAAACGGAATTTTATATGGAAAAGCAACGCGTAAAGACATGCATTCCGAAATTCTTAAGGCGTATTCTAAATTTCTAAGGCATAATGCGCATAAAATACGCATGTAGAGGCGTTATCGCGATCACGCCTCTAGATCGATGTTGAGGAATCTCAACGTAGTACATATTTTATGCATTCTTTTAAAAAAGGAACCAGCATAGCTCCTGATTTTGGCATAACGTTATATATTGCGATTTTGTATAGAATAATGATAAAATTTTCATAGTTTAACATTTTTTAATATTTTGTCTGGATAAGGACTTTCAAAAGTATTAATAAGTAATATTTATATTAAAAAATTTCAGTTAACCCATTTATGTCTAGTGTCCTTTTTTTGGGGGGGGATGGCATTTTCGCTATCAGTCGATAACCTTATTAATTTTCCCTAACCTTTATTCTCGAGTATTGAACTTCAATTCTACAAAATATTTTAACATGACCAGGTAGGATGTTGACATTTCAATTATTATGCATAATGATTTTAAAAGATATCTTCCTTTGTTCAGGAATTTGAAATCAGAAATATATCTATTACTGATGGTATTAGCAAAAATCGAAGAAAGTCCCAAAAATATCTGGGCAGAAATGGGTTAATGAAATCAGTTGAAATATTTAGTAGCCAAAAAAGAAAAAAATAGCACTTTTTGAGGATTTATTTATTTGCTGATCTGATGACGTGTTTTTGTTTTATCCTAGGCATCTGAAAAATATTTCTTTATTAATGAAAGTTTGATCAAAGAGAAGACTGAATAAGTTATGTTGTATGTGGTGTAAAATAGAGATGAAATATAAAAACCTATGTAGCTTTATATACTGTATATGGAAAGTCAATAAAATTTCTAATGTTTTAAATTTCATTTGTTATTTTATGCTTTTTTTCTGTTTATTTAAAAGCTAACATTTTATTAAATCAAAAATAATTAAGAACTTTGTAAAATAATACATATAAAAGGGTATTTGTCCAGGACAATCCCTTTGGTTGGTACAAAAAAGTGTACTTTTCTACAGCATCAAGAAAGTCAACCTGTCAGAAAGAATAGCCTTTTACTTGTGCAGATGACTGAGTTTTTGTAACTGAAGAAGAGTGGACTTTTTTTGTATTACTCAAAATGATAGACCCCAATTTGTATCTTTTATGAGTCATTTTACAAAGTTTTTAATTACTTTTACCTTTTCACCACCAGATTTTGGTTGAGTGCTTTTGTCATTTTATTAAATTACTTTACTTGTGATTGTTTTGAATATATTAATTTATATTTAATTAAAAAAATCTTATCGTAAGCAATTTTAATAAATATGGCTTTTATTTTGAAACTACCAAAATTATTCTAGATAAATAATTTCAATGCAATTTTAAATTAACTACTAATTCATATAATGATAAGTTTTATTCATCTATTAAACTATAAATTAAAAGCATTATACTGACTTTTTCAAAGAACAGCATGAAATTTTGTTCTGCCATATCTTTATTTATATCTTTACTTTAGAACTTAACTGCCTGCATTTGTTCCAAGAAAGTAAAATAAAAAATAAATAGCACATTAAATCATTGTATATTACCATTATGCTTAATTTACCTTTTCAACAAGTATTCTTTAAATATCTGGATTTGTGGAAGAAGATATTAATAAGAGAAAGTATGTATAAATGTAGCTGAGTGACATACTAAAAAAACAAAACACTGAAGCAACTTAACTCTGGAAATACAACGGGCCTGCCTTTTACGGGTATGTATAAAACAACTCCATACAAACAAATTTTTGAAAAAATCTGTTTCCATGATCTTAACTTATAATTTGGCCCTATGAATAAGAGGAACCTTAGTTCCTTTACAAGTTAAGAATTGTTAATCCCCCCCCTTTTCAAGCTTGGATGTAAGTTTGCTTACTTACTTATTAAAATAAATTAATTTCATAGCTATGTTCAAGAGACTTTAATTTTACGTTTTTGTTAAAAATATTGCCATAGTTTATTATCAAGCTATTACACACTCACAAAAGTTCTTTTTTAATGTTATAGTCTCCTATAGCTATGCATCACTATAACATTAACATATTAGACATAGAGGTGACTGTGAGTTTGCAAATATTTTATTTTAATAGCAAATGATCTCAGTTTCAAGAATGAAAATCTCATTCCGAAATTTCCCACTGCCACTTGCAATGCTTTTAGTTAAATTCACATTTTGTAATTTGACATTAGTGCTGCTTCAAAAAGTTTCAACAACAAAAATATTTATTGCAGATCTTTCTGGCTTTTTAAAGGAGCAAGATTTTTCTACATATTTTAAATAGTTGTGCAAAATTTCTAACTACTTCGAGTTAGGGAAAAAAATTTTCATTTAAAAACAGTGTAAGTTTAGTACTGTGCAAATCGGGGTAAATTTGTTTGAAAATTAATTGTACACGTGTAGGATGAAAGAAAATTATTTAAAAAACGTGTAAACATGAAACCGTATAAATTGAGTGCCGGGCATACCGAAGAATATCCATAAATTTGTTTGAAATGTAATTGTAAATTGTAGGATCCAATAAATAAAATTTAAAATAAAAACCCTCTAAAATAAGTTTTCATTTTAAAAAAGTGTAAATTGAATACCGTGCTAATCGAGGGATAAGTGTAAATTTGTTTAAAAATTAATTGTAAATGTGTAGGATTTAACAAAACTGAAAAAAAAAATTCATTCCAAAAACCGTATGAACACGAAACCGTGTAAATTAAGTACTGTGCATATGAAAGGATAGCTGTAAATTTGTTTGAAATGTAAAGTTAAATTGTATAGGACCCAATGAATAAAATAATAAAAAACTCAAAATAAGTTCTCATTTAAAAACAGTGTAAACTGAGTACCGTGCAAAACGAGGGATGGGAGTAAATTTGTTTCAAAATTAATTGGAAACCGTAGTATAAGGAAAAAAACCATTAAAAAAAATCATTTTGAAACCTTATAAAAGCGAAACCGTGTAAAACTGAGTACCGCGCATATTGAAGGATAGTTCTGTAAATTTCTTTGATATGTAATTGTAAATTGTAGAATGAAATAAAAAAAATTTAAAAAAACCTGTAAAATAAGTTTCATTTAAAAATAGTGTAAATTGAGTACCGTGCAAATCGAGGGATATGTGTGAATTTGTTTGAAAATTACTTGTAAATGTGTAGGATTTAAAAAAAAAAAAACATGTAAAACCGTGTAAACTCGAAACCGTGTAAATTGAGGAAAGTGAATATGGAAGATAGCTGTAAATTTGAATATAAAAAAAACTAAAGTTTTCTTTTGAAAAACGCGTAAATTGAGGGATAGCTGTAAATTTGTTTGAAAAGTAATTGTAAATGTGTATGATGTAACACACACAATAAAATAAAATAAAAAAAGTTTTCATTGAAAAACGTGTAAATTGAGTGCCGTGCAAATCGAGGGACAGGTATAAATTTTTGCTCGAAGCGTAATTATAAATGCATGTGCACAGAAAAATTGATTCCATGAAAGTACTTGAAAATTCAAGAACTGTGAAAACACGTTACAGTGCTTGAAAATTCAAGTGTTGTAAAAATACACAACAGTGCTTGAAAAATCAGGCGCTGTAATTTTATAGCATGGTGTTGTAAATTTGCATAAGTGCTCGAAAAATGAGGTGCTTTAATTTTACAACACAGTGTTGTAAATTCACATAGATGCTTGAAAAATGAAGTGTTGTAATTTTACAACACAGTGTTGTGAATTTACATAGGTACTTGAAAATGATGTGCTGTAATTTTACAACACGGTGCTGTAAATTTACAGCACATGTGCTGTTGTGCCACCGTGCCATCGTGCCAACTATTTACAACACGGTGTTGTAAATTTACAACACAGTGCTTGAAAATTCAAAGTGCTTGAAATTTACAGCACATGTGTTGGCGTTATGATTACCAGCACACTGTGCTGTAATTTAGCATGGTTTTTTCTTATAGTGCAGTAAATAGAAGATATAGGTACGATATTATTCTGTGCAATAGTGGTAGATAGCATTATGTTTATCATTATTAAAAAAGTCACTAACAAAGCATCCAAACTATTAATTAGTGATTCGCACATTTTCAGCGAATTTTTTTTCTGGGTGGGGTGGTGTGGGGAGACTTTATGAATGGTTCTACAGCTTTTGAATATTACTTTACGTATCATAGAAGCCACAAAACATAAGAAAAATATTAACCCATTCGTGCCTGGATATTTTTGCGACTTTCTTCGATGTTTGCTAACACCAGCAGTAATTGATAAATTTCTGATGTCAACTTTTTGATCAAGGGATGATTTCATTTAAAATCATTATGTATAAAAATTGAAATGTCAACATCCCACTTGGCCATATTAAAATGTTTTGTGGAATTGAGGTTCAGTACTCGCGAATAAAGGTTCGGAAAAATAAATAACGTTTTCAAATGATGGCGAAAATGCCGTCCCAAAAAAGGGACGCTAGGCATAAATGGGTTAAATTTTCCTGAAATGTTTCAGAAGAAACAAGCAACATTTATCAAAAGTTAAAGGAACGAACGAGAAATAATGGTTCGAGAAACCCTTGAGGTATCACAAAAAAGATGCACATTGTTTATGGAGTTAGAAAAGCTGTTCGATTGCTTGCCCAAATCAACCAAAGCTTAACAAAGTTCATGGTTGTGGAAACAGACGGTTTTATCAACGAATAAAATCAAATCGAACTTTTTTATGCTACAAATACAGTATATTAAAATTTAACAACCTGCAAAAAGTGAATTTTTAAAAGAAAAGAGTGAAACTAAGTTTAGATGATTAATAAAATATGCAAAGCTAGTGGTTTCATGTCAAAGGATAAGTAAATATATAAAAGACTTGAATTACAAAAATCAAACTCAGTGAGACATAATAAAAAGAAATTCTAAAAACCGACTCAATATCATTTTATAAAACATTAAACATAATTCAAAATTACACAAATGCCCGATCGATGAGGAATATTTTCCTAATTTTATGAATAAACGCATTTTGTAATATACTCCAGCCTACATATTTTTGTCATCAAGCATCTCCCAAATGGAGTAATTCCAAGTAATATTTTCAGGGGAAAAAACCTGCAAAATATATGCAACAAACTCTAAAAAATCATTTAGAGTCTTCACTTTTCTTATCGCAGAACAGAAATTTCGAATAAAAAAAATTCGAAAACAAAATAAAATTCAAGAATGGAAAATAAAGTCACCGTATCAGTCAAAAAATTCATTTAGCTATACTACCCACGCTCGAGATTTTGCGAGATTCAGCAGAATTATTTTTGTCGCTTGAAAAAAAAAAACTGTCATTCTCATGAGGCACTTTGGTTGTACGAGAAAAATCTCATTAAATTTTACTTTCCTTTTCAAAGAAAGAAGCCACCAACATACCTTTTTCTCACTGTAATAATCGAAAAGAGATTGTTGTTAGAGTCAGTATTTTCTTTAATTACAAGAGAGTGACAAGCCAGGTTTGAATTATAATTAAGTTTTTCGCTGGCCGTATATTCTCGTACTTTATGGTCTTTCTGTCATTGGTCGTGGGAAGGTAATATTTTGTTTTCACCGAGTATTCGCCATAAAAAAGTACATTTTTTAAAAATTTTATTTTAATTTTTTTTCAAGAAGGAGTTTTATTTTGCCACTTTTTTTTTCTTTACCAAGCAAAACCGGCGTACATGGATGTAAAATATTTCCGCTCCGGACTGATGTGTCACACTTTCTAGTTTTCTTTTCACATTAAGGAAAATTTTCGGTTTTAATTTTTTTTTTAATCGTGAGAAATGACTACTATTCTGACTACAATGCTATACTATAAGTCAAAAAATGTTTTCGACATATTTCAGAATATTCTTTTTTGTCATGCTTTATGATCGAAGTATTTGTATATATATATATGTATATATATTTAGGAAAAAAGAGAACAAAATATAGTTCATACATATATGCATGAATGAAATTTTTTTTCATGCATTTTGTCTAATTTATCTTTATTTGGTGTTTGAATTTTACTGAAGTCTGTGAAACTAACTTGATTTTTTAAAGCTATTGTGGAATCTCATTTGATTTTTTTTCCCCGTAAAAATGACGCCACAAAATTTTAGTTGAATTCCATTTGTTTTATCGGACACAAAGTTTTGGCTTAAGATTTTAACTAGGTAATAAACTATTCTCAAAATATGTCCGAAATGGGAAATAAAGTCGAATTATTTAACTGCAACATTTGTTTTAAATATGAAGCTTTTCGAAACCTTTCTTGGCTGAACGCTATAGATGAATAATAAAGCTTATATGTTTCTGATATAAAGGGCAGTCGTAAGCTTTTTTGAATGGTAAAGACTTTAGGGTATTAAAGGGAATTCTAAAATTTTCTAATATTAAATATGTTTATCTTTTTTAAGTTCAGATGCATTTGTTGCTCTAATAAAAAACATGAGAGCTTTGTATTTTAAATGACTTTTTAAAATTTATATTTATAACAATAGAAACAGTGTATATGTTATTGTGAGGGACCGAAATTGGAGAATGTCGACACTGACCGGTGAATGTCCACACATACCAAGTACGTCGGTGAAAGAGCGGATATTTGATTATATTCTAGTGCATTCGGACTACTACTGGTGTTTGTCAACAAGTACAGATTTGGTCTGGCGTAGTCCGAAAAGAGAACATAAGGTCAACAGAATGTCAAAAACGGAGCAAAAATATTTTTATTCTGTTTGGGGAGGCTATTTCCCCATGAATCTTTTTTTTTTTTAATGGGCGTGCACTTGCTTTTCCAGCATTCGCCACTACTACGACCCGAAACACTGGCCATTCTATTATGGGGGGCACCCAATGGGCGACCAGAATTACCCCCTATGAAGGGACGGACAAGTTAACATCCATGCCCAAGAAGGGATTCGAACCCAGACCCAAGGCGTGATAGAATGGTTCTTTAACCACTACACCACCTGGGCGGCCCCATGAATACTAATAGCATGGTTATAGAAGAAAAGTCGTCTACTACGATAAAAATAAAATAATTATTGACAAACGTAAAACTAAAATCTTAATGCATAACATTGGTCCAAGAGCAACTGCTATCATTATTAAGAAAGAAACATTGATCATCCCTTCTTCTCACGCTAAAATCTAAAGCTACATAAAAAAGGGCTACCCTTTAAAAATATCATGGCATTTAAGTTCTCCAGGGTAAGTTCCGCAGTGAAAACTCCTTTACAGATTGACAAACCCCTCTCCTCACTGGGATTGGTCACACTTCTCAGCAAGAGAGGCGAAAACGTTAAGTGACCCTTGTGAAGTTTTATCGCACCTGAAATACGGAGAAAAAAGTGCAAATTTCCGACATATTCAACATTCACTATTAGTGTACGGTGAAGGTCGACATTTGACTGTGTAAGTGATAAATAAGGATATTTAGCAAACATTTCAGACATACACCGAATGACTATGTGAATGTTGACATTCTCCGGTGAAAGTCGATATTCTCCAGATATCTGACTTTCATAACATATACATAAATAGTATGCCCGTTAAAATCCGTTGTCAAGCCATTCGTAAACTCTCTAACAAAAAGACTCAAATACCACGTCTTAAGGATGGAAGGACATTTTACGTGAACGACGCTGATAAAGCCAATCTCTTTGGCTGATTCTTACAAAAAACAATTCTCTAATAGCACTGAGGATGCATACTTCACCAGTCAACATTCAGGAAATCATATGCACTGCAAGAGATTTCCTTGGGTCCCCCTACTCCCCCCCCACATATTACCCCCTGCTCTCCCCTCAGAGATTCACATCATCATAAAGAAACTCAATAGCAAATGTGCCGTGGCTATGATAAGGTCACTAACCTCATCATCAAAAATCTACCGGTTAAGGTTCTCATTTACCTTAAGCACTTGATTAATGCCATCCATAGATATCACTCTTTACTACAATGTTGGAAAACCGCTATTGTCTTCCCAGTACCGAAGCCAGGGCGAGACTTAACAAATACAACCTCATACAGGCCTATTAGTCGTCAGAGCTCTCTCAGTAAAATCACGCAGAGTATCATCTTGGACAGAATATACAACCACCTCGAAGACAATATCCTCTTTCCTAAACAATTTGGATTTAGGGAGGACCATAGTACAATTCACCAACTGCGTCGGGTTGTTGAAACTGCCTGCAAGACAATACATAACAAACAAAAATGTACCAAAAATGTATGCAATGTACGAAGAAGTAAAATGTACCATTTTACTTCTTGACCTTCAAAAGGTATTTGACAAAGTGTGGCATGCCGTCCTTGTTTGCAAACTTATAAATATCAACTTACCGGACTCGCTTGTACATACTGTAAATAGTTATCTAGATCTAGACTTACAAAACTTTATTGTTAAAGTCAATAGCACCGTCTCATCTCACCCCCCCCCATTTAAAGTGGTGTCCCACAGGGATCTATCCTTGGGCCCATCTAGTTTAACATATACATCAACGACATTCGCAGGAGCCACCAAACCTCAATAGCACTTTTCGCAGACGATACTACAATCATTAGTTGCGTTCCAAATAACCACACGCTTGCTTACACATGCAAGAGTACATTAACCACATAGTCGACTGGATGGGCATGTGAAAAATTCACCTCCATGCCTCCAAAAGCCAGGCGATGAGTTTCATTCATTGCCGCCGCCCTCTCACTACTTGTAAACGGAGCCACTATTGACGGGAGAAATAGCATTCTCTATCTCGGTATGACTATGATAGAGAATATGGCAAATCCCTTTCGTGGTGTCAACACACAGACAACGGAAAATACAAAATGACTGCACCATTTTAACGTCTCACGCCATTTTTCCTCAACTCTGGTATCGGACACCACAACAAAACCCTACTCTATAAAATGTGCACTAGACCCACTGCTACAAATGTTGTCCCTATGTGGGCTTGTACCGCAAAATTTCATATTAAAATGGTTGGAGCAAAGCAGACGGCCATCTGAAAAAATATTCGCAACGGTCATCATTTTATGTCCAATGACACTATTCGGAACGACCTCAAAGTCCCCACCTTATGTAGTCATCCACATAACCTCACTACTAGGTTTTACGACCACTTACATAATCTGCCAAACGACATTCTGGCTGAACACCCGACTACGACTACAGAGATATAACACACAGAAAGCGACCTAGGGCTGCGATTACAACCCTGGACCTTGATTAATTCCTTGCCATAATGTCGAGCAACCCGCCCTCTGAAGGCCACATTGAGGAGGGAGGGCGGGTCGACCCTTACATCTGACTTCCCTTACACTTATATTTTTTCTCTTTACCACTCTCATTCATAGATATACACTGTAACTGACATGACTGAATCTTTTCGACCGTCATCTTTTGGGCTTCTAAATAGATGATTTTCACTGCACAGTTCTATCACACTCTGGAGATAAGCGCTCTGCGCAGGTGCTCCTTTAACCCCCCCCCTCCCCACCCCGTCCCTTTCAGTCAGTCTAAAGTCCATTTGTCACCCCAATAATTTCTGAACGCCATGAGCTATACTTATAAAAGTAGGATCTAGGTAAACTAAAGTTGCCATTCGCTACAAAAGAAAAACGCTTAAAGCCCCACCTGGTGGCTTAATTTGTAGTTAACGTTCTTATCTCGGACGTTCTTATCTATCTAACGTTCTTATCTCTTAAAACGGTAAAAGATAATGGGAAAAAGTCAGTTACAATGTAGTTCAGCAGAATCGATTTAATAAGAAAAGATACCTCAATATACCTCAATACCGCCAAACAATGCTACGGAAGGAAGGCATAAAATGTGCATTTGTTTGGTCAAATTAAAAAAAAAACTGTATTTACCTGATATTAAGCTCATTCTTCATGTTAAAACCGTTTTTCGTCAGAAACAATGTACATATGGAAGCTGGTCTACAATTCCAGCTGCAAGTACACGTTTTTACGCCTTCAATTTTTAACATTAATGTGCTCAAGATGTCTCTTCTTAATAATCGGTGGTGCTGAACAACTTTGTAACTGACTTTTTTCCCACATCTCCTACCGTTCTTGAGGTAGGAACACTAAATGTAAATTTATTCGCCATGTGGCCCTGTAAGAGGTTAAGAGGTTTTTTTGTGCAGCGCATGACCACTTTATTATACCTACACCCTACCTTTAGGACTATAGTTCTTGCCATTCAGAAATTATTGGGGACTTTAGCGGCTACACTGTACATATATAGGTTACAAATAATAGAAGCATCTTTCAGGTTACATAACTCGACCTTAATTCTCTAAGGTGCATAGGTAAATTACATAAACTCGGAGAGCCGAGGTCGATGTGTAGTAGCAGAGAGTCCAGAGTATATCTGATTCGCAACTCTTGAGAGTAAGAGGGTCTCAGCCCATGCTCGTACTTTTGAGAAACCTGTTTCTTGTTCCAGACCAACCTTCAACACGTGTTGTTTATAAATCTTTTGGAAAGATGCGACGTGGTAAATTCCAACCTGTAATCTTTTAACAATACACAGAAGTTATAATTTTCCTTTCTATACTATTGCCATTGCCAATTCTATTCTTTGAACTACTACAATGCTGACGAAAATTCAAGCTTTATAGTCCAGGACCTGACTGCAGTTCTGTGGGAAAGTTTGAGTATGGAGAATTTTTTTTCAGGAATGTTTAGCAGGTGTCCTGGTAAGCATTTTGGACTTGGGTGGACATCCGTTACCTGGTACATTTTCTGGGTATGACGTCATCAAAGATGGCGGATGCTTGCGTCTCAGAACTGCTTATATCTAAGTTAATACTTGTCCGATTTGTATGAAATTGCACTTTTTACTTTCCGAACATGTACCATGTAAGGAAAGTATTGTAATCATGAAAAAATTCGAATTCGAGATTTTGGTGTATTTACACGTTTTGAGGTCTTCTGAATTCATTTATGCTATTTTTACGAGATGTATGTATGTATGTGTGTATGTGTGTGTGTGTGTGTATGTGTGTTTGTGTGTATGTGAGTGAACACGATAGCTCCTGAACAGGGCATGCGATTGAGCTCAAATTCGGTATATATGTTATAAACCACTGTCGCAAGACCGGTATTGATTTTGGTGTGTATAGGACTTACAGTTTTTCTACAGGGCTACGACAAAGATTTCTTTTACATTATGGCCTATGGAGGAAAATTCTGGAAAGTGCGCGAGCGTTTAAACGGTACATTCGATTGAGCTCAAATTAGGTATACATGTTATAAACCACCGTCGCAAGACCTGTATTTATTTTGATGTGTTTAGGACTTACAGTTTTTCTACAGGGATAAAATAAAGATTTCTTTTACATTATGGCCTGTGGGGAGAAATTCTTGAAAGTGCGCTAGCGTTTAAACGGTACATTCGATTGAGCTCAAATTGGGTATACATGTTATAAACCACCTTCGCAAGACCGGTATTGATTTTGATGTGTATAAGACTTACAGTTTTTCTACAGGGATAAAATAAAGATTTCTTTTACATTATGGCCTGTGGGGAGAAATTCTTGAAAGTGCGCTAGCGTTTAAACGGTACATCCGATTGAGCTCAAATTGGGTATACATGTTATAAACCACCATTGTAAGACCGGTATTGATTTTGATGTTTATAGGACTTAAAGTTTTTCTACAGGGCTACGACAAAGATTTCTTTTACATTATGGCCTGTGGGGAGAAATTCTTGAAAGTGCGCTAGCGTTTAAACGGTACATTCGATCGAGCTTCAATTTGGTATATATGTTTGAATTATTCATCGATTAAAATTTATTTAAATTCTTGGTAATGATCTTAGTCGTAAGTGTTCGGAAAGTCGAGTGGAGTTATTCCAGATTTTTATATTAATTTACCCTTATTTTATTAAATGACGTATGTAATAATGTGTAATGCAGACGGTGTGTAGTTTTCAGGCATTAACCAGTTGACAGTTTTGTTCAAACGTAGTTCGGGTAGCTTAGTTTTCTACTCGTACAAACTGATTTGTCTGTATTTCTTGTTCATTTAGTTTGTAATTTTTTCTAACAAATGGCTCTAGTAGGCCTCTAAAGGTAAGATTGCAAAACCAGTATAAGCCGCTTTTAGGGTTAAGTTTTGATGCTTGCAGAAAAGGCGCGAATTTCGTATGTATTTTTCATTTGTGTTTTAGATTGTAGAATTTAAATGTAAGTATGGAAGTCATAAAATTGTCCAGAGCATTGCAAGACTGTATAATAGACTTTAATCCAGACGAAAAAAACATGCATTATTTGTAATAAAAGTGATAATAGCGTGATAAGTACAGAAAATGGTCGAGAAAATATATGGGCCGCTGCACAAGTGCGAAACGACATTGTTACCAAGCGTCTGAGCTTAAAGTGAAGAAGTAGTGTTTGTCTATTATATGAATAATGCATGCTACAAACAATACTGCCATAAGAAATCCCTTTTAAAACTTCAAAGTGAGAAAGAGATATTGTAAAATGAAGGCAATGCCAGTACTTCTCATCCAACTGTACAGGAAAGTCTTTGGAAGTCTGGAAGAAAGCATGCACGCTACCATACTCCCCAAGCTGAAGGTATTTCTACTGTTTACGTATTATCTGTAATCTAAAATTGCATAATCGCATTTACGAGAAATATAGAATAAGCGAGTATCCTAGAGCTCAAGAGTTTTTAAAAGCTACGTTATATTTACAAGATGATGTTTTCACTCGTGCTTGGTGGATACTTGGTGGAAAGGTGACTTGGAGGATAGGCCAAGTTTTTTTGGTGCTGATCTATTATGTTACGGAAATTGTACTTCTGGGTACTCACTGAGGTATAAACGAAAACTTGAAGCAAGCGAAGAGAGTACCCCTCAGATTTCAAAAAGAATTACAATCTTTTCTCTTATAGTTGATGGTATCAAATCTGGACTATATAAAGGTTATGGATGCACCCTTAGTTACATTCAGACAAATTTAATATACAAAATGAAGACAACAAAGTCAGTAACAAGGAGCTAAAATTAATGTTATGTGATTATTTTGGAAATGAGATAACATTTGCAAAACCTAAAGAGGCAAATAAGCCAGTCATGTTTTTTTCTGCGTCTCTCCAAACAGAAGAAGTAGCAGATATCCAAAGAAGTTGCAATCCTATAGCAGAATGTGCTATTCTATTGAGAGATTCATTGCAGAAGCTAGACTTTAGGCTCAGTGATAAATTTGGTGATACCCAGGACCTTACAAGCTCTTGGACTAAAAGTAAAATACCAAAAGTTTTCATAAACTTTTTCAGTACGTTATTTGGTATAGATCCAAATTCCATTAAGGAAACTGATATAATTGAAAGGGAAAAGGGTGGAAGACTTGAAAAAAAAGATGCATTCACAGAAGTGGTATCTTAAGGCATGAGTGTTATTGGAAATCATATACTACAACATAGATCGCGGAGCGGAAAAAACGGCATTACATATGATGCTGGGGGAAACAATGCATGAGACTTGTAAAAACGAAGTATTGATAACAAGCTAAATCATCTAGGTATTGGTGTGAGCTACAGTGAAGCGATTCGTCACCACCATAATTTTGCACAATATGCTCTTAAGCAGTCTCCTAATGAAGTATCGATTCCCAGTCATTTCAAGATTGATTCATAAAAATTGTGGTTAGTTGTATGAGTAAATATCTTTGGGGAAGTGGAATAACCATTGTGCTTATTGAATGCTCAGTGTTTGAAGTAAATGTGGTAGACACTGTTTTACATGGTAAAAACTGTATGAGGGGAATCAGAGGGATGTTTATGTTGGGAGAAACGATGATTAGATTGCAAGTGAAGTCCTTTTTGAAAGAACATTCCATTCAGTCCTATGAATCTAACTTTGAAAAGTTAGATTCATAAGAATTGCCACCAGCAGAAGGTAACCCGTTTGGTATACTTCCTAATCCATTACACAATCTGCTATCAAAAGCACTGGATTCACAATATGCAAAGGAAACTATATTAAATGTGTTTAAGATCGGCGATGATTTGTATTCTACACTGGGCAAAACACGATATGAAAACAAAACAATAAGGATACCATACAAGTACCATCCACAAAATCATGCTACCAGCATTTCATAGTAATAGGAGCTGATTTAGTGCTAGAAAAGAATTTACAGAAATATCAAACTGATTTTATTGGGGCTTGTAATTGCTTAAAATGTTTCAAATCCTCTTGTATTTGTAGGGCAAATGAAGAAACCTGTTGCTCTTTCCGTAAGTGTGGTAGTAAGGAGTTAGATTCAACATGTAACAATCCTTTTGCAGTTTCATTATAATCATTTTTTTTTATTCACGGTAATATATGTCGATGTTGTAATCGAAAATAGTACAACAAGTTAACTTGTTTATTAATTTATAGCAACAGTTAAAAACCATTGCTATTTTCATATTACAAATAGTAATTACAGTATATTGATATAATTTTTATGCTAATCGGTCAAGTATTAACTTAGATATGAGCAATTCTGTGATCCAGCGGCCGCCATCATTGATGACGTCATAGCCGGAAAATGTACCAGGTGGCGGATGTCCACCCAAGCTGAAAATACTTCCTGAGGCACCTATTAAACATTTCTGAAAAAAAATTATCCATACTCAAACTTTCCAACAGAACTGTAGCTAGGTCCAGGACAATTATGGAAATTCGCATTTTATACTAACAAATCAACGACGGGTACTACTTCACCTAGTGTTAAATATGAGTCAAACAGAGCAAGCAAATACTTTTGCAATAATTTAAGCTTTTTATGATACATCTAAGATTATTATACTATAGATTTTTACAGTTTGCCTTCCGTGAACTGTAAAATTCCAATATACAGGGTGATTATAATTAAAGTTCCACTTTAAAACGATCAGAAAAGAAAAACAACTAGACCAAATGTTATCAAACTTGATAATTATGTAAAGGTGGTCAGAGGATTTATTATAGGTGAAAAAACAGTTAAAAAATTTAACAGCAGGGACAAGGACGTATTTAAGAGGGGTTGGATACAGGGGTCGAAACCTCCTCCACCACGAAATTTTGATTTTTGTTACTAAAATGATAATGATATGGTGTCCTTTTGAGAAAAATACTGGATTCCCTCCTAAATTTTTGAACCCCCTTCCCAAAATGTTCTTCATGCGGGGGGGATAGACCCCTGACCCCCCCCCCCACACCTTAAATACGTCCTTTGCCCCTGGTGTTGAATCTTTGAATTTTTTTTCTGCGGATAATAAATTCCCTGACAACCTTTACACAATTACCAAGTTTGAAAACATTTGGTCCATCCAGTAGTTTTCCTTTTCTGATCGTTTTAAAGTGGAACTTTAATTATAATCACCCTGTATATATATATATATATACATACATACATACATACATACACACACACACACACACACACACACTTAATTCTGAATAGATTCCAATTCAAATTTATTCATAGTTCTGTACAGAAAAAAATATACAAATAATGTATTTATTCATTTATTCAATAAACGAAATTCAATTAAATAAGGTTTTTTACACATATCGTAAATACATAAAGATACACTTAGCGGCGAAAATAATTTTATAGGAATTTTGTTCTTCATTTTCTGAGGCTTTATCCTGGAAAATTGAAACCACTAACAATTTCCCCTAACATAATTTTTTCCAATACACATCTAAGAATAAGCTATAATTTTTCTCATTGGAAAAACTACGTAGTACCGGAAAATTGATTTGATCATCGTTTACTTGTGGAAAAATATATCACGAGTTACATTTTTTTCAGATTGGACGGGATTAAATTACATTTTTGACGATTATCTCGCTTCTGCCGCAAAGTTATTAAGTCCAAATGTGATACTGCTAATGCTTTAATTTTACAAACTAGCTATATAAATATTTTAAGTAAAGAAGGTGCAATATGCTATTTTCCAGGTAAATGCAACCGAGTATTGAAAGAGAAATGTTAAAATTTAAATGTTTTACATGAATTGCAATTTCATAATTTACGATAGCTAGCTTAATTTTAAAATAAAAATTTTGAGTAAGTTGACTTAAAAATTATTGCCTTAAAATATGTCAAAACTTCAATGATTAAAATATTTACTTAGCCTTATTTAAACATTAATTGACCATTAATTTTGTAGATAAATTACTTCTTCGTGTTTGAGAAAAAATTAATTTAATATATATATATCCGATTTATCAAGACTTAGAAAAGTGTAACATTTTTCACTTTAACTATACTTTCTTTGCACCATTCCTTAGATATCAAGCCAATGAATTGGTTTAGTGATTCTTCAAAGACCGTAATTTGGATTATAAACTAATGTTCTTAATAACAATGAATTGTATTCTGCATAAAAATCTTATATGAACGCTTTTTTTACAAGAGTTTTTGAAACACAATTTTCAATTTTCTAGACGAAAAGAAAAAGGTAACATGTTTATGGGGAAAAACAATTTAGAGGCAAAATAGAGTAAACATAATCTGAGATTAGAAATAGAGAGATGCATAATTGTTAAAGAAAACCTATAACACTTTTATCGACACCGAAAAAAATATGAATTAATATCCTTTTTTTTTCAATATTTTATAACACGTATTTTTAAAAAAGGATTTGAATGAAATAACATTATTTTCCTTCAGATAACGAGGCTATGCGTAAATCCTTCTTGCTAAAATTCGCATCTGCTCAAAACAGAAAAGCCCTCTTTCAAGTAAAGAAGAATTTCGTTGTGATAATACCCATTCTTTATGAAGCAAAAAATAAAAGTTTTTTTTTCTTGGGATTTTGAAACGATTTCGTTCATTTTTTTTCATAATCTTTTTCTGAATATGTCGGCTGGGCATCAGCTGCAGGTATTGTTTTTAAAACATTTAGTTAAAGTTTAATGTTACGGTTTATTGTACAAATGCCGAAATATTAACTGGGTTTAGTTAATACATTTTGGCTCTTTGTAGAACTTATTGAATAATAAAACTCTTTATGAAGTTTATTAATTAAAGTTCATAGGTATCATGGAAAAAATCGTTTGCTTCCTTTGTTTTTCAAATTACGAAAAGTGCAAATGAAATTTTAAAAGCAAAGAAACGTTAAAATGAGCAAATATTATAATATAACAATAGTAATTTGATGTGTCGACACAATATAAATACTTAAAAGCAAATAGTTAAGGAAAATTTGATTAAATCATGCGAGAAATATACATTTCCAATGAAAAAAAAATCTCACATCTAGATCGTTGCAGTGCAGACTTAAAAATATCACTGCCAATTAAAAAACTTTTACTTTAAAAATACTGCATTTTTGCTCCCGAAATTCCACATATATTTATTCTAAAAATTCTTTTTGAAAATAAAATATCAGCATCAAAATTTCCGTGTAACTTTACAATTTCCTGTTTTTGGCAAATAACTCATTTCATATAGCTAATGAAATTTATTTCTAAAACGATAATTTAGTAACCAGAGTGGCAAGATAAAATAATTTAGAAAATAAGAAGAAAAATGTGTTCCCACGTACTTTATTGGAAATTTCCTAAATTATACTGAAATCTACCTGCTTAAAAGAGGAAGCAGTGTTTTTTGCGGAATTTTAAGCACGGTACGAAAAATTATTATTTGAATCGATTGCGGCAGTGTACGAAAAGCTATTCTAAAGACATGTGGATTTCGGTAGATATAACAAAGAACCATTTGAGATTCAGAAAAGAATCTCATAGAAAACATTTTCAAGACCGAGATAAGCAGATCGTTTTCCATAGAACTGAAAATAAAGTTAGCCGCAAGGACTTCTGAAAGTGATTTTGTTCAGCTAGCAGGATATATTGCAACCCAATCTGAAATTCTTTTTTATTCGCGCGAGAAGTTGGACGGCCGCCAAAGTAAATAGCTTAGATCGAGAAAGCTTTACGAAACCAGAAAAAATTAGTTTTATGTTAGCTTATTATTAATTATCATAAACAGCAGGTGAGAGTTCTATTCTCCAATATTGAGATTTTGCTATCGAATTCAAGCGTATTTCAACTGGCGAGTTGTATATAGTAGCTCATGTTTTTCCGGGAACAAGCAATAAATAAAGCAAAATTTTGATAGATTAGGTTACAATTTTAACACTGCTAACATAAGAAGAACGTCATTTCATGAAATACCAAAAGTAGAGTAATTTTTTTCTAATGTATCATTTTCGAACGATATAAATAATAGTTGACATATTTTTTTTTTCAGATAATATTCTGGCCTCACCATGGCACAGTGGTTATATCACTGAAAATGGTAGACGGCCGAAGTGTGAAGGTCCCGGGTTCGGGTCCCATTGCGCGGTCGTCGATCTAACGATCTGGAGTTTTGGTAGGTTTTCTCCAGATGTAACGTGAATACGCGTTAGAACCCCTTAGAAAGTCCTCCTACCAAGGCATCCCCCATCTTAGGCAGATACCCCTCGCGCAGGTTTGCCTTAATCACACACAACATCAGATAATATTCTCTGAAGCACTCAGTTTCAAGTTCAAAGAGCAGATCAATGCATACAAGTCATACCCAGACACTTATTGCACACCAAAATGAAGTGTTGCAACAACGGGAAGAAGTCTCATGTAACTCTCTCAGAGAGAGAGAGATTGTGATTTAATGAATACAGATTTTTTTCTAACAGATAAGTCGATTGAATTAAAAAAAAAAAATAAAAGTTAATGTCAACTACTAGTAAAACTCTTTCTTATATAAATTTAAAGCTATAAGAAAAGCTTTAGTCTCTTGATGACTTAAGGTACTTTTCGGTAAAAACAAGTTATGGCAAATCTGAACCCTTATAAATTATAGAAAATATAACTACTTATTGTTTTCGTTACATCCATTATATGCATCCAAATGCATAAATAATTTCCACTTTGAACAAGATGTACTAAAAATAAAATGGATTTTTTTAAAAATTATCACGAGAATACGAATACATTACCGGCTGTAGATACTTCCCTTACTTAAAAAATGTTCAATATCTCTTTAAAATAAATTTATCTTACTCTTCAGGGCGTCAGAAATAACTTTTTTTTTCTTTTTTTTAGCATTACGATGTGGACTTTGTCCCATCTATAACCGTAACTGGAGCGTGAATGCTGTAGATATATTAGAGTACTCCCAAAAGATGTGTGCGCGCGTTGACACTTGATCTCGCGCTTTATTACATTCTATATGTGAAAGGGTGAAAGTAAAATTATACAAACACGGGGTGCAGATATTAAAAAATATTGAAGGTCTTTTTCTTTCATTGGTCCGTTTCTTAGTTGCCCTTGTTCCATTTTCAACACTCTTTTATTAGTTTCATCTGTATATTTGTTTGTTTGTAACCGACTCCTTTGAACTCGATTTTGACCCACTTTAAACGGTCAGATTTAATTTAAACTTTGTAGACTTATCAAGGACTGATGACAATACAATAATTTGATAAGTTTATCTCATTATCCTGATTAGGATCAACAGGATTAGTAATTTTCTTAGAGATCCTTTTCGTGAGAGCGAGAGAGATGGAGCAAGCGCGCGGTCTACGCATGCGTACCATTTCGGCACTCGGCTCAGCACAGTGGAGTTGAACCTCTCTCGCTATTGTTAACTGTATTAAATGGTATGTTTGGGTAGTTATGTTTTTGAAATCCAGATGGCAAATCTTTTTTAGTATACTTTTTTAGTGCAACATAAAATTTGTTAAGTAAATAAAATTATGTTGTTGAAGACATGGTAACAATTGGAAATTAAAATCTCTGATGTTTTTATCAATCTTTTATATGGTCATCAAATTATTAAGACTTAAAACACTTTTACAGCAGTTTTCCAGATTGTTAGGGTCATAGTTTAGCAATTAATTCGGATGTATTTGACTGCAGTTTGAAGTGGTTGAGCGTTGCAGTTTTGAATTTACTATATTACGCATACGTCTACAGATCAAATATTAAGTGGTTTAAGAACTTTTAAGGTAGTTTCTATGTTTTAAAATATATTATTTACAAAAGAGCTGCAGAGTGATGAAGACACTGTGGCATCGTAATTTTGTGTACGTGACAAAAGTAAAAATTTAGTTTAGTGAAATATTTTGCACTAATACTCCTTGAATCCTTCTGGTCTAAGCATAATTTATCAATTGATAAATAAATAGAACTTCAAGTATGCCTAGATGTATAAAAAAAACTAAAAAACACGCTTTCATAGTAAATCGAACTAAAAGTGAAAAATAAATATAGTTTAAAAAACTAAAAAACACGCTTTAGTGATAAATTGAACTAACTAAAATGTGAAAAGCAATTCTTAATATAGAAATAAATTAATGAACGAAAAATAGTATTATTGTGAAAAAAGCGCGGGGTGCTCCATATAGCAGTTCTTGAGAATATTCTATTGGTACGATTAGTAAAAAATGATGTAGGCAGAAAATAAAGTATATAGCACTAAGATGAGTTAAACATTTTGCCACTGCATTGATAATTTTTCAGCTTAGTAAAATGTAGTCAACTCTAACCTAAATATTGCCAGAATATAAAATATACTTTATCAAAATCTACTCTTATTTAAATATAGCAAATTTTTGAACAAGTATTCATTTGGCATGCAGGTTTGCTAGCGTTCAGCTACAAGCTTCTGGGGGAGAAAGTATTTTAAAATAAAATTTTCCTTTTAAAATCTAGCTTTGAAGATAATTTAATAATTTTTGCTGGTTTCTTCTTTTTTATGCAAATACTAGTTCTGTCAAAAATCAATAACTAAAATATTTTAATTAAGACACATTTAAAGAAAACAATGATATTTCTTTGATATAAATAGCTATTATGGGTTAGAAAAATATTTTTTTTATAGAATAAAGTGTATTAATAATGTTTCTGCAGAATTAATAAAAATTTTATCTTTATTAGTATAAAAAAATGTAACTTTATCACTTTTTATTTACTCTTCAAGCAGAAAAATAATTAACAGTTTTTTTTTTCAGAGTGCTATTAATCAATGTTAATGGATACCCCTTATGTTAATAGATTAATTTTCCCTACATGATGTATAGTTAGTTGTTTGGCAAGTATGTTTCATTTATGTATTGTATTGATTGATGGCTTAAATTTAAACGTAGCAAGAAAAAAAAAGTCTTTTTCTTACCAAACAACTACGTAAAAATTTCCTTGAATAAACTAGTTTTAATTAAGATATAATTAAATTTTCCATACAGAAAATTACCTACGTCCTGGTAAGTCTTCGTGAATGTTACAGAATATGCACTTGATCAATATTGCGAAGTTTTGACAGAATGCGGGTCAAAACAGTACGTGAAATAATTGTGTTTTCTTTCTACATGATACATGCTAATTAATAAAAATTTAATGAATTAGTAACTTTAAGTAATATAATAAAAAGGATAGATTTTACCGTTATGAAATGCTAAATAGCTAAAAGGAATTATAATTAAAATATCATTATTAAGAACATGTAGGTAATGTTCTTTTACCTACATGTTAAGTGTTTTTAACTGTATTCTTTATATTTATATTCATTCTCTGCAAGAGAAATTAAAAAAATGTTACCAATATCAACGAACCAGCCCGACTGACATTGGTGTGATCAAACTCCTGGCACGAGAAATCACAGCAAAGAGTAATAATTTGAAAAATTATATGTGTAGTCAAATATATGTAATAAATATCACTTTAATTAATATATCAAGAGCATTTATCTAATTTTTATCACTTTAATAATCGTGACCCAAGGAGATAGGTTCTGGTAGAGTACACTCCTTACAGAAGTAGCGTGCATTCAAGAAATATTACATTTAAGTTTCAAAAGGGTTTTTAAAAATTTGACTTTTCGTTACTCAGAGCTTCACTCCTTAGGAATGCAGTGAACTAAAATTGGAAAAAATTACAATACTTAGCTTTCTTTTAATTTAAATGTAGTCACCAAGTTCATTTTAAGCTGAAGAAAAATACATATTTTCATTGAAAACTACAGCTATCTATGAAAATATAAATAGCCATTATATCTTCATGAAACGGTATACCTTTCTCTTAAAACTATATAGTGATAACTGATGCAATAGATTTTGTTCACGAGCTGTCGGAAGAATCTACCTAGAGTTTTAAGTATTTAAATTTTCCTTTTGAAGGAAAAATAATAAAAAAATTAGTCTTTATGAAATGTAAAAAAAAAAGTTATGCTGATGTTCTCTAAATTTAGAGTTATTAGACAGGTGATATTAATAATGAACAATTAATAGTGCATTTAAAAAAAATGAACTTAAAATTTTCTTTTTATCAGTTTTTTGCTTATCCAAAGGAGTATTTAGAAACTAGAATAAGGTTCTAAGAAAAAAAAAGTACAGCATAGGAGTACACACTTTGAGAATTCTGCAAAAACTAAAAAATATCGCTCTTGAAATAAAAAGCAAACAAACAAACAACAAAAACATATAACGCAGTGAATTTCGCTGCGTAATTAAAATGCCATTTAAGTTTCTGTTAACTAAATTTTTCTTTCTAAATAATTAAAAATACTGAAGTGTTTTATTTCATTAAAATATTTTTCAAAGTCAGTGGCTGAGTGAATATTAAAAAAATAACGCCAGAAGAGAAGAGAAGCTTGCAAGATTTCTTTAGCTCTTAAGAAGTAATTGAAAAAGTTCGTAATGCTGCGAAAACTGAAAATTATTATGAATATCATTTTGAGTACATACGAAACATTCGACATGTACATGAAGAGGAAAAAAATGAGGGTTTTTAATTATTAAATTATAATAATGAATTTCTTTAATATTTATTAAAACCTAGGAAGATATTGCCAAAGAATTTATTCGTTAGAGAATAGCTGTTATTTTTTACAATGATGTATTTGATTTCTTTGTATTGCGAATTGTTTTATCATAATGGTAAATGCTTAAATGAATTACAACATCTTATTTTTAAAAACGTTTTTTCTACTGTTTGAATATTTTTGCGTTTTAAATATTTTTAATGACACTGATATGTAGAAATTCTTCAAAAAATTTAAGAAATTATGAAAACAAGTGTACAAATTTTCCTGACTGTTGTAGTAGCAAAATTTTGCAGAGGTTAATTTTAACTTTTATGAATGCTTCAATGCACGCAAAGAAATCCACTAAAACACTCTAAAACAGTCAGGAAAATTTGTACACTTGTTTTCACAATTAAATTCGCATTATCGAAGATTTAACGGATTACTGTAAACTAAAGCAAGTAATCACTCAAAGATATTGTTTTAGTACTTACCAGTAAGTACCTTTTCGTACAATTTATGAAAGATATAAAGATTATTAGCAAACTTTGTATGTAAATGCTGAGAATATCTTCCATGATTCTTAAATAGGATTAAACAAAAGATTTAAAATGGATAATGGTATACGGACATTGATTATATAATGTGCATTTCAATGAAATTTTATTCTAGATAAAATAAAATTACATTAAAAATATTTTTTACATGCTGTTCTTAAGTGTTTTACACCAGTGGTGCGCAAACCGGGGGTCGCAAAAAAATTTTTGGGGTTCGCCAAATTGAAAGAGATCCAAATTTATGAAAAATTTACAATTATTCATTTCAAAAACTAAAATAATACATTGAAGAATCTGACAATTATTATTTTACGAGCGCGAAATTCGCGATCGCAATCTCGGGGCTTCAAAACCACGTTATCATGCATAGTGATCTGCAAATTGATCATGCATAGTGATCATGCATAGTGATCTTCAAAATTATTTTCCATTAAAACAAAATATCGATCTCGATTGGATCCAGAGGATGACTTACGACTTGCGATTTCCAATACAGATCCGAACATAGAAGCAATCATGAGCTCTTTGCAAGCACATATTTCACATTGAGTTTTTATGATGTTAAGTTTTTTTAAAGTATTTTTCATTCAAAAATATTTATATCCATATGCATAAACAAAGCATTGTTTCATAAAATTATGTGTTGATTCATTAACTGATTTTTATGATGTTACAAGTTTTATAACATTTTTATGGTGGTTTATAAGTTTGGTGCGCTATTTTAAAAACACGTTATTTCAATCGATGACGTCACGACCCTCTTTTAAAAACACCCTGTAAGAGCAACTCCCAGAAAGAATTTCAATGTAACTTCGTTTTCAAATAAACAAAATGTCTACTGTCTATCCAGGGGTCGCAACAAAATTTTACTCAAAATAGGGGGTCGCGACATAATTTTACACAAATTAGGGGGTCGCAGATGAAAATAGTTTGCGCACCACTGTTTTACACTTATAGTTTCTTCCTTACATGTAATGTTTTAAGGCCAATTATGCTTTTTCATTACGTCGAGCATTTTCTAGTAAGAAATTATAAAATATGTTCTCATTTACAGTGAAGAAACTCGAAATTTCAAAAAGGCAACTTTGATGAGTGCAAAATGATAAATACTGTTTTTGCAAGTGTCTTATGATGCCGCTTTTCATGTTAGGTCTTTCATTCCAGGTGGGGTATTTCGATCCATTTATCATCTTGAGACATAAGATGTCAACAGTTCGGCCCGAAAAATTGACGTTTCGTTTCAATTTTACCATAACCGTGTGAATCCTATTGTTATTGATCATAGCAAAATGATCAGAACATTAAAAATCATGGTGTTACTTCCATGTGTCTCGTTCTATTTGGGCCATTCATGTTAATTGCGTGTGTGGAATGCGTGGACATTTTAAGAGAAGTAAAAAATCATCGGAATTCAAAATTTCGATTTTTTTCACTGCGAACCGTTTTTATGTTAGCTTTGTCCTTATTTTTTACCAAAATGTTGAGTGCGTACTATGAAATAACTATTCATGAAATATAATTTCGATTGGTTCGGAGCAAATAAGCTGCAGCGGACATTATGCACATATTTGAGAAAAGACTTGGCTGTTTGAGAAACGACAATGATCACCTTAGATGATCATTTTATTTCGTTAAATAATTTCCTGTATTAAGCATAATACTTTCTAAACACCTAGAGCCATGCAGCCATGGCCTAGAACCATTTCCTAATCAGCTAGAGCCATGCATGTTCCCAGTAGCGGATCCAGGGGAGGGGCTAGGGGGATTCAGCCCCCCCCCAAAAGAGATTGCTCAAGGGTAACATTCTGCTTTATTATACACTTTAAATAGCTAAAATGATCATATTTTATTACTTAGCCCCTTCCAAAAGCCTAATACATTGGTTTAGACTAAAATTTTGATTTATAGTATATTTTAATTGGGTGAAATAAGCTTTTTTAAAAATTTAGCCCCTCCCGAAAAAAAATTTCTGGATCCGCCACTGCATGTTCCTATCTGTAGGTATAAGAATCATACTAGATTGCGTGTAGCAGAAAAAAGAACAAATGCTGCTACAGTGATTTGATTATCACGTTCATGCGCAGATTGCGAGTTGCTTAAATGTTACAGATTTTTCTATCTTTGTTTGTAAAGTTTTATTTTAAAAAGTGTTTACCCCTATACATTTTTATTTGATTATAATTAATACACCAAAATGAAATAATAACCTTCACACATTCGCTGGAACAGCTATGCTTCATCTATAACCATTTCTATACTCCAAACGCTTTTTCTTCAGGATACGTATGTTTAAATAGCTTTAAATCTCTTCATGTTTAAAATTGAGTTGCTGAAATATCAGATTTATTTCTTATGCAGAAATAGTAAAAGATGAAATTTTTAGTAAAGTTGTAAAAATGGTTGTTTTAAAAATTATGCAAACATTAGGTAAATCATTTAGTTTATTAAGAATAGATCCCCAGTAGCACCATTAGTTCAAAAAATTCAGAAAACGTTCTCATAATGTAGGCTGAACGTCTTTTGAACTAGTTGAGCTACAAGGGATATAGTTTATTAAGAAAAATCAGTTTTTTCCCTTCTATTTGGGAAATAAACAGTTCAATGACATTTGAGGTAACGCATTTTGTGTATTAAAAGAAGCAAGTGACTGGTTTGATATCTAACAAGAGATCACATCTATCTGGACGATTGTTATCTCAGGCGCAACAAAAGTCGAAATTTCAACTCAGGTTTTCATATTTTCATAATAATATGTTTATTTTAGTACAGACTCCCAAAAAATGTAATCGAAATTTACCCAAATTTCCTATCATAGTTTCTCAGAAATTATTATTTTAAACGAAACGTAAATCTCAAAAGACATCTCTTGAAAAATTGTTTAATTCTGAATATTGAGCATTCCAGGAAAGCAATACTTTTTACAATTTAAAACGTGAATTTTGAAAGCACACTTATTTTTCCAAAGCCTTATGAAGTACTGTTAGCGCATTAAGGGTTAAATTTAAAATGCAAGCTAACAAATACTATAAAGAACGAAACAACAATCGTGTTCTTTTTTCTATATAAACTTATAGACTTGCACACCAGTTCTTGATAAAGTGTAATATTTTTCGAAACACATGAGTTTTCTCACGTATTTTGTGATACAAAACTGCATTTGTTTCGCAAATGACATCCAAGAAAAGTATTTTTTGAGTCGATGACTTGCTCATTGATGAAAATCCTTCACGAAATTGAGATTTTACGAGATCTGCATACATTTTGCGTAGTCGAAATGTAATTTAGCTGCGAAAGTTTTTCCGATGATGGCGATAAAATGACCATCTCATGAAATGGCGAATAAAACAATCTGACGCTACTTCAAAGGAGGTTTTATTTTTTTCGTATGTGCACAGAATGACTGTCAAATTTTTTGTATGCACTATCTTTTTCACTAAAATCTGTTAGGTTATGAGGTGTATAAATATCTGATTATATATATTGATTCTGGCGTCATTCTTTTTCAGACGCGAAGACGTGCTTCCTGCATGACTTTTCTGAGTAAATATGATTCTTCTATATTAAGTATGAATAGATTAAGAAAGAAATTTACTTTGATATTTTCAAAATTTTGGTTTCTTATTTAAATTCAAGCAAGCGATATATTATTTTAGTATAAGTAACTTTTAAAGCTATTATTTGCTGATCAGTTGATTTAAACTTTACTACTTAATTAGATAATATAAGGTAGTATTTCTTTAATTAAGTAATTATTAAAAGGCAGTAATTATTTAAAAGAAATTAATCGTATTAAACTAAATTATGGTGCATATATTAAAGAAATGAAAGGATTTTCGCTTGTCTTATGCACTTTGACATTTTTATGGAATACGTTATTTTCGCAATAAGCATGTTTTTCCACAATTTTCTATTTCTAAGCCACAAAACTGCGTTTCATGTAAATGATCTTTTGAATCGATGACTTACCCCTTGATGAAAATCCTTCTTGATATTGGGATTTTACGAGATCTGCATACTGTTTGAGTTGCTGAAATGTGATTTTGGTGGAAAGTTTTCGCGATAAATGCATGAGAATGGAGATAAAATAGCCATCTCATGAAAATGGCGAATAAAACAACTTACTACTACTTCAAAGGATATTTTATTTTCCCGTAAACGTACCGAATGACTGAAGAAACTTTTTGTATGAGCTCTTATTTACTTAAATCTGTTAGGTTATGAGCTATATAAATGTTCAACAACTCACTCTAGCAGCTTTCTTCTTCAGACACAAAGATGTGCTTACAATTTGAATTTCCAGAGTAAATATGTTTTTCACACATTATCTATTTAATAATTAAGAGTGACATTTACTTGAATGCCATATACTTAATTGATTTTTGCAATTCATTTTCTTGCGTGATTAAATTTTATTATTTATGGATTATTTCAATAAAAGGAATGTTTTTATTATTTAATTATTTTTAAATTAACGTAATGTAAATTTTTAGAGTATTTTCGTATTTCTGCGATGTTTTTAAACATACAAACATACATTTATTCTTTTTAGGGAAAGTGCTGTGATATTGTTTATCTAAACATAAGGTTTTCTTCGGAATGAATAGTATCTGTAGTAAATAAAATTATTAAAATATTTTCTCAGCACTGAAAAAAAATCAAGCGCATGCAATATATTGAGCTCTAAATGCGGCGAAAAATACCTTTTTAAATTAGTCTATAGTGGTTTGCCATATTATGAGGTCCATACTAGTAACTGTGTAAAAATCATTCTTTTGTAACAAGAGATGTCAATAACTGCATATTTTCATTAAATTTCAGCATAGTACAGTGATTGGTTGTTCTAAAGATATTCTTGTGTAGATTCAAGGACTGACTGCATTAAATTGTCAAGTGGACTGCGATTTACAGATATAAAGAAATTGGCTCACAAATAACACGTTTTTTTAAATATATATTTTTCTGACTAATCTTTAATCTGGATATCATTTTTTTTCAAACATGAAACAAGCCTTTTTAATAAATCACGTGACGGATACTAGGTTCATAACATCTTTTCGGTCATTTGACCTAGCAACTTGGCAGACGAAAATCAGACAGTGAGATGAGACGATAAAAAGGCGTTAGAAAACCTCAAGATTTGAATTTGAATGTTTCTGTCGTTCCACAGAATGTGAAAAATTTCAAATCTTTCACGAAGTTGCTTTCAATTAAGTAAATGTGTTTCACTTTTTATGTACATATTCCATAATTAATCATTAAGTAATTGAATAGAGGAAGAAGGGGTAGGTTTTGACGCTATCAATAACTCTACTCGTAACAATACTATTTAAATAAAATTTGTAGGCTATGAATCGACTATATGTTATCTTGTATTAACACGAAAATTAAAAACCTGGAAGCATTTTCTCGTATTGAAAATTATAGTTATTTATTCAAATTTGGGATGAGACAACCAACCCCAAAGCGGGGTAGGTTATCACACATGTCGGGGTTGGTTGTCTTGTAAGGTTAATGCACAGTATAATCAAAAAGTTCTTTACAGATGAACTTGTATTGATCTCGTCACCTCGCTGTTGCATTAACAGGAGCTGGCAGTTGAAGGCTTAGCACTACATCGTTTATATAATGGACGCAGATATCTTTATTCTTGAGGAATGTAAAAGAGAAATTATTAACATTCGTGGAAGGCAATTGCCTGATGAACTTCGTTACAATCTCATCAGTATCAGGCAGTATATCTTTTGTATTATTCCTATGAAGTAGAACTTTTACCCAAAAATTTAACCAGGATGTGATCATCGATTTCAAGGTCACTGATATAGTAATACTAGGATTTTTTCTGATCACCAAATCTTTGTTTATGGAGATATCGCTGATATCGCTTTCTGTTTCGAATTCTGCAAATTCGTTGTCAGATAACTCACTTGCTGAAGAATCGTAAATTTTTTTTTTTGCGTTTATTTCCTAGAATGATGGGTCTAGGTTTTATCTCTCTGCGTTTATTTTTTGTTTTTTAATTTATTATTATTGCTTCTCAGTGAAGGCAATGCCATTTTTCTCATGAGTATACGTGTAAATAGACGATCTTCCAAACATTCGCTTAGGTTTCCAAGGATTTCCTGGATGCGCTTGCGCAAATGGTCTAATTTCTTGAGAAGTAACTAGTTTTATTGCACTTGGGCCTGCTTCATTTATTACTTTTGGTAGAATTTGAATTGAAGATGTCTGGAAAATACCGACTTACTTAATCTTGACAATTACTTTAAATGTTTTCATTATATTTCATTGTTATTCATTTAGGCTTATTTTTACAAGGTCAGGTAGGCCTTGTTGCTTGAGAGGACGATCATGCGCTGATGCAGGCGCGAAGTCAGCATCAAAAAATTCATTCCGGCTAAATGGCCACTTCGAATTCTGACTGGATGTTTTCTTGGCTCATGGCTTTGGGATATGCGTAGGAGATAATATATGAGGTAATTGAGGTAATATTGAGGTAATATACCATTGAGGTAATATATGAGATGTCGTCGAAGCTTCAGCATTTTACAGATTTCCCATCCAACTGTCCATTGATTATTTAAAAGAAGTATAATGCAAGCGAGTAATTAGTAAATTATTGGGTAGATCTATGAAATTTAATGCATTACATATTTCACGTGTTATTCCAGCTTCATCAGTGAACTAACAGTTAGCGCAATCAAGCATTCTAGTACATAAATATGGCGGAAAAATAAATTAAGTAATTATATATATCATTGTATTCAATACATTGTATGTTCCATTTGTATAAAAATTATTATCTTGGATAAATTATTGCTCTACAAATTTAAAATCTATTTTTTAGCCTATTTCCTTTAGTAATCCTACCTCTGTGTCAATAAAAAGGTTTTCTGTAGCTTGCTATATCACCAGACGTAGATATAGTCACGTCTGGATTACCAACCCCTGTAGCTTGAAACAACCAATCCCCATTACACATGCTTGCTTATATTCGTGACATAGTCCTTACAAGCACTGAACATGTTCCTAGAAAACAACGTAATATTCACAAGAGATCAAATTAGAAAACATTGTATTATTTCGGATTCTAAAAGCATTAAATACTACCCAAAAATTGCTGACAATGAAAATGAACATTTTTTACGTAAATAAATGCAATCGTAACTTTACTGTTTTGATACTATGATAAACATTTCGAGTCTCTTCAATGGATACTGTTTACTTGAGACAATATTTATCAATGTATATTGCTAAAAAATACGTATGGCCACCTATATCTCAGACAACCTACCCCTCCATCTCCCCTATCGCTTATGTACGTAGCAATGTTGCTAGTTTTAGCAACATAAATGTAATTACAGAGTGTATTTCGCGATGGCCTGATAATATGCTACACAAATGTATTTCTTTGAACCATTTTGAATATTTGTATTTAACTTCAATTTCTAATACAAATTATTATTTTTATATTCTCGTTGCAATTATAGAATCTCGTTCACCCAAAATACAAACTTTCGTTGTTCTACGACAAAAATCTTGGGCTATGGCGTTCAGGGGCTGTAACAATATTCTGATGCGTAACAGACAACATTCACTGTTTTTCATTACTGTAGAGTGCCGATTATCCACACAGGTCGGGACCGACATTGATCCGTTTAACGAAAAATCTCGATAACAGGACAATAAAAAAAAATCGGCTAACGTGAAATATTAATCTTTATATTATAAATATTCGTACACAGTACAAAAACTATAAACTGTAAATATTTAAATATAGGGATTAATAATTTTTCTGTCTTGTTAAAATAAAACAAGTATATTTCTATAGAGGTAATTATACAAAAGTCACTTTGAGCTAGCTTTAAAATATGGCTTAAATATTAATTGCTCACCCGAGTAGTCCGTGCTATGTAACATATTTTACTTGAAAAATGAATCATTCCAATACACTTATCTTCAAACGTACATACATGAATGATATATGAGCAAAGACTATAATTACATTGTCAATTGAAACAATTTACTGAACCATACAGTCTGTAAAATAGTAATCCGAGATGTTTGTGTAATTGGATTGATTATTCAACTGTAAAGCATGAAAAGCATTTCGTAGAAAAGGGAAGATAACTAATAATTGAGAGATCAAATATATATTGATAGGATTGTCGCTCTGCATAGTCAATAAATATTCTATGAATTAATATCTGCTTTCAGATAATTGAGGTACTGACGTGGGAAAGTTAGAAAGACATAAAATGCAAAATTTACTGCAGACAGCAAAAAGAGTTTGCATGCAACTAAATAATGAGTTTTATTTGCAATACAGGGCTTTTCATAAACGATAAACTAAACGTTTGGAGGTGATAGTACACATCCAAACAAACAACTTTCATCAGATTGTGTACAGTTAGAACTAAAACGCAAAGACGTTAGATGCATCAAAGGTCCAGTCTAATGCCATGCTTGACAAGAAAAAGTCACACAAACAACGACCATGTTGCACAAACATGTTTAATAACATGTGATTATAATAAGTATTCATAACAGTGACCGGCAGCAGGTCACTGTTTTGAACGCGTCACAACGGCAAAGAAAGGACTGGTGTTCATTCTGAAGCAAAACAGGCATATCGCGCACTTCCTCTTCAGCGGCCAAAAGTTCTGCAACGACTTATGCAGATTCAACGGGAGTCTCATAAACAAGGGCCTTCAGTTGTACCCAAAAAGAGAAATGAAGACATGAAAGGTATGGCGAGCTTGGTGGCTAGGCAGCAGAACCACCTTAACCCAATTACCATACACTGTTAAAAATAATCTGAAAATTCAGTGTATTTCCAGCCTCAATTTTCAGGAAAATGACCGCTTTCCCCAAGAATTGGAAATTTTCCGTTAAACGAAGAAAAATGATTGCAACTTTCGGAAATTTCTTGTGAAAACGGTAAATTTCCGTGTTTGGTTTGGTTTGTAAGTTTTGCAAGTGGTTATATGAGAAATGGATTTTCGTTGGACATTTTAGATAGAAAAAAATATTGACACCAAACACATTCTCATGAGTAATTAAAAATTAAACTATAATTAATTACTTTTTTAACGAAGAATTAACTTTCATAACAAAGAGTATTTCAAATTACATTCTTAAATGCATAGGACTGGCTAGAAAATAATTTCACTTATTATTATTATTATTATTATTATTATTATTATTATTATTATTACTTTATTATTGTTATTTCAAATTGAGAACGAAAAATCAAGGTGAATTTTTAAAAATATTTTTAGCAGCCAATGTATATCTTTTCCGATATTCAGTGTTTGCAGCATATCTGTATGGAAATCTAAACCGATATGACAAATAGCTAAAGAGTAAATGTTTTTACTAATTACATACGTCTGTAAAAATCGAAATTAATTTCTTGCGAATCCAATAATTTGACTATGTTAATAATAACTGGACAACCCTTTGTTACGAATTTGAAATTTTAAATCATGAAACGCGCGCGCACGAATTCCTCTCCCGCAAGGAAACTAAAGTAACGTGCACCTACCTTTGGTCTAACCAGACTCAGTCGCGTAGTGTCTAGTGGTTAGAGCAACCGTCTCCCAATGCATAGGCTCAGAGTTCGACCCTAGCGATGGCTGGTCTATTTTATTTCACAGTTTTGGTAAAACAGAAAGTTACAAGCCCAGAAAACGGAAAAATACTTATACTTAACAGAACGGACATTTTCTGGCAACTTTGCTGCCAGTCGTTTTTTCATTATTTTACAGATATATTTTGAACAGTGTAGATTAGCGCATTTTTTTTTTTGTATTAATGGTGGCTAAAAATCGTATACGAGGCCTTCTTCTTCTCCGTATAACATTTGCATGCTATTAGTGTTAAACCGTGGTGACCGAGATACCAAAACCTCGGATTGCGACAGAGAAGGTCCCTTGTACGTAACTGATGTCACTGAAGTGTAGAACCCGCACAACGGAACAGCGAAGATAGAGGAACTTTATTAAAGTACAGCAAACTTCATGTGAAATTGGTGTCGTTCATCTTAATTACTTGCAGCAGAAATGGAGCTTTAACATTTATATGGACGAAGTTTCCAAATACGCCAACATCTTTGCGTTCTTTCATGTAAGTAAAATACAGGATGGTTTAAAAGAAACTTCCCCTATATATGAGTCCCTAGTCGCCGAGTCGTTTAACCAATCGAAATGAAAGTTTAGATATAGTTATTTGAATGTATGGGGTCCAGATTGTGAGGGTTTAAAACAATAAACCTTTCACAGTTACAGTTACGGTGACAAAATTTCAAAATTTTCGAATGGCAACATCCACTTTTTTCGTGCACAAATTGATCAGAGAATGGAAAAACCTTAAATGGTGTTGAGATGAGACACGTATGGCGGCTTAAAACATTTGCAAAGAAGAGCATCGTAAAGAACCAATCACAATAAAAGGGAAGGTGTAATGGATGCACTTTGCATAATTCACTGGGCTAGGCAGTAGAAGCACCAATCACAGAACACTCTTGCAAAGCACTGCTTGTGATATAAGCAGTGTGGGCAGATTGTTTCTTCATGTTCGTGCTAATCCGTCTCGTTTCGTGCGAAGAAGATGACACTTTCAGGGAAACAACGAGGTGAATTGATAAAGCGTTTTTATCCGAGCGGAGAAAATCCTGCCAAAGCATTGCGAGTTTATCGTCGAAATCATAAGCTAAAACGAGGCCTATGCTCTGTAAAAAGTGTACGTAATTTGGTAAGGAAATTTGAAGAAACGGGATGCACATGTGATAGAGCGCGATCCGGACGACCCCGTGTTCCTGTTGAAGTTGTTGCGGAAGTGCATAATACGATTACACGTCCATTTCATACAGTTGGTTGGTTGGTTGGTTGGTTGATTTTTATTGGCACAAGGTCCAAACAGGACATACTGCGCCAGACTATGTATAAAAATAGGTAAAGTAGGTAAAGGCTTACAAGTAAAAAGGAGCATAAAACCGGTAAATGCTAAAAATTTGAAAAATCTAAAAAGTTAAAAAGCAAACTGCCAAGGAGTAAAAGGTAGGTAAAAGTAAGTGAGACATCTGGATGGGGGCTCCCCATCAAGATACCAGTCAGAGAACAGCATATGCTTCACACTGAGAAAAGAATACCAATGTGTTGAAGAAACAAAAACAAATTATGGTGTGGGGTTTCACCCAATAAGTCGTCAAGTCTGGGATGAGAGCAGTTAAAATAGGTTTGGTAAAAATTATTCAAAGCTGTGCAAGAGGTTAAAACATGAAGAATGGTGCGATGAGTATGACATTGGGGGCACTCCGGAGCAGGTTTACCCAGGAGTAGGTGCCTATGGGTAAGCCTGGTATGACCGCCCAGCAAACACAGCCCTATCGGATAAGTTTTGGGCCGACACTGGCATGCCGGCGCAGAATGTGCCGGGGCGACATCGCTCACGCGGTACCGAAAACGACAAAATTGCGTCCGCCTGGGCGTGTGTCGGGCCGAAAGGATGGGGTGGTTCTGGTTCGGTGTCGGCAAAAACGATAACGGCGTCGGCCCAGCCCTGTGCCACTTTTGAACCAAAACCATTACGTTTTTGGTGTGGTATCGGCAACGACAAAATATCGAAAACCGGCCAGCATCTTATTGATTCCCAAAATACCCTAATTAGCTCCGTAGTTAGTTCTCTAAAGTATTAATCAACAAATTAAAGAAATAATAATTATTATTATATAAATGAATTTACACCACTAGGACTAAATTTATTAAAAATACCTAATTGGCAAGTTATTTTGTTTTTAAGAAAATATTTGATGAAATTAAGAAGGAAAGCTCTTTTTAAAATTAACCATATTATTTTTTTATGCATCAACCAATGGTTTACTTTTTTTTAAACGTGTTACTATATGTTTATCAGACCATATACATTTTTTAAACAACATATTAGGCTCAACTAGACAATGTTCCTTTTTCTCTTCCAAAAATTTTTTAGAAGCCAAGAAAATTTATAATTTTCTAGAACCAAAGATTATAAATAAACATTCATGCAATGCTAAAAAAAGAGAGAAAAAAAATATTAAAGTTATACAACATGCTTTTTTAAAAAATGTTTTAATTTATTTTTTTGTTAAGTTATGTCATAATACAAAATAAAGTTGACTTTTGATTTTATATATATTGTTTTAAAGAAGAATGTAAACAACATACGTTAAAAGAAATTAAAATATTGGCTGATTCTACGAATAAACGGTTAATTTCATAAAAACGTTTTCTCTTCAAAATAATTAAACATTTTCATATACAAACAAATTATTTTGTTTATACTTAATAACTAAGTATTTTGTATATTTCAAAATTAGCCCCAGTGATGTAAAGTAATTTATATAATAATAATAATTATTTTTAATAGGTTGATTAGTGCTAAACTATATATGAAACTAATAAGTATTAATAAAACCATGTTTATTATTAGAAGATACTTACTTTAAGTAAATATTTTATATATTACTGAATTTTCATAGGATTATCATTTAGTAGAAGAAAGGAACTTTCTATAACAGAATATACTTATTTTTTTCTGTTGTTTTGAGTAATATGAAATTAAGTACTTAAGTAAATAGACACATTTTTCAATGCAGTATGTAAGTTATTTATTAAAAATACCGTCCTGCTTGTTTATTAATAGTTTCCAAGTTTGCTTATTTGAATTATAAATTTCATTTTCGCATTATTTAGAAATAATTAACAGTTTTGAACTACATCTTATTTTAGTAGTCTCTGAGATAACATAAAAAAATCTAGCTAAGAAAAAATACAAATTCTAAATATATACTAAAAAATCAACTTACCCCTTTTTAACTGTCGTGAGAACTTAGCAAAATGAAAACCAAAAAGCACTAACCACATTTAGACAACTTTAAAATTTTTGTCTAGTTGAGGTTAATACCAGTTAGTCTTTAGAAAAAAATCACAGTTTATCCAGAGAAAACTACAGCAAAGTCCGATCTAACTGACGTAAGAACTTAGCCTATTTAAAACTAAAAAGCACTAACCACATTCAGACTATTTTAAAATTTTTGTCTAGCTGCAGTCAGTGCCATTTAGTCTAGGAAAAAAAAAATCGCAATTTATCCAGAGAAAAATACAGCAATCTCCCATCTTCATTGCTCTGAGAAAACTCAAAATCCACGTTACTGAAAAGTTTACGTTGCGAGATGATTTCTGTTACAGCCTTGGAATGGAATGGACAAGCAAACGAAAAAAAAAACAAACCCCCAACTTCCGCTCTTCGATTGACCATGAATAGGGACCGATATAATAGGGAAAGGTCCATTTCGTCTTCCTGCGTAATACTGTGGTTCCTACAAGGGGTGGAAATCTCTTAGGAATGCACTCGTCCCCCCTCACCCCCCCCACTGCGCCTGTGCAACATGTTATGTGTACGCGGACACGGGACGGGGTAGTTGGAAAAGAAAGTCCGAGGGATTTTAGCTTTTAAATTATTCACTTTAAATTAGATCGCGTGGAAAAAAATAAAACAAATGAGTGTTATTCTACTGCAAAATAGTTTATACTTCAATATCTTCAATGAATTAATCAATTAATTTTTAGAAAGATAAAGTACTATAATCAGCAAAAAATGGTTACTTTTATTCATTTTTAAGGAGATAAGAGCATTAAATTTTATTTAATTTGTAACAGCATTTTACAATGCTGTAGCAAAACATGATTTTGGCGTAATTTTTACTATTATTTTATTTGAACAGAAACATGACAAACAAGTTGTTCAAATAAATGCTATTAAATTAATTATTCATAGTGATAATTTTAAAATGAAACTATTATTATTTTTTTCAATTTATAATTATTCAGTATAGTGAATTAAAACTTTTATTTATTTAATTAATTTTATTATTATTATTTTTTTAAGAACAGCAGCTAATGTATTAAAAAAAATTCCTTAACTATAAATTATACTGATATTTTTTATTTTTATGGAAATACTAATGAAAAGGTATTTTTTCTACTATTTTAATCCAATTTAATTTCAGAAAGTTTTGTTGTTTTGTGTTTTTTGTAAGGCAAAAACACAGGAGTTAAGCCTTAGGGCGTCGGTGCCCTGAGCGGAAGAAGGCTTCTAGCGTTTGTTCCAATATATAAAACAATTAATAAGCAATAAAATTGGGGTTGAACAGTAATTATAATAATTATTTGTTCCCTAATTTTATAAAAATCAACCATATTTGCTTCATTTTATAAATATTAGATAATGTTTTGAATTTATATAAAATTTATAAAATATCCCCAATTTTTGTTCCAGAATTGGGGATACAACGGTGATTTGTCCTCAATTCTATGTTCAAAAATCTGGTTAATATATATAACTCATATTCACATTACATCTGGAGAAAATCACCCAACATCCAAACTGTAAATTGACAGATGCTCGGTAGACCTGAACCCTGGACCTTCACACTTGAACCAGCGGCGGATCCAGAAAAAAAAATTCTGGAGGGTGCGCAAGACAATTTTTGTTACATTCTCTTATAGAATGACTTGAATTTACAAAACAAGTCAATGCTCTATAGTGTAAACTTCATTCGTCTGGGGGGGGGGCTCTGGATCCGCCACTGACTTCAACCATATTCGGTGTCTTATCCACTCGGCCATGGTGGGCTCCTTTTGTGAACTTTTAAAATGCAGCGTTTAATGTTATGCATTGTATGTATTTTATTTTTAATTAATTAATTAATTAATTTTATTATTATTTTTAAATTAGAAGTACTTAACAACTATCACTTTATATAAAATGAAAATTATAGTCATATAATTATTTCAGAGTTGTGAATAACTAGACAGAAACTGCCCCAATTGAGGGGTGGGGGTGGGCGCTTAGAAACCCCTTCAATACTAAGTCATAAAAAACTAGTTAACTTATCTAACGCATATTCACAATACATCTGGAGAAAATCACCAACATCTAAACTGTAGATTGACAGATGCGCGGTAGACCAGAACGCTGGACAGGACCTCAGGTAAATTAACCAGATAGAATGATTGCCCCCTTTCCCTCCTTTTTTTCGCATGTGAAGGAGGCACTTGAATCCAACGGACTCAAAACATTGTAAATAGTAACTATTGAAATCATAAATTAAAAAGAATTATTATAACAATATACATGTGCTGCTTGTGCTGGCTTTATACCGTTCAGTTTAGAAATTACACTTCTGGACCGATATCGGTTTCGACGTTTGGTGCAGTACATCGCCAAAATCACATGTTAACCCTAAAAGGCTAGCCGCTATCGGACCGTTGCATGCCCGAAACCAACTTTTATTTGCCTACGCCAAATCGTTTTGCGAGCACAGAACCGACACCGTCCCAATTACCATTATGCCAATGCCGACATCGAAACGGTACTGCCGATGACGGCCCATCCCTAACCCGATACGGCTGTGTTTGCTGGGCGATTCGGAGACGGGTCAAAATGACATCGTGTACAGCATACAGCAAGAAGTGTTTCCGCAATTTGGATGTACCGAAAACTACAGTTCTCCAAATTCTGCGCTCTATTCTGCGGATGTGTCCTTATCGATTCCAGCGCGTTCAGGCGCTGGATCCTGGAGACAACCAACAGCGTGTCGACTTTGCGAATTTTTTCCTAATCAGATAGGATGAAGATAGCAGATGGCCGCTGCGGATATTATGGAAGGATGAGTCACATTTCATCCTGACAGGGAACGTAAACTCCAAGAACTGCGTTCATTGGGCGGAAGAAAATCCTCACGGTGTGGCGCTAGTGCCTTTATACGACAGACACGTGTCTGTGCTGCGGTGTCGCAGGGACATTCACTCTGGCTCCTCACTTCTTCGAAGAAGTCACATACAGTGGTATGCAAACGTGCTCCGTCACAGGTGCTCGTTATAAAGCAATGTTGGAGAATTACCTAATTCCAGAATTGGAGCAGCGAAATGTCATTAATGATATTGTACGGATGCAAGATGGTGTTCCTCCATACATTGCCAGAAGTGTTCGACAAGCGCTGCAACAGCACTTTGGTCATAGAGTCATCGCGCGTACCTTAGCAGTTTCGTGGCCACCTCGTTCCCCCTACCTCACTCCGATGGATTTCTGGTTCTGGGGTTATCTGAAATCAAAAGTGTACACATCAAATCCCCGGAATTTGTCAGACTTGAAAGATGCCATAAGACAGGAAGTTCTACAAATTCCTCCTGCCATGATACATTCGTAATTGTTATCGACAATCTCCCGCAAGCAATGCATTATCGTCTGCGAAGGTGGCCACGTTGAAAACTTGCAATTCGAATAAAAGTCTTTTCCTCGCTCCTCTCTTTTGTTATCATTGGTTCTTTACGATGCTCTTCTTTGCAAATGTTTTACACCGCCAATTTACGTCATACGTGTCTTGTTCCAACGCCATTGAAGGTGTTTCCATACACTGATCAATTTGCGCACGAAAAAAGTGGGTGTTGCCATTCGAAAATTTCGAAATTTTGACACTGTAACTGTAACTGTGAGAGGTTTATTGTTTTAAATCATCACAATCTGTACCCCATAGATTCAAATAACTATATCTAAACTTTCATTTAGATTGCTTTGACGGTTCGGCCACTAGGGACTCATATATAGGAGAAATTTCTTTTAGACCACCCTGTACTATAATTTAATTGATCCTCATTTTCACTGAATATAATAAGGCAGAGATGAATAAAAAGTTCATTTTATGTGTAATATTTTATATTGGTGTATTGAATATTTTCTTTAGTATACGAACCCAACTTTTAAAGGCCGTAAAGTCAAAAACTAATGAAGTAACATTTTTTTAAGGCAAAGTAAACAGACATAGTATCAAAAAATTCTTAAAGTTACATGGGAAGTTGTGAAATGATACTGCCAGGCAAAGAGATTCACATATATGTTTTCCCTCAGACAGATAACGCTATATACCGGGTAACACATAAAGTAAGTGTGCCAAGTGAAGAAGAAGCAATGGCAGTATTTAAGTAGTCGCAGTATTACGCGCCTGAATTGAATTTTTCGAAAAATTGGGTCTGTTTCAACGTCTTTTATAAAGTAAGCACTGACTTTCCTATTTGTTGAGATATACAGTCTTTTATGTAGAGAAACATGACTTAGTTCACTTACTAGAATATGTTTTAAGATGTGAGTTTTTGCGAAGTTTGTTACGTTTTAAGGGTCAGTAATATGACCTAAAATGGGCGGCCATGCTGTCGGAATGATTCACAAAACTCATCCAGAAAAAAAATGAAAAACAGAAAGATATGATAAAACAGGCTGAAGCTTAGAAAATCCAATTAAAAAATGCTAAATCTAAAAATGAAATAACCAAAACAAGCAAAGAAAAGAGCATGAAGTCAAAGTTAAAACGTACTCCCATAAAGAAAGAAAGAAACCAATATTTAAAGGGCAGTGAAACACATTCAGAAGATGTAAGAAGATGTTCAGAAAGCGTATTTACTGTGATGTACTATTTTCTTCCTCTGTAGCGGTTGAAGGTTGGATCCAGTGTCACAAGTGCCGCAAGTGGACGCATGATGCATGTCCAGTGATAGTTGAGAATAACGACGATGGATATTTTGCGGTATTTGCTAAGACATGCGGAGTTTCATGATATGGAAAAAATTGGCATAATTTAATTTATTTCTGTGTTAATTGTGGGCTATAATATTTTGGATCATAATTTTCAAATATTCCATTTTATTGTTTTTCAATACTTTTTGTAACACTTAAAAAAATCATAAAATAAATTATGGATGCTATTTCATTTTAAAACTGATTTTATTCCATTATGTATAGTCATAATTACTTTTATATCCTTTATTTTGCCGATAAAAAACATTTAAAATATAATTAAAGTTGTTTATATAGTGTAAAACATACTAGCAAAGCGTCAAAGTTTATTTAAATAGTTATGGTATTTTACAGAAATTTTCCACTTAAGAATAATATTTTAGGTAACCTTCTCCTACATGTTTGATGTAACAACCAGCCGCTGAAAACGATATCCAGTAGATAGGAGAACACAATTCAAACTTTTTTCAGGAAGCCTGATATCAGACTTTGAAAGGCTGTAATATGTGTTTCCAGTTTGTTAATGTTCTCAAAAGAAAGAAAAATTGATTGAGCGATAAAAAGTTATTAAAATGTCAATTTATTTTATATATAGAAGAGTACATTATGCTGACATAGACAATGCAAAACTTAAATTATTTACAAAAAAATTAATTGAAAAATTTCTATGCAGCATAGGAAACATATGCATTGTATAAACGAGAAAAATTACAAGTATTGCTACTTTAAGTATTTAAGAACGGCTATTTAGTTATTTAAATTTAGTTATTTGAGTTTGGAAAACTTAGTATAATTTTAAATTGATTTCTTAAACATACCACTGCTATAAAGTAGCATAAAATGAGAAAGTGAGTAACTTTTTCAGGCATTAGGAAGGTTATAAGCTGAAATTTTACAAAAGTAAAGAATAAAAAGATATTGAATTAACTAACTGGCAGCGAATTTTCGACTGTGAATGCTCTAGTAATTATCACCATAACAATGACTAAACATTGGGAAATAAAGATTACGTGCATCAATTCGCATATTTAAAAAAATTCACTATTACATAAATAGGAAAGCAGAATAAACTATTAAAAATACTTTCCCAAACGACTCTATGTAAAAAATTTATACACACACACACACACACACATATGATAAAATGCTGGTTGGGTATTTTCATAAAAAGAGAACATGGAAAAAATTAATGCAAGATATTCTTTTCATTTAGAAATCAAATATTTATCGTCATATTTGCTTATCTACGACTCCCTGATACTTTGAATCGGTTCCATTTAAAGCTTTAGAAAGCTGGAACTTTTTGTGCAAGTTAAAAAAATATATTACAGTTTTGATCGACCTTTTTTTCCTTTCTACTAGAAAAATTCTATAACTGGAATTCTTTGTAGCTCTAAATACTTTTTCTGAAAGCTACATTTCCCATATTCTGTTATAGCAATATTTTGTATATTTCTTCAAAACACAGGAATCAACTCAGTTTTCAAAACGAAAACTAAGGATTTCCTTTTACTGATTTATTTCTATTTCTGTATTTCTAGTTATGATGACATAGCGGCAGAATTCTTTGAAATGCAATTGTGTGTTTGGATAACTTCATATACAAAGGGAAGGGAATTTTAAAATGTCAAACTAAGGCTAGTGTTTTCTTTTAAAATTCGGAAAGCACGTAGCTTCCAAATAACGTGAAAACTTCTTCATAGTAACATTAGTTATAACTGAAAGTTAAGCATTTTTGTTTTAATAAACATGTTAGTATACTTTTAACGATTTTGAACAGTGGTTGTTGAATATGCACGCTTAAAGACAAATTATATTTATCGAAACGCTTTCTGCATGATATTATGAACATTTTCTTGTTTAAGGTGTCAGTCAAAAATGAAATAGGACAAAGAAAATTTTATAATTGTGTATGTTTAAAAAAAATTTGTATGGGTTAAAAAACTATTTTTCGATCATGTGTTTTAGAGAAATTAATTAATATGTAAAATAAAATAATGTACACCGAAAAATTTACTTGAATCCGTTTTAAATTAAAATAAATGAGAGTTACATTAAGAAAAAGAAAGTTTGTCGATTTCGTTAAAACTTTATTTTTTTTGTGATATTTTAGAATTTTTTTGTCTAATAAGTGAATTAAACGTTTTCGTAAATCTGTTTATTAATATTGGAAAATCAAAAGTAATTCTGAGTATTCAAATTTTAAAGCAAATTTTTTTTGTTCGTTGCTCTTTTGTGTCATACCCTTTAAAGTTTGGGATTCAATCCAAATTTATATGTTCAAGCTCATGTTGCGATTGCCATTTTTACAGAATGACTTAGCTTACCAACACATATTCTAAGTAACATATTGACCTGAATGTGAAGATACCTTAACAGCTCACATATAAGTGGCTAGGCGTCTCTGAACAGTCACAGATGAGTCAACATGACTTTGAAATATCAGTCTACATGCTATAGAGAAAGGATCAAATGGTGACTCTCTACAAATCAATGCAAAGTGATGGTAATGATGAGTCATCAGTAGATAATCGCAGATAAGCAGTGCCGGGCCTAGTTATTTTTTTAAGTAGTGCGAAGTACAAAAATGCACCCCCTCCCTCACACATACAACTACCCTAGTAGCACACCTAGTTTAAAAGACGTTCAAAAGTCCTTCAGAAGACGTTTTTTTAAACGTCTTTCGAACTAGATGTGCTACTAGAGTAGAAAAGCTTTCAGAGAGGTAAAACGAGGATTTCAACAATATATGGACACTCAACTGTATAAACCTAAGAGCCATTATATTATGACCACCCACATATTTTTCAATGAACTCGTCTGGATGACATGGAGATCACGTAATTAAGTGGGAATGGTATTTAACTGTTGCTGGATAAGGTAAGGAATCATTCGTGCACTTACGTTTGTGAGTGATGGAAAAGGCTGATGATCTAAGCGAATTTGATAGAGGGCAGATTGAAATGGCTCGAAGACTCTGAACGAGTATCTCCGAAACTGCACGACAGGTCGATTGTTCACGATCTGCCGTTGTCAGTATTTATAAAAAGTGGATTAGTGATGGTGAAACCAGCATTAGATGCCAAGGTGTTGGCCGTCTATGCATCATAAAAAAAAGAGGACGCCGGAGACTGTCCCGCCTAGTACAGCGAAATCAGCGGCAGACAGTAGCTCATCTGACAGTCCAGTACAATGCAGGTCCAAGTACAAGTGTTTCGGAACACGCAATTCAGTGGATACTGTTTGACATGGGACTATGGAGCAGACGTCCCACTCGTGTGCCTCTTCTTAATACCGCGGATATCTAGAAGAGAGTTACCTATTAGGATGAATCCCGGTTTCTCATTCATCAAGTCGATGGTCTTGTGAGGGTATGCTGTCTTACAGGAGAATAGCTACTATCCTTTTCCCAGCAGCTCAGAGTTGAAATACCACCATGTTCCAATATCTCGACTTTGTGTGGTCGCTGCTTAGATATTTGGTACAACTTGCCCCCATTATCTACCAAGAACTCGTGGCATCCATGCCCAGGCAAATTGCAGCTGTTTTTAAGGCCAAAGGAGGCGCAACGCGTTATTGAGTAAGTGGTCATAATGAAATGGCTCTTCGGTGTATATATATACATTGTAAAGTAAGTTATTTTGGTTCCCTCCCCCATTCAACCAATAAATACAGTTGCTCATACAGTATTGACCAAATTAGTAGACTCCTTGTCTTCTTGTGGGAAAAAAAAAAAAAAAACATGAAATAGTAAAATTGGTTTGCTGTGAAATTAAAAACAAAAAAGATAAATCATGCAAAACACATCGATTATAAAAGCATTTTCCAGCACAGCAGTTTTTTTATTGGCCAAACATGGCGAGATTTTGGCAAACGTAAAAAAACAACTGTAAATCAATATTAATGTAATTTTGCGAGACCCTTTAAAAAAACTTTAAATGTTATCCATTAAATGTCATCCTTTAAATGAACAGTAAACTGTCATAAACTTTATCTACTTTACATACCTTACTGTGCTTGAAATTGATTGATGTCGCTAAACTGCCTTAGACCGTGATGTATTGGGTATATTTTGAGTGCTCCTTTATAGAAGAACTAAAATTGCTGCGTACACTACTTTCAATGGAGAGCATTATTTTGAAAATATTTAACAACATATAATAAATTTTGTTTTGCATGGAATTGATGAATATTTCTAGCATACTCCTCAAACAATGACTGCCCATAGAAGGTAATATATTGGAATTCTTTTGAATGATACAGTAAAAGAACTGTTAACATTTCATACATCATTTTTAGTTGTGTACATGATCCAGCTCATAAGAATAACATACATAAATTTCATAGTCGATGCATATTTACGACAGTTACAGCATAGACAGATTGACAGAATAACCGAAATCATAAATACTTTCAACTTTGCTGTAAAGTGTTGAATGAAGGAAACGATTTTAGATAATCACAATGACATTAAAGGAATTCTTTAGTTTCGTTTGTTTAAAAACATATAGCAACTGTAACCCAAATATATTTAGTTTAAATATCTCTAAGAGAAAGAACCATGATTTTAGCAAAAGGAGACCAATAATTTGGCCAAAACTATATGTCTGGATAGTATTAGTGATAATTCGAATTTTTCGAATCTACTGAAAGCAAGTAGTCACTGTGAGTGTACTCTTTCTATCAGAAAGAAAAGATTAGAAGTAAGGTACCGAAACTAATAGTGTGCTTTTAAGGATAGTGTTTATTATTTGGTAAGTCTTGATGTCACTTTACATTCTTATACTGCGTAAAAGTCTCTAAAGTACATATTATTTACAGCACTTAGGCTACTTAAACTGAATATATTTGGGCTACAGCTGCTGCATCTTAATGATATATGAATATTTTTCAAATTCTGATTTTCTTTAAAATATTCTTCAAGTTACTTAAAGTGTACTTACATTCTATCTAATTATATTTTTGTTAAGACAGCGTTTGTATACTAGTCTATTTGCTTGAATATCCCAATAGAAGAATAGTTTTATATACCACGAAACATGTTGAATGTGACACATGTAAAATTCGTTTAATCTAAAATGGTGATGTTATGATCTCTTCACTGAAAAACGCGATACACGGCTTTGACAGTTAACACATGCAGTGCATTCACGTTTAAGTTGACCGTCACGTTTAAGTTAATATTCCCAGCGGTTAATCCTAGATAAGAACTTCCAGTTACAAAAATAGTCAAAATTAGATGCAGAATAAAGAAATTAAAAGTTTGAAGAGAAAAAAATTTGTACTTTTTGAAACGTTACGCACACAGAAACATTGCAAACACAACCAATTCAATATTTATGTATCATCACTATTCACCGAGATATCAAACATGGCGTTTAATGACTTAAAGTACTTCACACACATGGTAATTTACATGCCTTCAGGAACCGTAAACATTATAAAATATAGAAAAGAGTCAATTTTGATTGGAAAATTATATTCAGAAATCAAACTAGCGTGTACGTTCTATCAGTATCTACAGTAAAGTGTGAATACTGAACTTATTAACAAGAGGGGTGTTGTATCGCTACCGTAAGAGCACAGCCAGTTCAAAAGACGTCCAGCCTGCGTTATGAGAAAGCAGGATGCACGTCTTTTGAACTAGTTGTGCTACTGGTCAAGCCTTTAGTAATCTGGAGAGTGCGAGCGATCAGAGCCATAATAAAAACTCTCGAGGATGAACAAACTCACGCTGTTATGATGTATTTACAGAGGGGATATTCACAGAAATTAGAATCTGGATTCCGATGATTCCGCAAACGCTGACAGGAAGAATTCTTTTTACATTATACATTGCAAACTTTAGGAGTATTTTTATGCAAAATATGTATCATCCATTAATTTCTTTTTTTTTTCTTTCTTCAAACTTCTAATATCTTCACTCTGCATCTAATTTTGACCATTTTTGTAAATGTAAGTATGCATCTAGGACTAGCGGTTGCGAAAATAAAAGTCGGTCAACTTAAACATGGATACACCGTATATAGCGATCTCAAATTTTTATAGTGAACCAACGATACTCACTGGTAGGATAACAGATATGTTATAAGAATGTTATATTTATTCATAAATTTTGAATAGTATAATCTTTCTTTGACATTCTATTTAAGAATGATACCAAAAAAAAAAAAGAAAAAAAAAAAGAAATATATTAAAAAATATTTGTATTTTAAATGATTGTAAAATGACTATTAACGTTGATTATGACTATTTACTTGATTTTCCTGAATTTAATCTTCACATCTGTTTATACGAAACTCTACATACTTAAAAATATCTTATTATTTAACTAGGATCGATGAAATATTAGAATCCCTAAAAATGAAAATTTCGTTCTTAGAGATCACATTTATTTGTTAACTGCCTTGTCACTTTCAACCTGACAAGGCCCTGAAATGGTTACAGATATACTCCCTAAATTAGAACAACGAATGAATTCTACAGAGTTCAGTGGGTGGAACTTGTTAATATACAGGGTGATCAATTTAAAAGGGTACCCGTTGGTTTTTCTTATTATCCTTAAGTCTGACGGATGCGGCAGCTACTCTAACGCTGGAGTAAAATTGTTCGAACCTTAAGTGTGGGAGACAATTTTCAACACTGTTGGACTGTTACAACTTTATTTGTGAGGTAAAAAAAAACTGGAGACGCAAAATGTTACATAATCCTGTGATAATTTCATTTTTGAAAAACATAATTTAATTTAATTTTTTACATTATCTTTCCTTACAGCAAATGTTGAAAATATTCGCCATCATTTTCAATGCAAATATGAACAATTCGAAGCAAGTTTTTTGACACACTTCGCAAAATTTTTGGTGTTATTGACGAGATTTGTTCAGTTATGATAGTTATGATTTGTTTTAATTCATCAATGTTTACAGAACTTCTCTGAAAAACCTTATTTTTAAAATTACCCCACAACAAATTGAAACAATGTTGAATAAAAACATTGAAGGAAGCCGACGACTTTACTCACATCATTTGCTCGGAATCGGATAAAAAATTATTGATGATTTTCAAGCGAATGTTTAAAAAACTAGTTTTAGCATTTATAAAGTGAAAAAAAATCATCCGCACATTAAGTATAGACATATTAAATAAGTAATCGTGTTGAAAGTCTTGCTGCATATATTATTCATGTGGAGAAACAAAAAGCAGACGGGTACTCTTTGAACTTGATCACCCTGTATTTTTTAAAATCTAGTAATTGTATAAAAAAGAAAAAAAGAAAGTTAGAAAATTAAAATATAAAATGATTAAATAACCATGCACCTACCTTATACATGCAACACTTAATTAGAATAAGTCTTATATGAGACTCGCAATTAAAAAATAAGTCGAAAGGGCGACTTTTGAGAAAAAAACACACTTGAGATTTTACAGGTGCATTTTATATGACCTGAAAAACTGAAAGATATTTTTCTCTATTTTTTCCATAATTTGGGGGCTAGAGGGTTAATTTAGAACTGTTGTGGATAAATTAGTTTCAAACTACCATTACCGCTTATTTAATTTCCCTTTCCTACGGTCTTAGGGAAATCTCAGAAGTCCAGGATGTAACAAATAGAGTTGCTAATTGTGCACGTGCTCAAGGAAGTAGATGTTTTAATTGTGACTTCAGCATTCTGTTTGCCCTTGGGCGCAGACTAAAATCGCATGGCCATTTTATTCCAAACATTCCGAGTGTTAAAATATTCGGTTGAAAGACTCCTTTTCACTGAAAATATGCCTAAGGGTTTCAATGATCGAATATACACCGTCTTTTAGACATGTTCCTTTCTCTTACAGTAAAATTTAATAGGCCCTTAGCACTCAGTTTTTGATTAAGATTATAAGCCTCTCGACGTCGAGTATTGATTGTTCGTCAAAACATTATTTGAATTCGCCTTCCCTGCGAGAAATGGAAAATTTTTATTTCCATGCGTGTATATACTGCACAATTATTTGGAAGTGATTATTGAAAACTTTCACTACTCCATTTTCAGTTGAAAAATATAGGGATGACGCTTTAATAAAAATAAATTTTCTTCATTTTCCTTCAATGTTATTGCATTTGCATGTTTTTTTTTTAAATAGCAGAAATTTTAAAAAGTATACTTTAACCCACACCCGAAAAAAAAGAACAAAGTAAAATAAATAAAATGTCATGAAGAATACAATGGTTTTAGTTAAATCCAATCTTTTCCCCTGAAAACATAGTAAAATACTTATTGATATTTGACCTAAAAAGATTGCAAAATGAAACTCGAAAATTTTAATTAACTTTTTCAATCTATCCATAGCACACTCGAAAATACCTTTAAAAACATAAATTTCTCAATTTCTGTTCTTTATTAATATTACTAGCTTTCACTTTTTACCACATCAATTCTGAGCGAGACCGTCTGATTGTGATTTGTCTACTGACCCATGTCCACTAATCTGTCATCACTACAGTGGCTACGATGTAGCTGCACTAATGATGTTCCGGATAATGCGTCAGTACAGCTATATTTCCTTTCTGATATCGCCCGTAGATAGTACTCGGGTGTAGTAAGTCGCGCTCCTAATGATTTTGTATCAATGGTTAAAAAAATTCTTCCGGTCTTAATGATCAGGTGATATTTCCTTTTTGCCTTTTTTAAAATGAATTTTTGAAAATATACATTAAAAAAGTAAGATCAGATGACTGTTTCAAATCATTGACAGTTATATGTATAAAAATGGCGCTATACAGGTATGCTATAAAAGAAACATATTATTCCTTGCGTTACTTTTCGCCCAATTTGCACTATGCGTAAAATAAAAAAAATCATAATCTATATAAATAAAGTCAAACTTTTTTCCGTAGATTAATTCAAAAATTTTCTAATTTCAATCGGTCATAATCTATAATCGATATCTATAACCTGGGAACCCAGTACGACTGTCAAAAATACGTTCGTCTATCATTGTGTCATTTTGCCAGTGATGCTTTATTTGTTCGCGCATCATGTAGAAATTACTGAAGAAAATGAAATGCAATTTTGCGACATGATAGATGGTCACTCAACTTTAACTATAGGTGTTGAATTTTTTAAAATTTTGATTAGATTTTGAGATTTTGCAGAAATTGTTTCAAAATGCGCAAATTTTTGTTCACTCATCACGCAATAACAATTCAAACGAATAAAATGAAATTTAGTGTCATTATAGAAGGTCACGCAATTTAAACTATAGGGGTATTTTGGAAATTTTGAAGAGATTCTGACATTTTGCGACAATGTAAAACTGTGGATGTCAAACTGTGTAAATATTTGTCCATCAAATATTCTGTCACTTTAGTCTTTCTGTCCGTAAAACTGTTTTTCTTCGCGCATCAAGTAAAAATGACTGACGCAAATGAACTTAAATTTGGCCAAAAAACTTGAACTATAGGCGTAAAAAAATTTCGATTAAATTTTAAGATTTCGTGAAAAATTTTCAAAATGCATAAACATTTGTTCGTGCATCACTTAATAATGACTAAAGCGAATTAAATGAAATTTAGTGACATCATAAGTGATCATACAGCTTAAAATATAGGCGTCAAATTTTTGTAAATAAGATTTTGAGATTTTGCGAAAATTTATTCAAAATGTATAAACATTTGTTTGTCAATCACCAATAAACAGGAGCGAGTGAAATAAAATTTGACATCATCATAGGTGATCACTTAAACTATAGGCGTCAAAAGACGTTAAATTTTTACATAGATTTTTAGATTTTGTGAAAGTTGAGTAAACGTTTGTTTCACTCTATAAAAATTGCAATGGAATCTAATGAAATTAGGAACTATGTTAGATTTCAAGTTAATTTAAACTATGGATGTCAAAATTGTTTTAAATATTTCAAAGATTTTGATAATTTGTGAAAATCATGTAAATGTTTGTTCTTGCATCTTTCAACAGCGTAAAAGAATAAAATGAAATTTACTAACATGATCAGAGACGACTGAAGCAATGAATGCTTCGTTTTTGGAGAAATTGAATAAATTTTAAGACTTTGCAAACATTGCTTTAATTTTTTGAAGAGGGATCACTATAAGGGTTCTGGAGGTAATATATTACTTAACTAATCAACCTAAACAATTTTGTCAAGTTTTTAAAAATGCTTAATTGTGTTTTTTGAGATTCTGTGAAAATTGTGCAAAATTATCGTGACATAATATTAAAATAAGGAAAGTGAATCAAACCAAATTTAGTTACAGATGAGGAATGACCTCTTGACAGTAAAAACTCATTCCACTAGAATAAACACATCGTTTTTGTCTATCCGGTAATCTTTTAACAAACACAGAAGCTCAAACTTTGCTATCCAAATTTTATCCAATATGCTGATTTCATTCCTTGTAGTCCCGCAATGCTGACGAAATCTCAGGCTTTTTGGAAACCTGCGTTATATAATAACCCGCTAACGACGGATAATTCAACTAGTTATTAATAAAATCATACACCTCAGGCAACTTGACACTGGATTTTAGATCACAATTAAACTACAATTTCACTTGTTTTATTAAAGGTATTTTCATATAATATTTACCATTTAAGATATTGCACTTTAAATCATTAATTTTACTTATTCAAGAACAAGAATACTTGGAAATGAAATTTCAAAAATTGTACAAAAATCACACCCTTCGAAAATGCTTTGTATCTTCATAAAATTTACGAAATGGAAGTTATTTAATAAGGTGCTAATAAAATAAAAGAAATAAGAATGAAATTTACAACATCCATGACATCATTAGCAACGCTAATTTACATAATTATTGTTAAATAAATAAAAATTCAGATGTGGAATAACAGACGAAATAGTTGCGCTTTTGTTTGGACAGTTTTATCAGACCACTCCCACAATTTTTTTCTCCAATTCACGGAAATTTCACAATCAGCAGTGTTGCCGAAATATTTCCGTTATTTGACGAATATCCGTTTATTTTTCCTCCTGTCAAATGAAGAAACTTCTTCAAATTGATCGAATTTTTTTTTTCTATCCTTCGGATTTTCGGGAAGAATTCACGAAAATATAACGTTTCCAAGGTGTACGGAAATTATTCGTTGAAAAATGAGGAATAAAGCAGTGTATAAAGACAAGTTCTTCTGAGTGTGTGCATCTCACCGATTGCTTGGAAACACTTAAAATTAATGCTAGGAGAGTGTCCATATAATAACTTTCAAACAACTTACATTACTTTAGAAGTTCACCTGCACTGATAAATCTATATTAACAAAATAAATGGTAGGTAGCGACTCAAATTAAACAACTGTCGAATAACTTCAAGAGTTTAAGATTTTGAAAAAAAAAGTGTACAGTTTTGCTATCGCATCGAGTAAAAACGGATCAAGAGAATGAAATGAAGCTTGGTTATAATAGAACATTACTCAACTTAAATGATGCGCGTTGAATTTTCATAATGTTTTAATAGATTTTAAAGTTTTGCAAAAGTTGTGTAGATTTTAAACGCGCGAAATGATGACCCAGATTTACAATTTTTGGAGATGCATTACGCGATTTTGCAGAAAACGGCATTTTTGCATATTAGTCGATGGAAACTGCATGATCAATGAAACGTGATCTAACGGATCATTTTAAGTGCAATAAAATCGAAATTTGGACTATTTAAGTATAGATTATAGAATCCAGCTTAAATTAAAACTCAATAAGGCACAAATTTTCGTAATTTCTTAACCTCGTTGATAGGGTAGTATGAACCCTGTATGAAAAGGGGATGCTTACACGAACGTACACTGATTATGATTATTCTTTCTCATTAGATATTACACGAGCCAACTTTAAAATGGCATCGTGTTTTACGTTTTTTGTAATTTAGGGTTTAGAATAATTTTGTTCCTTTGAAATGTCTCAATTTTTATTTTTGTATTTGTCTTAGAAACTTTACGTTGCGTCTGAAAAACGGACACTCAACTAGTAAGTAATAACGACTAAGAGATTTAAAATAGAATCTCCAGCACAGCTAGAGACTGCAATCCGGCACCAATTTCAATTCGGTTGGATCCGGACCGTATTAGATCGGACTGACCACATCAAAACGATTTCGCTTTCGTTCCAAAATTAACTACATAAAAGATGCTTAAGTGAGTGTTTCATAAAATTTATAGAAAAGACCGTTTTTCTATAAATATTTTCTATTTCTTAGGCAATCAACTTTACAGAACTATAAACTCTATTATAACTAAGCAACAATTATGAATAAAATAAGAAATGAAAATCTAGTATCTAGAATAACTAGTATAATTTTAATCTTCATTTTATATGAGACTAGATCTAGGTTATTATTAGATAGTATAGATAATAGTAATATTATTATTATTGAGTAAAATATAATGGAAAAATTTATTTGTAATCAAAACGAAACAATGGATAGCAATGAAATAGTATTTGCGTTATTGTAATACATAATATTATATTTACAATTATATTTAATTCTAAATATTATATTCATAATTATATTTATTAATATAATATTTAGATTAGTTTAAGTTCACAGCTTACAAATAACATCACTGAAAATTATCTTGTTACTTATATTACATTATGCAAGTTTCTTATATTACCAAAATCTAACTTAATCGACTGAGTTCACAATAATTATGTAATTTCGTGAAGCTAAGAAGTTTTAAATATGATGACAGTAATCATTGGTGTGTTTCATGAATGACAATTATTACAATATCGAATATCTTTCAATAAAATAACTTTAAATAAATATTTTGGGTTTAACGATTATAAAAATCAAGTTTGATTTTTAAAAAACCATCGTAATAAACAAATAGTGTTAATCGTGCCATCTACCAATTGACTTCTTAGAAAGTTGCAAATATAGGCTGCGGGTGAAAATGTACTTTGAACTTCTACTCTAGTCGGTTTTATTGTCATCAAATAGTCATGAATGTAAGTATTGTATTCGAACTCCTCCATTTTCACTCTTGGTCATTTCCTTTTTTAGTTCCATATGTAGCCATTTCCTTTGTTTACCGGATCCAGAAGACGTCTAATGATGCTGGATCCGCCGGATTACCGGATCCGGTTTACCGATTTCAATCCCTAAGAACAACGAAGAAAAAGAAATGGTAAAACTAAATATGAAAGCTTGAATATGTAAAGCTTAAAATTAGAAACTCCGTCTGTTTTAATTATCATCTTAAAAACGTTTAGCATAAACTGATCTTGGCTTAGTGTTTGAACAGTCTTGGCTCTGATATTTCAGTAACATTAAGCACATAAATTAAGAAAAGTCTCATAGAAAAAAGCAAATAATCTGAAAAAAAAACCATATTACCTGTATTTAGAGATGTGGAGGAAATAGTTATGATAGTTATATGACAAGAAAAGGAAAGTTCTAACTAATCAGATGATTCAAAAAGAAAAAATAATCAAATTGGAAAAATAATCAGGCTATTATGAAAGTCATGCAAGGCATTTCAAGTCCTAAGTTAAAATTTAGCAGAATAAAAAAAACTTTTTCTGCAAACTAAGCTTACTTAAGATCTTGTCCTACCGCGATCATTTTATGCACGCGTGAGCTAATTAAACTGAAACGCAAAAGTAAATAAAACTCTCTTTCATTGAATAGCAGATGACAGGTTATTAAAATTAGGTAAAAGCTTGATATCGATTTCAAAGTATACTATTTTATCCAATTTGTTAAAATTTGGAATAAAAAAGTATTTGATTAAATAAGTTACGATGTTCCGTAATTATTTTCTTCATATTTATTTGATATTATATGTAACACATTTTTATCCTCATAACTTATGGGTGTGATATTTTTCATCTGCATATACCTTTTCTTACAATAACATTTGATTCACCGAGAAGTAAATAAAAGGGAAAAAAAATCTGTCGTCTTTATTTACGTGTACACCAGATTCACATGACCCTTAGGGTGTTTAGGAGATGCACATTTGCACATGTGCACCAGGAGATCATTATTTCAGTTTCTAGCATAAAGATAAACTGGCGCAAGGTTTAGATGAAGCTGAATACTTTCTGATACTCGTTGGGAAACTTTTTCATCTTTTTTTTTTTGGGGGGGGGCATTAATAGATAGAAGTTCTGGATCAAAACACTAAAGTTTGCTTATATTTATTTATTTATTGCATAAATTTGTGAAATGTTTTATATAGATTTTACGAGTTACATAAATTTCGATTTCTTCAAATAAAACAAATTAGAAATTTAATTTCAGCAGGGAATGATATTTTTCTTCATCTCTTGAATCGAAACCTTTTTAAATTATGAATTAATATTTGTTGATATAAAAGTCAATCAATAACTTCTAGATAGTGTTTCTTTTGTGCGACAGAAACCGAGAAAACTTTGTATGCCGACTTTTCTTGGCGAAAAATTTCAAATGCTAAATTAAAATGTTTGCGATGTATACGTTTCCAAAGGAGCACCATATTTATATATAGTATATCATGACTATACTCTTGACTCTATATAACTTTATATATATATAGAGTGCTCATAATCCTTTGGTTGGCTGTTAAACCCCGCATTAAAAGGAATTTCATTAAATGGCATTTGCATGTACAGTCGGACTTCTATTAAACGAATCTCTACTTTTCGAATTCCTCTATTTTTCAAATTTTTCCTGGGAACCAAGAACATTTTGAGAATTTCTTCGTAAAAAAACCTCCAAATAGCGAAATTCATTGTCCATTTAACGAAGTTATTCTTGGGTTTAACTTTTTTTTTTCGCTGTTTCTCTAAATATTTCTGAACATTACAAACTTATTTTGTTTTTTTACTGCATTTCATTTTTATCAGTGACCTTGAACCGATTTCACCAGGTGTCTTAACTGACTGAAATTTATGAGTAAAATCGCTGTTAAAAAACAGACAAAATTAACAAACTTTTTCAGTAATTAAGGATCACGAGTGTTTAAATTTAATTATGTCCGACAGTACCACATGATGGTAATGTATTCTTAATTTACTTATTATAATGAATACGATGGTCACATAAAAATTCATTAATTTTATTTTTAAATGATTTATTTAAAACCGAAAATGCTGTTTAATTTCGGTCTTTTCTTTTTTCAAACATTTTTTTTTTGTTTCTCCTTGCACATTTCTTTTTGACAAGTAAAAAAAACCCCGCAAATTGCTATTCTTTATTTTTAAAAAATGTAAATAACTACTTTTTTCAATAATATTTAGTGTTTATAAATCTAAAATGAGTTGTATGCTGTTTAAAGTATTTTCCATATAGCGAACTTTTTTCCAGTATTTAGCAAATTCGTTAAATAGAGGTCCGACTGTATTTCACTTTGTATTGTGATAGGAGTAGGATTTCAAAGCCTTTTATATCTCATATTAATGGCCGATCAGAGAGCAGCTATGCATATTTTTGTAGCTGGAAATACAGCAAGAGAAAAAAGACTCTCGGGTGCGGATTATTCTCAATACTCGGGTATTATTCTCAATAACAATGAAAAATATCAAGTTAGGGTATATATATATATATAACATATAAAACTAAATACCCTGTTGTAATTTAAATTTTCTATCAGCACCCTTCAAAATTTTATAGGGGTGTAACAGTTTTCGTTCACAAACATCGGATTTGTCTTGGGATCAAAATTTAATAAAAAGGTAATTGATATATCTCCCCTTGATCTCCCGTCTCATAGTCACCGAGAATTTCCTGGGATTATGGGACCTGGGCACCTTAATAGCCAATAAATGCATCTTTTTTGAACCATATGACTACCTTATAAATCATGTGATCAGCTTATAAATCATGTGACGCGAGGTACTAAAAGTGTCAACACCGTCGAGAGAGCGGGTTTTTCGTGCCATCTCTTACTATAGAGAATACCTGCTAAAATACCTAAACAAATGGTATTAAATAAATACGTTGCTGACAACTGCACAACAACGAGGGTCGGAGCTGCCCCTGTGCCCCGCCGAGGATCACCGTGAAGCCCTGCCCAGACTACAATACGAACGAGCAGAAGCCGGCAGAGCATATCTCAATGTTAGGCTCCGCCGGGATTAATTAATTCACCGAAATTAAAAGTGGGCGTAACGGCTTAGGGCTCGAAGCGAGTTCCCGACCGGGCAGATTAATGCATGGGGCACATATTACTAATAAGGATTTATTTTGTCTGGAGGCCGAAATTTTTTTTTAATTTTGTATTTATTTATTAGGTTACATATCCAGGAAATTTTAATCGAAAACATAAAATTCTTTATCTTTTTTAAGTAACTTTGTCTACGACCTAATGTAACTTTGTCTTGATACGTATTTGTCTACGATCTATATTTAAGGAAAATAAGCCTAGGTCAGTGTTTCTGGGACACCATGTATATATATGGCATAAAACAAACAGCAGATTTATCAGACATATCTAATCCAAAATGTAGAAACAATTTCAATATTAATTCAATAATTTTTGAGCATTTATTAACTAATTTATTTCTTGAACCGATTTCACCATGAAAAGTGCCTTCTAGTGGACATTTTCCCAACTAAACTTTCCAAAAAATTTGCTTTAGCGCATCTCGCGTGCAGTCCAGGTGACAAATCTGATGGCAAACTATTTACCTGTTTCTGAGTTAGAATGCTGTTTATTGGGGAAGTTTAATTATGACCGCTCTGGATGTATATAAGAAAATTCACAATTACTTCAACCTAGCTCATACTCTCCAGACTTGTTAAGGTCCGAATTTCATGCACTCAGGATGTAAAAGAAATTTATTGAAAGTTTCGAAATTCAATTAAAGTTACTGATGTCTTCCACCTGTGTTGATTAGATTCTATGTTGAATTGAGTACAGTAGACGTACTTTCGTGAAAATAGAATTCACAGTGAAACGGAGATGCGAGAGATAATTCAACTTTGTGAATAGTCAGTTTAAGAAAATCTGCCTGTGGTAAAATGAAATCATAGCATTTTTGGGCGAATTTTTTCATATTCATTCATAATTTTTTTTATCATAAGGATAGTATTTGACAGATTTTCTTCTAAAGAAAAATAAATTTAATTACTTAATACCTTTGCATTTAAACAATTGTACAAAAGTAATATTTTTCATCATTATCTTGACTGTACAAGATTTAAACAATATCAAATTAACCATGTGTTTTTTAAGTTTGCTTGTTTGTGTTGTATTATGGCAAAGCTACAAAAGGGCTATCTGCCAGCGATCGGGGGTGCATTGATCAGAGGACTTTAAGCTGTTCTAACGCTTATTCAAGCTACATTTGGAGAAAACAGACCAAGACTTCAGACCGCTAGACCGAAAGCCGCACGATAGGCCCGAACCCAGGACCTTTACATTCCAGCCGTCAACCATTTTGAGCGTCTTACCAACACATCCATGGTGGAGCCACGTGTTTTTTTTTCAGATTTTGATGTGTACAAAATAAGCATTTAAAATTATACTAAAAGTTTGTAATATGATTAATTTAGGTATCCCTATACAGGGTGCATCTAAACTCTTGGGCATAACTTTAAGGGGTGATGGGGCACAAATTAAGGAATCAGAATCACATATAAATGTGGGGTCGGCAACGTTGTCTTCGTACAGCTGTTAATAATCACTTCGGAAAAATGTGCTGAAAAAACAGTGCGCTTTCCAACCATTGTTTCGCCAGAAACTAATGTATTTTTCTCCGAAAACCGAAGGCTAAAATGGATAGTTTAAAAAGTTTATTTTATTTCACGGATGAAGTTTTCGGAGAGGAGACTATTGTTTATGAAACTTTGTGTAAGAAATTAGACGAACACTTCATGCTTTCCCAAAATTGATTATTACCGGGTAAGTTAAAACTGCGTTTTTCACCCCAGATTGCTATGTGATTACGATTCCTCATTGTGTGTCCTATCACCCCTTAAAGTTTTGCCCAGGCCCTAATAGCACAGATGGTCACAAAAGAGTCGCTGTGACGTCACAGGGGGGTCACAATTGTCACAGGCCTGTCACATACTAGTCACATTGTGACTTGTGAGTTTGTGAGTGATGTGACTCTACTTTGTGGTCACTGTGAAGTTTATTTGTGACCAGACACCAGGTGACCTCGCCATGAAGTCACCATGTGACTAGTATGTGATCGGTCGCTAAGAGTCTCCACTGTGAAGTCACCATGTGACTAGTATGTGATCGGTCGCTCAGTGACTCCACTGTGAAGTCACTGTGTGACTGATTTGTGACTACTGATAGTTTTGGACTTCAAAATGACGTCACACTGGCCGCTTTTGCGACTTTGGAAACAGACTCATTTTTTCTAATATTTTGTGGCAATTTCTTTCGTGAAACATTTAATAAATAAATCCGAAAATAGTAATTCAATAAAATCTCGCAGTTATGTAGTAATGGAATTTAGTTTAATTTATTAATTTTTAAATTATTTCGTTTAAACAAGACAATATCATTTATAAAATTATTATTCTTAAAAATATTAGAGTTGAGAGTTCTAATCACAATGGTGAAAGAGGTGATCTCAAGTACAAAGGTGATCTCAAGTACAAGCGAGAAACTTGTCCAGCAATGAAAGACGATATTGTGAAATCTGACTGAATTATTTTCATGTAGAACAATGAATTTACATAATTAAGTAGCAGAAGGAAATTTGTATTTCATTTCAGGTGTGTCTGTGTTTAGTGGTATCCTAATAAATATGTCATTTGCATCCAATATTTAGGCTTTATTATTTCAATTGTAGCACAGAAATCCTTTACAAACGCGGTACCAATTTAATTTTTTGATCCACACAACAAGTCCAAACTATAGTATCCAACTTAAACAGTTCCTTTTGTAAAACCGCTTTCTAAAATTGTGTTAAAGTGTTGTGATTAAAATGTGTAAAACCGCTTTCTAAAATTGTGTTAAAGTGTTGTGATTAAAATTGTGTTAATTGTGTTAAAGTATTTGTGATTAAAATTAACAATTTCTTTCATATCCCCATGGCATATATGTTTCGATAGCGTATGTAGGTTTAAATTTCGGATGGGGGGGTATTTTAAACCGGTATTTTAAACCTTATTGTTACTAGAGTAAATACAAATGTCTCAAAATTGCTGTTTTTTAATAATTGCTTTAAGTTTTCGGATGGGGCCCGGGATCCCTCCCCCCCCCCCTTTAAGTACGTCCCTGGTATGTTTGAAAGTTCCACTAGGAAAAATTCGAGGTAAAACTATGCGTCTAAGTCAAAAATACTTTATTTATTTTATCTAATGCATGTTTTCCCAATTAATTGTATTTTTTTTTATATGAAATCCCTTTTAGGCAAAATATATATCTTATCCCTCATACCTTAAAATATATGAAATCCCACATTTCTCACATTACAAATTTATTTCATAACCAAATAAAAAAGTTCAATAAATCATTAGTTTTTTCGGATGAATACTTAAATAAAACAGCACATTATCTCCTAAAAATAATTTATCTGGAAAAAGAAAAATTTCCAAGATTTTTAATTTATATTTATTAATTATGGTATTTTCCCTCCATTTATAAAATACTCCAGAAAAATTTTAAATTTCCAAAAGAAGCCATACCAGAACTAGCTTTTGCAGCAATCAGTTTACTTTTAAAGCAACCTGAGAAAGGTAATCACAACGCTGAGGTAACATGCTGGCCTACGAACCAGTGTGTCGAGGGTTCGATACTGGACCTGAGCGTTTCCTCGCCTGAGAGTTTGGTGCTGCCATCTAGTGCATGTTCTCGGTAACTCTTTTTCGCTGTCGCAAAACTGTCCCAAAGCGACTTCTCTGAAGGGTCGCAATGTGAATACACAGCGAGAGGACATATGGACTCCGAGGTGACTGCTGCGGAGTCCCGGTGACTGTTTTTAACTCTATTGTGACAGTATTGTGTGGTCACATTTCAGTCACAGGGGACGGTTGTGCTATTAGGGGAGTTTAGATTCACCATGTATAAAAGAGCTGAAAGATGAAATTTTTACCCGCATGTTAAAAAGTGCTTCCAAATACAGAAGAAATATAGAGTGATGATTATGATTCATTATATCAAGATATTAGAGAAATTAAGCTAAGTCTAAGATAAAAGAAAGTCGAAGTTAAAACAATTGTTCTGACTGGTTTCCTTTTTTAAAAAACAACACTATATATTTAAATCTCACCATTACCTCTGCCTTTTGATCCTAGAAATATTTTACCTATTCTTTGCATTGCGAAGCAAAATCGTTTCAAGAGTCAGACGCTTGCATACCCCTTCCACTTCTTTTTTGTGAAGGGGGAAAGAAAATTTTGGGTACCTTTTATGATTGGTGAATTTCATATAAAAATAGAACTTCGGCCGCCAGATTTCATTGACACATGCATCATTTGAATAGCCTGTAGGTCAAATAGAATATATATATACGTAAAATGTCTCTGCTCTTTTATAAATATAGAAAAAATGGTTACTTTCAAACTTATTTTCCTATTCGAACAGATGGGAAGAAGTCATGCAAGATATACATTAGCCATTTAAAGACGCAGAATATAGTTTTTTGTTTTTCTTTGTTTCGAAGAGGAAAAAAAATGTTCAAACAGCATCCATTAAATGTACGTTAAATAAAAGGAATCCACTTAGAAGTATTTATGTAGCAAATTTTTAATTTGAGTTATTTATAGTGGGAGAAACAATAACTATGGGACTAGTTTCTGATCATCCTGTTGAGATTATCCGTATTGTAACTATTGGATAATACAGACGCTAAAAGGAATGTTGTCATAACAAACGGATCAGTACAGTAAGTTCATGATGTGATATTAATACTAATTTTTAAGAAGCACAGAGGTGTAATGGTTAGCGTATTTTGCTGTTGTGACACAGGCCCTGGGGTCGATTCCCGGGCTGGGGAAGGTTTACTCAGCCTTTCTTCCCTTGAGTGGGTCGATAAAATGAGAACTAAGTTTCCTTGGGTACTAAATACTGGGAGCTTCGAATCAGGCTGACCCCGGGGCATATTCTTCTGCATCTTAGAGCTCTTGGTCGCGAAGGCGTGAATGAACAGAGCAGACATTGATCCCTCTTGGGCTGTTGTGAGAATGTAGTTTTATTGTCAACTTAATTGATATATTCCCTTGCGAGAGGTTACAACAGATCTTTCTCTTACTGAATATGTATAGGATATTAAATGTCCAAAAATAATGCAGGACTGTATCAATAATCGACGATAGTTTGCAGAATATATTGAAGGACAAGGTGATGAAACGATGTCTTCCTATGTCAGCGTATGAAAGAAGGCATCACTGCTTAGGAAATATATTACTAACGATTTATTTGAATATTACTCTTGAAACTGCTATGTATTAATAATGTGCCTTGCGTCATACGACAGTTTAAAGGAAAACTCCTTTTTAAATGCTTTTTCAAGCTAAAGGTGATCTCAAGTACAAGCGATAAACTTGTCCTGCAATGAAAGACGATATTGTGAAATCTGACTGAATTATTTTCATGTAGAACAATGAATTTACATAATTAAGTAGCAGAAGGAAATTTGTATTTCATTTCAGGTGTGTCTGTGTTTAGTGGTATCCTAATAAATATGTCATTTGCATCCAATATTTAGGCTTTATTATTTCAATTGTAGCACAGAAATCCTTTACACACGCGGTCCCAATTTAATTTTTTGATCCACACAACAAGTCCAAACTATAGTATTCAACTTAAACAGTTCCTTTTGTAAAACCGCTTTCTAAAATACTGCTTGTTATCAAAAGATTTTAGATTAAAATTACCTGCTACGTGAAGGAAAAAGGGGAAAACGGAAATCCGGTTAATATCTTTAAATACATATCTAGTAACAGTGTAATTGTTAGAAAGAGCACATAACTAAAAGGTAATAGAGCCTGATACTACGATTAAAAAAAATCATTTGAGAAACATTCAAGAGAAAATACATGGATTGTTCCATATTTTAAACCATTTTTTAAACTTATTTTAAAAATGAAAGTAAACATTAATTTAGGGACATTTAAGAAAGCGTAATTTGAATTTTTAAGTATAAAGCATGCTATAATTCGTGTGTTTTTCTTTTACCAAATTGTAAATAAAAAACAACATGTATGCTCTGTACAAAGAATAGAGAACTATTAAAAAGTTCTTACAAAAATACATCGCACAAACATTTAAATAAAACTTGGCTGAATTCATATCGAGAGAAATACTCTATAATAAAGAATTATGTCTTCGTCTACGAAATAATTTCCCGAAAACTGAAGTTTTACATCTAAAATTATAAAAATGAATTATCCTTAGCGCAATTGAAATGTTATGCAATGTAAACTGGAAAAGAGTTTTTAACTTCTTTTAAAATGCTAATGACTTCTCTTTATATTGAATCTATTACACAAAGTTATGTGTGAGGTGCCACCAAGTTTTAATTAACTCCCTTTTTATAGTGTTGTGGAAATCCTCCTTGACAGGATAATGCAAAATTAAATGAAAACTATTCCCTCTAATTAAATTAGTGAATACTTCAGTGTGAAACTAACAGCTTTCCCCTTAAACATATTCTTTAGAAATTTCTGTTCAGCAAACATTAAGTAAAAAATGTTTCGTGAACAGGTTAAATATTTACAACCTAAAGATAGAATAGACTTTTCTTTTCCTTTACATTTTCCTTCGTGCAATCGGCGAAAATAAATCTGTGAATTTTTGTTAGTCCTTAGATAAGTAGTCTATGTTTTCGTATTCCTTAGATCCTGATATGGCAGGAGAAATTCAGGCTGTAGTCTATTTACATCTACCGTGTCTCATATTGCCTGAAGCTATGTGGAATAGACTTATAGGTTCGGTAAAGAGGGTGAGGGGAAGCATTCTCTCTTTTTCTCAGACCTTGGTTTAAAGTGTATGACGTTACCTTGCCTCATACTTCGAATACCCCCACATTTGTGATTCAGAAGCACAAAATAGATTTTTTAGCATCCTGGGAAATTCCATATTGAATATATTTCTGCTGAGCAAAAACTTTTGTAAAAAAATCAGATTGTTAGGTAAAAAAGCAGTTTTCTAATATATAGTACTTTGCAGTCTTTTAAAAAGTTAAGATTTAATTCCACATTTACTTATTTAACTTCGATAGATGTGTAACTATATAAGTTAAAGAATACTCATATATGTAAATATACAGGGTGTCCTAAAAAGGTGGTAACGGTCTTTAATTCTTTATCTATTGGAGATAAGTGGCAAATGTAAATTGAAAAAAATGTTAAAATAAGGTTGGAAATAAGACTCCGTTAAGTAAAAATCCCTCTCGTTAATTTTCAAAAAGTCACACTTTTTAAATTTTTATACGATTCACATACAAAAAAATTAATTTTATAATTGCGAATTTTTTGTACGGTGGTCGTATACAAATGAAAAAAAGTGTAATATTTTATATATAACGAGAGGAATTTTTTCTGACCATATTTTGAACATTTTTTAAAATTAACATTGCCCAGTTATCTCTAATAGATAAAGCCAGTTACCACCTTTTTGGGACACCCTGCATTAACCCTATAACAAAGTATCCCATCAAACAAAGAATTGTCCTTTACTGTTTTAAATTCGAAAATTTAAACAATAAAACAACGCACATTAAAAGCACGCACATTAACATATATTAACACATATTAAAATCCCAATTAATATATTTTAACACATTTGGGTATTAAAGTGTCTATATATTTGAATATTAATATGACTTGATTTGTTAAAGGTCGATGTTTATGGTTGTTGTTGCACGATATAAAACTGAATATAGTTATGGCGCGTAAAGCTTAAAATGTTAATATTTGTGTATTTTTAATGTAATTTCTTTCTTCTTTTCTGGAAATACTTCATCATGAGACCTATTACTGCCCGTAATCAGCTCCACTCACGTTTTTATAACAATTAAAAGAGAAAGTTCAGAATAATATGCTTAAAAACTGTAAAAGTTATTCTTCGACATTGTGTAAAAATTCTAATAAATATTTTCTATTAATTTTAGAATTTGTAGAAAAGCTGAAAAAATATTCCGAAGAAAATAATCTGAAAAAAATCTGCACTGGGGTTGGAACTCAGGAAATTTAAAGTATTCGACCATATTTTTAAGAAGTGCATTTTCCAGTACGACTGTTGCCTCGATATTTATGTGCCGCTTTACAGCTGATTGTAACCGCTGCCTTTCCTCGTAAATTAACAATCATTTGGTAGCTCAGTTTAACCTCTGCGACAAATGATAAGATTATGAACGAGTGAGAACAGAGTATTTCTCTCAGCGCACATTTGGAGTAGAGATACACCTATATGTACAGGGTGCCCCCAAAATACGGTAAGTTTTTGGACAAAAGGAAAATCTTCCTAGCAACGCATTTTATACCTTCCCTAAGATAACGCGTTGTGCCTAAACTCTAAAGCAACTTTATACAGAGTGTTCCAAAAGGTTGGTAACACGTTTTAATTCTTTATTCATTATAGATAAGTGTGCAATGCAAATTGAAAATAATATTCAAAATAAAGTAATAAAAAAAGAGAGTATTAAGAAAAAATTCCTCTCGTTAATTTTCCAAAAGAGAGGTATTTTAAATTTGTATACGTTCCCCAGAAAAAAAATTCTCAATTAATAAAATGTGCTTCAATTACTAATAAGATGGTGTACAAAATTGCAGCCTTTCATCGTAAAACGTCTCAGAGGTATGAAGATAAATAAATGCTGACTTAATCCACGTTTCAATGGCTTGAAGGGATAAAAATCACGTTTGGTGATCGCGTTTCAGTGATCATACAGAAATTACGATAGAAAATACTTTTTTGCACTCTAGCAATAAACGGTTAACATTCAATTTCGCTATAGCCCCTGAAAATCTGAGTTTAAATTTATATCTGAGACCTTTTATGATGAAAGGATTAAATTTTATACATCCCCAAATTAGTGCACGGGCCACATTGTACTAATTGGGAATTTTGCAGTACGAGGGTTTCATACAAATAAAAAAAGTATCACTTTTTGAAAATTAACAAGAATTTTTTTCCTGAACGTAGTCTTTTTTCGCACCTTATTTTGAATAGTTTTTCAATTTACATTGCCAATTTATCTGTGATGGATAAAGAATCAAAGCATGCTACCATTTTTTGGGGGCACCTTGTAGTCCAAATACAAACGTATTTTGTTGTTTCTTCAAACATACACATGGAAAAAAACAAACAAAAAAAACACCAAAAGTCAAACACTATATTCAGTAACCAGGAAGTGGGAATATAAATTCCTTGTTCCCACTTTAGCTCCACGTAACGGCCTATTCTACGAGCGCCTCCACTGTCTGAAGAATAATAAATTCTACGATCTGCATAAGGTCTCCGTGTTCAAGAGTCCCAAAGGAGAGTCTAATGGAAAGACGTGAGACATGAGCTTTGCTCTGAATTGTGTTCGGAACACTTATTACCCTATCTTTGAAACTGATATTCTCGGTTCTAATCGCGTTAAATTGTAATCCCCTCATTAAAATGACGCATATCGTATGTCTCACTATGACACAGTAGTTATGTCGCTGAAAATGGTAGACGGGCGAAGTGTGAAGGTCCCGGGTTCGGGTCCCATCGCACGTCCGTCGACCTAACCGTTCGGAGTTATCCGTGGTTTTCTCCGAAAGTTAGCGTAAATGCGGGTTAGGACCCCTTAGAAAGACCCCCAGGGGGAGGACATCCCCCCCCCTTGTGTGGACGAGGATTTACAATTGGACTTTGAGCCAATTAAACAAATCCGATATACATGTTCACAACAACATATCGTATAACAATTTATGCATGTCTTTGTGATTGGGAACCATGCGCATTTAAAAAAATGTAGAAAATATATTTTATGTCCAACACAGGTTTTGTTGTGTGTTTCTTCATACATACATTCATAGATACGGCATTTTTACGTAATTTAGGCGCACCAGTAATTGACACTTTGCCCGATAATTTATTATAGTAAGCTTTTCTTTCTGAACTGTTATCTAATGGTGCTATTCCGTACCCATTTGGACATTTGACTTCATTTTTTTGCAATTTTCTTTTACCTCCAGAGGGTTCGAGGTATCAGAAATTGAGATTTTACATTAAGTGCTAAAAAAAAGTCTGATTCTCAGCAACTGGCTTAATCCTGAAATTAAGATTAGTTCATTATCAACCTATTTCTATTTGAAGCACAGTTCTTTTTAGAAATCAATATAAACTGAATATTGATTTTCTTAGATAATATTGATTGCTTAGATAATAAAACATAAAGTATAGGAGTGTTTAAGTGACCACCTATGATGATGCTAAATTTTATTTCCTTCCATTCAAAGGTTTAAATTAGATAGACAAACAAACATTTACACATTTTAAATAAATTTTCTAAAATCTCATAAAGCTAATCCACAATTTCAAAAAATTGGATGGCTATAGTTCAAGTTGCATGATCACCTAGTATGTCACCAAATTTTATTTCGTTTGCTTTAAACGTTCTTGAATGATGTGTGAAAAAAAAAAAATGAGCATTTTAAGAAGATTTTCAAAAAAATCGGGAAATCTAATAAAACTTAAAAAAAAAATTCATTGCCTGTTAGTTGAGTGACACCTATCATGCCACCAATTTTCATTTCATTTGCTTTAGTCGTCATTACATGTTGAGTGAGCAAATATGCACGCTGTTTGAAAGCTTTTTCGGAAATTTTCCAAATCTAAAAATACTTTTAAAAAATTGACGCCTATATTTTAAGTTGAGTTACCACTTATCATATCACCAAATTTCATTTCAGTCACTTTAGCGTATCAAGTGATGTGTGAACATATGCTTACGCAGTTTGAAAATTTTTTTGCAAAATCTCAAAATCTGATCAAATTTTTAAAAAAAATTTGACCTTATAGTTTAAGTAAGGAGATCAACTATCATGTCACCAAATTTTAATTCATTTGCCTTAGTAATTTCTACTTGATGAGCTAACATAATTATACGCAGTTTGAAACAATCTTCGCAAAATCTCAAAATCCGATAAAAAATTTTTGAAAATTCGACTCCTACAGTTTAAGTTGAGTGACCTTCTATCATGTCACCAAGTTTATTTTCATCTTCTTGAGTCATTTTTACGTCATTGCATTAAAAATTAAATCAGCATGTTTTTCTGCTCTTTTCTTAGGTGTCAATTACTGGAGCAGGAAGTGTCAATCACTGTAGCCAAAATTTTATTCTTGGTGTCAATTACTGGTGTCCCCACCATGACAACATATAAAATACAGAAATTTCCAATATTCTGTAATAAATTATACCTTACATGAATTTTCAAAGTTCATTTAAGTTTTGAAACCAAAAATTTTGTTTCTAGATAATTTTAGTAATTAGAAATTACTAGTTAATGCTAATTATTGCTCTTAAAGTGACAATTACTGGTGCCCTTACCCTATATGCGCATAAAATATTGAGAACAAAACATGAATGGGAACTTCGAAAGAATAGCATTAAGAAACGACTTTTTACTTTTCCTAATTTATTAGGATATTAAAAATATTGAAGGTATGACTGCTGTTAGGTTACATTTAGTCAAGAATTTGTAGAGAAATTATTAATTATAAGAGTGTAAAAATTTGTATGGATTTTAATTAGATTTATAAAAGTGATGTACATTATCACACCCCTCACATCCTCTCCACGAACACAAACTATATTTTATATTGTAATCTATAGTTATATAGATTGTGCATAGTAAATTATTGCATGAAATATATTTATCTTCAGTAAAATTCAACTTTTGAAAGGATATCTATATAATAATTTTTGATTCATTTTTGGAAAATTTCAACTCAATCATAAATTATGCTATTAATGCTTATTCAGTTTCGTGAGTTCAGTATTAATAATTTTAAAAGATAAATATTTTCTTGTATCACCGTATGTGATGCAATTTGAAAACTGAATGTGAAATACGAAAAAACAGAGAATTTAATATAAAGTTTTAATATGTTACAGGAGACCTATTAGATATCGGTGCTGATGCTATTTTTTGTGATATCGGTAACAGTGCTTTCTCATTTTGAAATTATCTGCAAAGTATCTGTTGCCGATACATCTGTCCACTTTTACCGATACTTAAGTTTTAACTCCTGAAGAGGAAACACTACGCATGTGTAATACCACACTATAATCTTTATTACGGTGATTTTAGGCGTCGCTCCATTCAAACATTTTTCATGCTGTTTTCGAAATGGTTGATGGTTCATTTTTCAGAAAGAAGCTTCTCCCTTTCCCTTCCGTGAGGCACAAACACGTATGCAGTAAATCTATTCTTTTTTGTGGTGCCATGCATCACGTGACATTTAAAGTCAGCAGATTAAATTTTGAAGTTCATTTCAAATTATCAAAAAATGAGAATCAATTTATAATTGGGGTTAAAGCTGAATTCATGTGATTTTTTCGGTTATATTTCTTTCATTCAGAAAAAGGCATTCGGGAGTGATTCTGAAAGAATGGTTTAAATAGAAATTCTTCACTTAGAAAAAACTCTACTCTCATTGTACAATATTATTTTTTTCTAAATCTTAAACTTCTTTCATACAAAATAAGTGAACGAATCACTTTTATCTTAATACACTCAGATGTCGTTAAAATACATAAAGTTTGAAAATAAAACTTGAATTATGGTCTTTATCTTGTTCTTTGTAACTTCAAATTTATGTATATGCAATTGAGCGTGACGTGCAACTAGGGGGATGGAACATGGTGAAGGGTGATACTTAGTGACAAAAAGGGGAGGATAGTAAACAATATTGTAAAAAAAAAGTGGTATCATTTATGGGTAGCTTTCAAGATCTCTGAATGTAAAGATAAAAAGACCTTTGACGATAGCATAACGATGACATCCAGTTCAAGTCCATAAAGAAGTATATTCGATTTTGTGGTTGCGAAAGATAAATATATCAGTATTAGCTGTATCATCAAACGGGAAACATGAGTTTTCAAGCAGAAAATATAAGTGCTTAAAACAGATAACATCAGTTTGTAAAACGAAAAGTATCCTTGTATAAAACAGAAAACATAATTTCTTAAAACGGAAAGAATCAATTCGTAGAACTGAAAATATCAGTGCTTGGAACGGAAAATATCTGTTTATGAAAAGGAAAAATACATTCCAGTGAAGAAACGGAGAAGCGACAGCAACTCTGCAGCAGATACATTTCCCATTTTTTTTTGGGTAAGATTTTAAGATTTTTCGCTTGAGTAACACAAGAACTATCGACCGGGATTTCATGCTTTTACTATCAAACGAGAGATTCTTTTTTACTATAAGATAGCCCATGTAATTACAAAAAATCGTAGGATGGAGCCGGCTCCTTTTTGTAACAAACCCTTCCTATAAACAGGGTGTCCAGCCTTAAAGTGTCCCAATAGCTAATTCCCGAACCGTTCGCTTTAGATCTGCACTTCCAATTTAAAAAATGTTTTTAAAAAGGTAAATAATGTTTTTACATGCTTTTCGAACCAAAAAACCCATCTAGTAAAAAAAAATTACAAAAATTAAATTTTTATACGGTCCCCAGGTCCTATCACTTATATTTAGGAAAAGATGCAGTACACAAAATCAAAGTAAACACAAAAAGTTTCATTTTATTACTATAAAAACTGACCGAGTTATGGAACTTTCAAAATCATACATTTCATCCATTTTCTCGGTCATTTTCAAAATGGGTTTTTTGGTTCCAAAAGCACGTAAAAACATTCTTTACATTTTTTAAAGCATTTTTCAAATTGGAAGTGCACATCTAAACCGAACGGTTCGGGAATTAGCTATTGGGTCACATTAAGGCTGGACACCCTGTATAATCTTATAAATTATAAATCTTATAAATTATAAATATAAATTATAAATCAAATGCACCTTTGTTGACAAAAAAAAAAAAAAAAAAAAAAATTTCAACAAAGATTTAAACATTTGTTTGTCCACATTTATACATATTTGGTCCACATTTATATACATTTTGTTTGGTCTTATACGTTCGATTATATATATATATATATATATATATATATATATATATATATAATGGAACGTATAAGACCAAACAATATGTATATAAATTATATATATATATATAAATATATATATATATATATATATATATATATACGTATATATATATATATATATATACACTGCTGGCCACCCAAATTGCAACACCAAGAAAAACAAGAGATATCACAACAAAATTTATTGTGTAGATAACATGTTGACCAAGTAACAAATGATTAAATTTACAGCATTCTATGAAGCGTGGTTCCTGCCAAAATCAGTACCCAGAGTAGCCGCCGTTGTTGGAGATCACAGCTGCCACACGCCTCGGCATTGATTCAAAGAGACTTTGAATGTGTTCTTGGGGTACAGCAGACCAAGCAGCTTCCACACGTTGCCAAAGTTGATCTGGTGTGACAGCTGGGGATGAACTCTGGGTCAGTCGTTGAGCAACCATGGACCACATGTTTTCTATCGGCGAAAGATCCGGAGAGCGCGCCGGCCAGGGAAGCAATTCAATCTGGTGATTGACGAAGAACCCTTGGACAATGCGTGCCACGTGTGGCCGTGCATTATCCTGCTGAAATATGGCTGTTGGCAAGCCCTGAAGGTAAGAAAGGACAACTGGCTCCAACACCTCGGAGATGTAGCGCTGGCTGGTTAAAGTACCGGCAATGCGTACTAGAGGAGTGCGAGAGAGATATCCGATACCGCCCCATACCATAATACCCGGTGCAGGACCAGTGTGACGGTGCATAATGCAGCTGTTCAGCATCCTCTCTCCACGGTGTCTCCAGACTCGAATCCGACCGTCGTGGTGTTGCATACAGAAGCGTGACTCGTCAGTAAAGAGAATTTCATTCCATTCTGTCGTCCACATCCTTCTTTCATCGCACCATTGGCGGCGGAGACGTCTGTGGTTCCGCGTCAGAGGTAGACAAAGCAACGGACGTCTTGCGGACAGACCATTCTGCTGTAAACGACGTCGAATGGTACGCGCAGACACTGGATGATGCGTTACAGACTGAATCTGCTGTGATATGGTTCGTGATGTGACTGAGCGGTCCGTCACTGCCATGCGTACAATCTGCCTGTCATCACGTGACGTGGTGCACTGAGGTCGATGCGGTCGATCACGTCTGTCCGTCGTACCCTCCTGCACCCAACGATCACATATCCGCATCACAGTTGTTTGGTTTCGTCCAATACGACGACCGATTTCCCTGAAAGATAACCCACAATCTCGGTATGCCACTATCCTTCCTCTGTCAAACTCGGATACTTGATCAAAAGATGATCGTTGTTTCCTACGAGGCATAATTTATCGTTTTTTTGAAAAAAAAGCAAGAAAAACACAATTGCTGTACTTGAAACCGTCGAAATCTCCAAGCCTTAAATAGCGCTTTGAGGTGGCGCCACAGGCGCGCTTGATGTGCGTCTGCGCTGAAATTCTAATCATTTGCATATCTCACCTCAGCTAATGCATGATGTAAATTTCATATTATTTGCATGCTTCCTTCAGGGTGTTGCATTTACGATGGCCAGCAGTGTATATATATATATACGTATATATATATATATATGTGTATATATATATATATATATATATATATGTATATATATATATATATATATATATATATATATATATATATATATATATATATATATATATATATATATATATATATATATATATAACAAGTAAAACACAAAACATACTACAAATAAGACATATCTCGCATAAAAATATAACAGCTATTAGCAGGAATTAGAAACCAGATTTTGAAGCCAAATAAAGTGCAAGAATTATTGTGATAATATAATGGAACGGAAATTATAACCACTGTAACCATCGTCAGGGGCCACAAACAGTGGATTATAATTTACAGCAAACCAAATAGTAGGGTTTCGGTTGTGTGGTATATCAGAAGAGATATTAACTCCACACATCTGGGCCCTACCCTACTATATAAAGGAAAGAAGAAATCAAAAAGATAACAAAAATTAGAAATATAATTTTACATACCAGACGTTGAGCACATGGAAATTTCATTTGAACAATTGATATGTGTTGCCAATGCTAAGAATTGTAAAAAGTGAAAAATGGTGTTGCCACTAAATATAAGTGTAAAAGTGGAAAGAAGAAAGTATAGGAGTTGCTATATATATATATATATATAATGGAACGTATAAGACCAAACAAAGCGTAAGCTTATGATTCTAAGCAACTTACTGGCAAAAGCCTAATTTGTTATCGATCAAAGCAGAAATTAAGGGGTTAGGGGTAGTCAGAATTTTCAAAAAATTGATTTTTTTTTTTTGCATTTTCTTAAAGTATAGTATCTTAAAAATATTCTCTGAAAGTTTGAAGTGAATCCGACAAATATCTTTCGAGTTATTTAGCGAAGAATAAAAGGCTCTCGAGCGGTCTAATATTTCCGAGAACAATTAGCTAGCGGCATAATTCTCCCTTACCTCCTGAAGTTTTAAAAGCAATCAAGCCTATTTATGAAGATCTTAGTAATGAAAATTTACTTTCAAGATGTGTAGGTGGATTTAATCAAAATAATAATGAGAGTTTCAACCAACTAGTGTGGAAAATATGCCCAAAAACTATCAATACTAGTTTTACCATTGTTCAAATTGCTGCATACGTAGCTATGAGTATATTTAATGAAGGGACAAAGTCATTATTAGTAATAATGAACACACTGGGACTTAGTTGTGGGCCTAATTCGCATCGGTATACTGAAAAAACCGATAGTGCACGTGTAAAAGTAGCTGATCAGCGCGCTAACAACAACACTCGCGAAGGTAGAATGCGACGTATATAACAACAAATTGATGATTTAGAAAGTTCTACAACGGCTGAAGAACTCTTATATGGTCCAGGAATACATGACTCAGTGTAAGTATTGAAATTATTCGTATTACTGTACATCAATCGACTGTAAAACTTTAAATGCGTTTTTCTCAAAACTATGTTTTTTGAACTGGTGACCACTCTAACTCAAAAACCGCTCTATAGATTTGAATGAAACTTATACAGCTTTTAGAAAACATAAAAAGCTAGTGCCTGATCGAAGGATTTTTTTTAATTTTTAAACTTCGATTTTTTATAAACAATTAATTGTTGGTTTTTTCCCGAAAATCTGCAAAAAAATTTCCAGAGACCGCCATTTTGTTAATTTTGAAAAAAACAAAAAAAAGCTTCGATCAGGCACAAGATTATCTATCCATAAAAATAATCTTTTTTGTTTCATTGATTTTAGATGAATCTCCAAGGAGCTGTAATGGTCACCGCAAGGACCCATTATTAAAACCTTTTCAACTTAGACCGCCATAACTTGTAAAATTATTATTATTATTTTTTTTTTTGAAATTTAAGTGAAGTAATGTTAAAGTATGATGAAATGATACTATGTTTTTACTTATGTGATATAAACTTAATTACTAGTAAAAAAAAATTAATAAAAAATGGCATTTTTCCACGCCTCTGACTACCCCTAACCCCTTAAAGCAGATTATATAACCCATTTTTATGATTTTTTTTTATCATACAAGGTATAGTATAATTGGGATATGTTTTTTTAAATTTGAAATGTTTAAATCTTTGTTGAAACTTTTTTTTTGTCAACAAAGGTGCATTTGATTTATAATTTATACATATATATATATATGTGTGTGTGTGTGTGTGTGTGTGTGTGTGTGTGTGTTAATATATTATTTAAAGGGCGGAATCTTGCCGAGCGCCTTCGATGAACATCTACAGTAACATATTTATTTCAAAATTTTGCTATATTTACTATCAATATTTCATCTGTAGGAAATATTGATGGTGTTAGTATTATTAGTATAATTTCAAGCAATAGTGTGAAGGCTAACTCATGTTGATTTGGCAAAAAATGTCATTTATTTTAACTCACGTAACGTTGATGAAATATTTTTTTGAGTTTTTTCCAAATGAAATTAAAGAATACAATTACTGTAGAGTTATCCCGGAATACTTATTGAGGAAATAATCCTACTAATATATAAATGTCAATGTCTGTATGAATGTTTATTACTCTTTCACGCTGAAACAGTTTGACGGATTTCGATGAAATTTGGAATAAAGACATATAGGCATATTGATTAACATATAGGCTAGTTTTTATCGTTCGAAAAGAATGTTCCTATAATATACAAAAAACTATCTTTTGTCAAAAAAAGAGAGTACAATTGACTGTTTATTTTACCGAGCCGTCGACAGATATTGCAAACTTACGCAGTTTTTAATAAATACAATCATTTTATCGTCTGCTACGCCTGACTTGGATAAAGAATATCCCTGAATAAGTTTTTGAAACTTTCATTCAGTTCGAATTGTGCACTTTTCTGCGAAGCTTTTCCCTATTCTATTTCTATTGTATTACACACAGAAAAAGGATGTTAGAAATATCAATTTTAATTTTGTTTAATCACACTCATGAAAAATGATAGACTTTACAACTTAAGGGAATAAGGAAAGAAAATAGGGAAGACGCATGGATTATGATAAGCTTTTAATATACAGCACTTTAGTGCGTATTCAAAATCGGAAAGTGTTTCAGATTTTCTTATTTTTTCTCTTTTCGTTTTTTTTATGACGGCCAATATATCCAGAAGCTCTTCGGAATTAATATTGGACAAAATAATTTGTACCTTTTTGAAGGTTTTTATCACTAAACCATCTTATTTTTGTAACCAGGGGTGGCCCGACACGGTAAGCGAGGTCAGCGTCAAATCAGGGCGCCGGCTTTGAAGGGGCGTCATTTCGAACTCAAATACTAAGTAGAGCATAAAAGGGGGCGTCTTTTTTACGTTAGCAGAGGGCGACACTTATCCTAAGGCTGCCCCTGTTTGCAACCATCTTAATTTTAAATTCCATTCAGAATCTGAGAAATTTCGGTGCCAAGGAAGCTGGTGAGAAATAGGATTCTCTTCGAACACGATTTATTAAGATGTCGAACCAACTGGTCGCCAGAGGCAGATAGTAAATAATACGCTATTGTTAAAATTGTAACCAAAACACATATTTAATTATTGAAACAAACTACATTAGAAATTTATGAGCGTTTTATTTCTTAAGAAATTTATGAGCGTTAATGTTTAAAGCTGATAGTATACGCATAACTCCAAATTTTTATTTTGTGCATTTTTTTAAGTAATGAAAATTGCCAAATTGATGTTTTAATGCTTTAAATTAAATTGCTTAGGTAGATTTGGACAATATTTTTGAATAATAAAACTAAAAAGTTCGAAAAATGCCATTTTATTAAAATTTACTCAAATTAACTGAACTCTGTTGCAGGTTTTTGATAAAAACGTATTAAAATCATTCAGAACTCATTCTTTTCAGACGATATTAAACAATATTACTACTTGCGGTATTAAAATAATATGACTCAAATTAAATAAAAAATAAATTCGTCTGTGAAAATTATTCGTGTGGTATATAAATCCCAAGAATATATCCCTTACAATACGTATCCGATTGCCAAAAAAAGAAGTACTTTTATTTATTCCCTTTTAAAAAGTACACGTTTCAGATATGCGACGATTCAGTTAAGTCAGATGCTTAAGAAGGGAATAATTTTATCGATTTTCTCGCTCCCCTCTTAAGCGTCTTTGTAAGCACAGACTCTTTTTTATTTGGATAGCACTTGCGATAATTTTGAGGACATGAGACTTAAAACACAACTGCCAGTAACTGCACTCATTTATTAAAAGTTTCATTTAGTTAGCAAACCATCAATAACATCAAAACCTAAATGCTCCGTTTAAGATTCGACCGCCCAATTGCTTCCCAATGTTAAGATTGGACGGTAAAGGAAAATATTCAACCGATAGATTCCTTTAAATAGCAAAACCCTTGGGAGAGATAATAAAACAGCTAGCGAAAGAGATTTTACATTAACATCATAAGTTGTTGTTAATGCATATTTGAAACATTCGCCTGCAGCTGTAATTAGATTTATGGGTAATTCAAACGCTGTTATTATGCAAGCACTTTTCTCTCTAAGTTTACTCATTAATTGAGGACAAATTTTGTGCTTGCGTGGATATTAGAGCTTTTAAAAGAGACTGAGCTTTATTACGGTTTGTTAAGAATAAATATTTATGCAACGTTGTATTTAGAGATAACAATTCTTTCTACACCCTGAGGCGAGTTACTCCACATAAGAATAAAAACATAAACTGCTTTTTTTAAAATACCCGTTCTCCGGATAACACATTCCCCCAGGTTCTATGAGATTACGCATCCCTGATGGACAAAGATGTCTCCTAGATGACGGTTTGAGTTTTATGAAAAAGATTTCTGATCACAGCTCATAATTCCCATTTCAAATCTTAAATTATAATTGAAAGCTGGCTATCATTAGTGGTATCACCTTAATTACATTTTAAATGAGAAATTCCGTTTATTGCAATATGTTGTATTTTTTCAACTTTTTCTAAATTCTCTGTAAAAAAAGTATCATTTTATTTGAGTACCTTTAAGATACATTTTTTTTTGTGAATTATATGTTAGGCTCGGGTAATAATCGAAAAAGTTATAAATCTTACTACATATTACTTGGATACAGTTAATTTTCTTTAGATTTAAATCTGCAAATATGATGATATAAATACATTTTTAATTTTTACGTAAGATACACCTGCCTTCTCAGAGGTAATAACAAGTTAATTCAAGGCTACAAACTGGGCGAAGAAAAAATATTATTACTGTTATACGCTATACATAATTTAGATGAGTGTGCTTTGCACCAGGGCATCAATCAAGAAATATTCAATTGAAGCAACATTAGAATTGTGCAATACTGTAAATATATAGCACTGGCAAATATTGATAATTTAACTGCACTAAGTTGTAGCCAGGTTCAAATTTTTCAGCCGCAATAGCTAAAGTCACCAAAAATTCAATGTGAGGAATTAAATGAATAAGAAGAATAATAAAAAATTTAAACGTACTGGTATTACCTAAAAATAATTTGAGTTACGCTGATACATTCTGTAATTACAGAAATCGGGCTATCTTGATTAAACTTTTTAGGTCTCCCACTAAAGATTTCCTTCAAAATCGCGAAGTTTCCGTAAGTTTATCGATGATCTCCAGCATTCCTGATTCAATTTAACTTGATCTGAAAAAGTGTACACGTTATAAGGAGGCTATCGCATTAATCATAGCTGCAATCAAGTTCTTATTATATAATAATACGACAGTTTATCTCATCGGGGTTTAAGTTTAGCCCACCAAATTCCAGAGAGCGAAGGACGGACTTAGTTTGGATCTAAACCAATCACGAGATAAATTTAAATGGAAATGAGTTGAGAAGCGAAACCCCCTAACTATAACAATGATGATTTGCATTTTAATGCGCATCTATTAAAATTTGGATTGAATTAATTGACTTAGCTTAAGTTTATAAAGAATCATTTGAAACTAATTTGTAAATTCGCTTATAAGAAGCCATATAATGATATTATTTTGCACATGTGTTGCATTATTTGAAAGATATAAGAATAAAATAACCATAAATCAACATAAAAACACTTAATTATTTCATATCAGCAGAAAAGGCCAAATGCGTTTTCATGAAAAAATCTTTCCAAGAAGAAAACCACCATAAAGGCTGAAATATGAAAGGATATAAGAGGAATTTAGAGCTGCTACGAAAATTGCCAAATTACATGTATATAAAACTTATGGTTGTCAGTCTTGCACTTCTTTTATTTGTATATGGTGTTAAAATGTTAGCATATGTATTTTATTTTATTTACATATTATCAAGCCATCTATCCATTTATCTATCTATATTATGCATATATTATATATAATTACTTAAATCGTATGTAATATAATAATTAGCTTAAAAATCTTGTTTTGCTAAATACATTTAGATAATAAAACACTTAACCCATTCATTAATTTTGACTTTACTATCCCAATTAAAAGCATTTCCATTTACCTTTCATTCCTGTCTCATATTCCAACAGTTTCTAGGGTTTATACATATGTGTTATTATTGTTTATCTGATAAAAAATATTTTAATGACGGAACACTTTAAACGAGGGATTCCCAAACTTTTTACTGCTTAGACCACCTTGAAAGATTTTTTATTGTCAATAGACCCCCTAATTATTTTAATACCCCCCACCGAAAAAAAACACCATGCGTGAAGGTGAACGATCGTTGAATCATAAAAAAACTACATTTCATTTAACCACTTTCAGTTTTACAGAATTATATGTAGTAGCATATACAGTGTGCCCCCTAAAGTCCGTTGTCACCCCAATAATTTCTGAATGATAAGAGCTGTTATCATAATGTTACAGCTCTTATCATTCAGAAGTTTTCGAAAGCATCGGTTTGTTTATTTTTTTCGTACCATACGCTACGAAAAAAATAAACAAACAAAAAAGCGTTTACAGCGCCATCTCGTTGGCTAAATTTTGGAGGTAAGCGTTCTTATCCGAAAAACGGTTCTAGTTACGGGAAAAAAGTGAATTACAAAGTTCCTCATTCGCTGATTTATTAATAAAAGACATCCTGATCCTATTGATGTTAAAAATTGAATTCGTCAAATGCAAGGCGTAAAAACGTATTACTGATATTTTCCCAGTGTGTCACTAGATATATTAAACAACTTCCAGCAGAAATTGCAGATCAGCCTCGGCTTTAGGTATGTGAATTATACATGAAAATCTGTATTCTCGTGATAAATAATAAAACGAATATTATTATCTATCACTTATATTCCTTAAAAATTAAAACAGAAAACTTTATCATCGACCCCTAATAGACCCATAGAACACTATAGACCCCTTTAAAAGCTTCATAGACCCCGTTGGGGATCACTGTATTAAACGCACAAAACTTTCAATGAAGACTTACCTGCTGCTTTGTGATATAAATAGGTCTGTTAACTACTAACCACGTGACGGATTCGTGACAAGCTGGTACCGTCAGCGACCCTTCGTACGTCACAAAGTGAGATGTTGATGGTAAAAGGCCGTGGACGGACACGTGGTGTAGTGGAACTTCTTGTCCTGAAAACATTGAAACAATAAATTTAACAATATTCACACGTAGTTTCACAAACATTTCATGATGAAGTTAGTTCTAAAAAATGTAATACATTTCCGCGTAAAATCTTAAATTATTTAAATCAATTTTCCTGAAAATGTAACAGATGTTTCTATAATAAGCTCATACGATGATATTTTTAAAGTGCAATTTGGTATTGAACATTACAAGGAAATAAGATACAGTCGAGCAAACTTGATGGAATAGAAAATTTGCCACGAAAAATTATCCTAATAAACGAAATGTTCTATTATCCGGAATCACATCGACTATTTACAATGGTTTGATACATTGAAAGATGAATACTCTTTTAACTGATATTCTAACAAGCGGGATTGATTGTATGTAATACAACACATAGTGACGATATTTTAAGTGTTTTCTTGTCAGGATTTCTTTGAATCAAGTTTCGTAATCACAGCTTACTTTCTACACAACGCATCTCCTTTAAGTGGCTAGAATCGCCATTGTACACCTGTTTGTGTGTAGAACCAATTTAAAAATAAAAAATAACTATTTTTATCATCTCCTTTTACAAGCGCGCTTCGTGATTATATTTAGAGATATAAACCAACATTTATCCAACAATAACGGATTCAACAGTGTAACACATGCACATACATTTCTTCGTTTCAATTTATATGCGTCCAAGAAGATTTATCGAAAGTTACACAAAGTTTGGGTATTACTGTGTAAGCATTATATATCTTTAAAAAATCCAGGGGAGGGATATGTTGAGCCTAAAATTGTCTTGTGTTTTAGAGAGTAATCACAGGGAGCAAGTGTAATTTTTATGAACTTCATTATTTTGATTCAGTTATTTTGATTCAATTTGTCCAAATAGGTCATGATATTTTCAGTTTTGTGATTTCAGTCCTTCAATAGTTGGATATTCTTTTGTGAATACCATGTATAAAGAAATAAGTTCTTCTTCTTAAAAATTAATGTATTAACTACAGATATTTGAAAGAAAAATCAATCTGAACATTTGACTTGATTGCAGTTAAAATAGTACAAAATGGATGACCTCATACACTACTATATATACGTTTTGAATTAACCTTTTACGTAAGAAATTGAACCATACATAAGATCTTCACTGTACAAATCACTTTAAGCAGAAATGCTAATGACGGAAGTTTCGGTGTCAATGAATTTAGAGGGCGTTTCACCGTTCACTTGCAGTATGTACCAGGAGGCATATTTGAAAGGACTTAGATGCCTTAATACTCTGACGTACAGTTGTTATTGAATTGTTACCATCAGAGATAGCTATGTCACGCATGGGAACATGGCATTCGATGTATAATGATCTGGAAAATGATCGCATTATAGACAAGGTGGTTGAACTGTCAGAACGGATTCAACATTATATATACATACATTCATACATATTTATAAAGTATAGCCACTTCAGTCCCTTGCCACCTCCTTAACCACTTCGCCCCTGAATTTTGAATAGAGAAGATAAAAAATGAATGAGTGGTTAGATGTTCTGCACTGTATGTGAGTATGTTAAATTTGAAATGTTATAACATACAGCCAATTACCAAACTAATTAAAAAATGTTCTAATAGTAGGACACGAGACTATAATTGAGCAAAATGAGAATTTTTTTTTAGTTATTTTGTATGAAACCTTTCGAAACAATTTCCTTCTGCGTAAAAACATGAAAATACTTCACACTTCTCATGCATTTTGATTGCATGCATGCATTCATTCATGCATTCATAAAGATGCATTTAACTTTAGACTTCAGATGGCTTGACACGTCCCTTATCTTCTCCGCAGGAGATTTCCTGCCATCTACAGAGCAAAAATGATAACGTTCTGCTATTCTTGCATGTATTATTTGTAGGACACTAAGTTTTGGTGTTAAAATTCTTGAAAATGAAGAATATAGAATAATACAAAGATGTGTTCTAATATTAGGATGTCAGGTCCGAAAGGGTTAATTTTGGAACGGCTACTGCTATATTCATAAAAGTGGTGCCTAGATATAGAAAAGTAGCCATGCGCTACTGAATGATACCGCCTATGGCGCCAGCTGGAGGAAAACTGCGGAGTTAGCATTCCTATCTCGAAAACGGCACAAGATTGGGAAAAAAAGAGTAATTTACAAAGTTGTATAGCATAATCGATTTAGTACAAAAAGACACCTTGTGGATATGAATGCGATGTATAGAACAGTTAAAACGCGCATTTTTTTTTTTTTTTTTTTTTTTGTGATTTCCCACATTGTAACAATGTAGGAAATCACGAAAACTTGAAAGAAAACACGAAACTTGAACTGAAGAAGAAATGATTACTTTCCGGCAAAACACAATACCACAATGTGCCGTAGTGGTATCGCTTGCGATCCCCAATCGAAAGGATAGCTGTTAAAATCCTGAGTTGCATCCTTGTACTGTTAACTTTATAAACAGAGCAGACAATATGCACAGCTTGTAAAATAGCGCCGGATCAACTGAGCGCAACGTGCGCTTGGTATTCGAAATTTTTGTAGTATGCAAATACCTGAGAAACGTCACGCCTGTTCACCTGAAACAGCTATAAAAGAGACATCTTCTTGGGGTTGCTATGTTTATGCTCATGATCATGGAGCGATTTAGCAAAGGTGAGCATTGTGTGATAGTTTTACACGCTTAAATCTATTGAGTAAAATAATAATCAAACGGAGTATATTTTCCTCAATTTTTGACTTCAAACAGCCATTCTCCCGATTGAGTAAAATTTGCTCCATTAATCAACAAAAATCAATGGAGCGAAAAATTCTCAATTTTTGAGCATTATACAACAGCCTCCATGTAGGCTAAATAATAATCAAAAATGAGGAGTGTCTGTCCGTTTTTGATTAATATAACTGTACTCAATTATGATTATTATTTATGCTATCAAAAGGGTGTTTTATTAAAATTTGCTGTTTTTGATTAATATATTGAATTATTCGTTTTCTACATTTTTTATTATCAGAGCTCTAATCTATGATTATAAGCCCGAGAAAATAAATTTTAAATCAAGGCAAATACATAACATATATCTTAATACACTATATAAAAAGTATTTTTTTAATAAATAGAATATAATTTCACTATAGTCTCTAGTTATAAAACGAATTCACAGTACAGTCAGAATACAGAAATGCAATCATGGTTAAACCAGCTGTGAGATTTAATTAAAGCAGCAACCAGATTTATTTACATGAAAAGGTAAAATACTACTTACTCACTTTGAGTGGAGATATCATAACTTCATTTGTTTTACAACAGCTTTTTATAATCCAATCGTAAGAAACTAGGTCATAAAGCGAAATATTTACCTAAAGCATCTCCTCCATATCTAGGCTGAATTTATTTCACAACTCTGAATATGAAAAAGATGCATTTGGTATGCGGATATAAAACCAAATTATCACAAACGAATACACACACAACTAAGCCGTGAGCCACGGCTACGATGCCAGCGTTTGTGACTATGAACGGTTATCCGTTGAAGAGCGTTGGTCACGTGATAGTAATAGGATATGGGTCGTGGGAGAGAAGAGACAGACATAATACTCAAATAGACAAAAATATTGTGAAAATTGAGCTAAGTAGAATCTAGCGAATCGGGAGGATTGAGGCGAATCGAGGAGATAACAAATTATTGTCTTTAATGAGTATTTTTTAGCGTAAAAGGATTTAAGTCAGCCGATAATAAATTTAATCATAAAGGAGTGTTAGCTTTAATCAATAGATTTAAGCGTGTACTGTACGGTTAATGTGGACGAAGGCACGATCAGCAACAAGGTTATACCGGCAACGTTTCCCACATCCTTCTCATCAAACCATTCTAACTGTTGTAAAACGTTTAAGAGAGATAGGCTGCATGACAAGTCGAACTCGACCAGGCAGACTATCTAAGGTAGAACGACACGTTCAATCGGATTAGGTATTAGCATACACACTTGCATAGCCGAAATACAGCACAAGAGAGATCAGTGAATACTGTGCCCTCTCCAAAAATCAAGTTTGGAAAATCCCAAGCGAATTAAAACCGACCAACGCCTCAACAGGTTTTACAGGACAGGGATACCGAACGACGCTATACAAGGTGAAACTTTCTCATGAATTATACACAGGTTCAGCCAACATTCTTCGCAGATACAGTGTGGATAGACGCGATATTCTTTTCACGGAGTAGCATTGTACAATAGGCAATTCACCCATTACTGGGAGCTGGAAAATCCTAGATGTTTTACCGAAGCACGTTCGGCATCAAATGCAATTTGCTTTTAACGTTTGGTGTGCAATTTAGAAAAACAAGATGATCGGAGCAATTTTTACGATGGCGAGTTAACGGGTGAAAGATATTCACAATTGTTACAGAACTTAACATTTGATTTTGTGGAAAACCTGCCATTGTTTTATCTTAGGAATCCACATTTTCAACATGACGGTGCGCCTGCTCATAAGACATTTCCAATGAAGCAGTACCTTGTCAAGGACTTCGGGAACCAAATAATTGGTTTCGGTGGTTTCGAAGAGTGGCCTCCACGTTCACCTGATCTCACTCCACTGGACTTTTTCCTGTGTGGGATACCTGAAACAGTAGGTATATGTGACCCTCCAGCAAACATTGTAGGACTTTACACGACGCATTACGGACACTTGCCAATGTATCACGCTTTATGCGCCAAAGTGCAACGTGTTATTCAAACGAGGATCCAAATGTGCATTGCAGCTGACTGTGAGAAGTTTGAACATCTCAAATACAGGTAAAGTATTGATATAAGTATATTTTTTTCTTTGTTAGACCGTTTTGTCACGTTACAGTGTAGGAAATCAAGAAAATCGTTGCGTGTTTTAACCGTACTGTTCTTTGCATTAATGTCTACAAGGTGCCTATTCGTACTAAATCGATGATTCTCTACAGTTTCGTAAATCACTTTTCCCCCCCTATCTCTTACCCTTTTCTTGATAGAAATGATAATTCCATAGTTTTCCACCAGGTAGCTACGTAGGCGTCAGTATACCTAGACATGACTTTTATGAATATAACAGCAGCCGTTCCGAAGTTAAGAGGTTGTCAAGGGACTTATACAAAGTGGGTATAAGTATTTCTAAAAGATGCAGCACAGGATACAACTTAACACCGAGAAATCCAGATAACGTCACTGCTGTAACAGCTACCTTATATGCAATATTGAAAAGCATATGTCCAACTTTGTGAATCTTGCCTTTTCTAAAAACTTTGGTACATGTTTGAGAGTGAAATTAGGGAATTATCAGAATCATTTACAATGCTTAGAACTAAGAAAATATTAGTGTTTTCTCTGAATTCCACAGTATGATATCTGTAAGTCCTTTGCCACATCATTAACTTCAAAACCGCGAGAACTAGTAATAAAAGTGGGGGTCTAGGAATAGTAAATTATCCATGAGCTTACAGTGAGACCTACCTGGTGACTAAATTCGGAGTTAGCGTTCTCTCAAAAACGGTACGAAATAAGAAAAAAAAGTGAGTTACAAAGTCATTTAGCATAATCGATTAAAAGTATAAAGCGTAAAATGCAAGGAGTAAAAATGAAGTACTGGCGCTTGTGCCAGGACATTACCTGCCATGTTATACAGTGCACAGCGGGTGTTGCAGACCAGAGTTTTGATGTATATTGTTGTTGACGGAAAGCACTTGAAGCATGAAGGGTAAATCGGCCTTATATCAGCGAAGTGCAGGTTTGGAAAATGCGATCAAACAAATGTACTTTTTTTATCTTCCTTTTGAGGCATTTTTGTGCACCTTTGTGTGTTCAAGGTGGCTTTTCTTACTAAATCGATGATGCTTAATAGTTTTGTCAGTGACATTTCCCCCGCAATTGGTATCGTTTTTGAGAAAACAACGATAACTACAAATTTAGACACCAGGCTGGCAGTATAAACGATTTCGTTTCGTAGTGCATGGATGAGCGTCTTTACTATACATAGACAACACTTATGACTACAGCTCTCATCGTTCTGAAATTAATACTGTGACAAAGCTCTTCAGTGGGCAAACTGTATGTGTTTCTTCTAGTGAACCTAAAACATTCCGTACAAATATTACGCAACATGATCACGCATAATGAACGTAATATGAAAATATTACGCATAATGATTACGCATAATGAACGTAATTTGAAAATATTACGCAACAACATCACTGGTAAATAAACTTATCTATATTATATGCAGTATATAAAGTTTGATAAAGGATTTGAAAAGGAAGCCACTAAAATTTTTCAGGATGCAATAAGACATCTGTATTAAAATATGTACTTTTGGTATCAGATCAAAGTACATTAATAGACTAGAGCCTCAAGAGATATTTTCTAGCACTAAAATGCTCGACTACATACATATGGCCATTGACAAGAATAATTCCTTTGAAATTGTCAATCTTGAATCTTTTATTTTTAGAGACAAACACTCCTCCGTTGAAAGCTTTTGGATTGGATCATAAAACATAGCTCTGTTTCGATCATAATGCCATACTGATACAGTACAAAGTTCGCTAAAACGTTCTCCTTAGCAAATTGGCAAGTTGTACCGCTATATTTATCAAGTGTAATTGTAAACAGAACATTTAGAAATTAATGGAAAATGTGGTGGTTTTGTTAGTGGTAGTTCTCACATTGTTTGACGAAGTTTTTCTATTGGAACTCTTTTTCCAATTCGGTATACAAATGCGAGGCAGTTACTCCTGAAAGATCTCTCTGAAGGCAATAGCCCAGAATTAAAAAAAAAATTAAGAATACTTTACACACCCTTCTTACAGTATCAAAGTATAAAAAATCGTTAAATCCAAGGTCAGAGAAACTGAACAGTCGAACAGTCTATGACAAGCATTTTTATTTGAAAAAATACTCCAGAAAATCAGTCACATTGTTACACTTATGAAATTTCTATGGCGAAATGTATACCTTCATAAACATCGCGAAAATATAGTTTTATATATTTTATATATCTCAATCTCATTAGCTACTTTTCTGTTGGCTGGCTGGTATTAAGATGTCAATGCGCACTGTAACAGTTAGAATTATCAAACATTGCTCTTTTTGATGTTATATGGTGTAGAAGTTGGGAAATCCTTTAAATAGCAAAAACTAGTTAAAAATTTGAAAATTTGAAAGAAACAGCTGCCGTAAATCTTGATTTTTTCTTGCAATTTTTCTTACACGAACGCAAGCAGGGCCATCTTAAAAGTCCATATGATGATTAATTTTCAGATTGATTTGGATAAATTTCACCAAGTCATTCTTAATGAATATATCAAAATCTGTGGTGTTTCTTCGTTGGCCTCTGAAATTCCCAAATATAAACGCATGCAAATAAATTATGGAAATTAAGAGATGATTTTCCTTATGATCAAACTGAAATTTAAAGCATAAAAGAAAGCCAAACCTGGAAGTAATTAAGAAATACCACTCTTAAACTAAAGAACTGTACATAGTGGTAGAAATATAGTATCTGAATCAGAAGTAAAGTTATTTTACTAAATTCTTAACGGTTTTGGTTTGGAGAATTTAATGATTCATGGTTCCTCAATTACAATGACAGTCTACGTGGTTATGGATGACCTAGCAGTTAGTATTAATTGGATAATCTCTCTGAAATTCATTGCTTCAGTTCTATGTGGCACCGTTTTCTGTAACAGCGTTTTGTTCTAAAGGAATGCGCACAATGGTGGAAACAAGTAATATTTAAATAATTTATGATACAATAAATTGTACTGTTTGTGTCTAGCGTTATTGTTGAATTTCGGAATTCTGCAGTTTACCAGAGATCTGTGTCATTGTGATTCTTACATTTAGCATTAAAAATATTATTCGTAGAAAGGGTTTCGTTAATGATTATACAAAGGAATTATTCTAGTTTGTGTGGGTTGTTTTAAAATTCAGCGGCATTCATCGAAGTTTGATATGTTTGCTTTCATTGTTAAATTGGATATACGATACTAATAGTAAATGATATATGAAATAAACGCAGAATATTAGATATAGTTTACAAAATTCTAAAAAGTAAGCTGTTTTCTACATATTTATCAAAATTAAATTTAAAAATATTTTACAGATATATTTTCCATTGGTATCAGCTATATTATTAGTATTTAGACAAAACAACTACAAAAGGAAATTTACTATATTTTTAAAACACTTTCCTATTTTGCTACTAACGTAAGTACAGTAGGCAAAATGTAGTATTAAAAGAAAGTTAAAAATAGAAGCTTTAAAACCTGTAAAAACACTATTAAACAGTGAAAAATCTAACTCTGGGTTTTATAACCTTTGAGGGAACTACCATAAACTGGACAAGAAAAGAAAAAGAAAAAAGGAATAGTATATAGGTAACGCACAGAACGTGTATATTATCTTTTAGTTTGAATTTATAAGTAAATTAAGGAATAAAACTTAGATGCATTTAATGCATGTATGTATTTATATACGGGGTGTTTCAAAATAGATGTTCAGCGATTATCTTTTAAACCGTAAGTGATCGAAAAAATACTTTCAGTTAGGAAATTTCGTCAATTAAAGAGTAGCTTTCAGATATGGGAATTTTTTTACTGGGGGCTGTATACATATAAAAATACTAAATTTAATTTTTATACGGTCCCTCCTTTCCAATCACTTATATTTAGAAAAATGTTGCTCTTTGGCATGGTAGATAAATTAAAAAAATTCCATGTCTCTAAGTGAAGTAGTTAGCGAAAACCTAATGTTAGAAATGATGACTTACACCACATTACCTACTGTGTTGGCGATGGTTTTCAGGCAAAAAAAATCTTTATTTTAGCTGACCAACTATGAGTTGATAAAAGTAAATAATGATCCCATTGTTATGAAATGGAAATTAAACCCGTTCAAACGTGTGAAATTAACAGGTACAGTTTTACCTAAATGGATCGGTATTGTGTTATGAAATTAGTGATGATCTAGTCTTTTAGGTGAGTTAACCACTGATTACGTCATGCTTCTAGAGAAGGGATTTTAAAGTGTAAAAGAGAATGAATGACAAAATAATAATTTGGGTTAATATGGTGCGGTAACTTTCACCAGAAACTGCCAAACATGCGTTATAGGAAAATGCTTGCTAAATTACGTCACGTTTTTAGGGGAGGGGTTCTAAAGCGTAAAAGGCAATAACAAAATAATGGTGTGGGTTACTACGGTGTGGTAACTTTCTCTAGAAACTGCCAAACATGCGTTATAGGAAAATGCTTGCTAAATTACGATTTGAGAAGCCAACTGTGTCTACTGAGTGACTATTAACATAAATTAACGTCAACTGAAAAGTAATTACATTTTCAAACTTTTGAGGCATCCCTTAGTGCTTGGCGAAAAATGCCAAAATTTTCAAATTGCAATATGTCGGAAACTATTTCACTTAGAGACATGGGATTTTTTAAATCTACCTTTTTAAACAAAGAGCAACATTTTTCTAAAGATAAGTGATAGGAAAGGAGATACTGTATAAAAATTAAATTTTGGTATTTTAATAAGCATACAGCCCCCAGTAAAAAAATTGCCGTATTTGAAAGATCACGTACGGTTTAAAAGCTAATTGCTTTAACACCTATTTTGAAACACCCGGTATATATATGTATACATACACTTTCAAGTATTATCGATTTAAATACTACAATTTTAATTTATAATTTCCGATTAAAATTGCATATGTATAATAGTTTTTGCCCTAATCTTGAGCTTAGATTCACGGTATTGTAGTTCGACGCAACGAACCTTAAGGAATTTAACCTGTTATGGAAAATATTTGAAAAGTTCTACTTTTTAAAAAAAATTATACATTGGAAAAAGTACATTACAATATTGTTTACCCTTGGAACAACACCAGTAGATAATATATGCATGACTACAAAAAAGAATAATAATTAGTTCATTTTCAATTTTCTTCGTGTAATAATATATGAGTCATTTTACGAAATTCATCGTTTCTAAATTATATTTACTTATGTAAATTCATTTGATTGGTCCGTTTAAGTAAAATTAGTTAATTATTCGGACAATGAAAACAAGGAAATTCGCGATTAATTATGCGTTTTTGCTTTTTGATTGCGTGTACAAGCAGCTGCAAGTTTCATGCTTCAATTTTTTGAATTATCAATTTATACTCTAAGAAAATTTACATGTTTCAGTGACACCCAGGGGTCGCGCTGTCGATCGCCAACCTCGCAAATTCCGATAATAAAATTAGTTCGGCGAAAGAAAATACAATTTGGCGAAAATATTGGCAATTGCATTTCTTAATGATGTCCGGCAAAATCTAATTTGGCGAATGGATTGGCGAAACTTTAAGAAAAGCCAGCGCGACCCATGGAAAATGATTGTAATTCTCGAATGTGAAAGATAAAGAAAAACACATAAACTAATCCTACAGTATGGGCAAGAAAACACAAAACTACTTTAATATTTTCCCGACTCTCTGCATGTGCCTCTGCATCTCAAAGGTTTAAAATATTGCTATGTTGATTTTTAATTTAATTTTTTCATTTCTATGAGAGGATAATGTATGAACGAATGACTAAATCGACCATCCATTTAAGAGACAAATATTGCAAAATACAGTAAATTAAAAATGTGCGACTAACAGGTGAAGAGTTTTCTACGTTTTGTTCACTAATGCATTAAAGCTTAGAAAGCCACCCTTTTAAACTTTATTTTATTCTAAACTGCATGTTTGTGCATAAGGTAGTTTTATGTAACGCAATTTCAAAAAGTTGAAAATTATACATAAATGCCTGAATTCATGACTGAAGAGGATACACTTTTTATTATGTCAAGTTCAATATTATCTTGATATTGTTACGAAAATTACAAAGTCTGTGTACGTTAAAATAGTCCAACAAGCTTGAAAAGCAAATATAACACTTTATTCGACAAATCGAAGCACTAATATTTCACAAAAATGCAGAATTTAATAACACATAGACCGCAAATCACAAATTATCACAGCGATAACACTATTCAAATGGCAGTGACAATCGTATAGCCCTGCTCTCTATATCCACAGTCTTTTTCAATTGAATCTCAGCGAGATACAATCTCTTATTTATAGGTTTCTAAGGAGCTCGGGACGTTATATTTCCCTATTTTTCTAGAAACTTCTTTCATAATAGAGATACAGCCAAAATTGCAGTATTTTCAGTCACGAACGTTTGGTTTCCGACTTCGCCAAATTAGTCTTCAAGTCGTCAAAATGGCCGCCAAGTTTGTCACTAAGGTAAAGAGATCCCATACTCATTTCACTTGCAGGAATGTCTGTACAACTCTTTTTTCAGGAACACACATTAATACTGGAAAACAACATTAGAATCTTGCAACAACATCTTTGATGATGAAATAGAATTTCTAAAAATATGGTACCTGAATATTTTATATAAGTACTTTTAAGAACTTAATTTTATACATTTGAACCATTTTTTCTAAATCAACAAGAATACAAAAATGAAAAGTATGTTACGTTTACAATATCGGTTATAGATTAATTGGGAAGGATTGCTGACAGTTTTCTGAAAAATGTTATATTAAATTACAAGAATGAATAATTAGGAGCATCTATTTTTTTCCTTATTTACGTAAACTTATAGAATGTTTTTTTACTATACAATGCTTTTACTACCTTTGTCTGCAGTCACCTCAATATTTGAAAGGCGTTTTTATAGATTTTATTAACAGTGCATGATTATGCAAGTTCAAAACTTCTTTCCAGTGGAGGAAGTTCTTAGTCATTCATGATTACACATTAACGGTGCCTGCTGAATAAAATTAAGTACAGGTGGATAAATATATGTACGTGACCACTTCTCACTTCCTCTGTTTTCTTAATAAAAAGGTGGTCACGATAAGAAGCGGTATTCTTTCCACGCATTTTAGCCTAAATTATGTACAAAATAATTCCTTATTTCAACAAATAATTTGAATGAAAGCTGGTGTTTTCTCAATTAATTATCCTACAAGGCGGTAATTTAAGCTGATTAAGTGATATCCATGCCTTAAAATAGTTGTCTGAGAAACAAAAGAATATTTTTTCAAAGTCGTGTTCCAATGTTATGTTTTAACAAGGAAATTATAGCTAAGGTGTTAAAAGGTAACATTATGTTTTGTTTTAGTTGTGTACGGAGATTGTTTTTCTGTAGAAATTTCCGAGAAACAATGACATTTCTACTGGAAGAGGTATAATTAAAATGCTTTGTGAATTCACTTTTATCTGAGAACTTAAATAAAAAGTACAATTCATTTTATAATAAAGAGACGGATAGTAAATAAGGTGATTCTAGGTTATGTTTCATAGAAATATAAAACAAACCATAAGAGTTCTCAGCAATCTTAAATTGAGACGTTGAAAGTAATGATGGAAAGTTTTCATTGAATATGCATGAACAAAATAAAGAACACGAAGAAAAAAATCGCACTTGAGAAAAATAATTACAACTTATCTCAGTTCATAAGTAGTATAATTACTTAATTACTTTTAAAGTTAATAATATGTTTGAATTAAAGAAAATGAAATCGTTTCTTTTAATTTTCTTAGAACATCTTCAGCATGTTTAGACCTTACTAAATATGAATCTAAAAAACTTTTGTGAGCGATTTTGTACAGAAATTTGATATTATTATGGAGAGATGATCGTTTATTAGCCAGTGTTAGGTGAATGTAACCTTTTGCGATATTGGTGTTGGCCGATCTTTAATGAAAACAAGTATAAGCCAATAAACAGCCGAATTAAAAAAAATTGCATTTATAGAAAAAAGCTTAATTTTCTTTTTGGGTAACTGCTATAGTCAAACATGAAAACTACTAAGTAAATACTACTTATGGATTTTATTTTGAATATAATTAAATACATTTTTAAGATTAGCAATTTTTATCTAAACAGAAGAAATGACATAGCATAAGAAAGGATAACAAACAAAATTTAAATTTGAAATGAAAAGAAAAAGCCGTTTTTGATGTTCTAATGTAGCTTAGGTGCATGAGTTCATGCCAGTTTTTTTTTTGTGTCTTAGTTATTTATAAATGTTTAACGATTTACAGTTATTTAAAAATAAGTTCGTTTATTTGTAAATGTTCAATGTTTTATAACATGATGCTACGACAAAGAAAATCGCTGAATTGCCAATTGATGACGAGGAAGATGTATTTCCATAAATGGGAACACAAAGGAGGTTCTACAGCGAAACAGCAATTGTGATTGACGACGGGAAGGGTGAAGAACAATTACACGATGTAAATTACAGTCATCAATCAGTGCAGGAAAACTTTGCTTTTCACTTCAGCTACAATGCTCTTAGAAATTGCTTCTAGTAATACTCAAATAAGGAATGCCTTGTTACTCCTTTCACCGATAGCAGGAATATTTTTTAGGTACTTCTTAACGGCAGAGTGCATTGTTTGGAGCATGCTGATCATACGATCAGGGATGTTTGCTTCTTGCACCTGTTAGCGTTTGGGTACTTGTCGTGGGATGTGAAAGCATCCTGGATGATAGATCCTGATTCATAAATTCACTGTATATTGTAGGTCTATCTAAAAACTGGAGTTATTGCATGTACGTCTAACAGATGTGTAATATAGAATTCAATTTCTCCCACTGAAATTAACTAGTTAAAAAGACTAGTTTTAAAAGTTATTTTTATGGAATCTTTGTAACACATACGTATGCATGTTAGCCAATTTAACTCCAATATAGCGATACATACATTTTAAATCTGGAAATGATTCTTAAAGATAATTCTCATTTGAGTTTATTTTGGGGAATTTTCCTCTTTGCGTTTCTTTTAATATGAATCTTCAACCGAAGTAATACTGTCCTGCCTTGAGTTTCCACTAGATGGCATAATGACTTCACCATTGTGAACATGCTCCTGTGAATTGACATGACGACACTGTTTTTTAAAATTAAAACTAATTATACGTAACCTATTACTTTGAAAGTACAATGAATTAACAGTGTAGTCTTCCAATAATTTATATAGAGCGATTTTTTCCTTTAAGGGAAACATTTCTGTAATGAGTTACAATTCTTTAATGAAACACACTTAGAAATATTTTAGCTGTCATTAAAAGTAGCAGTGAATGCTGCTGAAAAAAATCTTAAAATCCCTTGTTAGAAATTTAGCTCAAAAAACTTAACAGCAAAGCAATCTACAAATTTCAAAATGGACATCAGTTGCAAGAATGCTTTAAATGCCATAATCTATTATATCAGAAAGAATCGAAGTCACTAAATCAATTCATATAAAAATTACGAAATTTAATATTTTTATACGGTCCCCCGGTGCTATCAGTTATATTTAGAAAACTTTTTTTCATGCGACTTCATGCACAATAAAAAAACTGCATCCATCTACGATCAAAATTCACGGAGTTACAGGTGCTTATAGTTAGAGCATTTTTCTAGATTGCGATATAGGGGTTGTATACGAAATGAATTAAAAAAAATAATGTACATGGTTTTGAGCCTTGTAATATTTATTAGCAATTTCATGAACTATTTTACAATAGTAGATTGCAATAGAGAAGATTAAAGACTGTTTGTATCCAATGAATTAAAAAATATATATATAGCTTATACTGAAAATGGAATTTTTTAAAGAGTTTTTTTTTAATGAACAGATGTTAAATAACTTAAAATACAAAAACAAGAGAATAAAACACTTCATTAAACATTAAATTTGAAAATGAAACGTTTTAAAGGACGAATATATGCATTTTAGACATTTATACTATAAAGTATAGCTTCCTTTGGCTGCAATGCAAATATGCACCCGTGTAGAAAACTCTTCCTGTACTTTGCATAGCATACTCGGTGTTAACATCTGCATGCTACACATATATACGATTTAGTAAGTCTGGTCCCGGATAGATTTTTATACTGACTGACTTTAACTCTTTGCTTAAAGATTCGTATTCAAAAATTGGTTTTACTTCTTTTTCCGCATTATGCTAGAAAATGAAATTATAACCTATAATTTAATATTTCAATATTGATATGGTCCCTTAACGGTTTACCGTTAAGGGACATTTTTAAACGTAGAAAAGGGACGTTTCAAGTCAAAATGTTTGCTGCTTCATAACTCGGTGAATTTCGGTCGTAGAAGGGCGAATTTTTTTATTTTGCATGAAATGGTATAAAGAAAATTTTTCTGGACCGGGGGACCGTATAAAAATTTAAATTTCATGATTTTTAGAGGAATTTATTTATGGACTTCGATTGTTTCTTATATAATAGATCATACAGTTAAGAGCATTTTTGATATTGGAACTCTGTGATCTGACTAATGGTTTAGGAAATAACCATTGGGTGCCGTTAGCAGTGCACACCCTGTATATACAAATATAAATCTGCAAGTATTACAAATACCTTCAAATATTACGTAACTTCAAATTATGCCTCGAACTTATCCAATGTAATATTTATATGCATGCTATAGAAAATCTGCAGAATTTTCTCTTAAAAATATACTTATCCTTTTTGATTGAAAATAAATATGGATTTTGCGATGTTTAATTGGAAACTCTACATTGAATCAGCACCAAGTAATTTACAGATACCGTAATGATTAAGCATTTTCCATACGTAATACGTTTAACAGTACCTCAGTACATTACCTGTAGACTGGGAAAATCAATGCATTATTTGTATTAATTTGCTGTCAAATATAACGTGGTCGAAAGGAGAAATCGGTTTAATTAATAATAAAAAGTATCTAACCCAACCGTATTATTATCAAATATTTAGCGAAATTTAGTAGAACGAAATACTATTTATAATAAAAAGATCGATTATTGAATTTTAAGTAGTTATATAAAATTTATTAAGGGTCCGTAAAGTAATGTTTTCTTTTGTACGTCAGTATTTTGCCTGGCTGAAATTACTGAAGCTAGTAATACGAAATTCGACTTGCAGGTGAGGTTTGTAACATAAGTAACCGATAAGATACACTAAGAAAAATATTTTCCTACATTACAGCACAACGTGTGGGTAAACGTAATGCTAACGCATTGTGATGTAAAGACTGTCAATTTGTTGTACAAGATTCTTCGTGATTGGTTTATCAATGTCATCACGTTATTTCGTGAGTGGATTTACAACGCATTGTGCTGCACTCAAAAGCTGCAGCACTTGTAATGTAACACGCACAATGTTGTTGTAAAATGTAACACGCACAAATACCTAAATAACAATTTCGGGACTTTTTGAAATTTGCCCTCCAAGGAGGGTGGGCATCCATCTCCCCAACTGCACATGCCTGTCTTTAAAGAGAAAAACAGTTATCATTGAAATTCTTGCTTTAAAATGCAACAAATATGAATCCATTGTTTAGACACAGCTGCTTTGTCATTTAAACTATTTAAAAATTTATTTTGTTGAATTTAATTTAAAAAAATTACTTTCATGTCTTCGTAATATTAGCAATAAATTATGAAAAATATATATATATACCATTTCAAATACATTTATTAGCTTGGATTCAATAAATTCTATTCTATAAATTGTAATGCATAAAGTAAAGGATCTGTAAGAGTATGAAAAATATTTTTTTTTGTAATATTCGTTTGACTTTGGATATTACAACAACAAGTTAAATTTATCCAAGCAAATACTGTTTTCTCAACTATAAATTTCTATGATAGAATAGAAAAACATTTTGAAAGAGTATTAACACCTAGTTATGTTCAATAATAAAGAGGAATAACCCAAGCCCCCAAGTACAGGAGATAAAATCTTATCTACGGGACACAATATAAACTATCTCACTTTCGGTACATTATGCCTGTCTCAGATTTTACAGGAATCATTTTAGTCCCTTTTTTCTGACGAACTATCAATCAGGAAAATGAAATATTTAAAAAAATCGAAAATAAGGATAATATTATAAATTTCGTTAACAGTTCTTACAAATAACTGGCTTTAAACATTAGTTTATAGCTTAATGCAAAAAAAAAGTTCTATGAACTTAATAAATATTTTTTGAAGACGCACTGGGATGTAGTTTCATCACCGATCGTTTAGTGTATATTTTAAAAATTCGTTTTTATATTTCTGACAAGAAATCGTAGTGTTAGAAAATAATATTTTTGCCAGCAGAGCTAAATAAATAAAAACTAAATGTTACATGGGAATCTAAGAATATATATATATATATATATATATATATATATATAGCACAGTTTGTCATATATACATTCATATAAATATGTAGACGACCCGTACACTGCAAAAAAAAGTCTGTCAAATTTACAGAAAAAAACTGTCAGCCAGGACGCCAGTTTATTTCCGTATATTTAACAGAAATGTTCTGTAATTTTTTACAGATTCTCCGTTTATTTTACAGAAATCTTCTGTATGTTTTACAGAATTCTTCCCAAATTTTTACAGATTCTCTGTTTATTTTACAGAAAACGTCTGTGTGTTTTACAGAAGTCTTCCGTAATTTTTTACAGATTCTCTGTTTATTTTACATAAATCTTCTGTATGTTTTACATAAATCTTCTGTATGTTTTACAGAAGTCTTCCGTAATTTTTTACAGATTCTCCATCAATCTTACAGAAATCCTCTGTGTGTTTTATAGAAGTCCTCTGTAATTTTTTACAGATTCTTCATCAATTATACAGAAATATTTTGTGTGTTTTACAGACGTTTTCCATAATTTTTTACAGAGTCTCTGTTTCTTTTACAGAAATCTTCTATGCGTTTTACTGATTTCTTCTGTATTTTTTAAATTTTTACAGATTCTCCGTTTATTTTATAGCAATGTTTTGTATTTTTTTTTTAGATACTCCATCTAATTTACAGAAATCTGTAATTTTTCCAGATTCCCCGTGTTTTGTCGACGGTATATTTCTGTCAATGTAGCAGACTTTAACCATTTTTTTTACAGCTTGATTTAAGAAATTTACAGAAAAACCAGTTTATTTATGAAATATATTTTGTATTTATAACAACTTTCTTTTGTTTATAATAATTCAATACCTTACTTAAAATTACTTAAAAATTTTACTTACTTACAATTACTTAAAAAATTCAGTAATTTTATCATATACTAGCTTCTTTCGACGACCTTGGCCCTGTTAAGTGGTAAAAAAAAATTCTGCTACGAAATGTTAATGAAAATAAATTCTTGAGTATGTTTTGAAATCATAGGTGACATTAATTATTTTCAATCAATTCCATCCAATGGCATACTTTAAAATTAAGTAACTGTACAAAATAAAATATTAGTGTTAAAAAAAAGATTTATAAGAACGATTGCTATCAATCAAGTAAAACAGTAATCAAAGAAGCTGATTTCAAATGAATGAATGCATTTCAAAGCACGAAAATGTATACACAAATCAATGGATCAGGGGTGGGAGTGTAGATGTTCCAAGCATAAAACTTAAAGTTTATTTTTTAATGCTTTCAAAATTATTTCTTGATATTATCCATCAAGTATCCACCAATTTCTATGTTCATGGGGAGGGAAGCGTATCAGTTTGTCATGTCAATTGTCCCTAAATAAATGGTTAGGGTATTTGTAGTAAATGAAGTTAGTGGAAATATTTACTGTAAGGTTTATTTTTTAGGTGATTGTAGCGCGTCATTGTAGTTAAAAGAATATATATGTTTGCTTCTAAACTATTGATTAATGTAGTGATGGCGTCGTTCAAGTAAATACTACATATATAGAGTGAAACCTCTGAAAAACAGCTACGTTTGGTCCCATAAAATAATGACAATTTTATGAGACAATCGTTCTTTGGAGGTTCACAATAATGTTAATTCAATAGTCTCAATTCAATTCTGTAAACTTCTAACAGTGTCTGTTTTAAGAGATGACCAGTCTTCGGAGGTGACCGTTAGTAGAGGTTTTAATATATATACATATATACATCTTATTTTTCAGAAATAGCTTTTGGGAGTTTAAAATTACTCTTGCATGATATATCTATGCTTAGATTTTTGTAATATCCATTAATAATCAAAGAAATACGTCAAGAAAAATTGTGAAAAATTAGATTTATTTTAAAAAAAATACAGTATTTATAAAGTATTTACTAAGTACAAACAAAGGAATATTTACAATGTTTATAATTTTATAGATTTGCTCTCCAGTATTCATGGGTATTTCTTAATATATAATTAGTGGTCAATTAACTCATATGCCGACATTTTATTAAGTAAATTGAGAATTTTCATATTAACGGCCTCACGTTTTTTCACATCAGGATTCTTCTTGCATCCTCTCTGTTAGGATTTATTCCAAGCAAACACCTAGAAACAAAATAATTTACTTCCGTGAATTAAACACATTTAAAAAATCACATTTTACTTTTGACTCATCTATAAACTGAAATTTGCTAGCACAAGCTAGGAGCATAATAATTTTACTTTTCAGCAGTACTTGTTGTAATTCCCCCTCGACAAGCACGTAGCCAGGGAAGCAGTGGCGGCTCGTGATCAAAAAAATAGGTGAAGAGCTTGATACCAAAATATTATGAAAAACACCTGATGCAGCCATTAACATGGGCGTCGGCAGAATATTTCCCAGGGGCGGAAAAGGCTACTCCAGGGGGGCAAAGACTACTCAAGGGGGGCAAAGACTACTTTAACGTATAGTTACCATGTTGAAATGAGCAAAAAAGCAAGGGATAACACTGCATACAAAAATCCAGAGGGGGCCATAGCCCTATGCTATTTAGTCCCCTTGCCTTATGGTGCCGGTGCCCATGTCCATTAAGCATGGTAATTAGGCGGTGGCACAGGCCTTTCTGCGGAAAGAAATTTTTAATCTTTCAGCGATGCATTAATTCCTAATGCCTCCACTGGTCGACCCAGGGCCCGATTAACCTTTGAGGTGAGGGGAAGCTCAGTCTCATTTCGAGCCTCCTATCCCCTTTTTGTTTGGATTAAGTAAAGTTTTTAATGATTTTCTTTGTTAAAGGGATATTTAATTGATTTAATTAATTCTAATGATTTTATTTGAAAAAAATATTTTTTTAATTAATTTGAAATTTACCTTTGATAAAAATATATTATTCATTATCTTCGCAATACTTTACTTAATTGTAATGAGATTTTACAGTATTTTTAAAATTACTGTAAAAAGTAAACTAAAAACACTTCCTTACTACTGAAACAATAAACTTTATTTATTTAGTCATATATTTTTCATGAGACATGGGGCTTTTTTCGGGAATTCTTTGTTCGTTTTGGTGACATCATAAAAATCACAACATGGAAGTTCAGCATTAATTTTGACCTTTAGACGATTTTTAACATTACATATTGAAAGTTTACCCCTTTCTACCGACCAAATGTTCCTGATAATAGAAAATTTTGTCTCAACTGGAACAAATATCCCAAGTATAGACATCGCATACTGAACTAATTTAGAAATGTTGCTGCATGGAGTATCAAGACTTCTAAAATACCTTAAAAATAGCTTTCCACTTCTCTTCATTAAAAATCTTTACAATAACTTAGAAGATCATTTAAAAACAAAATTTTGAATTTTTATCCGTTTTGTAGTCATTTTTGAGCCCCCTTCAAATTATGACGGGAAGCTTAAGCTTCTCGAGCCTTTTCGCTAATCAGGCTCTATGTCGACCACGAGAAAGAACATCTCTTTTATCGTCATCATTCCACCGACTAAACGGTGTTTGTAATACATTACAGACTATATCATTTACAGGAAACATAATGAAGGTGAATAAACAGAAAAGAAACTATCTATTATTATCATTAAAATTAACACAAGAAGAAACTCTAAAATTTTCAAAAGACAGCAGTAAAAATCTCATGTGCCAAAATCTCAAACAAATCACGTGGTTTCATTTTCCTACACAAATTTGTGCTTGGAGACGCACTACGCGGGGTTTCTCTCACTTGAAGAGACAGACCGTTTTCTGAGGGATCTCTTCACCTGATAGAAAGTAAAGCTGTAAAACTGAATCAAGCGTTTGGGGTTACCATGGCAACCCCCCCAATAAGTGCAGTAGAAGAGATAATTTTTCCTTAGCACTTCACAACTCACCCCGTCAGAACCCGCGTACCACGTGACTCTAACAATGGACCAATCGTGACACATGTCTTTGAAGCTTTCTTTGGCGCGGCAAGGGGAAGAGAGGGAAGAGAGTTTGGCTTCACTGATAGTAAGAGCATGATTTAGCACATAGTCTTATGGCAATTGGGCTTTCATCAGAAATTTAAGTGTATTCTTACAGACTAAATTTGAAATGGATTATGGCTTGCTTACGTTACACAATTTTTTGTTACTTACAATACTTGGTGAAGTGGCACTTCACCTACTTCACCTGAAAAGCCGCCACTGCAGGGAAGGGGAGGCTTGAGGAGCTACCCCCCCCCTGAAAGTTCAAATATGTATGTTTATATACAGGGGCGGAATTAGGGAAACAGGCTCTGCAGCCCCGCGTCCTCTACAAGAGAGGGGCACCCAAGGGGCCCCATTACCACAATCCACCCAGTATTCTACGGAAGGCTTATATTCTGGGGAAGACCTTATTCTAGAGAAGGCTTATTTCAGTATTTCAGGCACTTCAGTACTAAAATACAAAAAGTTCCAAGAGTGTATTTTAAAAATGATCACTATCCCGCGCCTATGTCGGAGGGTGGGGGACTCTTTCTTGCACCTTTCATAGGACCCCATGATACCTATGTTTAAGTTATGGTATTTGAACATTTGAGCCTCCCCGAATAAAAATCCTGACCATTGGCCTGCCCTTCAAAATTAAAATGTCAAAATTACCATCTTGTTTTAAAATAGAAGACTGAATGCATCATTGCTATTGAACATTCGAAATAAATTTACATGATAAAATATTTTTACTACATTTAACAATATGCTTAATTTTCGTCAAATCTTTTTGAAAAAATAATGAATAAGAAAAAGGAATCAAATTTTCAACTTTTTAAAAGCGCAAAGCTCAAATTTTTAAGAGTTTCTCTCTTTTTAAATGCAAAACTTTTATAAAGAACTGCTTACAGATCGATCAGATCTGCGCTAATTTTTAATAACTTTCTTACATATTTCAACTTCGAAAAGTATTGAATAAAAAATTGCTATTTATGTTTAGTGTTCCTGATTCAGGATATTGGCCACTGACTACACTTATGATTAGAGATTTTGAAATTTAAAACGTTGATGATCAGACTGTATAATAAGCAAAATATTAAAAAAATACTTTTATAACTAGGCACTGATATGAAATGGTTTTAAAATTTATGCATTAAAATAAATAAACAATTTATCTTGCACAAAGCCTCACCATGGCACAGTGGTTATATCACTGAAAATGGTAGACGGCCGAAGTGTGAAGGTCCCGGGTTCGGGTTCCATCGCACATCCGTCGACCTAACCGTTCGGTGTTTTTCGTGGTTTTCTCTGAAACTTAGGGTAAATACGGGTTAGGACCCCTTACAAAGACCCCACAGAGGGTAACTCCCTTGTTTTGTCATTCGGACGAGGATTTACAAGTGGACTTCGAGCCAAGCACACAAACGGGCTTACATACGATATACATGTTCACATCAGCAGCAGCTAGTCACTATAGCGCAAGCGGGTTGCACAGAAGTATGCTTTGAATGCATATACACAAGTTCATATACGCAATATGTATTCAGTTATCACGAGCAGGCACGTATTCAGGAAACATTTTGGAGAGGGGGAGGGGAGTCCAAACCGTAAAAAAGGCAGAAATTTTCACAAAAAGACTATCATTATAGTGACAAAAATCAAAATTTCAGGGAGGAGGTGGGAGTGTCCGAACTCCCAGGATTCCCCCACAACCCCTCTCCCACTCTCCTCGTTAAATACGTCATATGAGTTTGCAGATAGTTTTGGATTATGTGCGCTGATAGCTTTTTCTTTTATCTGACTATGGTTGTTAGTAAACTGAAATTGTATTTATTTAAAAGAAAGAAACGGGTTTTGAGGGGGTGGAACCCCCCTCACAGAGTAAATGTTAACTTAAAATATAGTGAATAAGAATTATAAAAAAATCTATACATCCCTGTTTAAGAATTTAAAAAATGAATACATAATAGTTAAATAAAATATTAATGCCATTGAAAATTTCACAAAGTTATGACAAAGACTGCCAATAATGACCAATACTAAAGCTGTTCCGATCACCAGAAGCCAAAACTACCATGTTTACTCACGTAATAGTCGCACTTTTTTGTCAATTTTTCATGTTGAAAGTCCAGGTGCGACTATTATGCGGGTAAAATCTACTATATAATATTGTAACTCTAAAGAGCTATTTTTTCTGCTTCAAAACGGGGGTGCGACTATTACGCGAGTAAACACGGTATTCTGCATCAAATGACGATAAACATTGTAAAGAATTTTAAATCTCCCTGATTTAGAAGAGATTTTTTGCAGAATTCCCTGACTTTTCCAGACATAAAATTTCCCAAATCCCTGAATTCCAAGTCGCCCCAGAATATACAAAAAACTAGAAAATTCCCACTGTACAATTACTTCAAATCAAAATCTAGCTGTTTATCTCATACAAATGAAAAATTACTTTTAAAACTGAAGAAAATGATTATTGTTTTTGATAATGACATAATTTGTAGAAAAAAGAAAATCACAATGTTATGAAGCTAGAAATGTTTCTTTGATAAGATATACTAATCGACATTAAAATTGCTGCACTGTGTGTAGCATGTCACCTTCTTGGTGTTGCTATTTTAATTAAAAGTTGTGTATTAATAAAACAAAAAAAAAACAGTTATATGCTATATACATATAAATTTCACACTTTTTAAACTATTGCTATGTGTTTTGATTTATTTATATGTTTACAAAATTGTAGTTAAAAGTGTTTCATTAACTTTGAAAAAAAAGTGTATAACTATGCTTCTTTGATTCATTTTTACTAGGATTGAGAAATAATAGTATGCAATATGCAAAAAGAATTGCAAAGTGTGTGCAAATTTAAAACTACATAACAAATATTACAAGGAAATTATAAATAATTTGTAGATACAATTCTTGTTCTTTTATACGTCAAAAGGTGAAATATATTATTTCTTTAATTTGGTTTACCTCATAAACTTGATTGAGATATATCCATTGATTTAAATTATTGACGGCACTTACGCGTTAGGAAACTTTAAGATAGTCCTAGAGAATCAGAACTCTTATTGTAAGTATAGAAGATAGAAATTTATAAGTCTGGAAATATTATATTTGATGTGAAATCCCCTAGAGCACACATGCAGGGGCGTAGCCAGGGGGGGGGGATATCGGGATATATCCCCCCCCCCCGAAATTTTTGGATTACTGATGAAATTCCGTCTATTTATACACATATCACTTTATTCTTCCCCCCCCCCTCGAAAAAATTTCCTGGCTACGCGCCTGCACACCTTCACACTAAAAACATCATAAATTGTTCGGTGTTAGACGACTATTCAAGTACAAACACTGAAAATAAACAATATACTTATCACAGTGCCACGATGTTTAAGTTCAGCGATATTCTTTCATTTACTGGAGCACTGCAAACAAAATGATTGCGAACAAAAACACTCATTCCAAAATATTTAACATATCCATAACTATATAATAAGAAATGCTAACTACAGTTCTAGGACCAATTAGCAAGTGCAATGAATATAAACAAACACTATAATAAGGAAATAACTTATGAGAAACAGTTTATGAGTAGTACTTAACTTGTTACATGAAGTTGCTATTGCTCATTTCCCCCAAAACCAAGAACAATTGCGGTACGTAGTTGTTGTGAACAAGTATATCGGATTTGTGTGGTTGGCTCGAAACCCGCTTATAAATCCTCGTCAGAAGGACAACACAAACAAGGAAACTTCCCCGAAGCTCACTCACCAAACGTAACTAATCTAATCCAGTCATAAGTACACACTTAAAGAAACCTAACGTGTAAAAATTAGTTGCTATCTCCTAAATTAAAGCTAAAATTAATTAATAAAAAATGAGTATGAGCCGACAAAATAGAGCCTCTATCGCTACTTGGTGCTTTCTATTTTCTTTTATAAATGCTTTTACAAAAATATGCTTATTTAATAAGCATTTTAAGTAAGCACAGGTCAGGATTCATCTACAGCAATGATTCACTGGATATCCCGCAGAACATATGGTGTGAAAAAAATCAGGCCGGTAACTGGTTCCGTTTTGGAGAGGGGGGGGGGTGGAGGAAATTGGCCAAAAATATTTTTTAAACATAAAATCTATGCATGCATAGGAGGTTAAACGTAGCTTTTTAGAAGAAGATTAACTTTTTAGCGAAATAAGAATTGAAAATAAACAATATTAAAAAAATAATTTTAAAAAATTGTAAGGTAATTGTTTTGGAGGGGAGGGGTTCACCCTATAATTCCCTCCCCCACCCCTTTGATTTGACCCTGAAAGAAATATATTATTAAGTTGTTTCATTAACACAATGTCAGAAAACTGCTGCACTTAATTTTTTCCGAATTCCCCAGTTTTTTCGGTATGTTCAATATGTAATGGCTATAACAATCTATTGTTTTTACTTAAAATCGGCATTGCAGTGTAGGAATGTGTCACTGCATTTTTTGATTGAATCTCACTTTCTACTTGCTTCGATCTTCTATGTTCCAGGATTCGTCTAGAAGGATTTCTAAATTAAATCCTGACTGATCAGCATAAAAATTTGATCGTCTTTTAACAACGAATCCTTTATAAAGACATTTACATTATTTACGAACGCCTGCGTTAATTTTTTAATTTCCTTTGACCGAGAGTTTTTCAGCAAAACAAATTTTGTAACTTTCCTGCTCACAATCTTATTCTTTTTTAAAAATCTGTACTGCCATCCTTTAGATGCGCGGAATTTCAGTCCTAATTCGAATGCCTTTTCTGAAGCCCAAGTTTGTAAATCACAATCATGTACATTTTTTTTGTAATTTTCTTGCGTGTTAGAAGTGTTAAAACGTATATTTTTTAATTTGATTTAGTTTATAATTATAAACGCCATTCTTCTGAATTTGCTTTTCCCACAGATATAACTGCCTTTTATTTGTAACAAATTTAAAATAATTTTGAACACTCTGTAAACTGCGGGATTTTGCCACTATTGCATCCCACCAGTATTTTACTGTAGTCTCCTTATCTTTTCAAGAAATAAATTGCTTATTTTGCATGATGTCCTCACTGGACATGAAGTCAATGCTTTCGTTTTCTAAACTAGAAAATATAGGATCTTCAGGGGTATCGAGTAATAAGCATTGCACATTTGCTACCAAATATGTTGCATTTACTTTCTGATAATTTTGCAAGCTTTCAACAATTTGATTTTGCAGACTTTTTCTTCATCTGTGCATGGAGACAATGTCATATTTTTCAAAGAAAATTCCGCGTAAAGCATAAAAACAACATTAAGTATATTTGCTCCATAGTATCATCATGCGGATAAAAAGAATAGAATTAAAATAAATGCCTCACTTATGCGTAAACTGAATTTGCAGCTTGCAATGTGTTAATACAAATAAAAAGAAATTACTTTCTTCGGGGACTTTCAGAACTAAAACAAAAAGATTATAGGAATTCACTTTAACTAGTAGAAAACGAGATTAAGCTAATTAAAAACCCAGTACGTTGAAATATAACACGGTATAGCAAACACTGATTTATAAATATTTCGAGTACGTACTCGCGTGAGCGTTTCAACTTTTCGACCAATTATCCCTGTCACCAAATACTAGCTAAAGGGTTACAATTGGTGCGATTTTAACTAATTTTTAACCTTTAATTTCTCAAATTCTATGAGGAGATAGCAGCTAATTTTCACACAGTACGTTCCTTTTAGTGTGTACTTGAGACTGTGCGAAATTCGTTCCATTTGGTGAGTGAGATTTGGGGAGGTTTCCTTGAAAGAGGGGAGCCCTCCGTGGGGGTCTTTCGAAGGGGTCCTAATCCGTATTTACGCTAACTTCCGGAGAAAACCACGGAAAACTCTGAACGGTTAACGGTCGACGGACGAGCGATGGGACCCGAACCCGGGACTTTCACACTTCGCCCGTATACCATTTCCAGTGATATAAACGTTGTGCCATGGTGAGGTGAACGAACGGTACGTATCGTTCGTTAGCCGACCCAGAGCGTCACCTCCGATCAGTGTTGCCAGGAACTTTTGCACATAAATCGCAAGTAGCTGAAGAAAGAGTCGCTAAGGTGACATCATAGTATGACGTCAGATCAAGTGATGCCCTGCACTGCTTAAAATCATTATGCCGATTTGTCTGGTTGGTCCATTGGCTTCGATGCGTAGTTTTACACATAAGTCCCCCCCCCCTCCCTTCACCCGTAAGTCTAAAATAAATATATCAAATTCACAGGCGATTTTTTTCGTTTCTTTTTGTAGGTAAAAAGTCTCGAATTCACAATCAAGATCCATAACTGTTCTATTTCCCATCATTCAACGCCAAGGACGGATTAAAAGGGAAGACGGAGGGGTAACTGCCCACCCCCCACCCCCCCCAAAAAAAAAAGAATTCAACCTTTTTGGAAATATTTTCTACAAAAGAAACCATTTTTCCCCTCCCCTCAATGTTACATGCCGCTTTTTACCAAAGAAGGCCGATATTGTTGCTTACAATAAGAGTAAACACTCACCTGAACCTGCGTATGCAGTTGTAACTAAAAATACCGTCCCTTTTCTCCAGCTCCAGCTAACGACACGTAGTACTATGTCTTGCCGTTTCAATTGCGCCGGAGGCAAAATGAGCCTCAAGGTTGAGCAATGACGTCTTCGTCTAGTACGCATGCGCGGGTGAAAATAAAACAGAAAAAAACTGTTTTTTCTTACGAACAGACTTATTCTGTAAATAATACGAGTAATTTCTGTACGTTTTACAGACTTTTTTTGCAGTGTAGGATTTACCATTAGGTATTGCTGATTACTAAATAGTACTAAGAGTTTGACTACTAAAGATCAAAATAGTTGAACATTTTAGCACTTTTCTTTCCACGTCCAATTATGATATCTAGTTAATCTAATTCTCTATTGATAAAAAAAATAACTGACTTAAAATAAATTGCTGTTTATACTTTCACTGAAATATACAAACTTTTACTAAACTTTCGACAAGACTAAGATATATTAAAATTATTAAAAGAAATTAGTGGGTCGAAATAGGTTTGTTAGAAAAAGCTGAAACACCATATCTACTGAATAAATAAAAACAAATTTAAGAATAGAAAATAATTTTAAAATACTAGATTTAATTTAACAGCCTCGAAAGTTTATATTTTTCATAAATTTCCCAAAATGTTTCCAGAAAACGACAATCTAAAGTACTACAGATAATAATTCTTCGCTTCGAACAAAAACAAAAGGAGGGTAAACCACCGATATGAATTCACGTATATTGTTTCACTAAACAACGCAGCGCAAAAGTTTAGGTTTTTGTACTTATGATCTAAAGTTTAATGGCAAATGTTTAGTGAAACGATCGCAAACACAGGAAATTGAAGCTCAAAACTACAATTTTGCATAGTAACGTAAAATGAGCAGCTGCAACGGATTGTTTTAAAATTTATTCTTGCAGTTCCCCAACCACTTTCTTTAGGAAAAACAGAAGATTCAACTTTTTTCGAATTTGATATTTCCCTGGCGTCTCTATTTCCGTTTGAATATAACATCTAAACGGCAAACTTCGACGTACGCACTGGGAGACCTTTTCTACTCAAAAATTCAAATAAAAAACAAAATCGAAGTATATTTCTGTTTTTTACTTTTATGCTATGCTTTATTTTTGTGTCCCAGGAAATTCCGTTTTGGATCAAGTTTCCCGGAATTCCGGTCCAAAAGTGCGGAATTCCTATCAACAGATACTATGTTTTTAAGGGAAATATGCATGGATCTCAGCTAAAGAAAATTGATATTTTTTACAACCTTGTACTTCTTGCGCGTGACTTTGAAAGCACATGGAATTTTTCTTTTTTTGATTTCAAGCTTAATGTACAAGCTTTGCTGTTGCATTAAAAGAAATATTATATGTTTTACGGTTTCTGTAAGATTATAATCCAACACTTTTTTGATGATGATGTATCTATCATTTATAAATAAATGATTTATAAGGGAAAATGGGGTCAAAAGTAACATTTCATATTTAATGCGATATAATTCTTACAACAGTCAAAATATGGCAGTATGGTGCAGTATCCTCTAATAATTCAAACACAGAAAATGCAAAGAAATTAGATGTTTGTGTGCTATAGCGTTTAACTGTTTTTTTGCAGAGTAAAAGGTTGTTTCGCTAAGTTTTTGCTTGCTGGTACAGAAAACGTAAGGTATAATTACCTAAGTAACTTATGAAAGCCACCTAATTTTATCTTAGTTTAATTTGTAAAGGCACAAGCTTATACTACTTCATATTTCAGTGTAATCGTATGATAACTGTAAAATGATATCGAGGTGTCAATTGTAACAAGAGATCGTGGGGACGATTTTAACACTTGTATCACCTGTAAAAAAGGACTATTTATTACCTATCATTGTTTTTCTTTTTTTTTTCTGTAGCATGCTAGCTTTAAGAAAAACGATTAGAAATGTTATCCCAAACTTATTTGCACTAGGTGTTACAACTGCCCCAGGATTGGGGTCAGTTTTAATACGAAACATATAAATTAAAACGTATTAAATTATAACTCTACTCATTTGTCAACTGTTATCCCAAAATTCAGTTTATGAAAATGTTTTAAAAGGTTCTGTGATGTCTAGCTCAGTGTTTCACAAACACTGGTCCCCAGACCGGTGGCGGCCCGCGAGATTTTACATCCGGTCCACATACCTACGATTTATTATAAATAATCAGCAGCAAATATCCTAATAATTACCTTTGTATAACACTTGATTTAACAAATAAAGTAGGTGAAGGTGGCCGAAAACGATCCCCTTAAGGTTTAAGCTTGAAAAAATAACACAAATCTTTAAATAAGACTTTGGATCTTTGCTATCATTTCACACTGCATCTTGTATCATAAAAATATTTTAATACTATTTTAAAAGCACACTGAGCAATTGAAAAAAGGAAATTTTGAGAAAGTGTCCAAAGTATCATTTTACCATCAGCCAGCAAAATGATCCTTCATTTGAAAGTAATTGTGAATTGTTTTTTATCGGCAGCATAAAAGATGTAAAAGTAAATATGACTATACATAATGAAATAAGATAAGTTTTATATTCATATAGAATGCACAATTTATTTAAAAAAATTTAAAATAAAAAGTGTCACAAGCTATAAAATGGAATATTTCAAAATCATAGTTCAAAATTTATGGACTAAAATAAACGCGCAAATAAATTACATAATGTAACGGGGAGTCACGCATTTTGAGAACGGTTGAAGGCCTGCCATGATGTATAAGACCCGGTACTGCAGTGTCTTCAGTTGATAGACCATTTTACCCGGTAATATGGCTGCCCACTCTAGTTAATATTACTGGATGACACCGAGAAATGTAAAAAACTCAGCAATTGCAACTTTTATCTAAAAACATAATCTATTCAGTAAACCAAGTCATATTTCTGTACATGAAAGACTGCGTATCTAAATAAATAGGAAATCTAGTGCTTACTTTACAACACATGTTATAAAACCGAATTTTTCAAAGAATTCTATTTGATGCGTAAAACTGTGACCGCTTGAATTGCATCCTCTCCACCAGGCCCGCTAGGACCCGCTAGGATCATTGTGGGCCTCCTACATAGTTTACACAAGGTTTATTATTTTTACCTGACGGTGGTCTTCTAAATATTTTTTATATTTTTGATGGTCGGCAAACGTAAAATGATTTGGAAACATTGGTCTAGCTCAAATTTGTATCGAGTTCTTCCTAAGATAGGTAAATATTGCTCAAAATATGCAAAAGGTTACAACTGGTCAAGTTTGCTGTATAACACCAAATTGTCTTTATTTAATGATTTGGCATGCGATGCCATGTACTCTGTGTCTAAATTAGTATTCAAGAAAGTATGGATAAAATTATTCGGGAAAAAAAGTACCCCATTTAAGGTTATTTTAAAAGCTTGTAAAATTTATGAATAGACAACTTAAACTCAACTTAAACAACTTAAACAAAATTATAAGCATTTTATATAAAAGATCGAAATCCAGATGGGATTCGCTAGATTTTTCGTTTTTAATTAAGTGCTTTGTAAGGAATTCAAAATATATTAAAAAAAATTTTATAAACGAAACAAAAAGAAAAAAGTGTAAACGATTTTATCATTAAACAAGATTAAAATTTCTTAAGCCCAGTAAATTTAGGGTTAGTTAAGCAAGCAATTCATGATAAGCTGAAATTTTCCAATATAAAAGCTGAGGAGCTTTCCCATTTTTAAAAATTGCTTATGTTGTGTCACATCTGGTAACTGTATAGCTATAGGTGCCATAAAGAGAAGAGTGATTTTTTTGAGTGACTTCATGCAACGAGATTGGTGAACAGATCTGCATCAGTGCCTACTGTTCTGGTAGTGGTCTAACATGCATTAATTTCTGTTGAGCAAATTAGTGTATCAGCACTATCATTCGCTTGTCGGTCAGTTAATCCTTCCGACTGAAAGTAGTCCTTCTGAAAGTTGTACCATTCGGAGTTTTCCGTGGTTTCCTCAGAAACTTAACTTAAATACGGGTTAGGACACCTTAGAAAGACCCCCCACGGAGGGCACCCCACCCCTCGGTCTAGAGTCCACGCTTAGCTAATCGGCCATAATCCAAAAAATCAAACCACACCATGTTCTTTTGGAAAGCAGTAGTTGCAGACATTTTCGTTAATAATCCAATTTGAATATTTATACTTTAAGATTATAAGGCACAAGTATACCTATTAAAAATCACTGTTTTACATCTATAGGAGTGTGCTACTGGATAAATTTAACGTATTTGAGGCGTGAGACTTATTTAAAACGAATGCATGCAAAATTAAATTCATGAATGAAAATGCAAAAGGAATCTTCCATCTACAATGAACGAGAAATTTGCTAGAGGTTCAACATGTGTTTAAATTATTTCAACGATAGCAACTCAAATTGATTTAACGTTAATCCTCAGTAAAATTTCGGAAATAGGGAGGGTGATTGCGGAGACAATTTATTTCCCATATAATCTTGGAAATTTTTATTTGAGTTTAGAACATCAAAAATCCTGGTAAATAACTGTTGAGCATTGAAAATTACATCTCCATTTCTTAATATCAATTTGTTGTTTGTTGCCGATATTTGTATAACTCTTTTTCCATTGAAGTCTGACTTCCCCAAAAGCGCCATCCTGCAAGACAAATTTCCCCTAACATCATTTGCATTATCAGCAAACAATTCACTGTCTATAGCAAATGCTTAGGGCACTATTTAAAGGATTCCGATGAAGCAGACAATTGGATGACTTAGTATAATCAGAATAATCTCTTGATTGTCTGGATGGCTAATATTGGACGTGTTGTTCTAAGCGTTTAAAGTTTTCTCACAAAAAACTTCCAGGACTTTGAATACTTTCATGTTCATTGGGCTTGAAGCAATGCATCTGCACGGAGTAGAATCTACCATTCCACGGCCTTGTCTTTTTGTACTATCATGTACTTCATAAGTATCATGTACATAATAAGATTCTACTCTATTACCTTTTCAAGTGAAACTGTATTCCATGATACAAATAATGAAAAATAACCATCAACATTTCTTTTTACAATTTAAAGTTGAATTTCATAACATGAACTTGTAGATATGTATTAAAACACTAAAATAAGAATATAAATATATTTGGATGAACAGATAAATTAATTAGATTTACCTCTGAAACTTTTTCTGGAACTTTTAACCAATTATTTGGTAGGTTTAAGAAAATAAAATAGTAAAATAAAAAAAAATTATTTTGATGCATTTGAATGATGAACACATGAGTTAAAAAAACCATTTTGTTAGTTCAACCAAATAACTTGATTGATTTTAAATAAACCCTTTAAAGAAATAATTTGATTAAATTAACAAAACTGTTGTTAATTTTAATCTAATTGTTATTTGATACAACCAAATAATTTTAACAAAACTGCATTTTTAAATTAATAAACATTTTATTGATGCTATTTTAACCGGATAATTTTATTGCTTAAGCGAAATTTTTATTGATTCAGCAAAATTATTTTGCAATGTGATATTTTTCCTTGTAGCTCAGTTTTTGAGATATAAACTTCGATTACCGCCAGGTAGAGCTGTAATCGGTTTCTTTTCGTAGCGCATACGTACTTTACAATTTTTAGACCCCACTTTTATGACTATAGCTTACGCCGTACTGAAGTGAATAGGGTAATAAAGAATTTTAGCCAGCACACTGTATAAGGTAATTAGGGGGATGCCACATATAAGGATTTTCTTGCTTAACACAGACGTATTGGAAATGATAAGATAATGAAAAAAACTGCACTTTCTCTTCAATCTTTAATTATTTTTAAATACTTATTAATTGTATTAATTGCTTTCCCAGTATGTATATGATTTAAAAATTTAATGTCAAATAAACTCATGTGAACAGTAGCACATTCCCATATATAAGGGGAATATGCCAACGATTATGATGTATGAAAAAGGGCACAAACATTGGGAATTTACCTATAAATTAACAAGAAGTATGGCGAAATAAATAAATCTGTAAACTAAATGAACTTTAGAAAAAAATTATTTAACAAACTTCAGAATACAGTCGTTCGTGTATATATGTACATATATATATATATATATATATACAATGGAGCACCTTTAGTACGTCGCTCTATGGACTGCCAGGAAAAGACGTTATAACGAAAAAGACGTACAAAAGAAATGATTAAAAAACACTTACCCAGTAAATGGCAACACCATAAAACTTCGATGTTTATTTTAATTTTATCGTTGTCACTTAAATTGTCGTTGAGCTAAAGATAAAATAAAAATAATATAAAACTTTTATGTGCTACGCATCACAAAAATTTATTATTATTTATCATATTTTTTTTGCACTAGGAGAACAATAGTAATCCATCATAGATGTTTCAGGAGAACTATTCCTATTAATATTATACAATGCGTTTTGTATATCGTTTAGTTGTTGCAATGTTCTTTCTGTAGTTTCGTCGCATAAAAAGTACTTTCTCAGTCCTTCAAAATACGACACAGCTTGCTGAAATGTTGGAGGAGCAGCATTCGTTTCATCGTCATCTGTATCATCCTCACTGCTACTTGCTTCTTTTGGATTATTGCAGGCAATTAATTACTTAACACTAATGACACTTGTTGTTTGCACATTACTGTCGCAATCTGCATATTCTTCAAATGAATAATCACAATTTAATAAGTGCCATTCGGTATTAATTTTCGGTTCTGTTTCTTGTAGCTCAGTACAGTGATCTCTTCTTCTCGAGATGGATAGCCACCTTTGATAAAGCAATGCTGAATGGTTTGATTTGATACACTATTCCACGCAAATGAAATAAAATTCATCACTTGTAAGATGTTTACCTTTTTTATATTGCCATCCGATATATTTTCCACAGCTAACTGCACTAACTTCTGACGGTAATGGTGCTTGAAGCACCTGATTATTCCTAAATCAAGGGGCTGCGAATGACTTGTGCAGTTAGCTGGGAAGAAAACAACTTGTATATGTTTGAGAAATTTGGTATCGGGAGGATGAGAGGGGCACTGATCCATGAACAATATTATTTTGCGCTTTTCCTGTGCCATTTTTCTGTCCAATTTCATCAACTACTCGTTAAACAATTTTCCTGTCATCCAGGCCTTTTTATTGGAGTCGTACTGCACGGGAAAGGTTTTAATATTTTTGAAATACCGGGGATTTTGGTACTTTCCTATAACAAATACTTTTAACTTTTCTGATCCATCAGCATTCGTGCACAGTAAAACTGTTATACGCTCTTTGCTTTTTTTCCCACCATGACATGGCTCACCTTTTAGTGACAGAGTCCTTGAAGGAAGCAAGTGATAAAAGAGTCCGGTTTCATCACAATTGAATACTTTTTTAGTTCATATTCAGCAAGTTTGTCAGGAAGAGTTTTAAACCACTCTTCAACAGTTTCAAGTGGTACAGATTTCGATTCACCACTTAGCATTTGGCAGGTTATTCCATTCCGTATTTTAAATTTATGGAGCCATCCTCCAGAAAATATGCACTCTTTCACTTCCATTTGCTTGGCAATTTCAAGTGCCTTATTAATGAGCATCGGCCCGCTCACAGAAATATTAGCAGCTCTGCATTGCTTGAAGAACTGCGAAACCAAAGAATCAATTTCCGGAACTTTATCGGCACGTACACGCTGCTGCCTCTTAGCAACAGTAGAAGAACAGACAGATGCGTTCTTTTCGAGTTCTTGCCTTTTATAAATCAAAATTTCTAAAGTTGATACATTAATGTTCAGCTTTTTTGCAATGTCTACTTTAGACATGGAGACATTTTTATCCACTTCTGTCAAAATATTAATTTTTTCTTCCAAACTTAGAGCTTTTCGTTTAAAAGACATGTTGAAGAAAGATAAGCACAACCTACCAGCGTCTCTGTAAATGTCAGATTGAAAGAAACAAATTTTATTTGCTTTCACAGGCCTCCTCTCGAGGGGGGTGGTGAGATTCTAGACTAAAGGTTACCATCTTTGGCAATAAACCTTAATTGCCAACTGGGGGAGTATTCTATGGTCATCGGAGATCGTCCTTCCCCCTAGCGAAAAGGTTTCTGATTGTTCCCGGGTCATTCTGCAGAGATCTTGCGCTCGCTTAATTGCAAGTTTTATCGCCCCGATGCGCGCTAAATCGCCAATAGTGTGGAACCGCATTAGGAATTTCTCCTCTGCCGAATCTTCACAATAGAACGTTTCTCCTTTTGTAAGCAAAATTTCACACTTTGGGTGCAATCCTATCGCAGGTGTAAAGGCCAGGGTCCACTCCCGTCCGTTTCCGGACGTAGCGGGTTTTTTTTTAATGGTCATGGCATTGTAAAAGGGGGGATACAGTGCAGGGGCGAAGAATTTATTGGCTTTTAATGACCAGTCGAGATTCGCCAACACAGCGTAACGCGTGAAACCACAAAAGCACGCCCACCGCACAGTGGGGGCAATTTTTCCCCCAATCCGTCTTCAAGATTCTGAAAAATACATTGAGTTTCCATTCTAGCGTACTGAAACGCACATGAGCGGACGCTGGTCCTTAAAGAGGAGAGAAGTCATGGCAATAGTCGTTATCAATGAGGGAAAAAAATGTTTTGAGAAACGACGTACTAAAGAAAATCCTAGACGTATAAAAGAAATATTTTAACATTATAAAGTATAGGAATGACTCCGGAATTTACAAAATCGGCATATAATCGATAAAGACGTACTAAAGAGAGGCGTATTAAAGATGCTCCACTGTATATATATATATATACGAGGGATATTCGGAAACTAAGGTCCGAATCGTCGTAGCTAATCGAATGTCGCGCAAACATTGAAATGCGCATGCGTACCAACTCCCGGCATACCTTGCTCGTCAAACGACGCCATTTGCATTGGTATTGTTGCAGTGTGCTAAGTACAGTGCTACTTCAAAATGTTTAAAACAATCGATCAGCCCGCCGACTGTGAAATACGGTCAGTGATTCGGTTTTTGACAGCAAAGAACGTTTCAGCAGCGGAAATTCATAGACAGATAAGCGACGTGTATGGCCCAAATGCGATGAGTAGCAGCAAAGTGCGTAAGTGGGGGAGAGCTTTCAAGGACGGACGGGAAAATGTTCATGATGAACCGCGTTCCGGTCGACCATCAGTGATCACAGATGATTTGGTCAATGCCGTGGATGAAAAGATTCGTGAAGACCGGCGATTCACAATTTCAACTTTAGCATTGGAATTTCCGAATGTGGGTAGAAGAACTTTGCACAAAATCGTTTCCGAAAAGTTGAATTTTCGCAAATTGTGTGCACGTTGGGTTCCCAGGCTGCTTACTGAGGAACACAAACTGAAAAGAATGGCTTGTGCTCTTGATTTTTTGGATCGATATCATAACGAAGGTGATCAATTTTTAGAGAGGATTGTCACAGGGGACGAGACGTGGGTTTCTCACATAACCCCAGAGTCTAAACGTCAGTCAATGGAATGGCGTCACACAAATTCACCAGTCAGAGTCAAGGCCAAGCGGACAATATCAACACGCAAGGTTATGGCAACCGGGTTTTGGGATAGACGGGGTCTTGTTAGTCGAGTTTATAAAGCAAGGGACAACAATAAATGCAGCCGCTTACTGCGCTACTCTAACTAAACTTAGACGTGCAATACAGAATAAGCGACGTGGTCTTCTGACGTCTGGAGTTCTGTTGCTGCATGACAATGCTAGACCCCATTTTGCCAATAACACACAAAATCTGATCACATCTTTTGGATGGGAACAGATTGACCACCCACCGTACAGTCCAGACTTGGCTCCGAGTGATTTTCACTTGTTTCGCTACCTAAAAGAGTTTCTCGGCGGCAAGCGCTTCGACACAACTGACGAGGTGAAAGAAGAAGTTCAAGACTGGTTATCCTCACAGGCGGCAGACTTCTACGACTTAGGCATACAGAAGCTCGTAGAACGTTATGACAAATGTTTAAACAAATATGGAAACAATGTAGAAAAATAGAGACACATGTAAGGAATTTAAAATATAAAGTGTTTTGAAAAAATCTGTAATGTTTTATGTTTTATAAGTAAACGGACCTTAGTTTCCGAATATCCCTCGTATATATATATATATATATATATATATATATATATATATATATATATATATATATATATATATATATATATATGTAAAGAATGGGCCTTACGCCATTCCTTGTTGGAATAATTGACGCAAATCCATTGGGGTTCTAGGTTAAATAGTTTATTTCAAAGTTCAGACAGAGGGCAGGAGTCGGGCCGGCGACCTTATTCGTTCCGTGGCTATCTTCTTACATCGCAGTCTAAAGGCTCGAAGCTAAGCTTTACGTTCCAAACTCCTAAAAAGCTAAGAGCCGCGAAGTTAAGACAAAGCTCTCGAAATTTCCGCGCTCTTGCTTAAATACTCCTTAGTTACTACACCTGCTGGCAGGGTGCAGCACGATCACGAAGGCGTTACTCTCAAATGTAATTAGTTAACTAGATTGTCAATCAAGAAATGAGAAACACTTGCTTACCCAGGAGTTCTAAATGCGCGTCGTAATGAAAACCACAGAAAACCGAAGATCCTGCTGAATAAACAATTTTCTACTTATGGAACTTCAAAAAACGTCTCCGAGCGTAATATTTGTGTGGCCGAGAAACAAACTTTACAGTAAAAGATTAAAGAAGGATTTTTCAAATAACATTAAATTAAATTAGGTTAAATTAGCAAAGTTTATTTTATTATAACATATATATATATATATATATATATATATATATATATATATATATATGGAATCCATCTAAAATAAATAATTTTAAAATTTTAAAAATTTCACTCAATATTTATATTTTTAAAGGACAGAATATTTATCACAAAGCAAAAAAGTAAATTGTTGATACCTTTGTATTTTATCACTTTTTTTCCCAATTCACAAATGAATTCAACCACTTAAAAATGCTTTTAATTAATATTGAGTAAAATGTTTCATCGAAAAAGATTTAGAGCCCTTCAAGTAGCTGCGGCAAATGATTAGTTTATTTTGGATATAATTCAGTTAAAACTCTAATACACTAAAACAAAACTAAATAAAGCATTTTTATTGTTTTTACACGATCCTTTGAATCAGTAGTAGCTGTGGAATATTGTTATATGATCTTGAATTGTTATACATTTTAAATAAACAAAACCTAGCAATACTTACGCATTTTATAGTACTCTTCTAGAAGTAATAAGCTAGTTAATGATGAAGGAAATAAAGTCGCCCTATTTAACACATTTGTTCTAAATTTTTATTTAGCAATTTTTTTGAAATCGTGTTCCAATATAAAAAATAACTAGACATTTGACTAGCAACGCCTGTTTAAAAATTTTTGAAAATGTTTAGTAATAATCTGTGTTTTATTTTACTTTTATCTTTTACTTATGGAAATATTTAAAATTATTACTTTTTTGATCATGTTTCATTTTCATTAGTTAAAGGATTTACTGGAAAAAGTGATAAAAATTCCTTTCTTTTTTTCTGTTTCAAAAAGATATGTGAATTTTTTTTCTAAGAATGATAAATCTGATTTACAATTTAAGTGAGCTAAAGAACTGCTGAAAGCAGATAGGAGAAGAAAAATGTGTCATAAGGAGAGAGAAATGTAACACAAAGTCCTCCGGAAGAAAATCTCTTTAGCTTCATTAAGCGAAATTTCATTTTTATGACACACAGTTGAAGAATTTTTTTGCTATTCCTCTTCGGAGATGAATTTAAAAACCTGGCTAATTAAACTTCTGTCTCTAATCTTAACGGTACGAAAAAAAAGGGGGAAAAAGTATATTTGAACAATGGTATGATTAATGCCATAATTGCAACAACAAAAAAAAAATGCAAGAAAAACTTAAATCTCAAGAATAAATTTAAATATAAAAAATGCATTTATCATTTTATGCCATAATTTTTTGAGCAATATTAAAGCATTTTAACTTCAACGTATTTTTTTATGCCACAATGACGTACGTTGATCGTTGTCATATTTATTGAATAAATTGTTCCATTTATTTGCACTCGTTAACAACAAAGAGCAGTTATCAGGAATCGGAATATACAGCAAGAACTTCCGAAGCAAAATATTTCATATTAAACTAATAGAGGAAAGAAACACATAAAATATTTGCGTCAACCAACTTATCTAATGACAGTCTAGAGGAGGAATGAGACAGTAGATACGTACGTATACCACATACACAGAGTGGTATATTGAGCCTGTAGTGTAGGCGTTCATTTATAAACGCGATATTTTGAGCTGTGGGTGAATCTTGTTTTACTCTTGATTATCTTTAAAATTAACAGTTTTAGTCTAGGTTTGTATCGCCCTTTCAATTTTAATTTTCTCTTCACTAATTCCATGTTTCTTCGCTTTCAAAGAAGATTATTAATGAGCGGTTTCTCATTGAACATAGAATTTTCGTCTACTGTCGATGAAATTTCAAGCTTAAAAGAATTATCATTTGTTTTAAAATTGAAGACCGCATGAAAACAAACTAGACTTTAAGCTTGATACAGTACAAAATCTATATAAAATATATTTGATCTTAAAATGTTTCTTTAACCACACATAAAAGACTAATTTTTTACTTTCAGGATGACGGATTTACGGCAAAAGACTGACATTTTGTGCATCACCTAATTAATGTGTGAGGCTCATTTTATTAACTGTCAATTTATTTTGAGGTGTCGTATAAAAATGTAATATTTGTATTTGCTAAATCATGATACCCTGGGAATTTTAATTTATTATATCTATGTTCAGTATTTCAGAAATGAAAGCCGAGGTCATAGTTTTTGTGAAGCCTTTTATATTATATGGATTCAACAAGCTCATAACTCAATCTCCTTAAAGAAGTGTCTGAATGGCTGAAGATAAACTCTTTAGTTGATTTAATATTTGATTAGGTACCATATTTAACGATATTAATCATACATGCATATTTTCAGTTATTGCTAAAATAAATGACATTAAAATTGAAAAACTGACTGACTGATTGTGTGAAAGGCTTTAATATTAAATAAAATATAAGAATTCTCTTTGCTACCTAAAAATAAAAGAAACACTTGAAATGGCGCTATGAAAAAGTAAAGATTTCTTTTTAAGGCATTTCGGATTTAACTAGATTCTTTGTAAACACAAAGAACTAGAAGTAGGTGTTTCATTTTCTAATTAAATAGACTAATCTTCTTAACTGTTATCAGAGATAAACTTTTGTCTTTAATGCATAAGGATTCAAGAGATTTCTAAGTCGGTCAAACACCAATCAGTTGTGTTCAGATTCTTAAACAATAGCGGTGTTGTTTAAAAATAATTTGCATTAAAAGTTTTCATTTCAAGTATATTTCTTTCTTAGAAGCTACATTACAAAAGTTCTAAATTAGTACTTGCCTTATAATCACATATAATAGCAAAGCAAATACTTATAAAAATATATCACTTAAGTAATACTCAATTATTATCGTAACCTTTGGTCATGGCTATTTAAGGTAAACCGGGGGAAGACGCCACACTTAAGGAATTTTCGATTAAATACATTGGAAATTGAAGTAACAAGATCATGAAAAAATACACTATATTTTTCAATATTTAATTGGTCATATATGCAACTTAATTCTCTTCTTAGCATCAAAATAAATAAGAAATTTAATGTTAAAGAAAGTCGTTTAATTTTGGCATCTTCCCCCCATATATATGGGGAAGATGCCAGTAGTTATGGTAAGATGCAACAACACCACAGTAAATAAAAAAATAAGACACGCATTGCAAAATTAAATGTGGATTAGCCCGACAAATGGCCTAGTGCATAGCGCTTTAAACTGGGAGACGGAAGGTGCCTGTTTCAAACCCGGGTCGCGTCCGCTGACCTAACCGTTCGGAGTTTTCCCGGTTTCCTCCAAAACTTAGCGTAAATACGGTTTAGGACTCCTTAGAAAGACCCCCCCCACGGAGGGCACCCCACCCATAGGCCTAGATCCTTTCTGCAGATAAGTGGCCTTAATCCCACAACAGCAGCATAAATGTGAATTCACAATAACCATAGAAAAACAAAACAAATTAAATTCTTCCATAATTAGTTTGCTAAAAATAGTAACAGCACAGGCTCGAATGATAGCCTACACAACATTTCAACCAAGGACAGTGATCAGTTTTACTTTTGTAGTTTCGAGGCATTTTCTGTGTGGTAATACAATGTGCATTCTATGTATTAAAATTTATAATTAATTATAATAATAATTATTAATGGCATTTATAATTTATACGATCATATACAGCGTTATAAAATTTAAAAAAGCAAATTTTAAAGTCCATTTCATTTATTTCTGAACCATGTGGCTTCTTCCTCCAAGTATACGAGTAAAATGCCACACACGCTTATTTCCTTACTGCTACAGTGTTATGGCCGCGTCTACATGCATCGTATGTGTAACATAATGAAAAACAAACTCATATTGCTAATATCTTATTTAAAATACCTAGTACGCTTATGAAGTTTAAATATGAAGAACAGAATATTATAAAAGTGGTATTCACCGCGTTTAATCTTACGAGATCCAAATATAACGCCGATTAAAGACGATTAATTTATATAAATTCATAAGCCACAAACAGTATCGGACCAGACTCTTCACACAAGTGGCTCAGTATTGTCATCTGACGACGCATAAAAACTTTATTCCCAAACTTGCGTCTTCCCCCAACTGGCAACTTCCCCCGAATTACCTTATATACTTCTAGCGACCGAACTGTTCCATGTTAGGTAAATGTTCATGTTGTACTTTTTTCATAAAACCATATTAAATTTATTAGAAAATATAAATATTTATGCAATTAGAAGGTCCCTATTTTTAGAAAGATTAGCAATTATAGGTAAAAAGAAAAGTATTTTTGTGCGACACAAACTGACCGCCGAGTTAGTAGGTTTGAAAGTTTGTGATTTTTTTACTGTTTACAAATTTTATTTTATGCTTACAACTGTTGTGTTTTTACCTTTTCTGATAAACTGAATTTATATAAGAAATGAAACTATACGTTTGAAATTGAAAGTTTGAAACTTTTTAGACGAGCACTAAAACGGAATTTACTATACACAATAGTATATAAAATTTATGAAAATGAACGATGCCTTACTTTTGTCTCACGTCATTTCTAACGAAGAATGTTACGTTCATCTCGATAGTTAGAAGGAGAAGAGGCTAAATGTATGGCATCTCTTAATTGCCCCTTCCGGGAAAAAATTTTGTACAGTTTTTTCGATTTATGAATTTACATACAGCGAAAGAAAACTATAGATTAATCTTTACATGCTCTCTATTACGTTGCACAAATATATATATTTTTTTTTTCCTCGGAGAGGGAGAGAGAGAGAGAGAGATGATTTTCAACAAATTAAAACAAAAATCTAGTTTTAAATCTTATATTTTGTTTTCTATTTCTGCTCGTTGTTTAAATTGGGCATATCAAAAAGCCAAAAACACAAATTTTCATTTGTTTGGAACAATGAGTGTATGTGTTACTAAGCGTTGGAAAATGATTTCTTTAATATTAAAGAGAAATTTTAAACTTAGTAGCTTCTGAAATATTGCATAAACTTTGCTTCAAAAATCTATCTACCCTTTTTTACATTTTAATTATGGACTAGTAAGTACTTTTATAAAATATCATAAATGAGAACATATATTAGTTTATCCTTCGTGAGAATCTGTACAGTTTAAGATTCTGGCTCTGCCCGAAAAATTTTTGTTTTAAATAATGCGCTAACATATATTTAAAATCGAACCTTAACTGTACATTAAACTCTTCTATCATGCGCATTGTGATGTGATATTCAGCTTCCTAATAACTGAGCTAGATATTCAGGTAATCTAGAATCTCTAACTTCAAATTTCTCTGTAAAGCAAATGAATTTCATACCTAGAATAAATTATAGTCAAGAAGTCTATTAAAAATGGTTTATGCTGAGAATTCCAAAGTTACATTAAAAAGTATTCATATGGATAGATAGAAAATTTTAAATAGTCTATTAAGCTGCCCCCACCCCTTTCAAAAAGTAGATAAGTAGATTTGAAAACATCACTTCTTTTAATTTTCTTTTCTTTTTGCACTGCATGACATGATTAGCTAAAACAATATTGTTGAAAATTTTTGCAAGTAAGTGACCATAGTTTTATGAATAAAAAGATTACTAATGTTATAAAACTCAGGAGATATTTTTATTCATTTCACTATGCATACATCACTATGCACATTTCATACTTCATACATTTATACATTTCACTTTTTATTCATTTCACTCTATTTTTATTCATTCATATTCAATTCATTCACTCTCTATTTTTAGGAGATAATTTTACTCATTTATAACTATTTATAATTTATATTAAAGATCATAAAAGTGTTTAATTTTACAAATTTCAATATGAGGAAGTCTATAAGGTTGGAAAAGTAAATTCTAAGGAATGCTTAAAAGGAAAGTAAGTAACAAATAAAAGAAAGTAAATAATTCAAAACAGACACAACTGAAGTAAAAATTTCAATGCTACAGGCTGTCTTTTTGAATTTTTTAATGGTTATAACTAAATCTTATACTTTTAAATATTTAAAAAGTAAGTATTTAACAAAAAATACATCATTCTTCAAAACCTCTAAAGGAAATTAGTTTAAAATAATAATTCACCAAATAAAAGATCTTTTATAAGAGCACACTCAAAGTTAAACTTTCTTGAAAAAACTGCGCATTCAGCAATCCAGCTGAAGTTGAACACGATTATTAAAATATAAACTACATGTGAATAATTCTTAAACCTCAGTTAAAACATCCATCTGTTAGTTTTATTCTTCTGATTCTTAACGCGATTTTCAATAGCAGGGCTCAACTTTGGCTATGTAGATATCTTGATTGATTTTCCTAAAGACCGCGTACAACTGAAATCCAGTTCTTTGATTCAGAAATAGCAAATACTACCCGAGTTAAAAGCATTTTCGAATGTCTCAAACATGTTGAAGTCTTTGACATCTTGCAATTTAATCGTAAAATCAATAAGCTGAAATGTTATACAAACTGTACAATCAGTAAACCGACGATGTAATCTAATTTAAATAAATTAAGAATTTGAGTTTCTGCTCAAGGAAAATTCTCCGAACGAATTTGAAATAAGTTTTTGAAAAATCTTGAGGTGGGAGAAAATTATATGTTAATAATACTTCAAAAGGACAAACGAATCGAAACTCAAAATTTTAAAGAGAGAAACATATTTTAAACTTCACGCTGACTTTGACTAAGAAAATTAATATTTGAAAGCACGAGTATAATACAAATGAGCTGGATAGAAGTTGCATGTAGAGGATGTAGAGTAAGAATAATTTTTGAACATATTTTATACATATAGATTTATTTTTCTGTTATTGATTAAGTCGCTTATAAAACACATTTTAAAAATAAAAGTTGAACATTCGGAATTTTAATTAAGAAACTTTATAAGGTAAAGAAATATATTTATTTATTTATTTGTTTTACAACTATTTGTATTGTACACAGACATAAAGTTCAAAGTAATATCGTGTGTGCAAGAAAAAAAAAGACAGAGAAAATAAAAAACAGTGATAATTTTATTGGCAGAACGAATATGAAGAATAAAAGCAGTACGCAATAAATGTAGGAACTTTTTGCATGATAAAATGACATTTTGAACTTTGAATGATTTTTTTAAATTTATTTTTTTAATTTAACACTAAATAAGGACGGAAAAGTTTCATATTCTTTTCCGTCCTATCCCCTTCCCTAACCACCACACCTATATTAATCCTTTGATGTCAGGTGGTAGATTTTTTAACGAAGCCACAGAACATCTTAGAGGACCGGCATACTTCATATTATGATCAAGTAATGCCTTCCCCTCCTCTGTTATTGTTCACCTGTATCGGACGTTCGGGAGATGATATTTTATATCCATTTTTCTAGTTGCACCCAGTTTCAAAAAAGGGAAATAAATATACACGTAAAGGGAATCCCCTTGTTCAAGTCGTTTTAATGCATGGGCATGAAAAAGTAATGGGTCAACTATTGTTGTACAAACAGCAGTTTCATCAGAAGAGTCACTGAAAGGGGGAAAGCAAGTTCGAAATAGTTTCGTCTTTATAGAACATCACGGGTAAAATTTTTCATCCTTGAAAACATTAAAATGGTTTCAACGATTTCTCGTTTGAAAACTTTGTGATAGTACGTGGTAATGTCTACAGAAGTTGGTATTTTAAACTCGCAACCCTCCGATACTGAGCTTTCAGAATCCGTTGGAGAAAGAGATATTCATATAGATTTTAAGTACTTAACGCTGCTTCGCAATATTATATGTACTACATATGGGTGGTTGTATATTTTCGTCTGACATCTTTTAATGTATGACATCCGTTCTGGTGAGATTGAATTCTCAAATTCCTTCTTTAATACTTTTTTTTCTTAAAAATATAACGATAAAAGCGGAAATTAGCACTTTGATCGCAATGATCCACAGAAAATTAAGGCAAGTTGGATGCGCAAAAATTCTGGGCGTGAGACTTTGCTACAAGTCAGTTGGTGCAAGAGCTTCAAATTTGGGTTGCCAAAACAATCTCTATCCCTTATATCTGCTCTATGATTGGGCAGGAAAATGTCAGTTTTCCGAGAAGTAGACAAGTGAAAAATTCAAGATGCATTGATGGTGTGAGACGATTTTGAATCTACTTGCAGTTACAATAGCCAAAACAAATGGCTTTTACTACTAAAACTCAGACCTTTTAGCTTAGCTAGGCCGTGCATACCAGGTTTGAGATAGCTAAACCCTTTTTTAAGATTTTGATCCAGGCTCCATTTAGATAATCATGAAATATCTGTACGCGTGTTTCCAGGGATTCACCGCACTAATAACAATTTTACTCTCGAATTCACTAGAATACATATTAGTATCAATACTGTTGGTGCTTTAAAAATATTAATGATTAATGTGTTTTTTCGATACCCCATTGATCTATTTCTAATCAATCTACTTAAGTGTTAAAGCAAAGTTGTAATTGTAGTTTTAGAAATATTTCATTGTGTCTTATCTGAAAATAATTATTCAGAGATATAAAGTTGTTTTGTCACTGAATGTTAATTTATAACCAAATCTACGTGTTATATTTTAGGTTTTTTATTATTTGTTTCTTTTAGAGGTTTTGATTCACTTTCTGTTTCTAGAATAAATTTGCCTAAAATTTTAACTGAATCAAATGTTCACTTTCTTCAATCTCTCTCCTCAGCATCATATTTACCTATAAAGCTGCACGTATACCAGTTTTCTTTTACTCCTGCGAATTATTTTTCTTTCAATAGAAGGTCTTTTCAACGAAGTGTTGTTCTTCAGGTTAAAAATGCCTGAAAAACTTTTCACAAAACGGATGGAATTACTTATATTTTCACGAGAAACAATAGTAAAATATTTCACATTTAATAAATAATTCGTAACCCAGTTCTGTCAATATTTTTAAAAGTATCATTTATGTAGAGTAATTAAGTAAATAAGAAGTATAATTTACTTACATTAAAATGACTAGTGACATATTACTGGTCTTTACTTTTATACATGCTTAAAATTGAATGATATAATAGACTTCTTCCGATATCTCAGTGATTTCTTTCTTTTTTTTCATTTTATTGGTGTTTCTCTTCTAGGACATTTGGTATGACAGATGTTGGATAGATCGTGATACTTCACGATGTTATTTGTCCGTTATTTATAAAAATATGTTTCAAAATAGGGAAAAGAAAAGACAGAAACATAAAAATAAGTGTAATGTTAAAACTTTATTTGAAAGATTGTAACAAAACTATCCCAGCATCAGAAAGAAAATGTTTTGACATTAAATAAAAAAATATATTTTGTTACGTTAAGGTTTTAAAGAGTTTTATTTTCCATTTGTAACATGATTAAAAGGTATAAAAAGTAAAACACAAGAATATACTGAATATAATAAATAAAAATTTCCTCCATAGTTAACTTATTAGGTTTACATTTCTATTCCGTATTGACGCAAAAACATTTCAAACTATAAGAAATGTAAAAATGAGCTAGTTTTAAGTTTTAGTGTTAAACTTTTATCTCAATTTACATGAAAACATATTTAATTTCATTGTTTATAGGAAGGGATACTAAAGCAGTTATCTATACATATAAAAAATCCTTCGTGTTTGTATGTATGCTCTCTATAGGCGCTTAAAATGCTCTTTGTAACTGCTCCAAATTGGGCACACTGACGAAATAGCATAAGAGACAGCTATTGATGAACGAAACATAATACTATTAATTACTTTTTTTATTAACAAGTTGACACGTTTAAGTGTAGCAGTATCGTACCATCGTCAACACTGCACAGAAATGTCTTTGAGGGCATTATGGGAAAAATGCACCCATTTTCTTTGGGACGGGGATTTCTGATGTAACTGCTGGGTGCACCAGGTATTGAATTCCGTGGTGCGAAAAAATTCTTTTACGTGTTTTGTATGTGTTGGTCATTATTTGGGAGACAAACTGATTTTGTCACGAACTCAGATTTATGGAAACTCGAATAGTCGAGACTCGTTGTTATATAGACCCGTGAGACGCAAGACAACAAAATCTTTGAGCCACTATAATATATAGAATTAAACTAGACATAATACATTTTACATCAGTGTTTGTGAAAATAAGCCTTATCCCCGTGTGAAAAACGGGAGTAGCTGAATAACTGACGAGACTAGCAGATACGAGCGGATAATTTTTAAATTCATAATTGTTTCAATCACTTTCATTGCTGAACCTCTAACTTTATTCTCAAATTGCGATCCATTTTTGTGGTCTCTGAGACAGCTGGTATTAGCAAGTTCTGAAATTTTAAATGCATATACGAAGTGTCATATTAATCGCATATACTGTTCAGAAATCTCGCACTCATTTAGTATATGAATGTGAGTCTCACAAAATAGTGATTTATGAATCTTAAATTCCTGATTTTATTATGAAAACTTCTCTTCACATAAAATCATATTACAGCGAGATAAATCACTGTCTGTTTTACTAAAAGAGCTATTTAATGTGGAAAGACATTAATGATGGATGCATTTCTGTGAAATTATTAAATAGCTAGTAAAAATTTTGAAATTCTAATAAGAAATATGTGCTGCTTACTAAATACACTACCAGTATTCAATGGAAAATTAAATCAAAACTTATGATGCTAGTTATTCAAAGGCTTGTAACTGAGTACTTCCATACATATCGTACACTAGTTTATATGCAAAACCAGAGTTAGTGAATGATGAATTCAGATCTAAATGCATTCGATTTATCGTCCGCCTGACTAGGCGTAAATCTACAAATCCGCATTCCATTTTGCGCGATTCACGGAATAAATAGATGGACCTGAAAGTGTCCACAATAACAAACAGAACAAAGCTTAGTCTTGAATCCGGATTTGCTTAAGATCAGAAGTAAATGCCTATCTGACATCTTACTTTATGTGTTTCTGGAATTTATACTTCGACCTGTAGGTTAAAAACGAGCAAAGTTTGTATCCTTTTGCAATTGAAATTTTTTCTTTCTTTTTTTTTAGTTGGTTCGAAAATATGTAAGAAAAACTTTTCTTTCTTTCTTATTCATTTTTATTTATTTTTTTACTTACTTTTTTTGAAAATGCACTGCTGCTGTTCATTTTGGAATTATCAAAGAATCTTATTACGAATCCTCAAACTTTAGTTTTAAATGTGAATATTTTAATTTTGAAAATGAAATACTTGAAGGATTTTTTCTTAATTAGTGTGAAGGAATGTATACCCTTGAAATATTACTTTACATGTTTTAAATAAACATTGATTTAAATTGTATTTATGCTCCATTACAGATGCAGCGGAACATTTGCGCATGGTGGAAGTCATTATGTTTAATACGAACATTAAAAAACATTTTTTTTTGAAAAGAGAAACAACCTTTCTCTTTATTTAAATATATAGGCTAGCAATCTACTAATCCCCAATTTCAGTAATATTTAAAATCTAAATACATGGCTAAAAAAAAGAAAAGAAAGATTGGTAATATGTTGTAAATTTTAAAATCAAGATTATTTTAGGTGACCAATTGTCAATCAAATAACTATCATCGATCATTTAAAATTTTGCTAGCAGATCTAGCATGGAATTTTTAATAAAGAACATCGCCTACTAGCACAAACGGCCACAAGAAAGTCAGCGAGTGTAGTGGTTGTCCGTGGTAAAAGTAACTTTTTATTACCATTAAATAAAGCCGAAAGTGATCGTATAGTGATGTGTCGTAAACTAATCTATCTCGCTGGTACTCCTGTAACTCATCTACATAAAATCCAAAAAGAGTACACAAAATACTGAAAGAAATCAACAAATTTAAACTGAAAACTAGCATAATTTTATTTAGGATACTTAAACTTATTTCCTAAAAATTACAATCAACAAACGCAAGTATTTACTTGGCAAAGATATAAAAGTCTGGGGAGATGTGGTATTATGAGGTGATATTTAGATTCCTAGTACACTTTTCATGGGAAGTAGAAAAAACAGTGTATATTCACCAAAGCAGGTGCGTGGATTAAGAGCCAATGTTCTCGCGATCTCCGTCATGTTTGTCGCACAATCGGCGTTACTCACACACAATATAATCGCATAAACATCACACACCACTTGCTATATGTAACTGGTAGCACCCGCACGTACTTTTTCACGTCTCATGGTCATGGTTTTCGGACGCTTCTCGTTATCTGAAAATTGTAGCACCAGCACATAATCTTCTCACATCTCCTGGTCAGGGTTTTGGGACGCTTCTCGTTATCTGAAAATTGTAGCACCAGCACATACTTTTTCACATCTCCTGGTCAGGGTTTTGAGACGCTTCTCACTCCCTGTACCTTGGGTTCTCTTTTCTTCTTTTTTTTCTTCCATTTGCAGGATCCCATATCGTATGCCCATTATTTTTATAGGCTGGTGGTTTCTATTAGATGCCGTATACGCCCTCAGCCGAATCATTGTGCATGGGAGAGTGCCACAAAGTAATTATGTCGTGACTGGTCCATGTGGTCACTGTGACGCTTCTTTGTGACAAATTACCAAGCAACGTCGCAATCAAGTCACGTTGGGACACCACCGTGCCGCCTAAAATGGGTTCACAACGGTGACAAGGGAAAATGCTGTTGTGTTTCTTAACATAAGAAAAAATGTTGATAAAATTATTATACTCTGTTCGGTTGATAAACAAATAATATAAACACTCCAATTCCTAGAAAATAAATTTTGAAAGAAAAAAAAAATCCAAACATTTAAATTTTATGAAAACATATTAAATTATTGAAATTTACATGTGAATTTGAAAATGCACCTCCAAGAAATATATTGAACGCAGAAGTTCAAGAAATTTTTAGCTTTTTTATATCAATAACAGAAAAAAATAAGTTCCAAAAATTAATTTTTATTTTAATTTATTAACACGTGTATTTTTCTTTACTTATAAAGTACAATCGCTTTTTTTTTCAATTACATCACTTTTTAAAGCGTTCGTAGTTAAGATATGCCTTTCACAATCTCGCTACTAGCAAACTTGTCTACGAATCAGGAGATCTTGAAACCGAATCCTTGTAGGTTCAGATATCTCCTGGAAGACGCTCAAGACAGATGGCAACACCCATTTTTTTTCCTATCGGGGTTGCATTTTGACTTCACTGCTTAGTCATTTTCTGACCACACTGTGACATCACCAGGAGCGGACATATCGACTACGGAGTGACTACATATGATTATCGGTAAGATCATTCGTGACAGAATTGTGACCTTGACTTTAAGGTCCCTCTTTGTTCACGGTGCTATTAGGTTTGCTTCACAAAGTCCTTGTAATGGTGCCCATTCACGTTCGAATTCGTCTGACAAACCATTAGTTAAGGGGCGATTTTTATGACCGGGGTGGGAGTTTTTTATGACCAGGATAGCAATAAATAACTGACTTTCCACACCTTCATCATTCGTCCACATGATCAAACATTTCTCAGTTTGCGTTCAGACTTGGCACGGAATGGCGTCAATTGATACAGCGATTGCGGTAGTTGTCCTCGTGGTTTCTGGAAAAAATAGCCAGAAAAAGCGAAAAGCAAGAAAAAATATTTGGTAAAAAACTGGTTAAAGAAAGAGAGAATTTATCCCATGTAAAATTATTAGAAAGTTTAGGATTTTCGCCAGAAGATTTCCATAATTATCTGCGAATGAATGAGGAGACCTATATATGGATCTGTTGAAACTTGTTGCGCCTATTATCAAAAGGAGCAAGACCGTAATGAGAAAAGCAATTTCTCCGCATGAAAGACTTTCAGCCACACTCAGATTTTTGGCTACGGGACGCAGTTATGAGGACTTAAAGTTCTCTACTTTAATATCACCTCAAGCTCGCGAAAAAATAATTCCAGAAACGTGTGATGCAATTTACGCTGTCCGCAGGAATATAGTTTATCACTCCGGTTCCGACAAACTTACTCAGTATGTTATATTATTCATTAGACATTTATTAATTACAATTTTTAAATGTCTAGAAATGACAGATATTCTATTTAAGAGAAATGAAAAAAATTGAATTTTATGAAAAGTAACCTCGTACCAAATGCAATGTCATTTTAAAGTTTCATTTGAGATTGCAAAATCAGGAATTGATAGGCATTCAGGGCGTATGCCCAGGGCTCCCAAATTGCACAGGCTGATTGATTGCAACAAAATTTCTCGATTACATTTATAATGAATCACACATTTTTTGGTAAGTTTCCTGTTCCACTTAATAAAATTATTCACTAAATACTTAATTCACAATCGACAAATAAAATAATAGTGATTTTATTGTAATTATTAGACTTATGCTTTTTAGCTTTACAGTGAAATAACTCAAATGATGATTGATTCCCATTCAGTGGCGTAGCTAAGAGGGGAGGGGAGGTAAGGGGGGTTATTACCCCCCATGAGGAATATTTTGCCATACAAAATGTATATTCTTCACTCCCTTATCACACACACCTGTACCTATATATGAGTTGAAGTAGTCCTAAACCCCTTCATGAAAAATGTCTGGCTACGCTACTGTTCCCATTATATAATGATAATGATTCCAATATTATTCCTTTACTGCCTGTAGAGTATTTTAAGGGTATGTTATATGATATGCATGTCCCAGATGAACATTTAAATAAAAAATTGAGAAGGCGTGTTGCTCGTAAAATTAAAATCTCCATCTTGAGATGGAGATTTTAATTTTTCCTCATCAATAATTAGAAAGAAAAAGCTCATCAGTTAAAATAAATGGGGTATGTTTGCGTATTTGTCCCATTGAGAGTGCAATCCATTACATAACTTATGAATATGCTTCTGATGAATTGAAATAATATTATTGTGAAGAAAATATTGTGTAGACGTTCAACTCGTTTTCAGGACCAATATTATTATATTTTAATAATTGAGAGTTTATATCACTGAATAAGTTCAATGAATTTGTTAACAACGTCTGTATAAATGCAAAATAGCATACTCCATAAATATTACTGTTTTACTACTACTATATACATTCTCCTGCATAAAATATATTTTACTATGGATTAACTGAACATGTAATGGATTATAAATATACATTAATAACCAAGTTATAACTACACTTCATTGAATTTATAAGATTTTATTATAGTAGTTAACATCAATTATAAAATAAAAAACGCATTTAAAATGATCCAGTTCCTGGATAAATCTGGAATTAACTTATTCCTCCAGGGTAGGTAGGTCATTGAGGGTCGTTGAGGTTCTACGTAAAACAAAAAAAATCGCCACTAAGTCGATGCATTGCAATATCTGGCTAAACTAGAAACCTTTCGAGAGCGGCACCTTTGAAGTTACGGGACGGTCGAACGAAAAATCGTCAAACATTCGATCTGACCCCAAAGCACTCCCACTTTAACCACAAATGGAGATTTGTGGCTAAATATCCGCTGCTCCGGTATCAAAAATCCCCCCACCACTAATTGCTTTTCGGAGGAGTCGCAGGAAATCGTGCGATCGGTCGACCTGTGTATGGGGCCTTTAAGCAGCGTTATCAAGTGTTACTGATGGATCATGAAATCCTGGAATACTCTTGAATATTGTCGAAAATTATATTGACACCCATATTCAATCTGGAAAATTGGTCTAGATCATATTCTTCAGAATTTTTTATGGAATTCAAAAGAGGTTCATAAAATATGTGTATCTTGCAGGGACAAATTACGTGAAGAATTTTGAGAATATGCGGTGAGTAAAGTAAAAATAAAACTCTTCCGGAAAATGCGATGTCATGCAGTAAGTTGTAGACTTACGAAATATTGTAAATTAACGTAATTCAGCAACTGTTGCATATTTCCTATTTTATAAGACCCTAATAATAAAATAAGAAGGTAAATTGATACACACATCCACATTCCATAAAGTAATAAAATATATAGCCACGAATAAAAATATTCTACGCACCGTTTTCATGACATTAGAGTAACAAGTGTCAGTTCGAATATTTTATACCGAACAATTGCAGATTTACTAAAAATCAGAAGGCATAAAACAAAAATGAAAATACTTTGAATTTTTCGCAGCTTATAGCAAATGTTCGAAAAATATATTACTACAAAAACTATTTATATTATTCAGAAATATAATACACATAGGGAATTTATTTCACGTTTGTTAAGCTTTAGCATATAATTTTATATTATTACTATCTCATTCTTTTTGTATAATTTCACAGCTAACAATGTCGTAATTTTATTTTAGTGAATTTAAATTTGCATTAGATCTCAGAACACTTAAGACGCAAATGTTGCGTCCCAAGAGAAACAATGAAATAATTTTTGAGATTCCTCATCAATGGAATTAATTTCCATAATATCTATCAAGAAAGCATTCATTACATGCATGGAACTGGCAATCCGTAGATATAGCATGAAATGCAAATATTAAATGTTATTTTTAATGCATACACAAGATGAATTACTACGAGACCGCTATAAATGCATGCCGGAATTTTTCATAATAAAGTTTAAAACAGAATTCCTAATTTTAATATACATCAAATTCCTAAATTCCATATTTGATTAATAATATTATTTTATAATATGCCAAAGCATAAAATTTGGTGTTGTATTCTCAAGAGTTCATGAGAATGATTTTCAAATTTTCTGGAGAATTGAAAATAATTTTAATATATATTATGGATTTATCAGTAAAGGATACATTGAAATTATTGTTAAACACTTATGTGTTGTCCTTGTATGTGTTTGTGTAGAGTTTAAAATAATGAAGTTCGCGTTACATAATTAAATTTACTAGTGAATGCACCAAGAACCACTTCAGCCATGTAGGAGTGACAAAATTAAAAACGTCTTTTTACATAAATTCGAAACAGAAAGGAATTATTTAGAAATATGTTAGATAAATATTAAAAATATAAATGACTACTCTTTATCGTTATCGATTCGATGTGATTTCTTTTCACGGCCAATTATTAAAAATATCTTCGTTAAAACATAAATATAATTCAATCTAGTTTTACATCAAAAATTGTTTAAATATTATTGCAGTTCGAAGAACAACCACATTAGCGTTAAATGTCTAAATTCAGGTTTTGCAACTTAATTTCGAATGCTTACCAAGTTCATGATTTAATGTAGTAATTACAATTATCGAACATTCAAAGTGGACAAGAGGCGTCAATACTTTTTTCTAAGTGTAGCTAATTCAGTGTTTTATACATTCTCCAAAATTGGTGAACTTTTATCATATTACTTTTGTTTAAATACAAAATAGCTACATAAAATTACCTAATCTTTTGGTAGACAAGTCTCTACAAGACAACTAACAAACAATATTTTCTCGTTTACAACAAATAAATATCCAATGTTTTGTCAATGACATACAAAACTAAAAAGACATTTTAAGGCAGACTTTATAAAATTCCATTTTAAAGTGTTTTTTTCAAACGTTAAATCTCGTTTAATAAAATATTTTATGCATACAATAGATGCCTTTGCTCTATTGCTATCGGGCGCATAAAATTACTGAAAAATACGGAAAGGATAGAACTATATTTCAAAGCTTTATCACCTATACTTCACCTGCAATATATAATACACGATATGTGAATTTAGTAAATTAAACTCGCGACAATACCAACATTAAGAGCCGGAGCTTTTGAAACATATACACGATTTTATGGAAAGAAAATTAGAAAATACATTCTTGTACAGCACGATCGGTAAATTTAAATAGGGAAGTCACGAGAATTTACGTGACAAATAAATAATATAGGAAGAACTTTTCTCTTGTACAAGAAAGCCTGTTGAAAGTCCATTAAGTGTGGCAATATGTGATGGGAATGGGGACTTCGGCGTTCACTTTGGGTAATAAGCTTAAAAAATGATAATAACGCTTTATCAACCAAGCATGATTTTTTAGGCTAAATATATTACTTTAAGAGGAAAAAAGCATAAAATCTATACTGCCAAATAATTATAGAACTTTTTTTTGTACATTATCAAATTTAGTGAAATTTTACGCGTTCAAATGTTACGTAAAATATTTGCAGTTGGAAATAGGTATATAAATGTGTGCATGCAAGAGAGATCAAAATGGCAAATCTAATTTACTTGATTATACAGATAAACGATATTTTGTTTTTGTGTTTGCAAATAATGTCAACTTAAAATGTATAGCTGGAATACATGACAAATCAATCGAAACATGAAAACGGAATTTATATTTTAATGTGACTTAAATTTACTTAACTTAGCTCTATTACCCTTTAAAAACATTCTAATTTCATAAAAAAAATATTTTCCCGTAATTAGGGAATGCAATCCGGATCCCGCAGGAACGGGATCCTGCGAGATTCCGTATCAATATTTGCGGGACTGGTACCGCTGGATTAGGACCGTAATCCTGCGGGATTGAAACTGGGAAATAAATTATTTTTATTACAATTTCAACTATTACAAATCAATTATGAAAAGTTTTCCTTTTAAATTTCATTTTTTTAAATTCACGCTTTCAACTATTTTACTAAAAAGAACAAGACTAGGAAGACGAGTGACTCTTTACATTGCATTTTCACATTCCTTTTTTAGCAACTAAGAACTAATTATTTTGAATATCATAACTATAATTTTGATATTTCTGTAAGTCATGTTTTATTAATTATCAAAAAAATTAATTATTACTATTACACTTCATAGTGCATAAAATCTTACTTTTTCCTATTTTTCTAAATTGAAATGAATTCTTAGCTGAATTAAATGCCAAGTACGCGGGATCAATAAGTCTCAATCCCGAAATCCCGCGAAACGAAAATAAGAGCGATATTGCATTCCCTAGCAGTAATACATTCTTGAATTACTTCTCATATCAAAAACATTTGACCAATATTAAATTTCTATTTTTTTTTTATCAGAACAAACGTATATGAAATTAGTTGGTAATTTCATATACGTTGGTAATAAATTTGTGGTGTAAGGAATCAGATAAATTTAGAAAAAAATTTAAAGATTCAGCTTTCTGAAACTGCTTTAACTTCACTAACTTTTTGCGTTTGTATTAGCTGAGGAAAAAAAAAATTGTCTTTATGATCAAACATTTAAAATTTTCATTAGATATGATGTACATGAGTCACTTATTTCTAGAAATTCTCATTGTTTGAAAAGAAAATTGTTTATTGTATGAGAGTTATTTATCTAAGGAAAAAAAATGTAGTTTTTTAATAGCTGCTACATATAATTATACGAAACATTTAACACAAGTAGACTCCGATCCTTTTTCAGTATCAGTTACATGCAACGTCTAAAACGATACTTTTAATGATGAAATTTGAAAACAAATAATAGCACACACATGCATTAAGTTTTATTTGTATCAAAAGCACAAGAATAAGCAGAATTTGTATGATATTTATATTTACATCTTTTACAAATAGTCGATTCTGTTTAGCAATAAAAAGGCATTACGATTTCTTTGTCTCTCAGCTTGAAATCGGGAAAAAGCGTTCGTTATTTGGAAATGACGTCTTGTTCCGATGTCAGATATCATTCCACATAGCAGCTGAAGAAATATCGAGCTACAATGCATAAAAATGAAAATAAAGCTCAGGAAATAAAAAAATAAAGAATGCACACGTTCGAATTATACGTTTGTGAATGGTAAGTAGAACATTTTCTTTGTATGTCTTTTCTTTGAATCTCGTAGGTTTTATATTCAACATTTTTGTTTTGTTTAACGTGTATTTGTTTTGAAATATGTAAATATGTCGCAAACGGAACAGTATTGGGATTGGCAAACGTCGAAACCGTTGAAATCAACGCTTAGAAGAGAAAAGTTTTTTCTTTAAAGAAGAAAATCCTACGGAAAAAAAAGTTAAAACCAAGAAAACGCACTTCTGCATTTATATGTTTTTTTTTTTTTCCTCCCTGAAGATATAGGGAAAAAGTTAAATTTATTCTTCGATATCACGTCTGTAAGAGTGGCCGTGGTATAGACACATATCGCACTTAACTCTCCTACCAATAAATCGCCATAAGTCGCACTAAACATGTGGACATAGATCCAGAGCTTGAAAAAAGGTCGGCCGTCTTGGTATCATAAAAAAAGTTGTAAAAATTGGCTTTTGTTTGGTTTGTGTCATAGTGCGCATTTCTTTTTCTGATATTGTTTTGAGTATATGTATAAGTAAAAATGCAAACAATCGGAAACAGAGTACTTGGAATGCAGTGATTAATAAAGCAAAATACTTTTACTAAGAATTACCCCAGAATAATTATTTTTGAATTTATTTGCGGAATTTTGTTTGGACTAAAACGTCAAATCTTTTTTATCAGAAATATTTCATGTTCTTAAAGATGTTTACGACATGCATAAATATATCATTTTATTGCTTTTTTGCTTGAGAAATACGAAATAAAATTCTTTAACGTACAGCATATGTAAATTAAAATTCTAAGTAAAAGTAGAAGGATTTGAAGGGTATTTTGTCTCTTAAGGGAACTTATATTAGTTTCTGTAAGATTAGAACTACAAGAGCATAATTTAATTTGCGAGTCGAAAGATATATATAACAGTCAGATACCTTTTGAACTATTTACGTTAGTTCTATCCTTCCAAATGGGAATTTTTTTTCTAATGATGCTAACCAGCTATTTTTTACACCATACATTTTCATGGTGACCTTGAATACAAAAAAATTCGTTGTAGAATGAATTCCCATCTTTAATAAGTTATTTACAAAAAAATAAATAAATAAAAATATAATCTTTTAATCATAGTATTTATAAGACATCGGAGATTCTAAAAATGAGCTTTTTTGGCCCGATTTGGCATTCTATTAAAATCTCTGATTAATTCTTTGTACACATATTTAATAAAATGTGCATGTAAACGTTTAAATGGTTCTGTGTTTTATTAGTTAAAGTGTGGAAAATAGATTTGCAACAATGCTTGGCCATTTATAGTTATTACGTCGCAGTTACCTTCATATTCATGAATAGGTTACATCCAACCAAGGGGTAGCAGCTTCTCCGGGGTATAAGCAAAGGAATAAAAAAGAATATTAATCTATTCATTTCCCCCAAGTTTATTTTGAGCAGTTTGATTTTTGAGAGGAAAAGCGAACCCATAGTTCTGTACAGCCTACGAGTCACTGTAAATATTTTTACATACATCTGTTGAAAATTGACTTGAATATTCCCGAGAGTGGAAATCTCGCAATTCAGCGTCCAAAAGAGATTCGCACCAGAACGCCTAAAATCTTTAAGCTGCAAGAACAAGGCTTATGACATTTCTTATTCATCGGCTCGATGAGATTTCTTATAAAAGAATAGTATCTATAAAAGAATAACTACGTGGCAGCTGTTGGAACTCAATTCGGCGCTTACAACAGAAGAATATAAGCGTACAAATGATAGTGCAAATGCGCTGGAAATATTTTTCTAGCCATATGATCAACCATATTTTAAACACCATGGATCCACTGATTCACGTTAATGAGGTATTGAATTCGCAAACGGAAAATTTAGAAAACGTACTTTACATTCATGCCATTAAAATATTACAAATACTTTGATGATTATATCTTAAAGTCATAGTTTCCTCATTGCTTGATACTAAAATGTGAGAATGATGGATTACCTTTACTTTTTGCTGCAAACATCCAGAATGCGTTTTTTTTCAATGAAAGTGTCTTTAAAAATGAAAACTCTAATTTGAATAAAAAAAGAACTATTTGAGTTGATATACTATTTATCATACGATCAAAAGTGTGAAACGGTAAAGGAGACGTTTTACTTTAAATTCAATGCGAAAGCATGCAATTTTTATTAGCAATTTTACAGCATATTTTTGTAAAAATTCAGACACCCCGAAATTACAGAAAAGTATAAAATTTTCGGAAAAAGACCTTTGCTATGACTGAAGGTGTTCAGATATTTGCGTCAATAAGTGAGCTTTTGCGTGAGAAAAGTTAAAATGTTTTAGATCTTGTCAAATAACTTTTATATCAAATAACACTCAACTTGCAAAGAATATAAGAATTTTTCGCTCTTTCTCTAAATAGAAGAAAATCAGGGTAATAGACGTTGATGTTTTGATATGAATACATTAATATTGATAACAAATATTAATTTTCAATTTAACATTATTTCAGAAAGTTAACTCGAAATATGTACTTTAACCCTTTCAGACCTGATTAAATAATTTATAACAACACAGATTAAGATTGTAATAAAGAATTTAAAAATTCCTGATTATTAAATTTCCGTACTGTTTTCAATTTAAAATTATTAATGTTATTTACAATTACGTACAATATATTTTCAAACTTTGCTCAATTGTGGACGTCTGGTCTGAAAGGGTTAAAAATAGTTATTTTCTTTCCTTGCATATTGTTATTAATAGCATTATTTGCATACCTCCGTAAGTAAAAGATACTTTGGGTCTCGCTATTCAGAAAATTCCTTTACTACGTAAACATGCTTCATAGTACATTTATTACGACATATTTGACTAAATAAATTCGTTTGATTAAATTGAAAATGCAAAAAATTTATACCGTTAAGCAGGAAGGAGTGATAGTTATTCCATCACAGAGCTGCTGGCTCTATGATTTAAGTTTTTTTGCCATCAGTGAATGAAAAAAGAACCACAAGTCTGCATAATAAGAATTATTCTTTAATTAAATCTGTGCATTTACATTTTATTTTTTTCTGCATATTGAAACCATTCTTTATTGTTTCGAAACGTATCCATTCTTGTTATGCAGATATGCGGAGACGTTGAGTTAGTTTTTAAGAATTGATAAACACACGTGTTATCATATGACTTTGTACATTGTCTCGGAAACAACCAGGTCTCTTTGCACTTCAATAAAGAATAAAACCAATTAAAAATCAAAGTGGTCTATTTAAAAATGATTGTAATTATGACGCTGGCTGGTAGCATAGCGAAAACATGCGTGGCTTCACTGGACAAAGACAAAAGAAATAAATGATGGAAAAAAGTGTGAGAACTAAGGAAGAAAACGCGGCGATAGAGAAAGAATGGTCGCCAATAAATCGCCAGATTGGAAAAAATGATTTGGCAGTTAGAGGCAACGTAATAGTTACAAAATTTAAATGTGAGTCGCCAAAGGGGGATAGGTAAGGACAACTTGTGACACAAGAAAAAAATATAGAAGCCTCGTGGGAACAGACAAGTGAAAGAGCATCCATACAACACGAGGCCACCTGACAAATAATACCATATCGGTTAAACGTCAAAGGAGTTTAAGAAACAGAATGAAAATAATAAAACGGATGGAGATGGGAATTTAAAAATGGCAATGAGTATTACTTTTAGAATAGGGATAGGAAAATCCTAACTAATTAAAAATATGTGATAAACTGCATTAGAACTCTAACAAAGTTTTCTTCTTCTGAAAATGTCTAACATGCATTTGATTGGAGGTAGTTTGACATCTCCTATAATGATCTTTCCAAGTTATTAGTTCCCGATTTTTCCCTATCAAAACGATGTACAGGCTATGGGTTTGTTTGCCCTGAACTTGGCATCTTTTCTCTGTTTACCGGGTTGACATATTTGGCATTGAGCTAAAATGCCGTTTGACGCGGCATTAACCTGGTTTCCATACGGCTTATTTGGCTCTGTCTTCGGGGCCTAGATCTACGGGCCCTCGCGTGGTGATCTACACGACTGTTCGAGGATATTTCGCCAATAGGTAGCTATTGGCGAAATTCTCCGTGCATTAGAAAATCATTTTTTATTTGCGTGATCGTATTTATGAAGAACAGTCAGATATTTTTCTCTTTCGTTTTCTTGATTTACGATATTAGATGTGTAAATGTATTTTATACGTTAATATTTACTTTAAAATAAATAAATCGTTTAAAAATCATGAACAACCAGCTATAAAGAACATGAAAACTAAATAAAAATTAAACGTGGCTTTTAGATAAGTAATAGGGCAAACTTTTGAATTTTAATTTAATTAGGTTTTACGAACTTACATAATTAGGTAAAAAATAGCAAAAGTTTTATAGTAATTTTGATAATCATTAGCTGTTTGAAAATTTTTAAATACTTACACTGTGTGCATGGGGATAGGTTGCTCTATATGTATATATATTTTCCCGATTTTAATTGGCACTATACTTTTCGGGCCCCACCACTGATAAGGTCACGAGCCGCCACTGGAAACAAATCCTTAAACGCATTGTTTAAAATCGTGTTATGCAACGAATATTACAGTTTTAACTTGAGACTCCCTTTAAGGATGTTTCTTGATGTATGCAAGTATAATATAATGGTACGATTTTTCTTAATTTCCCTGTGTGACAGTTATAGTAAAAATTCCAAAATATTATTTTACCTAAACATTATGTATTGCTTTTAAACGCAAATAATTTTTATTTTAATGATTGAAATTATCACAGATTTATAAATTTTCAAGAAAGATAAAGCGTATAATCCGAAATCAAAACGCACATCATGTTAAAGAAAATATCTTAAAGTTATAAAGATGTATTCTAGAACACAGCTTTGTTAAGAGTAAGGGCTAGCGCCTTGGAAAATAGTAGAGATATTTGGCTTTCGAAAGCTGTCGATAGTAAAACATTTTATTACACCATTCATGCAGATATTTTTCATTCTTAATATAAAGCGATCTTTTATTGTACAGTAAATAAGAAACATGCTCCTAGGGTTTAACAGCAGAAAGATAAAATGTTATAAATTTTTAAATGCGCGTGAAAGTTTCACAGAAAAACTTAAAAAGTGCTATAAAAATAACGAGAGAAAGTCTCGGATATATTTAAGTTAATAGTCCTTTCTGCAGTAAAATGTCATAAAAGTTGTAGTATATCACGTTCTAAGAGAAAGATTTAGAGCTCTGAGACCCTACCTGCTCAAAAAATATTATACCTGAACTTTTTATGTACTTCATGCAGCCGAATCAGTTCATACAAGCAACGTGAAAAAATTCAAATTATCTATAGGAACATACCATGAATCAGAAGCTTTGAAAGTTAAGCTCATTTGTTTAATGAAAGAAAAATTTACTTTAATAATTGCAGATGCTTTATACATTAACAAGCAAGTACTTTTATGAAGTTCAATTTAACTAGATTTAACAAGGAACTGAATTTAGGAACTGAATCTTACATTGATTCTTTATACTAGTGTATTAATACATTTAATTTCAACTTAATCATATGGGTTTCCAATGTAAAAATTCAAGCTTTCACTGATGTCGATATTTTTTAAATTCAGGAAAGCCTCCAGTCAATTTGTAAGAGGTGTTGCGCACAGTTCGTATCTATTTCTATTAATTTTTCAAGTTGTTTCTTTACTCACAAAGTCAGAAGCAAGATTATTTTTACTTTTTGAAGAATAAAGCCAAGCATGAAAAGCATATTTAAATTTAGTTTGCGCTCTAAAATCGAAGTGTTACGTTGATATTAAAATCCCTCCAAGTATAAATTGACTAGATTTGCTATTTTGATAAAAGCAAGTTAAGGGTTAAGATAGCGACCGTATAATTATAATTAAGAATGACTATATCATTTTTATCCGTTTAAAAGTTACAGAAAAATTAATTTTCCATGCCACATTTTAGATAATGGAAATTTTTTTAACAAATGTGAAGCACATAGAATACACAACGTGCACAAACGAAATACAAATTTTCAGAAATTGAATCATTTAGGCAGTTCAAATTAGCTCGAAATTTTTAATTCACTGCAATGCATGAAAGTAGTTACTTGAAAAATTGAAAAGAATAATTAAAAAAATCTGTCTTCCGGGAGCACAAATCTAATTTCTTAAAGAACAGATTATTCACTAACACCATGAATGCCAAGAAAGCAAATTTACTATTTGAGTGCCAATATTGAATTTTTGTTAATTTTATGACTAAAAAAATCCAAGATCTTTTGTGCTGTATTTTAAACTAAGAACTTTCTATAGAATTATCAAACAGAAATGCATAGCGAAATTTCCTAAAATATGGTACATTGAAAAAGTTTTGTTTTATAACTTAAATTTATGACATAATTAAGAAGACAAAGGAATTTTTTGAGTTTCTGGTGTATATTTGTTAATTTTTAAACTAAGCTGAATGTTTTTTTAAAGATCTTATAAGTAAAATTTTTACCACGAAGAAATTGCCTTTTGACAAACAATTTATGTTAGATAAAATTTTAAAACTTAGAGGAATCCTTATTTGAAAAAAGAGTTTTTGAGGTAGAGGCAGGTTTGGTAACTACAGAAGATAGTTGAATCGTGAATTGTGTGTAGAAAACATATTCTCAAAATGATAATAGCGCCGATATACCAACATACCGAAGAGTATTTTCAAAATCGCACCTCAGATCCACTCTATGTAATGACTTTGTAAAAGTTTGCCAACTGTTTTGTCCTTACTTGAACACAGCTTCTTGTTCTTACAGAGACTCGACTAGGGGCGTGCTTGAGGCTTTGGAGGCTTTTCAAGATTGTCTGCAACCTCAGTGGCGGATACTGAAAGATATCTACCCCTCAAAGAAAAATTACTTCCGCTAACGTAATACGTTTCTATAATATAAAAGATGCATTTTATCGTCCAAAATATGTTTGGAACCCCTAGATCATTTTGTACTGCACTCTCTGTTGATTAATAGCTTACCCTTTAGTACCGTTTAGTAACTGCCCCTCTTGTTTGCTTTGAATAAACAATAAGACCAAGTATTTGTACACAGTGCTATATTTACATTCTTTTCAGAGTACACTGATGCGGTGTTAATTACATAGAGAAGAAAACAACAAAACCATTTACAATATCTTTTTGTTGATTCTAACTTATAATGACCGACTGATTACAAACGGACTTTTGAAAAAAAGACGTAATTAATATTTTATTGAAACCGAATGCAAGATAAACCATTTTTATCACGTAACAAGAAATGCTTTGGGCCACATGGATAGTTTTACAAGACAAGCGCAGAATTCAGTTTCTTTCTACTTTTCTTTTAAGAATCTAAGCTAATAAAATGTTATACGCTGAATTGTAGAAACCAGGAATATTTGTGGGTTTCATGAAAATCAGGATTTTTAAGAAAAATGTCTCAACACGAGAGAAACAAACAAACTGTTTTTTTTTATGCTATTTAGTGACTATGAATCGAAGAGTTTTAACTTTCCTTGGTGGTCGACAATATTTTACTATTCCGGTAACTTACAGTTTTGTTTACAGTTAAACCGACTCTGTTTACAGTTAAATAACTACAATAATGCAACCTGTCATGAGAAGAATTCGTCTTTAACATTTTTTTTTAATTTAATGAGTTCCATTTAAAGTGTTTTAATATTTTAATAAATTGTGTGAACAATACGTTGGACTACATCATTAGCACTTGCTTGCACTTATTAATCTAAGGATTGATTCTAAACGCTTTTGAAAGTGCGTAATTCAAGAAAAGCCCCAAGTGGAAATGCTACTCCAAGTGCGGCGTTTTTAGTTTACTGGCACAATACATATGAGGAGAATCTTTTGGCTGTAAAACACAGGTGGAATTACGTGATTTGGTTAAATGATGCCAGGGAAGAAAATATTTCAATAACTCGCAAGACCAGAATATAAATTTAGAAGCTATTTTTCATAAATTTAGCTATCTGAATTGGCATTTTTACTTGAACTCATTCAACTTTCTTGCACGAGAACTGCATTCTTGAAATCTTGCTTAACGGGAGTTTTAAAAAGAATGTCCTTTATGTATGCATTATCAGAGTTAAATAAACACATGTTTATTCAAGTTAGGAAGCGTAACATTCTCTTTAAGGTTCTTCTTACATTTAAAAAACAGTTTTTAATTAGGGAAAGCTGTTCAGTTTTTTATAGGGTTAAAAACAATTTAAACCAGAGAGAATCTCTAACCACAAAAAATAAATTATCACTGTTAAAAAAAGGAAACTGCTGTAAACAATGAATACTCTAATGTTTGAATTACAAAGTACTAATTAACTAGTTTTACAGAGATTAGTCCTTTTTTTTTCATAAAATAAAGAAAATGTGTTTTATACCTGTATGATGACTGTGGTATTAGGTTTATTTCTTGCAAACCTTTCTATTCAAATCTTTTAAGAATAAAAGCGTCTGCGCTCTTTTGAGGAAAAATAAATCTTGACAAAACAATATCAAAGTGGAAGCTTTGTAATTATCAGATAATGTGAAAATGCTTTTCTGTATTATATTTACAGTTTTGTGATTATAGTTGGAACCTGAAAAAATATTACCGCAGCATTATACATAATCTTATCATTTGTGTTTCTGTGAATAAAGTCTGACCTAAGAAGTGTGACGACTATTAGTGGTTGCTGCTTGTAATAATTGAACAAACTTTGAAGTTAAATCTGGCTCTGCAGAGTATTTTCAGTGTACTAGTTAATCAAAAGGTGCATCTATGAGGTAGTTCACTCGTGAAATTAACATATGATAATTAGTAAACTTACTAAGTAAATTGTTCAACGAATAAATTGAACTTTTGTCTTACGTTCAAAGTAACTTTAAAAAGCATTAACATAAGTATGAGATATCGTGTTTACATAAACATTGCAATTTTGCATCTAAAAAAAAAGAGAGATTCAACTTGTACAGCCCTTAAATTTACTGCAAGCAATTTACAAAGTGTTTCAGCATATAAGCATGAACCTTCATGTTACGAACACATGCATACAAATCTAATTAATACGAATATATAATGTAGCAATATCCTTGTTGCATTGGGGTTAGTTTATAGAACTCTAATTTATTTTGTAGAGACATGTTAATAAAAGTATTAGGTAAAAGAAACATATTTTCTTTCTTTTACATCTTTTTGTCTTTTTTCTATAATTACTGATAAACTTCATCATTAAAATCTTCATTTCCTTTTCAAATCTATTGTTATTGCTGTTTTTGCAAAATCCTTTTCCACAAATCAGTTATGTATACGAACGGTAGACATTTCTTACAATAGAAGTAATCCTCCTTTCAGAAAAGAAACGGATAATACAACATCAATTTCAATTTTTCGTACAGATGAAGAATTATTAAGATAAGCAGAAACGTCATTTAATAAGTTATACACTGGAGTTAACTGTAAGCGAATTATTTTACCGCACAATGTCAGCTAATATTGAATCCGAAGTTGAAAATGATATGTATATATATATATTTCTTATGAATCATTTTCCTCTTTTTATGAAGATTCATGACATCTGTATTTTTCAAAAGTATGATTTATTATAATTTTGAGGATTTTAGAAATATGATTCACCAAAGGTCTAAATAATATAAGAATAACCCATTTCTTCAATCTTTCAGAGCGTCTTAGCAATATTTCAAGTCCATAATATTTAAGCTAACTAAGATTCGTAATACAGTAAAATCGTACATTTTTTATTCTATTTCAGCATAAAAAATGAGTAAGCACGATTTACGAAATTGTATCTCTAATTTAACCTTTCAGCTCCCAATGCACTAAATTAATATAATACAGGACGCTACGACATAAAGTAGAAAATTTCTATTTTTTGTTGTTGAAAGTTAACGGCACCATGTTTTGTAAAAAAATTTTCAGAAAACAGATGCATCTTAGCATGACCATTGATTTGCATTTTAATGAAAACGTACCATCCAACAAAAAAACATTCAATGAAATAGGACATAGACTAAAATTAAATTCTACTTGTTGATATGCTCATTAAATTGTATTCTAAGAAAATTGATTGAAGGAAAAAGTTGTGTTTATTTTTTAATTATTACAAAAATAAAAGAAATTTTATAGAGATAACGAATATTAAATTTTCATTTCTATTAACAAGAACTATTTCTGAGGAGTATTAAAATTGTATTTCTTTTAAAGACTACCTTTTTATGAGTATTAATATAGTCTTAAAATGAAAACATGTTTCAGATATATGCATGTTCATAACTTAATTCTGTATATACATTGTAATTAGAATGTGGATAAAAAATTATACTGAGATAAGAAATTCCAGGACAGAAAAAAGAAATATACACTCACCACCCACTCAAAAATACATTTGAATACAAGTCAAATTTTCCATCTTGGTTTTTCGGAGCAACTAATTAGTTTCCAAAAATATGTTACTAGTTTAGCACACACACACACATAGCTCTGAAGAAATGTAAAAAGTATATTTATTAATATACCAAAGAAAAAATGTTTAATTTATGAGATTCAGCTAAAAAATTTGAAGTACAATTGAAAAAATATTGAGATGTAATTTGCCTATTTCATGATTTTCATGAATTTGAGGATATTGCAGTAGGGGAGGGTAGGCCACAATGAGACAGTGCAATTTCACAAACTATTTTACTGACAACTATTGCCTTTTAACTCTGATAAGTCGAAGTTAAATGCTACCCAGAATTCCAAGTTGAAAATTGCTGCTAGCTCATGTACTGCATGAACTGAAGTTTTTGGTGTTTTGTTTACTTACTAAGTTACTTTTATAGAAGTTTTCATCTACTGTTATCTAGTTTCATTTGAATAATAGAGGGAAGTGTTCTGTATTAAATTAAAGAGTATTAATGTATTTCGTTATTATAACCTATAATTCTGTTGATTTATAGTATACCATTTATAGTATACAATTTTTACCATTATGATTTATAGTATACCATTTTTACCATTTTGCTCTTTTGGACCACAACGAGACACATTCTGTGGGCCGCAATTAGACATCTCATTGTGGCCCTAAGCAGAGGAATCTATATTAATAATCCGGCAACTTGTTAAGATTAATAATTTGCAGACATATATTAATGGATTTTTTGTAGACCAGGTAAGTGAAATTCGGTCAAAAAACAGATTTTTACTTTTTCTTTTACTTGAAATTATTCTAAAGTTCTATCTTTCCAACGATACTTTGCATTTCTTTATCAAGGAAAAAACCCACAAGAATTATAATTTTTTTATCTTTACTTTACTAAAGATACTTCATACCGACTACTACTATTTTATAAACCAGCAATTTTATGTAAGTTAAATAGAAAGAGTAAAAACTCTTTCTTGTCTTATCATGGCCCATAGAATGTCTCTTAGCTGCCACCGGCTTAGCTACCACGCCGGGGCCACTATGAGACATTTATTTATATTTTTAAAAGTGCAATAAAGCACTTGTTTTCATATATATGAGCTTAAAAACTGGTGTAATGCATAAGTATTAAGTGAAATATTGTATCTGATATATTATATATATATATTATGTAGCGTACACTTTGATAAAATAATTATAAAACGTTTTAAGTGTTTTTTGTCTCATTGTGATCCACCCTCCCCTACTCTATGTATTTTATACAGTCTGAAAGAAAAAAAACGTAGCCGAATTTCAGTTTCAGAGTATAACAAAAAAAATGTAATGATTAATAGATTATTTTTATATAAAGATAAACAGTGAATTCGTGAATTGGTCTTTATTGTCACTCCATGTCAGGTAATCCAATGATTTTTACCTTACTATTTTTAATTGCTTTCATTATAAGTGCAAATAAAGGACTTTGAAAGAAGGTCTGAAATCTGTATTCGTTTGTTTTCTCATTTTATTCTGATATAACAAGAGCTTAAGAATCCAAAAAATTTCAAATTTATGTTGTACTATGCTGCATAGAAACCTTTGTAAACTGATATTGATTTAAAATATTTAAAATATAAAAGTATCATTCTATTCAGAAAATCACAAGCGTTAAAATGATATGTCACATGACAGTATTACTTTAAATTTTTATATTATATTTTTAAAAAAGTGAATTTAAAAATTTTATTAGAAATTTAGAATGAGAATTTTTTTTAATTGTGCTTATTCCCAACCATTTTTATAAACTCTAAAAAATTTGAACTTGGAATTTCAATGGGATCATGGAGAAAAAATACTATTTATGTGGAATATAGCAAAAATAAAGAAATATATATATATATATATATATAATAGTGTATGTAAGATTAAAGTCTGTATGATTCACTTAAAACAATGTTTTAAGCCATAACAATATTTTTAAACAATATTTCATACTATGTTGTTTATTTTAATCCCTCTCCCCCTTTCAAGAGAAAACAAGTACTAGAAAATTAAGGAAAAACAATACTGCTCAAATAAAACTGGTGTGTGAGCTTTAAATTTTAGATCCCTTTGTTTTTTGCTAGAGTATGTGCAGCCAGCTGCAGTCCGGGGTTCAACCTTAGTTAAAATTTGTTGTGATCGAATTTTGTGGACATCCTGATTTCATGGATAAATAAATGATTCAACCGGATCGGTGAAAAAGTTGCAGTTACCTCTCCGTTTGGAAATGCGTTGAAAGAGTACACGGTACCCTACTAGCAATTTTGCTCGGGCTACCAACGGCCAAGCAAAATTGCTAGTAGGGTAACTGCAATTTTTGTCATATACACAGGCATAGATATAAGAATACAAGGAGATGGCATTAGCTATCTGATAGTGAAGCCGATACTGTAACCGATCCGCCATATTGCTTAGATCATATTGCAGAATGACTGATTTATTCTATGGTGACAGTTTCAATTTTAAAGAAGCAATGTCGCCAATGTTTGCTCCAAGAATAATTAAGTATTTGACGTAACTGTAAAACTTTTACTGCAGAATACTGAGATTTTGTGTTTAGAACTATTGTAGCATATAATTGTGCATCTTTACTTTTAAATCCGTAAAATCGTGCATCTTTCACTGTTATTTAAAAAAAAAAACCAAAAAAATGATCCGCCATACTTAGACCAACACGGTTACTTCATTTCGTCTAATGCTGAAGATAGCTAATGCCATCTCTTTATATTCATTCTCTATGTTCACATGTTACAAATCACTTTATTTCATTTATGTCCATAAAACTTCCATTTCCTTCAATATAAAAATTTTCACTCTCAGTACTGAATGAGTATATTTTGATTGCAATTTCTCTAAAACTTAAATTAAATTTGTATTACGATATGTGATCCACACCTCAATAGCTAATCAAATCACAAAATCCAATGTCAACAAGTATTAGTTTGTTAAAATGTGGTTTTAAATATGGCTAACCGAGTGTTGCAACATATCCTAGTTTGAATGAACATGCCAGTTCCTTCTTTTCAGCAGTACATTAAATGCTTTCTCTGTGTATCAGGGAATGAATACACATAATACAGATTATTTTTTAAAAATTATGATGCTTTTGAGATTTCATTCTCAAAATTTGTAGAGATCTTCAAGAAATAGGGTGGAATCACTGTGATTTTTGGGAAGCTTTTATTCATATTAATTTTTTTATTAAATTTTTAATTTAAAAAAACAAAATATATTCAAAAATAAACAAATGAAATATATCATTTTTAAGCCCATAATACTATGAAAACTGCCATACCTTCATTTTTAAATAGCTTAATTCTAGACCAAATTATTTAGATTTATGTAAACCAGAGTTGCTGACTGTTCCGGTATATAATTAACCACTTTTTTTTTAAAGTAATTTTGGGCTTAAATTATCGCAAAATTTCGAAAGCAAAAGTGGTGTATGGTTAGCATTTCGAAAAAATATTTAAAAGGAATTAGTGTTTACAAAAAGTAGTTAGTTATATTCCGGGGCAGTTGACAACTCTGTGTAAACGCTCCAGTGAAAACGCATGCTGCACCAAAATTGCAGTGTTTTTCCAACTTTAGGATGTTATAATTTGGAAATGACAACAGACAAACCTTTCATATTTTATATTTACATTTACTTTTGGTCGTTTAACCCTTTAACGCGCAGTGATCCCGCTCTGGGAACACCAAATTCTGACGTTTTGACTGCTGCCAGTCACGAAGAATAGATTTGATTTCTATAAAAATAGTTGCGGGTGACATAGCTCCACGAGAATCCTTTACTTTTTATCACGTCATCTTCCGTAAAAAAATTGTCACGATTATTTTTAACAGCACTGTCATCTGCTGAAAACTGGAAGAAGAGGACAGCTGGATAGATTTGCCCAATGCTGGAAAAAGGGCAGACGTTGCCATCGCTCGACTTAACTACCAGCAAGATGGCGGATGATCGAAACGTTCATCGCGTGCCACAGATCTAGAGACCCTTATTTGACGACAGATGCGTCAAATAAGGGTCTCTAGATCTGTGGCACGCGATGAACGTTTCGATCATCCACCATCTTGCTGGTAGTTAAGTCGAGCGATGGCAACGGCTGCCCTTTTTCCAGCATTGGGAAAGGGTTGCGCCTCAAAGTGTTAACAGGAGTGAACAATTATAAGAAAATCCGAGAACATGAGGTAAAAAATTATTTTAAACTTGGATAACTTGACATGGAATAACCCTTTCTTGAAATGAAACTATGCCCAATGTTTTGCCACTATTCAGTCATTTTGATAAAAGGATCAGTGAAACTGACGATTGCGTCATCCTGCTAGAGCATTGAAAGAAGTAATATTAAAGTACTATATAAGTTTATTTATCCTAAATGAAGTATTCATGATAGTTTTATCTAGTGAAGCACCGTTAGTAAGTACCGAAATTTTTAAAAAATATACTCATTCATATCGTGACGTTTTTGGGATAAATTACATGATAACAATGAGAGAAGGTTTCCTTTACAAAAATAGAAATTTTCCAGGCACTTTCATGTGAGTTAAAAAAAAAGCACCGAATCCAAAGTGCGCTAAAGTTTACATTTATCAAAATTATAAGCTAAGTCCACAGTAAAAATGCAATAATAGAAGTGCTCCTGAAAAGGAAAGAATACGAGATCTCAAAGTTGCAGTTTTAGGTTGTTCATATCAATGGGCATGCTTTGATCACGATAATAAAAATAAATTTAAAAAAATTGCCTTTCTTCGACGAAATGTAGAAATGCAGAGTAATATGCTGGAAATGCTACCTTTTAAAAATACTTATTGCTCAATTAAAAATATTTTTAAAAATTTAACTTTCTATCAATACCTTTTAATATTAAAAGTACATGTAAACAATATTATGTTCATGAATTATAGCATTGGAAATAACATCCATTTAAAATAATATTTACTAATTTAAATACAATAATTCTTGAACATTTGTTGCATGAAAAATATGTATAAACACTAAGTTCATACTTTATTCTACTGAAAAAATTATTAGATACCTTTAAATGGTTCGGTCACATTTTCAAAACAAATGGAAAATGACAATACCATTTCCTTATCATTACATTTTATTAACAATCGAGTCATCAAATAACGATAAGTTAGAAATATTTTTATACTTTAACACAAACGACAAATTTCGTTAACTTTGCATAATTACTGATCATAAAAAAATCTGTCATGCTATGAAACAAATGCTATGAAATTTACAAAAATGACGAAAAGAAAATCCATTAAAAGAAGAGCTCTGAGTTATGAAGCCGGAATTTTCCTAACTTCCCTCTAAATCATCATTTTTTGAATAAAAAAATAGTTTTGGAATAATGTGGTGCAAGAATTGAAATAAAATAAATTGAGACAGACATAAGGGCTTTTTTATTGCCAAAGTTGCAGAAACTATAGAAATTATTCTAATTACATTTTTATTAAACCACTAATAACTTCTTGAAGCTACAGATTACGCGGTAGGGAAGACCACAGCTGGCATTAGCAATAAATTACTTCTATTTCAACCACGAGTTTAAAAAAATATATCAAACACATAAGCGCTTTTGTTCGTCGTGAGGTAAACAGCATTTTCTACTTGGTCCACTTTCATTTCTCGTCTCTTTTTTTTTCTCCGGATAAGTTTTCAGAAATTTCAACCGCTTGTCATTAAATAACGCTTTTAAAAATTTATTTTAGTTATTTTACACGGCCATGCGTTCTTTGTTATGCTGCCATAAAATTTCTAAATTTAATTAAGTCCCTTTAGGCAATTATCAACATTCGAAAGAGTTTAAAGTGATGAAGTTCGGATTTTTTTTATTGAGAGCGTAGAGAAATAAAAGCAAATTTTAAAACAACTTCCAGAACTGTATTTACGTTAAAGAATAATAATTATGCTATATGCACGTATACATATTTTCACTTTTATTAACATTTGACAAGAAATGCAGTTGAGAGTCAGTTTTATCAATTGTTCTTTCGAATGTGTTTCGCTTTTTTATATTTCCGTTTTGCTGTGTCAGTATCATTTAGGGTGCAAAAAATTAAAGATTTTGCTAACTTTAATTAATTTTAAAGAAAGCTTAGCAATTGATTATTTAAATGAAAAAAAACATCGAATTTTCTTTAAAAGTATTTGGATCAAAGGAAATACTAATTTCTAAGTTGGTGACCAGTATCTCAAACGGTACTCATAAAGACTATTTTTATCTAACAGTTTAGATCATGAATTATCCACATGAGTTCATTAATGTTAAAATTTGGTTATAAATGTTTGGCTATATTTAGTTATACATATTAAAATTTGGTTAAAATATGCAACTACTTACACTTTCTTGAGTAACATAGTTTCACACTTCCTGACTTTGAATAGATTGGCATTTAAAATCTTAGGAGTGATCATTCGTTTTATTCACCCTTTTGGTACAGGGGATGTAGCAGCTGTTAAATATTGGTGGTATGAGGAAGTTTTTCACAGGAGGGGTGGCACTGTACCTAAGCGTAAGCTGCGAAACGTGTTTTGTGGGATCCATCGAAAAATCAAAAATTTACAATTTAGATTTAAAAATGCAGAATAGTGAACAGTAATTTCACGTTGTAGCTAATAAACTCGTATAAATATTAACATCTTGCATACCTTTTATAAGATAATTATCTTGCATACTTTCAAATATTTTGTAGTGATTTATTGTTAAACTTCACAGGAAATAATGGTGAAGGATGAATGCTGTTTAAAGAAAAATACATTTTATAAAGAAAATTCAAAAGAATTTCAAATCGATAAGTTTAATGAAAAGGTTAACAAATTGCAAAAACGTAGAAATTTAAAGTGCGTATATTTCAAAACACGATTTTCTATTAAGAATAGGAAGTGAGTTACAACATTCTTATTCAACATTTAAAAGTAAATTAAAAAATACATAATAATAATCTTTATTTCTGTGAATTTCTGTAATGATAAAAATTAGTAGATTTAAATGAAGTTAAAATATTACATTAAAACTTTAATTGAACTTAATAGCTTATATTAAATGTTTAGCAGTTTATAAGTACATAAAAAAAAGGACAAACCACCCTACTTTATACCAAATTTCTGGTTAAACTGTATTAATAATTTATCGCATTATGATTCAGTTCAAAGTAAAATTTAATTAAAAATAGATCAAATTTTAAACAAATTTTATTAAATACTAGCTGCGTGCCCGTTCTTCGCACGGTAGGAAACGAAAAATTTCCTCACATGTGTAATTCGAATTAATTCCAGTGATGTGGAATCTAGAAAAAGCAAAATTATTTCACTCTTGACTTAAAATTTGTGTCATATATGTAATAACCTGAGATCATTTCAATATAATGACACAAAAAAAAAAAAAAAAAAAAAAACTATGTCAGCATCATTCGGTATCAAAAAAGTGAAAATGGACCGTTTGCAGTGAACTTCTCACTTTCAAAATGTCTTATTTCCTCAGACATGCTGTCTTTTAGGTTCACGTTTTAGCGTTAAATACCTCAGACACTACATGAAATGGACATTTTTTTTATTTTAAAAATACGTCACCCTCTCTTGCAACCCTTTACAAAAAGAAAAGAGATAAGAGATAAGACTGCGCTATTTATAAAGGCTTTAAAATTGTTTTTCTAGATTATGCAGTTTAATTTTTCTTCTCACAAATAAATCCAGTATTTATTAAAGGAAATTGAGCCAAGCAAAGAAATCGTCTGCTCGCGGGACCCGTTTTTATTTATTTTTTTCAACTGGCAATTTTAATCATTGTTACTGTATCCATGACAACCAAACCGCAAGATATCAAACCGAAATTGATAAGCAGGTGCTACGGAAATGAAAATCCTTCTTTACTTAAAAATTCGTAAAAATTCTCCTAATTTATATTTTTCCTCCGTTCTTCTTTTAAAAGTGGGTTAATTGTGTGCTCCGTCTTTTGCCGAAATATAAAAAAGTTATGACAGATAGAATTCAAGATGCAGCAGTTTTATTTTAAAAATATTTTACGAAAGTCAGCGTCAAATTTAATTTTATTTGAAAAATTCCCAAAAATCTGCAAATTATGTTACACAGTCCGAACAAACAGTTTTTAAAAGAAAATTTACTCCTCTATACGATGATGTAACTATCGTTTTCTTGCGAGTGCAATTACCGGCGTTATTATGTATTACGCAAGAAAAATCGCTAAAAATCGGACAAAACATAAAATAAAACATTTTCTAATTCGAATTTCGAAAAAATCGCTTTGAGGTGTGTCGAGACCCGTCTTGGAGAATTCCCGTACAAAATTTGGTAGGTCTACGATCACCCGTTTCGGAGCTACGCGAGACACAGACAGACAGACAAACGGACAGTTTACACTCTGTTTTATTTATATAGATACATTAAATAATTTTACAGTTAAGTACTACGCATAAGTCAGCTTATAAATATTCTTTAAAATGATATTTTGATTGCATGGATTTTAGTCAAGTATTTAAAAATCTTTACATCAAAACGATGAGCCCTGATTTTGTTGTTTTCTACAATTTATAAAATAGTATGAATGTTAAAATCATTAGGAAACTATCGCACATCTGAATTACTCTTTAAATATACTTTAAATATACATTAGTCATACTAATGTTTAATCTCTAATAGACCATGTTCTAATGAATCCATAGGATTTTAAATTTTCAAAAACTTTTACTTAAGATCAGCTGTGTAGTAACCAGTTTCAATTAAGGCTTATTAAATACCTAATGACTTTGTTCAAAGCTATTAGACATTTACTACCACAAGCTTTTGAAAAGAGGAAGGAATGCTAACAAGCATCAAAGACGCATTATCATTAAAGGTAAATCAAATATATGATGTCTAAATTTTACATAAGTCTTTTAAGTTGTAGTTATTAAATTTTAGTTTTACAACTTTTAGAAAATAAAATTTCACTAAATTTAACTATTAAACAGTTTATATAAATTAACTTTTTGTGAAATAAGCTGCAAAAAATCCTGAAATTAATACATTCCATCTAAAAGAAATCTGAAAACTGAATAAGTTCATTTTTAAGTTTGCATAAAAAACACTAGCTCCCACACAGGCTGCTCAAAAACACCTGTTTTGACAAACTGAATGGAGGTTTTCAGAAGATTCGTTATTTAGCTAATGACAACTTAGCTCAGACTAGCCTTAAAAGAGTAGCAAATGTTCTACACTTATAAAATGAAATAGAAAAATAATTATGGCCATCTATCAGAAAAGTTATCTGATTAACATGTTGTATGTGTATAGTATGTTGATTAAAATAAACTGCAAGCCAACTATACATTACTACGTATACGTATATTATATAGGGTGTTCCGAAAAGGTGGTAACAAGCGTGATTTTTTATCTAGAGATAAGTGGCAATGTAAATTGAAAAAAATGTTCAATATAAGGTAGCAAAAAAGTTTACTTCAAGAAACAATTCCTCTCAATAATTAATTTTCAAAAAGTTACATTATTAAAATTTGTATACGACCCCCGTACGGGAAACTTCCCAGTTAGTAAAATGTGCCCCATGCACTAATGATGTGATGCATAAATTTTGAGCCTAATGATAAAACATCTCTGAGATATAAAAAAGATGGTCAGGGGCTATACAGGAATTCGAATTTAAAAGTTTATTGCTCGAGACAAAAAAAAAAAACAAAAAAAAACCACTTTCGTAATTTCTGTGTGACTCCTGAAACGCAATCATCCGATGTGATTATTTCCTTTTGAGAGCGATTGAAAAGTAGTTAATGTCGACATATGGGTATTTACATATCTCTGACATTTTTTAGGGTATAGGTTTCGAATTTTCTAAATCATTTTCATTTCACTTTTTCCACTTTTGAGACACCCCCTTAGTATTTTGCGACAAATGCTAAAATTTTCAACTTGACATATCTTGGTAACTGTTCCACCCAGAGATATGGGTGTATTTTATTTAACTTTTTAAACACAGAGCAAAAGTTTCCCAAATATTAGTCAAAGGTAATGAGGGATTGTGTAAAAACTAAAGTTCATATTTTATTATTTATACAGCCCATATTAAAAAATTGCCATATCTAAAAGCCAGAATTGTCAATAAAATACTGTTAACGTAAGGTCTAGATCATGCGTGTTATATAAAGAAAGATTCAAATATTTTTCTACGCAAAACAAAATTTCTTAAAAAGAAATGTAAATCAGAAATATGCTGTTATTTTAATATCCATAAATAGCAATAGGCTCCAAATCTTGGAAGAATTCATATCTCATATCATTAGACTGTTCTGGTTCAATTAAAGTTGAAAGTAGAGAACTGCATAGTACAGAAAATGTGAGTGGAAATTTTAATAAACCTAACTGCATATTATTTCAGAAAGTATACTAGTTTTGATGACAAAGGATTTACTTATTTGACTTAAAAATTAGACCACAACGCTTTTTTTAAAATTTCATATGTGATTAGGTCTAGAAAATTACTGAATGAGTACAAAAATCTTTGCAAGAAAAATATAACTTTGTTTTACTGAACCATTAAAAAATTCCCCGAAAAAATATTATTTCTTATAATTTATAGTAATAAATTGCACTCTATTTTTTTTTCTTTTCACCGTGGTTTGTGGCCAAACTTTGTTTTTATGTTTTAACTTAATTTTTATGTTTTTATACTTATTTAATATTTAAATAAGATTAAATATTCCTGTCTTTGGAAAACGTTAATTATCAAAATTAGAGAGACATTTATGAAGAAAGAAAATACACTTTATAATATTTACCAGTGTCCAAATCATTCTATTATGAATAAGCAGTTTTGCAGTAGATTTATTTGAAAGTTAAGGCAATGCCTTTTAATAAATGTTCGTACATATAAAAATATATATTTCGTGTATATAAAAGCATATCCTAGAACATCAAATTAATTTTATACCATTTATAAAACATGTATAAGTATTTTACTACGTTTTTCCTTAAATATTATTTTCTACCGAAATATTAAATGTTGTACTTTTCAAACAAATAATATATATATATATATATATTGTATTTGTTTGAAAAGTACGACTTTTAATATTTCGGTAGAGAATAAATATATATATCTGCGAATTTGACGGCAGTTTCGAGATAAATAAACATCTAAATCGTAATTAGTTGTAATAATCCAATTTTTAAGGCAGAGTATTTATAGAATAAATTTATACGAGGTATCACTTTTTACATATTCACAGTTTATCTGAAAGAGAAATGATTAAAATTCATTCATCACAATTTCATTTCTTTTGTGGTAAAATAAAGATAATTATTTTTCTGCCCATGGGGAGAAAAAAAAATGTGTTCATGATAATCAATCATGTTCGCGAAAATAGTCGTTCTAATTTCTGTCAGAAAAATAATGGTAAAGCCAAAAGGACCATTTACATAAACGGTGCAAGTTTTTTTTCTTTTGTCGACTAGCATAAAAGAGCGAGCTAATTCAAGACACATTAATTTATATTAACAATATCAAAAGAATGATCAGGAAATTTTCACCTAGTAAATTAATTCTCCAAACGCCAGAGACAGTGCTCGCAACAAAAATACTGAACACAGCAAATTGATAAGATATTAGAAACAGAACAATGTTAATTGCATCTAATTATTTTATACAACATCCTAATTCGTTTTTGTGTGTAAATGAATTTAATAATTGATTTAAGTCTTTTGATCTTTATTTTATTTATTAGTAAGTTTTTCTCATTTTACCTTATTTTTTTTCATTTGTATCCTAAGTAATTAAATGAAATACTCACTTACTGAATGCGAAGATTCTGAAAAATATCTGTATTATACTGTCATTTGTAGTTACAGTGCTTACTGAAATTGATTATTTTGTTGATTTAATGTTCGATGTCATTCCTGGTTTACTTTTTGAATTATGCTTTTCGGTTTATTTATCTAACAATATAAAAACATATAATACAGTATACATTTTATATACAATTATTCAAGTATACGTACAATTAGTCAGGGAAGCATTGTTTTTAAAATCTTCTTAGTCTTAAGAATTTTATTAAATTATTAAGACTTAATTTCTAAAGTCTAATGAAAACAGACTGCATCAGGTTTAAAAATAAAAGAAACACTATGAAAATACCGTTAACGCATTCAAAAATGAGTCAATCTATATAAAATTGGAAGACGTTGTTGGATCAAACTTCAGAAAGCAAACTCATAGCGCTGCAAATGGAAAACGCTATTTGCGAAAAATATGAAAATGCGTGTTTGATTGTAAGGTTGTAAATTTTACCGAGAGAGACGAAATTTGACAAGGTCAATTCGTAATAGTCGCATTGACCTTTGATTGAATAACAGCTATGAAGAGGCATTGTTTGACTAAATGCAGTTCAAAACCAGAGATGATCAGATTGCTGAAAGGGAGATTTTTTTGATAATTCATAGAGTTTGGTAACAATTTCTAGTCACTTATTCAATATCCAGAAAGTTCAGACAAATATTGTCAATTCCTAGGACGAGCATCGATGACCATATTTTATATACACCATATATTTGCACGAAGGAATAAAACCTCAGATCAAATTTAAGTGCTCGATTACTGCAACCACTGTAAAGTTAGTGTGAGGGCCCCTGGAATTACATGCTGGATGACAACTCCATTTTCCTGGATTATTTTGCCAAACGTTTTTTACGTAGATTATTTTGCCAATATCCTTCTTTGAGTTAATTAAACCTCATTTTGGAGCTTTTCGAAGGAGAATTCAACGATGTTTTCAAGGACAGATTTTCCTTGTTTATTCTAGAAAAGCCCCTGTTTTTTTTATAAAAACCATGTCATTATTAAAAAGAATTGTTACTATACAAAAATATCAAGCATTCGACTTCGGTCCACAACAAGATAAACATAACAAATTAAGTCTGAGAATTTTCAAAAAGTTGTCACAGTTCATCTTCAGACATTTGAATATTTGACCAGAGTGATTTATATAGTTTACAGTTAAAGAACCGCCTATATTAAGTTTCATTAGTTAAAGAATAATAAAGCGATAATTCGACGGCAAAAAATACACAATGAGTACACCACCAACTATGCTAAATGAAAACAACGTTGAGTAGAATTGGCAACTATTAGATATAGGAATAGCGACTTGAGTCAACTCGTATATGTAATAGCCTAAACTGGTGCGCAGAAGGCCATATGTGCATCCGCATCTACTGTGGGTACAAGGCTTCATGAAGGTAAGGCTACTAGATATACGGTCTGACTCAAGCCGCCATTTTTGTGTCGAAGCATTGCTAGTTGTATCTGTCTTGGCATTTATTTTGCATAGATTCTAGCATATCCATTGACAAATTTTACCGTTCAAATATAATTTTCTTCTTAAATAAACGAAACTCAAAATAGGTGATTCTTTAGTTTCAAACTGCTCTAATCACAACCGAAAAGGTCACAAAATGATCATGGTCTTAAAATGTGGCGACTTTTTATAAATTTCGCCAACTACGTTGAATTTGTTTTCTTCCAGTTTTGAAGTCGAATGCTTGGTAATTTAAATAAATATTAAGAATATACGTTTTTACTGTTATTATCTAGTAAATGTAAAAACAAACAGAAAGATTTCCAGAATAAATTAGGCAGTTTTCTACTTGAAAAACATCGTTGACATTACTAAAGGTCAAAATGAGAGCCAAGTACGCCAAGGTAGAATCTTGGTAAAATCTCTCTGTATTCATAAATGGAAGCATATCTTGGCCAATCTCGAGGCTCTGCATGAAGATGACCTTTACGCGAGATTTCCAGCCATTTTTCTGACACTTAAATCCCATCTTCAGAGGGCACGTTAAATGTAAGTTTCTTAAAATATAAGCCACTCATTAAATCAAAATTCCTTGCACAGGCGTCACACCAGCTAGCACTCACATCTATCCCAACGATTGGGAACAACCGGATCCTTACCACATCAAAACTTGCTATCTGTTGAACTTCTTCGATTCATTCGACAGCAGGATATTTACATTTGTGCTTGAAATTATTGCGCATGCACTTTATTAATGATTATCATTTTTCATTAAGATCACAAAAGAAACTATAGTGCTTAATAAAATACTGTTCATTAGTTCGGTTACATTAAGCTACAGACAAGATTCCTGTTTACAAACAAACCGCTTCCTTCGATTAACGATTGGTGCGGTTCACCCAACATGATAATTGGTGGGCAGAACACGCAATCACACAAGCTGGTTTGCCAACCAACACTGTTCGTGACGTCACGGAAAACTCGTCTATAAAACCAGTATTTGCAAATCCAACTTTCATTGAACATTGCTTGTTTATTATCTTTTGCATTACAGTCATGTGGTAGACAAACAACTCGTGTTTTTGGTGGACACATGGAAAAAAAATGGCTTAATCGTCACAAAAATGATTTAACTAACAAAAGATAATTTAGCTTACATGCATACATTAACAATATGTTTGGATTTTTAAGTCTGTCAAAGGCTGCATAAAATCCATGCATAAGTTTAAATTTTTAACTAACAAGGAGAAGGCACGGCTTCAGGGAAACGGATTTCAATGATCTTTGCACATTGGCAGGGACGTACCCAGAAAAAATGTTCGGGGAGGGAACAAAAATTTCGGAGGGGGTCCAAACGGTGAAAAAGGCAGATTTTTTCACAAAAAGACTTCATCATTATTATTTGACAGAAACTCAAATTTCGGAGGGGGTCCGGACCCCTTGGACCCCCCTGGGTACGTCCTTGCACATTGGTAGTATAACATTTGAATATACTACGTGTAAAATACCAAGACGCAATACTCAAAAACAGTCGAGAAAAATTAATATTTATTTTCGAACCACTTCACCAAAACTTTAAATATAAGTTATAAATGAGTCAGACTCGGCGGCTTGGTGAAATGGGTAGAACGGGGGACTTCTACTCTGGCGTCAGGTTCAAATCTTGTGCTGCGCAAGCATTTTTTTCTGCTCTCTCTGTTTTTTTTAATACATCTATATTGCTAGTTAAATCATTTTTTTAGTCCCGTAAATATTTATTTACTTTTTTATTTATTCATTTATTTATTTTTACTACTTATTGATTTTTTTATTATTTATTTATATATTTATATAATTTTTATTTGTACAATTCGAAGTCTATTTTTACAATTAATTATAGTTATGATTATTTTAATATAATAACTATAATCAATAATATAGTTATGACTGAATTTCTTTTTTTGTCCCATCTGATAGATAGTCATCAGATGAATTATCTTTACCTGATTCGAACTTTTTTTCTATACGCTTTTATTGAGCAAGGATAAATCTCTCATCGTTACAAAATTTCTTTTCACTCAACACATCCAAATATACTATTGTACAATTCTGTGCCTATCATCATAGCTTCTTTAGCTAGTGTATCAGAAGCTGTCATTGCAATTAATTTTTTTTTTTTTTAGAAGTTAACTTTCGCTATACACTACTCCATTTTTCAGTCACTTCTTCAAAACCACTGTACGTTGAACTATCAGTAGCTTTTTCATCACAACAATAAGAACTTGCTAGGCTTGATGGAATATTTTAAACTCTAATATAATTCTTCAAGATAAGTTTCACTGCTTAAATACGTATATTCGAAATTTTAACATGTCATATTTTAAATCTGGCAACCCATCAACAGATGACAGAAGATTGAAAGAAATAATGCTGTTGCTGTCGTACTGCGAACAGGTGAAAATTAGAAAAAATGTTTCTCTTACCATTGTGATGAAAAGAAATGCACCTTAAACAAATATTGAGTTTTGCAAATGTTAAAAGTTAATTATTTTGAATTTTGTAAAATTCTAATTCCAAAGTAAAGATTTTAGAAGTAGAAAGAAAATTTAAATAATATTTTAAAAATCAAATAGTAAGTAGTAAAAATGAATAAAAAAATAAGTAACTTTTTTACTTGACAAAAAATGAATTAATTACCAGTATTGATGTATTAATTAAAAAGACCAGTAATTAAAAAGAAAAAGAGAGTTGAAAAGAAACGCTTGCTCAGCACGAAATTTGAACCGAGGACGCCAGAATAGAAGTCCACCGTTCGAACCATTTCACCACGCCGCTCAGTCACATTTACGCGTAACTTATATTTAAAGATTTGGTGAAGAGGTTTGAAAATAATTATAAATTTTTCTTGACTGTTTTTGAGTATTGCATCTTAATATTTTCCACGTAGTATATTCACATGGTATACTACCAATGTGGCAAAGATCATTGAAATCCGTTTCCCTGAAGCCGTACCTCCTTCTTGTAACTTAATTTTAAAAATTTTATCTATCCATTTATGTTACTAAACACCCTTTAACATAAGCAAATATTTTTAAAATCCGTGTTTTTTATTCCTAACTAAGAAAAAACGTCACAATCATATTGATTACAAAATCAGAAAAAGCACAATAAAATTCTAGGGTGTAACATTTACCTTAAACATTGCACGCAAAAGGATAACGTACAGCGCTCGACGTTATGAAATGTTAAGTGATAGCTCAATAAGAAGGTGTGTCACGGAAGAAAATCGTTTTCGGCCTGTTATTTGCCTCTTATAACGACGAAATTTCGTTTTGTATTAACAAAATGTTTAAAGAATAATACTTTGATAAAACGTTTTAAAATAAAATCAGATAAATAATGCATCATATATTGATTTAGACATATGCACTGATTCGTACTAAATCACTTCCATGCGAACGGCTCCATTGTTTTTTTCTATACTCTAAGGCGGGTGATGGGCTATTAAGACACATTTCATGCACTGTGATAGGTTATGTAGTAGTTCAATAATTACTCATCTCACGGAAGGAAATAATTTTAAGAGAATTAGATTATTAATCAAATTTCATTTAGTGGATAATACCGTGTCTTTGAAGAACAAATACGTGGATAAACTGCTTTAAAGTGCAAGTGAAACAATGTGTCAAATAGACGTTCACTATTTCTATTCACCAAATATTATTTATTATTCATTGATTTAGACTGTAGTGTGTTTATTTAGCGAAAGAAAATGAGATATAAGAGATAAGAACTTTGCTTCTGAAAGCATGGCGTATTATTAACAGTTTGAGATCTGGAGGTTTTGGTACTTTTAATGATATTTTTGAGATACTTGTGAGGTATATATTTTAATGTTTTTTATTAATTATAAGCTGAGAACTGTTCTTATTCGTAATGAAAAAACTATTTAAACCTACTAAGAATTAATACTTAATGATAAATTATTGGAAAAAGTTTATTCCAAAAATGTTCCACATGAGAAAACATTATTTTTAATGTAGAATTTTACAGACTTGCTCAATAAAATTTTGCCTAAGTATGTGCAAATATCCCCCTCCCCAAACTAGGATTTATTTGTAAATAAAAATAATCTATTAAAATTTGTTAAAACACAGCAAACATGGTTACAAACAATAAAAAAGTGTTTATAATTTTAACTAGTTTTCATATTTTAATTCTATTTTTTTCTGCCATTTATAAATATTTATTAAACTAAAAGGCTCTTAGATAATACCTGAAAAGCCAACAAGCGTATGTAGCCGGTACTTTTATAGCTCAGAGAGTTAAAATTTGACTCCCGAGAGTTTCTTAGACCTAAAAGTGTTAAAGCATACGTATCACACATCGTGATAAAATGTCTGACCATTAAATAGTAAACAACAACCTAAAGGAAATAATTTTCTGTAATTTTTATGCATGGAAAAATGATTTCGTTTTGCAATTTTAAATTGAAATCTATCTTTGTGAATAATAATACATTGATTGACGCACTATATTAAAATACAAATTTCGCAGATTTAATGATTTATGATAGTTGGATAAGACATTTTACTCACAGTAAAATATACAGTAAAATGCACAGTAAAATGCACAGTTATTGAAAGCTCTTGTGAGCACAAAAACACAACTTCAAAATGCAACTTTTGTTTATTGTTAGAGGTGTAATTTGGTGAGCCAACTGATCACAGCGACACGCGTCTTGTGATACTTGAGCCTAGCTTCGTAAATGATTTATGTTCTTGATTTTAATTTAGTGAAGTACTAGAATAAGCAAACAAGTCTCCAAGTGGATTTTTGCGTTGTGAAACTCACAAATTGGTCAATAGCATTATTCTTTTTTTAAAACCATACTGTCCATACCCTCCGCATCAGGTCATTAGTTCGCAGATAAAAAAATGCCTATATTAAAAAATTACATAACATTATAAATCAGACTAGTCTGAACAACAGGACGGAAACATTAAGGAGCACTTAGAGCTTTATTGGTCTTTAGTAAAGGAATAATGTAAGCCTGTTTCCCTTCAAGAGGGAGACGAATACTACGCCATGAATTATTAAAAATATCTAGCAGGCGATGAGAGCCAGCAGGCCCAAGGTAAAGCAAGATGTGGCCATGAATGTGTCACTGTGTGAATTATGTCACTATGTCTTAGGACCTGAAGACATAGTAGGATTGAGGTCTTTTAGTGCTAGAACAAGTACATGCATTGTAAAACGATCACTGAAGATTGTATCATCAAGGATAGATACTAATGAACCCTCTGGACTAATTACGGATGGATTTATCCTCCTCATTAAAGGGTCAGGTGACTCATTTTTTTTGGTAGAATGAATCCAAAATAATTTGTCATTTTAATTCTGAAGTCATTATAAACAGACTATGGACGATCCCCACCAATAGATTTCATCAGAGTTTAACTTTTGAACATCTGGAATCAAGCCTGCTACAGATATGTTATTCTTGTAAGATATTTTCTTGGCAATATAAGCAAATTTCATTTTGGCATTGATCCTATTTAACTCAATTCCAGATGCATCATTATTGTTTAATTAATGCCACTGTGCAGTTAATCACCAGTCTAAAATAGGGGAGCAAAACTAGGGTCATGATGCAAAAGGATTTTTTCATTTTTTTGAAATTCTCTCTAAGAATTGTCCGTTTGATAGCGCAAATAATAGCATCTATCAAAGTTTACCACTTACCATAGAAAATTGCATAAACGAACAGATTTAAAGCCAAGTTTGGTGGAGTCGAGAAAATTCTTCCAATCGACCTTCTCGAAATTCCAAAAAATATTATTCTCTACGTAAGACTTTTGTTTCAAATTTAAGTCAACTAAAATGGTTAAATTGTTACTGGCACCGTTGTTTAAAACTTTACAGTTGGAAAATGGGCATAATTTAGCAATCATTAAAGAAACATCAACACTTCAGCAGTATTATAACTGAATGAAAAAGGAGTGAGAAAACCCTCTTTAAGAAACAGAAGAGAGTCATCACCACTAGCAGTGAAAAGATTACAACTTTTATTATTACTTACCGTGCAGTCCAAGGAGGAATTCTTAATAATTAAATTACCTAAGAAAACGATAGGTGGCAGTCTCTTATATGGAGGGCCAGTCCTTCGCCACCTCTGTTCGGCCTATCTAAACGACAGATATGGAACCTACTGATCCTCAAATCATAATTTTCCCTTATTTTAGTCTCCTGAATGGGTCTGACCATTATAATCAATAACAAGATCTAAAAGTTGATATATTTTAATCTTCATTACACCAGAAGACAATCCATTAATATTTACCAGCTACAGTTTAAGGGATTTACCCCTGGATCATGGAGACTGTAGTAATTTTATCACATTAGACCCTCTACCTAAGCCGTATGCAACCCTGCTTGTTCTGCGAGGTTGGACGATGAAGCATGAACTTCTGAATTTGTTGAACTCACGATGAAGGGAGAGGTTATAATATATGCACCTCTTCCTTCATCACATATAAGTATAAACACAAGCAATGCCACTGTACTGTACAGATCGACTGTAAAGCTGTTTCCTTTTATATCTTTGCGTGGGATGGTAATTTTTCTTCTAAAGAAGATTAGACTTTTGTAAAATATGAAAAGTACATACAGTCATTATTTCGGCACAAAGTGTGCTTACACAAAGTATTTATTTTTACTTAGCAACAAGACTAATTAACACTGTATTTTCGTTGTCGTTGTTTCTAATGCTGCCAGACCCTCCATAAGGGGAGGCGAAGGGTGTGGTTTCCAATAGAGTGTGCGCCAGTGGGTGGAAGACCATCATATGCGGGGTCCCCTAATTTTGAACCAATTCCAGAGGAGAGACGAACCTTCTGAAATCGGCAACCCCCGAGGTAGCGTTAAACATGGAGGACGTAGGAGCCACGACGAATTTTACGTGCACCAGCTCCCATTCGCGTACACAGTCCCTCAGCATTATTTCTGCGGGCGAGCCGAGAGGGAGTTCACCCTCCCAAGCACTGGCCAAGCCGAATGTCGCTTCACTTGCCGTGTTCTTATAGGAAAGGAGTATAGCGCTCAGACCATTTCGGGCATTAACACTGTAAAGTGCATTAATTCACTCAGTCGAATAAAGGTTATATTGTTTTACAGTTTGGAACGATTGGCGTAGTTGCGTTAATTACTTAAGTTACTCGTTTTTAAAAACATAGGGATTTTTGTATAATAATTACTAATAACTGTGTATGAAAGAAAATTACGCAAAAGTTAGTAAAAAGAATCCTTTTCAAGTGCTCTTCTAAAACTCCTTTTAACCCCATTTGAAGCTCAAAGAGACCACATTTGGAATATATTTTCCATCTATCTTCAAAGTGGCTTTACTGCTAGTACAGTACTGCTAGTAAGTATAGAGCATTTGAAATATTTCTTTTTTCCAGAGCTTAATAACAACTTTTTATCACCTCTTGGATTTATAGGGCAAATCCTAAAAAGCGTTATTTCCTAGGTTTAAATGAAAAAAGTATCCATCAAATATTTGAAGCGGTTGACTTCCATATGCGACGGTTTTCAAATGCAGGAAAAAGCTATTTGAATATATCTTAAGCTTTATATATATGAAAAAAAAGCAAGGTATATTCGTCATTACAACAACTAAACGATTTGGGGGCAGATTATTGGCTCTCTGCATTTTATTCAGGGTGTTTCAGCTCCTCAATAACAATCGAACATTATGGTTATGTCCGAAATTGAAAGTGTCAACCAGTTTCATAAGAACTTAGAGAGCAAAAAATGGCAGGAAAAGTATATCGAAAGTAAACAACTCTTAGCATTTGCAAACACTCTTGAGGAAAGGTTTCTGCATTTCTGCAAAGTTGCGTTTCCAAATATTAAAGAATTTTAAATTTGCGCATGCGTATCTCACAAAATGCAGTATGTCACGATTCTATAACGTTAAACTGAAAAAAGTGTTACTTCAAAATGTTCGCTTTGTGCTTGCAAATTTTTGGCAATAAAATTATCGGAAACGGAAGCAAAAATTTATGAGCATAAGTTTATGATTTGCTTTTGGATATAATAATAGAATGTGTGACAAGATAAATGAATGCGATATCATGGTTTAAATAGAAGTTAATAAGGTATTTTAACAAAGTCAAATAGTAAAATTTATTCTGTGAGAAGTTTGCATCTCTCTCAATAAAAGCAATCTATTTTTGTATAGAATATTCCTCTTGAACGCCATTTTAATAAAAATAAAATTAAAATTTAGTGTGAAAATTTCTCAAAAAGAGTGAAATCATTTTGGAAAATTCTCTTTTGACCAAAAACGTTAACAAATAACCATGCATAAAATTGACAATCTGTAACATGCGTATACGTGTAATACGCGCAATTTCATGCGTAACCTACTTTTGATTAAATATACTATATAATCTAATAAATACAAAAAAATCTCAATCTGATTAAAAACCTTTATTACTTGCCACTAATTTCATCCAAAGCATTCAGAATATCATCCGTGATAATAATTAATTCCGATTATTTATATTCAATGCATTTTACAGTGAAAAAATTAACATCCTTAATATGGACTATTTCTTTGTACATATATCAAAGGACAGAGCAATTACCCCTTCTTTATTTTTTAATACTCTGACGCAGAAATGCTTTTAGTTTGAAATATTAATTAATGCGGGACATCGATGGAATATATTAAATTATCGCTGTACAATGCAATAGTGTGACAGTCCTTTTAGAAGGTTATTACTTATTTTTACATACATGTCAATGTGACTTACTGTCGACAAAGATAACTTATTAAATCTTTTAATCGTCATTTTTGCGAAACATAAATAATAAATCCCACGTGAATTCACCCCCATGCGCAAAAGTGCTGTGTAGTTAAAAAATGAGAATACGCTAAAAAAGTAAAAATTGCTTTTACTATTTTCATTTTATCTAAAAATGGTAATTAGCAGAGCTATCTTACTAAGTTCGGGAGATTCACCTGTTCAGGTGTTTCTAATTTGGAGGAATTATTCAAAAAAGTGTCGTATCTCTAAAGAGATTAATCGACATCATCAGACTCGTCATCCACATGCTAATGAACCAAAACTCAAACGTCTTTGATCATCTCTCTCGCTAAAAGAAATATTTGATAAAATGGAAAACTTCTATGAAATGTCTAGATATATATTCCAGACAACTGGATAAATTTCGACTCCTCGAGTTAAGTGCAAATGGTAAAACTAAACGTGGGCAATAATTAGAAATAGCTTCTATAGATAAAGGTAAACATGACCTTAAAGGCTATCCAGGTTATTTCTTATTAACCACCAGGTTTCTTGAAATGAATGAAATCGTAGTCAATATGAGCAAGTACTAACCAAAACAAACTCAGTTGCATAACTATGATTACAGGGTTGCCACGCAATTTCTGAAAAAAAATTCCCTGACTTTTCCAGACCATCATGTGATAAAAATCCAGACTACTTTTTGTGTTTCTGACATCAACTTTGCATATGTTCTTTAGTAGTTTTAGTTTCTCAAAGTAAGGTTAAACGTTGTTTGTTTACAAACACTGATTTTCCAGGTTTTGGGCCAAAATTTGCAATTTTCCCTGACTTATTTTGCCAAAATGAAATTCCCTGACTTTTCCAGGTTTTCCCTGTTCTCCCTGACCAGTGGCAACCCTGGATTATTGTAACTTAACTCTACCTCTCAAAAACTTTTAGAAATTTTGTGGATTTTGAATGCATATATTGTTAAATTCAGAAAAAAAAAATTACGATCACTTAAAGAGTTATTTTCAATTCGAGTAAACAGAATTTATTAACTAAATCATTCTTTTACGGTATTCTAAGAGAAAACCACTATTATATTGAATACTAGCTGAAGTACCCGTTCTTCGCACGGGAATGAATGGACTTTTTGATATTAATATTTGTTGTGATTACTATTTATTGTAATAAAGAGATATAGCAAAATGGATATCGCGTTATATTGTGTTCAATAATCATGCATACTGAATTTCAAGGCAATCGTTTTTACGGTGCAGAAGGCGATGCGGCGTAGCACAATCTAGTGGCGAGTTTTAGCAAAACGGATACGGCAAAAATATTCTTCGCATTCAGATATCGATGTATACGAATTTTCATGACGATCGGCTGAATAGTCTTGAAGTTCATGTGTTGATGCGACATCTAGTGTCAAGTTATAGGAAAATGGATCGTGCCAAACTCTTCCCCGTGTTCAAATATCTATGTATACCTATTTTCATAGCGATCATTCGCACAGTCAAGAAGTGATACACTGCAGGGCCATCTAGTGGTTAATTAAAGTAATGATTTGCTACAGCGCCGTCATGTGGCGAGTTATAGCAAAATGGATAACGCCAAAATATTCTCATTGTTCAAATAGCTATGTATACTGATTTTCATAGCCACCGTTTGAATGGTCAAAAATTTGGCCTGCTGCAGCGTCATCTAGTGGCGAGTTAAAATAATAATGCATTGCAGTGCCATCTAGTGGTGAGTAACATCAAAAGTAACGCAGTTAGAATATATTCTTCGTTCTCAAATGTGTAAGTATAAAAAATTTTATGCCGATCGGTCGAACGGTATAGAAGTTGATGCGTTGCAGCGCTATTTAGCGGTAAGTTACAGCAAATGGATAGTGAAAAATATTCTCCGTGTTCTAATATTCGCGTGTACCAAATTTCATCGAAATTGGTTGGACGATATTCGCATAGCAAACGGCTAAACGGAATAGAATTCGACGTTCTGCTGCGCCACCTAGTGAAAAGTTAGAGGAAAACGGATAGCATAAAAACCTTCTCCATGATAAAAGACTTAGGTGAACCAAATTTCATGGTGATCGGTGAAATGGTGCTGGAGTTTTTCAACCTCCTACACACATACCAACATTCATTTTTATCTATAACCAGTCTTATTATACGTATATACCATTCTCAAGTAAAATCCAGTTTCAAATCTAAGCCTCGCCAAAGTGCCAGCATACGCCATTTTGCAAGAGTTTTTTCAGGGAATCATTCGAAGCATTGACTTAGCAGCAATCAAAATGGGAAATGGTTCGACCGCCAGGCATTTATTTGAAAAGTGGAATCCCTTAATACAGCCTCATTTTTTAAATTATCAACTATAACATGTTTTATTCATCGTTACCTCGATGTACTGAATGCGAAGATTTCAATTTTCTGAAATTTGGCGGATTTCCCCCAAGTTAAATCAATGTACTCAATTTGCGAGAATTCTGAAGCTACATCGCTTGAAATGCCCTAATAACTGCATTATTTCTGCACGGATAGTTAAAATTTAATGCTGTATTCTAAGAAAACCTATACACTTGTTTTCAAAAATGCTATTCCCTT